>CM042839.1:0-600000 GCA_023653725.1 Bungarus multicinctus | reverse complement strand
AGTTCCTGTCTGGGGCAGTTTAAAATGTCAGAGGAAGGCCCTCGCGGGCAGCCTGAGGGAAAAAGGAACAGCCTCGGACTTCTCTAGCTCTGTGGTGAGACACCCCAAGAAAGCTGGGCTGGTATTTCCAGTTAAGGCTGAGTGAGAGAGAGAGAGGTGGCCAGGAAGGAGCTTCCCTGCTGTCCTTGGAGCCAGGCACAGGCTACCTGTGTGGCTCAGGTACTTTCCACCTGGCCTTTTCCTCCTTTGGCAAAGCAAGGTGGAGCTTGGCAGGAGGGTGAGGCCTGCTTCTCCTTGCAGCTGTGCAGGGTTGGGCCTGCACAGGCTCTGTGTGTGTGTGTGCGTGTGCGCGCACACACTCACACACACACACAGGCACACAAGCAGTGTTTAAACGGTGATGGTCGCTTCTGGCTCCCTGCTGGCACTTCAACCGTTGGGCTAAGCCTGAGAGGAGATGGCTGCTGCCCCTTGAGTTGTGTCAACAGCCTCTGATGAATCATTTACTTGGCTGAGCCGCTTTGCAGCCTGATTTCTCAGCCCTGCTTCAAAAAGTCCCTCCCAGCTGACCTTGCCTCCTGGCCCAACCTGAGCTGCTTTCTCGACCCCCGGGCTGGCCCTCCCCCTGCAACGCTGGGCTGGCGCTGGTTCTGTGATCTGGGCCCTTTCACTGTTCACATCCGGCGCTCGAGGCAGCAGCCAAACCGGGGCGCTCTTTTGCATAACTGGGGAGTTAACTCTCCAGGGCTCTCAGTGCATCACGTTAGGATGATTTTATTCCGTGCATTTTCGGGGATCCTTATGGCAGCTTCTTTAACTTCAGCTTCCAGAAAAGATTTGCTGTGTGTGCTTGCTAGTGTGGCAGGTGTGGGAGGATCTCCAGGTGGCTGCTGATAAGCGTGACAGGAAGAGTCCTGCCCCAAAGAGGAACCAAGTGGAACATTTGAGCCGAGTTCTGGGGTCTGCAGGAGGCCTTGGGTTCGTTTTCCCATAGCCAGGCTTTGAAAGGGCCGCTGCACTCGGGGTCAAAGAACGGCAAGTGCCTGAAACTGGCTGCTAAATGCATCAGCACCTCAAAAGACCCAGCATGTGGCTTGTTGCTGGCTGTTCGGAGGTGCTTTTTCCAAGAGGCAGCTGTTCCTTCTTGGTTTTTCCCTTTGGAAACGTTTTGCTGCTCATCTAAGAAGCTTCTTCAGTTCAGAACTGAAGAACTAAAGAAGCTTCTTGGATGAGAAGTGAAACGTCTTCAAAGTAAAAGCCAAGGAAGTCCCGCTGCCTTTGGGGCAACCGTGAGCTGGAGGACTGAGCCTCTCCCTAGGCACTTAAAGGCTGGCCTAGCCATAAGAAAGGGCAGCCAGACTGCTCTTCTCTGGGCTCGCCTTCTTGTGAAGCGTGGGATGCCCTCATCCTCTAGGCAAGTGGGCTTCACTCAGGAGCGTGGGGAGAACCTGAGACACGGCAGAGGTTAGTCCTGGTCTTGTGAAGCAGACACAGCTCCGGGCTTCCGTGGGGCAAACACGGCAGGGGGAACAAGCGATCGGTTGTTGGAGACAGGTGGACGATGCAGAAGGCATTGTGCCCCCAAAGGAACGGAACCCAGAGTTTCTACTCTTTGTGGGGCTGAGAGGAGGGAATCCCTCCAGCAAAAAGTGAATATTGTTTCATTATAGCACCTGTGTCTCAGTTTTAAAAATTTACAGCTTCTTTACACTCAAGAAGCACCCAACCCCCTTCTGCATAAAATAAGACTACCAAAGCATAACATACTTTGCTAGGTTGTCCTTCGTTCATTTCTTTCTGGGAAGCTTATTCAGTGGCCTCCGTGAACAGAATCAGAGGCTAAACCAAGTTAAACTACCACGGATTATCCACGAAAGCTCCTTACACACCCACTTGGGTGCCGACAAATGTCCTCTCTGTGCCTAGGAATTTTAAATATTTTCTCAGCTGCCTACAGAGCAAAAGCATGAAACATTTTCCAGCGTTCTAAGGTTTCCATGGATAATTCTGGGGGCCTTTAAGCCCTTGGGATCATCTGCAAAAGCAGCATTGTCAAAGCCACCCAGCAGAGCAAAACTCCTCTAGTGGGTTTTGCCTGGTTCATCAGATGTTCTACCAGCTTCTCTACCCAGATGCCCTCCAGAAGGGCTGGGAAGCCTGGGAGTTGCACGTAGCTCCCAATGACAGGGCAGGACAATTGGATTCAGGGCAACTGCAAATCTGGACGTAGGGGAGCCAAGTGGGGAAGAGGCTGATCTAAAACGATGGTGCCTCTTCCAGTTCTCAAGCCTTGTATTTGGGAGAGTACGCCTCTCTCGGCTGGCATCTTGTTGGCCTGCGAGCTCTGGCTTGTGTTCTGCTTGGGATCAGAAGAGAGGAGAGCGTCCTTAGGCCAGGCCTTGTGGCTCTTTAATCAGCCTCTGAGGTCACTTGCACCCACAGGGCCTTTATTTGGATAAATTGCCCATTCAGTAGCGACCTTGCTTTCTTTCCCAGTCTGGAGCTGTCACTGATTGCTGCTGTGACTAATAAAAGGACTTGAACCTTTATTCTTAATAGTTTTTAAGGCGTGGCACAAACTTTCAAACTTTGAAAGGCAGCTGAAAGGGGCCGCCCTGAACTGAGTTCTTTGTCATGTGATCCCCCAGAGCCAGGAAAGAAAAGGGGCTGTTCTGGGTGTCCCTGGTCTGCTTCCGGAGGGGCCTCTCCTTCCTGGGATTGTGGGTCACTTTTGCCTCAGTTTCCCCTGCAGTTTTCCAGGTCCAGCTAGCATGGTCTGTGTGCGAAAGAGGCTCCCCTTTGCCAGATGGGGCTGGTTGGGGACTAGGCGACTATTGGTGCGGCATGTTTGAGGTTCAGTCCTTGTGTTGAGCTGAGACTAGGAGTTGATGACCTCAAGGGCCCCTTCGAATTGAGTGTTTCGTGACATAGCGTGTGAATGTGTATGACACACATGCAATACTTTATTATTTGCACATTGCAACATTTGAAGGAAGCTGAGTCAAGTTTTTGCTGCTCCAGCGTGAGTTCCAGTGCATCTCTGGCGTGACTCCTTCTCCTTCCTGTGGTTTTTCCTGAGATTTTGGTGCCATCGGCTCCGGCTGTTTTGCAAGAGGTTCGGTCAGATGAGGCAGAGCCTTGATTCACGCCTCAGCCCTGGATGGACTTGGTGGCCTTAAATCCACCAGAACCTAAAATCGGCCCCTTTTGTCCAGAGGTCTGCCCTCTTGGGGGACTCAGCTCTGTTTGGCCTCTGAAGGCTGCTTACAAGATGGTTTGTTTCAAAATCTTGGCTTAGAGACTCTCGGCATATCTCAGAAATCATAGATACAAGAAGCTACCTAAGAAAATCCGAGGTGCACTGAGGGTGTTGGTGAGGGATGGAGCACCTGGTCTTCCCCTGGCCTGATTACACACCTTATGCGGAGGAGGCCCGAGGGTGGGTGGTCAAGAGAGGCCCCTCTGGCACTCAGAGCCCAGGGGGCCACTTCTCTGCCAATGAGAGAGGAAAGCCAGCCAGCTCCAGGCTGGCACACCCCAGCGGTTTGGGAATGGGTATAATCAGGCAGCCAGCAGGCCCCAAGGGGGGGCCACCCCTAGCCAGTGCTCAGGCCGCCCTCAGGCCTGGCTGGGAGTGGGCCTGGGTCCCCCTGGGGTCCCACTTAAAAGGCGGCCTTGCAATCGGGGCCAGAGCCCTGCCCTCCTCCCTGCGGCTCTTGCCCTGCTTGCCAGAAATCGTCCCGCTGCCCCCTCAGAGCCCTGCAGGGCCCAGGGTTGCAAGCCCAGCCTTGGCAGCTGCCTCGCTGGTTCCATGGCTCAGCCTAGTTGGCGCTGGGTCTCCCTGAGCCTTGCGCTCCCGTCCCTCCCAGCAAGGTGGGCCTAAGGACAGTAGTGCCATTTCCGGGAGGCTGGTTGTGGGCAGACAGGCAGCCCTTGGGGGCTCCTTATGCAGGCAAGGCTTCCTCCTGGAGCCCAGAGGGCTCTTCCTCGGCCCCCTGCTGCGCCTCCAGGATTTGCCTGCCCCTCCCCCGCAACTGACCCGGTTCACCCGATTAAGGGAGACTTTTCAGGGTGGGAAACTCCCGCCAGGCGGGCGAAGGCTTCCGTCCTCTGAATCAGCTTTCAGGTGAAACTCTTCTTCTGCCACTTGGAAAGTCATGGCGAAACTCCAGGATGAGGTCACCGCTCAAGAGTCTGGCTCCTGCCCGGGGGGGGGAGAATTGGCCCCCGCCCCCTTTGACACATCCGAGGCACCGGCTGACCTTCCCTCTTCCCTCTCTGGCTGTTGGAGTGACGTCATGGCCCTTTGGTCCCTGGGGGGGTGGGGAACAGGCCGTGCTCAGCGCAGGGGGGGAGGGGCGGAAGCCGGGAAGGGCCCCCTTGGAGCTCCGGGCTGGGCTGGGCTGGGCGGGAGGAGGTGGCCTTTGGCTCCCTGGACTCCCTTCCTGGCCCTGCACCTTGTGCCTCAATCTCACTTCCTTTCAGGGCCAGCCGGGCATCGCGCAGCCCTGAGCCTTTGAGCACAGCTGGAACCAGCGATTCCACTGCTAGGCAGGCAAGTCAGGTTGTTTAAGTGAGTTGTCTGATTTTACGGCCTTCTTTGCTGCCTGTTATTAAGCGAGTCACTGAAGCTGTTAAGTGAACCAAGTGGTCATGAAGCGAATCCGGCTTCCCCCATTGGCTGGGAAGGTTGCAAATGGTGATCACGTGACCCCGGGCCCTAAAGCATGGCTGTAGCCAAGTACCCAAATTGTGACGGTCGTAAGCAGGAGGGCTGCCTGTCAGCTGGTTTCTTCAGAGCTAGACGAGGACTCCCTGGAGCGATGGAAACCTGGCAGCGGCAGCAGCAGCACAGGGGGGCTCTTCTTCCTCCTGGCCAGATTTGGACGGGGGGGGGCAATGCTCCCCCTCCTCCTGCAGAGGGAACAGGAAATACTTCTGCATGCTCTGCTTCCTTGAAGGTGCCCGTCGTGCATCTCGTGGCCATGAGTCCCGCAGGTTCTTGGAGTGTGCTGTCAATCGGGACTTTCCCTTTGGGAAGGGGCTCCTCCTGACCTTCGATGCGGGGGACAGCCTGTTTCCCCCCCCATGTGATTATCTTCTGCTTATCCTGGCCGGATGAGGAAGTGGGGCCTTTTTTGTGGCTATCGGTTTGATGTGCCCCGCCCTGAGCTGGAATGTGGGAAGATGACGAAGATTGTTTGCTTCCCCCGATAAAGGCTCTGAGGAAGCTCTGCCCATATTTGGCCTTGCATGGGCGGGGGGGCGGGGGGGCTGGTTCGCCTTGACTGCCCAGAATCCATAGGAGCCGTGACTAAAACGGGGAAGGGGGGCATTCCAGCCCTTGTTCACCTCTCTTCCCAGGCAGTCCCCTTAATTTCTGCTTTTCCCGCTTGAGGGCCAGGAAATTTCGCTGCTACTTCTGAGCGGAGAGAAGAGCTTGCTTTTAGGGGCAGGGGCCCTTAGCCCCTGTGGCCCCTTCCCCTCTCCCCCTTGCCAGGATCTCCTCAGAGGGAAGGCAGCCTCTGGGCTCAGAGCCGGTCCAGATTCAGCCCAGGGGCTCACGGCTGCCCCCTTCCAACAAACCGCAAAGGATTACTGGGGGTGGGCCCCTCCCAGGTGCGCTGGAGGGTTTGGGTCTTGCGGAGAAGCATGAGAGCCGGAGCCGTTGCTGTCAGTAAAGGGGGCAGAGAATCCTGTGGCTGCAGAGACCTGGCTGGACGTTTCTGTGTCCAGGCGCTGCTATTCTCTGAAACACAGAAAATGGGCTTTTGAGCCCCCTTCCCAGGACTGGAGGCTTTTGAAGAAGAAAACTGAGGTCCCATGATGGCTGTGACACAAATAAAATCACAAGATTTACCACATTAAAAACAACAACAGCCAGCGGCTTTTCTTTTTTGAGGATTCCAGGGGATGAAGGTCTTGGCTGGAATGAAAACGTGGCCATACATCGCAAGGCCAAAAAACACCCCCAAAGCCTTCAGCGTGCAGGGATTTCATAGGTTTACCCCAAAATCTTCTCCGTCTGCCTGGAAAGACAGAGGCTTCTGCAGATTAAATGCCTTTCTGGGCAAATGTGGGGCCAAGGAGGCGCCTCTCTTGTGGCCCATCGTTTGCTCCCTTCACCCAATCTCCCCCCCCCCAGAAGGAAAGGAGACACCAGAGGTTGCCAGCCTCTCTCCCCCCCCCCCCCCTCAGGTCTGCAGCTGCTGCAGGAGAGATGGGAGATGGGGGGTCATGCCCTGAAGCTTCCCACCCCATCCCTGCACCTTCTGGAGGGGACATTGCTACACAGGAGAGTCTGGGGATTGGGGTCCAGTGGGGGGGGTTTCCTCTGGAGCCCCCCTTTCCCATCCTTGGCCTCTTCCAGTGGTGGGGGTGTGGCCTGCAATGAGAACACACACACACACACACATACACACACACATGCCAGTGGACCCTCCCCTGCGGAGCCTGCCTGGACTTGCACAGATGGGGGGACGGACGGACGGACAGGCGCTCCTCCCGGGGCGAGAGAAACCCTCTCCTGCCCAGGCACAGCAGCGGAATGAAGCACCGCCCCTCCCAAAGTAGGCTGGCTGGAGGAACCGGCTTGAGTCCCTCCACGCCCTCTGCCTTCCCTGCCCACCCCCAGAGCCCAGGCATGCTGGCAGGACTGCTGGGTGCCCAGGTGGCTTCTGGGCCTCAGAGTCCAGGGCTGAGCCTCCTTGGGGCCCCAGTGCCAGAGGAGGGAGGGGGCAGTCCAGCCTCTCAGATGGCTCCTCCCAGCCGCTTCTTGTGGATGAGAGAGAGAAGGAGGACTCCCCCAAAGTGAGGTTGCCTCTGGAGAAACCAGGGGGGGCTGGGAGAGCTTGCGGGGGGGAGCTCTTTGGAAAGGTGCTTCCCTGACCCACGTCCGCAGGGAAGGACCCCCCTCCTATGTTCTCAGACAGAGCCCTGGGGGTTCCCAGCACAAGACCCCCTCTGGCCTCTGCCTCTCCATCACTTGGTCCTGAGCCTGCCTTTCCAGCTGCTCCCCTTCTCAGCAAGGAGGTTGGGGGGATCGGCCAACCGCTGACCCTCAGGACCCTCCTGGACCTGGACATCCTCCCACACACTGGCCGCATCAGCATGTCACAGGGTGGGACTTTGGGAGCCAAAAGCTCGGAGGGGAGTTCCCTGGACTGAAGGGCCTCTCTCTGGCCAGGCCGCCGCCTTCGTCCGGAGGTGGGAGAGGCTGGCTTTTCCTGAGGAGGTGAAAGGGCAGCCCCTGGTCTGTTTCCCTTAAAGAGACCCAGAGGTTCAAGCGTATTTCCCACCAGTCAGCAGCTCACTTCTGCTTGGGGTTTTGCACCAGTAACCTCCTTTTTGTGTTTGGCTCTGTGCATGCAGGATTTGGTCTCACAGCTGTACTAATCCCAACCTCCCTGGGTGTCCCTCAATCTGGAGGAGGGGGAGGGGCTTGCCATTGGTGGGTATTCCTGTTCGAACTGCTAAATTGCAGGCAGCCGGCAGTCTTCAGAAGTAGCCTGCAGTACCGCACTCTGACCACTGTGCCACATGGCACCTTCCACATTGATTCAGCTCCAGCAGCTCCGCCGAGTCAGTCTCCCCTTCATGAAATTGATCTTCTGGGGACCCCAGTCAGTTTCCGTTGACTTGGTTGGGGGGGGGTGGTCTGTGGAGTCTCCCCTTGTCCAACACTTCCTGCTCTTCGGACTCCGGCCTCTGCTGGCCATCGCAGAGAGGGAGGCTCTTCTCTGGGCGATGGTTCTGCTTTTGAGCTGGGCTGGGAAAGCAGATGTTCCCCAGAGGGGCACCTAGCAAGTCCCACAAACCCGATTCAGCCTCCTGGGCAGCAACCGGCTTGGCAGAGACCCTTAAGCTGCAGTCACCGTAATAAACCTCCATCGTTTGTAGTGGTCATAGAAACCAGGCGCCTTTTGGTCCGGTGTGCTGTGGGAGCCCAGCCTGGCTGGTCACTTTGTGGTTTGACTGGTGGGGAAACTCCAGGAGGCAGAGTGAATGGCATGAACCATGGTTGCCATCCAGGGGCTGTGTATTTTGAAGCATCAGGTCCCAGGAAGTGGGAGAATCTGCCTGGACTCTTTCTCTGGACTGGGGCCTGCTCGCCCTCCTTGGGGGGAGGCTTTGGAGAGAAGCCCCTCGCCCTCATCACCAGGGCATGAGGAGAACGAGCCCGGTGACGACTGGCACATCCCCTGGGCTCAACCTCCCGCCAGGCTTAGCAGGGGTCCAAATACTCAGGCTGGGAGGGATGCAGTGCCTATAGCAGGCCATGAAGTCCGTTTTTCTCCTGCAGTGATGGAGGTGGGTGGGTGGGCTGAGGTGACTGGAGAGAAGCAGCCCCTGTGCCGGACCCCCTGCGGCTGCCTCCTCCTCTCCTGCCTGTTGAGTCTTGCAGGCTCCCAGCCAGGCTGGGAGTGGAGGCTGGGAGGGGCAGCCAAACCACCTTGTTTGTGTTTGAAAAGTGGCCTCGGCTTGTAGCGGTGCCACGCCAGCGCCCCCTGGTGAGCTGAGTTGGCCAAGGCAGCTTGGCAAGAGCAGGCTGGTGATCCTTAGTTGTTTTATTTTTTTGTTTGTTGAACATGTATTAGGTAACAAATATAAGTATAAACATGATTATTAATACATGAAATAGATACAAATAAAAGGAGACATTAGGACAGGGATGGTAGGCACGTTGATGCGCTTATGCACACCCCTTACAGATCTCTCTTAGGAAAAGGGTGAGGTCAACAGTAGGTTGACATTTGGGGGCTTGGGAAGAAACCACAGAGTCAGTTGGAGTCTTCCAGGCATTGAGCACTCTGTTCCTGCCTGGCTGGACTCCTGGGTCACGGTCTCTGGCTGTCTTTCTCACCCTTCCAGTGGACTTTGAGGGCTGCGCAGGGAGGAGCCCGGGAGCCTTCCTTTCCCAGGACACGCACTTCAAGTTGCGTCCAGATGGCACGGTTGTGGTGAAACGGCCCCTGCACCTCCACAACCAGGAACTGAGCTTCCTTGTTCACACGTGGGACCTGGAAGGCAGGAAACATTCGGCCAGAGTGACCCTGCAGCTCCAGCACCACGGCCATCACCGGCTGCCTCCTCATGGGGTATGTGCCCCCTTTCCCTGTTTCCTTGGGGGGAGAATTTGCTGGTCTCTGGAGCCAGCTCCTTCCTTCCTTGCTTGCTTGCTTCCAGAATCAGAGAGCCCCGTCTTTATTCACAGGAGACTGGTCCGTCTGCTCAGGGGGAGGTGCTGTATTTTCGAAAGTCTTCATCTGGCCTGAGGCGGCAGAAGAGAGATTGGGTCATCCCTCCGATTCTTTGCTCTGAGAATGAGAGGGGCCCTTTCCCCAAGAACCTGGTGCCGGTAAGGACGTTGCTTCTGCTGGGATTCTCTTGCAACTTTTAAAGTTAGGCAGCTTCTCCTCCAGAGCTGCAAATGACCCACAAATGCAGGGCCCCACACATTGCAGCTTGTGGCAGCGCTGAGTGGACATTTGCCCTAAACCCCTCGGCTCTCACTTCAGCCAAGCTTGGGGCCTGCATTTCTGCCCCGAGCCAGGCAACGCAGCTGCCCCGGAGGGTGGGGAGGGCTGCAGGCCCACCCTGGTCCCTGACCCGATCTCCACCCCAATCAGGTCAAGTCCAGCAAAGAGAAAGAGGGCACCGTCTACTACAGCATCACTGGGCAGGGGGCCGACAGCCCTCCGGTCGGCACCTTCATCATCGAGAGGGAAACCGGCTGGCTGAAGGTGACCCGCCCACTGGACAGGGAGAAGATTCCCCGCTACGTGGTGAGTCCACATAGCCTGCTGTGGTTATACATGTTGCTTTCAATTTTGGGTGGCTGCACTGGGTGGCTGAGGAGCGCCTGGAAATCGGCCATGTGGATTGGGTGGGAGGGCAAAGGTCACTGCGTCCTCCGGGATGCCAGGACAGCTGGGTCCCTTCCGGATGGCAGAGAGAAAGCCCGCGAAGAAGCAGGCGACTCTGGAGGGAAGGGCCACTTTCCTAAAGCGCCTGTTTATTCCTGTCCAATGAAAGTTCCCGTCTCCTGTCGTGGCCTCCAAGGGGCCGGAGGGGCTCCCGGGACCTCTGTCCCAGGCCTTCCGAGAGCATCCCTCGTCCTTCGGGGCAGCCTCTGCCTGGCTGCCCCTCTGGCTTCTCTTCTCATCCCTGATGAATAACGGCCTTTCTCCCCTGCAGCTGCTTTGCCACGCAGTGTTAGCGAATGGCCAGACAGCAGAGGACCCCATGGAGATCATCATCAATGTTGGCGACCAGAATGACAACCGTCCACTGTTCACCCAGAGCGTCTTCGAAGGGTCCGTGGAAGAGGGAGCTAAGCCAGGTAGGGCAGTCTGGGTAAGGACACCAGACCCTGGTTCCTGTGGCATGGCTGCCCTCCAGGACAGTGAAGTCCTGTTGAAGCCACCCAGAGCGCCACCTCAGGCTGTCCAGCCAATGCCCGCCCAGACATGGACAGCCGGAGGCGCCTGGGTTGCCCAGAAGCCAGAGGCTTTTCCGGCTGAGAGGCGCGGAGGGAGCTCATGCTCACCTCCGGCGCTTGTTTCAAGGGAGCCCCTCCTTCCCCAGGGACGTCTGTGATGACAGTGACGGCCACGGATGCAGACGACGCCATAGACTCCTATAATGGCGTCATCACTTACTCCATCCTCAGCCAGGAACCGGAGCCGGAAAAACAGAGGTTCACCATCAATAACGAAACCGGCCTGATCAGCGTGGTTGTGTCCGGTCTGGACCGAGAGGTGAATGCCGGGTGCTGGGATGGGGTGTGTGTGTGTCCAAGCAATGTTTCAAACATGGGAATTAATCGGGGGGGCGGGGGGCTGCATCTCTGTCGTCCATTTTCTACTGCTTCAATCACAAGTGAGCCAGGGAAGAATCCTTGTTTGGCCCTAAAGGGAGAGGTTGTTAGCTCTCCAAGGCAGCCCAGGGCGGAAGCAGAACTGTGTGAGGGTTGCCGTGAACAGACGTATCTCTCCCCTCCTCTCCATTCCCTTGCTGGAAAACGACGGAGGGACCCTTCCGGAAGACTCCTCCTCCTCCTCCTCCCTGCTCCTCCTATGGCTGGGAGGCCTTCTCCACCGCTCTTCCTCCGTCTCCCAAGGCCGTTCCCACCCACCAGTACAGACAGTTGCAGTGTTTGGTTCTTTGCAGAGGATCCCGCAGTACACGCTGGTTCTGCAAGCGACTGACATGCTGGGAGTAGGCTTGAGCTCCACCGGGAAGGCTGTGATCACCATCACCGACGCGAATGATAACCCGCCACTCTTCAACCCCCGCGAGGTAATGTGGGGGCCTGCCCCCTCCCGCCCTTGGCCACACTGGGGTCGCCCTGAGGCCTGAAGGTCATCTCCGTGCCCTGCAGAAGCACCCAGCCACGTCCTGCACTTCCTCTGCAGAGGCGCTGGGTGGGGTTTGTGGCCCTCCATTCCCTGGAGTCAGACCTCCCCCCACCCCAGTGGAGACCGGCCCTTGCTCCCCTCTGACTGCTCCGTCTCCTTTGCAGTACAATGTGGTTGTGCCGGAGAATGAGTTGGGGGCCCCGGTGGCCACCCTGAAGGTCACGGATGAAGACGAGGAGAACAGCTTAGCTTGGAAAGCCAAGTACAGCATCGTGAAAGGGAACGAGGAGGGGAACTTTGTGATCACTACTGACCCGGACACCAACAATGGTCTTTTGACCACAGCCAAGGTGAGCGGTGGGCCCCTCTTTGTGGGGGCTGGAATCCTGCGTGTCCCCAGCCCCATATCCCACTGGAGTGTCCAGCAGTTCCACTTAGGCCAAATCAACCCTCCTTTCCTCCCTCCTTCTGTCCTTCCAGGAACTGGATTATGAGACCCAAATGCAGTATATTCTCGAAGTGACCGTAGTGAACGAGGTTGACTTCTCAGTCACTCTCTCGATGTCCACGGCTACCGTCACCGTCAAAGTGAGCGATAAAAACGAACCCCCAGTCTTCGTTCCTCCTGAACTGAAGGTGTCAAAGCCCGAAAATCTTCCTGTTGGCGAAACTATAGCTCAGTACAAAGCTGAGGACCCTGACAAGTTCCTGCATCAGACCCTCAGGTAGCGGGCTGTGTGGAGATGCTCGTGGCAAGGTCCATCATTTGAACGGGGAAACCCGGAAGGTCTGCAGGCCGCTTGTCCCAAAGACACTGGCTGAGCCCGGGGCTCTTTCCCTTGCAGATACTCGGTGAGGAGTGACCCTGCTGGCTGGCTGAAAATTGACCCCGAATCTGGCACAATTAAATCAAAAGCTCCCCTAGACCGAGAGTCAGCTTTTGTGAAGGATAATATTTACAAAGCCATCATTGTGGCAAGCGACAATGGTAAAACTCTGCATTTTGTTTTGCACCCAAACCCAAAAAAACCCCTAGGGAACTGGGAAGCGGGGAATTGAGCAATGGTGCCACCCAAGTGTACGTATTTGTGGAACTGACCCGCCCTCCCTTCTCTGTCCAGCGAACGAGCCGGCCACCGGCACAGGGACCCTCCTTTTGCATCTGGAGGACGTGAACGACAACTGGCCAGAACCGGATCCCCGAATGTTTGACATCTGCAGCCGCAGTCCAGAGCCCCAGGTGTTAAGCATCGTGGACAAGGATATGCCGCCCAACACCAGCCCCTTCTTCGCCATGCTGGAATATGACTCTGGTGCCAATTGGACAGTCGAGACCAACCAAGGTAGGCAGAGGCAGTGGCTGCGCTCTGCAGAACAAGGGAAGCGCCTGGAGACACGGCATCAAAATTTCCTGCTTTCCTCTGAACTCTTTCCTCCTTCTCCTCTCCAACATTTGCACTGAAGTATTAGAGGGAGGCTCATTAATGACTTCATTAGTTTTTTTAATTAGTGTTTTAGAGCACGGCTCTATGCAGCTCTGACTCACATTCCGGGTGTGTGTCCTTTGCAGACAGTCTGACCCTTAATCTGGTCAAGCAGCTGGAGCCTGGGGAATACAACATTGCCCTCAAGCTGACCGATGGCCCGGGGCTCTCTCACGTCACCACGGTCAAAGCCATGGTCTGCAACTGTGAGGGGTCTGCCAAAAACTGCGACCGAAAGGCGTTTCTGCCAGCGGCAATAGGGACCTCTGCCATTCTGGGCATCCTCGGGGGCATCCTCGCCCTTCTGAGTGAGTACTGCGCTCCCTTTCTCCCTCTTACTCCTGGGGAAGCTGGGCGGCTCCTCTTGCGGCCCCCACTTCGGCCAGACGAGGGCTCCCTGCTTGTGGCTGACGGGGCCTCCCGACCTGCCTTGCAGTCCTGCTGCTGCTGCTGCTGCTGTTCGTGAGGAGGAGAAGGCAGGTGAAGGAGCCGCTGCTCCTCCCCGAGGACGACACGAGGGACAACGTCTACTATTACGACGAAGAAGGCGGAGGGGAAGAGGACCAGGTGGGCCTCTGGCTCTGGGCCCCCGGGACCAGGTTGTTCCTCCTCGGTACCCCCCACCCCCACCCCGGTCACTGGGCCTGAGCTGGGCTCCTGCTCCCCATGGCCCTTTTCTTCCCTGCTCCTGCAGCTGCTGGGAGGGCCGGTCACCCAGCATGGTAGTCCCCCTTGGCACACACACGTACACACACTCACACACACACACCCAGGGCTGGCATGGAGCTTGCGAGAGGGCCTGGCATTTGCTTGGTTTACTTCGGCCATTCTGCTTGCATGTTCCTCAGCAGCTCTGGTAAAAACGACTGATCTATGCTGAGTTTTAGAAAGGGATCCCTGGAGGGTTAGTGCTACGGTGGAAGGAAGAAACCAAACAAAAACACTTTGTTCTTCCGAGGGAAGGAAGAAAAGTCCTCTGTTCACTGTCTATGCTGGAGGAAGGGTTTCTTCTTGCCTGTCTGCCAGAATCACCCCTGATTCTGCTCAGCTCAAACTCCTGGAGTTTCCTTCCTCTGCCCAAAAGCCTGAGGCCATCTTCTCCTCCTAGGATTACGATCTGAGCCAGTTGCATCGAGGCCTGGATGCCCGCCCTGAAATCACCCGGAATGACGTTGCTCCAACCCTCATGCCGGCCCCGCAGTACCGTCCACGCCCTGCCAATCCCGACGAGATAGGCAATTTCATCGACGAGGTGAGTGGCACCCAGAGCCCAGTCCCAGTTCCCAGGCACTTCGGGGGCGCAAGCATTCCGTGAGAATGTGGGCACGGAAGCTAAATCATAGTGGCTGAACGGATGCAGCCTGGATAAAGACGGTCTGCTCTCTTGAGCTTCTCCAAAGATTTGGTGAGCCCTTTGGCGTTGTTCCTCAACTTGAGCAGCTTTAAGACGTGCGGCTGGGGAACTCTGGGAGTTGAGGTCCACGCGTCTTAAAGTTGTCCAGGTTGAGAAAGTCTGTTGTAGAGAGATGGTAGTGCGCTCATCAGCTCCCTCTGCTGTTCAACAAATGGAAGTTTTGTCCGTTTCCCTTCCTGCAGAACCTGAAGGCGGCAGACACGGACCCCACGGCTCCCCCCTATGACTCTCTGCTGGTGTTTGATTATGAAGGCAACGGCTCCGAGGCCACCTCCCTCAGTTCCCTCAACTCCTCCCACGGAGACCAGGACCAAGATTATGATTACTTGAATGACTGGGGAAACCGTTTCAAGAAGCTGGCTGACATGTACGGGGGGGGCGAGGAAGAGGACTAGGGGTGACTGGGGTGGGGGGCTAGGTGTGGGGCAGAAGGCTGGGAGGGAGAGAGAATAGAGCTGACTCTTGGTTACTTGCCAACTTTTCCACAATTTACCAAAACGTACACAAGAGATTCCCCCTTGAAGAAGATTCCGACAATCTCACCTCTGTGGGATAATTATAACCAGGGTGGCCTTATTGAGGCTGATTCAATGCAATACGGAGTTTCTTTCTCAAAGGCTGGACAATCTCAGGGGGAAAAGGTCTCCCCAGGAAAGAGAAAAGTGTCTGAAATCTGTAAAGGGCAGAAAGACCCTCTGGTGCTTGGTCTTGCATTCAAGAAGTTTCACCCGAGCGCCTCTACTCTCTTCATCTATCCTCTTGTTTACTTAAGAAGAACATCGGGCTTCTTGGGGCAAAATTGTAATGCATCTTGGAGAATTTGAGGAAAAATATGCAAGGAAAATATTTTTGTGAGGGAGGGGATAAAACACAGCTGACATTATGGTAACGGAACAGGACAGAGGTTCCTATTAACGGCCCCGCTGCGGGGTGGGGGCTTCTGCCTGCACAGATTCAAATCCCACAGTCTGGTTACGGTGGCTAATCATTGGAGCTTCCTCCAGGAAGAGCCCTCCAAGCATGGTGTTTCCAAAACCTTAACCAAAAACTCTTCTGGGGATTCTGCTCATAGGTGGCATTTGGTTTCCAGCCCTTGGCACCTTTACTGTTCAAAGCCAGGCTTGTGGGAGGGATGGGAGTGTCTCAGAAGAGAGGCAGGATTTCTGATTTGTTTGCCACTGTTAACCAACATGGCTCTCCTCTTGGACGAATCCCCTTAGGATCCCTGAATCAACTTGTCCCAAGTGCCTTTGCTTTCAGACATTGCTTCTGCCGGACCTTTGCCTCTCCGAGGCCCGGAGTCCAATCTGTGTTGGGGGAGGCCTCTGAAAAACTATCCAGCATGATCCCTCTTACTGGGGCTTGGAAGTCAGGGTCTGTGCACCGCCTTTGACAGCTGAATTAGTAAATACGGATTTAGCAGAGATGTTACTCGCCCCCCTCGGTGCCTTCTCATAAAGTGCCTGAAAGGTGGGAGCAGTCGCCTTCCCTGACCAACTCCTCCCTGCCCCTTTCAGCTTTAGGCTGCCCCTTGGGCCAGAAGGGCCAGAGAGGAGCTCAGCGGTGGCTGAAAGACTGGCCCGAGCTCTTCCGCCTTGGGCCTTCGTCTGGGGACCAGGTCACACAGTCCTGTGTGGGGTCTTATAAAATACAGCTGGACAAGACGGTGTTTGTCTTCCAAGTAATCCATTTTAATTAGAACTGTTTCTTCTGCCAAGGTGCCAGTCGTTTCCTGTGGTGTGTTTCCCACTCCTTAGCCCTGATGGTATAATTATTGCCCAATTGATGGGCACCATTTGGAAAATTGCTTTCTAATTTTAGATCTGTATGTCAAGCTATCCTTTTGAATATATATTGTGGAAAGAATACAGAGATGCACATTTTTTTAAAGCTATTTTATTGCACAGATGCTTTTAAAAAATAATAAACTTTATTGTTTAAAAAGTACTTCTTGAATCTCTGTCATATTTCTTAGACATTTTCCTGAGATTGCATGCTTTTTCTAAGCTAAATGTTCTACTGACTTCAGACAGTTTTATTTTCAAAGGTCGTGGGGATGAATAACCAGGTATATCCAGGGTAAAAGTACATCTTCTTTCCCAACTTGCTGTCAAATTTGTACTGTGATTTCCAACCATTTCAAAAAGCCATGCTCACTTCTAGACTTTTAACTGCAGTGGGTGTGCATGCTTGTACAATTCCAGAAGTCTTCACACGGTCAGCATAGGACACTTGTTAGTATGAACCACAGAATCATAGCTGGAAGGGAACATAAAGGCTGCCGCCTTCAAGGCCTTGCTCGCCTAGAGCATTTGGCTGCCTTGCTGCCCTTGAGGGAAGAAATGCAGGTCTGAAGCCGGCAGCTTCCAAGTGGGGGAAGGCGGAGGCAGCCAAGGGATTCAAGCCCCACAGATGCATCCGTAGGGCTTGAGATTTATCTTTGGGGTCAATAGCTCTACTCCACTCAAAGCATTTCCTTTTCCCTCTATTCCCAAGCCCTCGCCTTCCGCTTCATTCCCCCACTTAGCATGGGGAACAAAAGACTAAACTGGTTTTTAGCCTCGGAATGCCCTATTTTGGAACAGATTTATTACTGAAGTTCTTTCCATTTGGCAGTTTGCTTTAAGGTCCTGCAGCTAATTTTGAATAGTTTGGCTTCAGATTTATGGAAATAGTATGTTTTAATGAGCAAAGCCTGTTTTGCCCTTTTTGTAAGGGAGGGCCCCCACCGTGCTGTCAACCACCACCCATCCAAGTTCCAAGGCTTCACCTGAAACGAATTCAACACGCTGAGCTGCGCATGCGCCAGAAGGTCTTGCGCCTAGGATTCCCAGAATCCCTCCGGGCTGCTTCCCTTCGCCTTCCCCGCCCCTCTCGACCTTCCCCACTTGGCAGCTGGAGGGAACTTCCGCCCTCCTCCTTCCGCCTTTCCCAATGTGGCGTCGTCGCCGTCGCGCAGGCCCACCGGACCTTCCCAAGATGGCTGCGCCCAGGACCGCCGAGGGCCGGGACGAGGAGGAGGAGGAAGAGGGGGCGGCGGGGCTGCAGCGGGCGGTGGGCGGCCTGCAGCTCTTGCTGGGCCGGAGCGCAGGCACCGGTGAGAGCGGCGGGAGGGGCGGCGGGCTGTTTGTCTCGCCTCCCGCGCCGCAGGTCCGGGGCGCCGCGCGTGCCCTGCCCGCCGCTCTCCGACCGGCGCTTCCCTTCTCCCCGCAGGCCCGTCGCCGGAGTCGCTGCGTCTCGGGCTGATCGCGCTGGAGGAGAGGCTGGCCCGGGACCCCCAGTGGGCCTCCCTGCGCAGGGCGAGGACCGAGGTGGCCCGGCGGGCTCCGGGGCTGAGTCCCGGCCCCGACCCACCCTGGGCCGCGGCCTGCCAAGCGCTGCTGCTGCTGCTCTGCCTCAAGCGCTGCCTGGCCCGCCTGGCCACCGCGACCCCCGCAGCCAGCCCGGGCGAGGCCGGGGTCCCGCCTCCGCTGCGCCCGGACGCCCTGAGCATCGCCCAGGAGGGTGCTGTGCAGGCGGCGGCGCAGCTGGCGGTGGCCTTGGGCCTCCTCCCGTACCTGCTGCCTGGGGTGGCGCCCCCGCCGCGGGACAAGGCCGGCCTGCTCGCCGCCCGGCCCGAAGCCCCGCGGAGGCTCCTCGCCACCTGCAGCGCCTTGGTGGAAGTGGCCGAGCACCCCGAGCTGGGCAGGCTGATCATGGTGCGCCACCTGGGCGACCTGCTGGCTGGGCTGGCCCAGCTGGGCTTCTGCCCCGCGAGGAAGGCCCGGGTAGGTGCCAAGATGCAGGTGAGGGTTAAGGAGCAGCCCTGGGGTCCTGCGTGGCCATGCCCCCGTTCCCTGCCAGAAGCGGCCCAGCCGGGCATTTCCGTTAAGTGAAGCAAGTGCCTCCCTGTTTCCTCTGGGCAGTATGAAATGGGAGGGGGGTACTAGCAAGCCACCCTTGGGCCCTACAGGGAGGTGCCCGTGGGGCCCTTGCACTGCCTTAGTAGGCTGAGCCTCTAGCTAGGGCTACTGAAGGGATATTTGGAAGGAGTGCCTCTTTGCATTTCCGAGAATTCTTTTACGTATTTGTTTTTCTAACCCTCTGGGATTTTTTTCCAGGGCCTGACGGAAGAGGAACGGAGCAGCTGCAAAGAAGCCTTGCAAGGCCTTTTGGACAAAGTGTACCAGCCCCTGGTGGTCCAGGAATTGCTGCTGCTTCAAGGGCGGCCTAAGCGGGTATGACTGAGCCCTGGAGCAACTAGATTTGCATCCTTCCAGTTCAGCGCTGCCTCTGTGTTAGTTTAGCCGTGGCTCTGCAGAACGGGTCTTTCTCGGTCCTGCTCCTTGACGGCTTGTCCCTAGAGACCCTGTCACGGAGGTTCAACTTGGGCCTTCCTGCCTTCCTGGCACGTGGAGAGTAAAGGAAGAGGTATAACAGCCCCCAGGTCTAACTTGGGATGCAATACGATCGGACTGAGCTCCAGGGCCAAAGGTGCCATCCTGGGAATCTGCTGCTAGGTGAATGGTGCCCTCAGGGACACTTTCATTCAATTAACTTGAGTCCATTCTGTCTGGGAAAAGGCATGGGATGCCCGTGTTGCCTGGTGTCAAGGCCCATTGGGGCAAGGCAGAAGAAGGGCTGCTGCACAGCAGGGCTGGTCGTGGTCCAGCATGCACATATGTTTCTTTTTCAGGCCTCCTGTCCCAGCCAGCAGAAGAAGGAGCCTTGTATAGCACCAGCACCAGCCTGGCTTCAGCGCCTTTGTGGGCATCTGCTGTCCGGGAGGCTGTTAAGACCTGGTGGAGTTCAGGCTGTGATCCGTGGAATCCTGGAGGGAGCCGGAGGTGAGTGAGGCTGGACAAATCAGCCATTCAAAGACTGGGACAACAGAAAAGAGTCCCTTGTTCCAGTGTTTTTAAACTTGGCCTTGCCAAGTTTACATCTAATAGTTCCTGTTTTAATAAATAAGGATCTGCAGGAAACAGAGAAATATTTTGAGACTGGACAAATAACTCTGTGCGGATGTTTTCTGGATCAGTCCAGTTTGCCAAAACCAAACCTGGATTTTTAGACGGGGCAAATAACACAGCCTGGTGCATGATCCTCCCAGGCCTTCCCCGCTCACCCCAGTCAGCTGCTGCTGGTCCCTCTTCTCTGCACGGCATTTCCCACAAACCAGCTCTTCTAGACAGAGAGCAATTCATTCCCTCTCTTAAAAACCAGCAAGAGCAGACAGGGTGAGGAAGATCCAAGGTGACCTGGCAAGATACTGAGCAAGGCGGTTACTGCCGTGGCCTGGGTGAAGCTCCTCCTCCTGGTAGAGGGAATTGCGAGTCTCTCTGCCACCGGATGGGCGGCTCTCTGTGTGCTCGTCTAACACGGAGCCTCCTGCTTTCCAGCTGGGGCTGTGGGGGGCAGCAGTGCAGAAGCAGCAGCAGCTGACTGGCAGAAGTGTGAGGCCGTAGCCAAGATCCTGTCCTCGTGTCCTCAGCAGTCTCTGTCCCTGGAGGATTATTGTCAAGAGATTTGCCCACAGGTACATCTTCCCTTGACCCAGCGACTGGCGTTCTGGTGCGACTCAGGTGGCACAAGGACCGTTTGTGAGTCAGAGCTCCCAGAGTGGCTCCTGCTCAATAGATGCCCCTCCATGTAGTCTTCTTCCTGGGTTGGCCCTCGGGACCTGCAGTTTCTGCTGAGTCTTGGGGGCCTGTGGCCCTGTTCCCCCTCTCCCCTTTCTGGCAATTTGTGATACGAGTGTGGCCTATAAAACGTAATTTTAGAAATATTGCTGGTGTGCATCATGAACTTTGAGCATAAGACTCTGCTTTTATCTCTTTCTCTTAAAGATTCTGCAGCTGTTTCTCATCCAGGATAAGCTGATGATGCGCCAGTTCCATCGAGTGGCGACCACAACTGTCCTCGCCATGGCCAGGCAACATCCACAGCAGGCAGAGAAGCACCTGCTGCGTCCCCTGCTGGAGCCTCTCTTGCGCTGCCTGGGGGAGCCAGGTAACGGCTTCCTGCCCCCTGAACGCTTGGCCAGGCTGGGGAGCCGGAAGATGCCTTGGCTTTTTCCTGGTTTTAGAGTTCTGGAATTGTAAGCCTCCCAGAGTCACTTGGTTGAGTTGGCCAGCTGTGGAGGTTGGTGGGTGGGTTGAATGACCAAACCAACCAATTTCTGTCACCTTGGAAGGTGGGAACCTCCTTGTTTTTTCAGGGGCTTCTGTACTCAAAATTGGTAGCTCTGGGATTCTTCGGCCTGGGTCCTCCATTGGGTCCCTCTGGTTAATTCTCCCATGAACTCTGGGCAGCGGTTGAAAGTGCTGGGCAAGACGAGCTTGGTTGGCTAAGATACACTCATTGGAATCAAAGTGAGGAGGTTGGGCTGAGCGAGGACCTGGCCCAGAGCCCCCCAGCCAGGACCCCCATCCCGTAGTTTCTAGCCTGGCAGCTGGGCTGGAATTTATGGGCTATTTAAGGAAGAGGCTGGAATTTATGGGCTATTTTTTTCCCATTTGCCACTCATATCGTGGAATATAATTAGCTGCATCCACATTCACGGTCCTTTTCTTGTCTTCAGAAGGTTCCCTGGGCGACATGCCAGCTGGGGCGGTGCTGGTGGAAGAGGAGTTGCTCTCGGGCTGCGTGGAAACGGTGCATAAGGTACGGCGCCAGCACACATGTCGGTATGCAGTGTTGGGGGGGAGGGAGTGGAAGCCAAGGAAGGGCCCGCAGGAGCTTTCAGACCGAACATTCCTGTAGCAGTCGGGTTGCGTCTTCTTCTGCAGCTGTGACCTCCCTTCTTCCTGTGCTGGGTAGGCAAAATGGTCTTCCCTGAAATGCCAGGCGGAGGCGCCGCTCCCACATGGCTTTCATGCTCAGCTCGATCCGCCTTTGCTAGCCCAGCGCTGCGGTCAGCTTGCTCTCAGTCAGCTGCCAGGCGCCAGAAATCAGCACTGCCCGGCAGCAGAGCCAGCCCATCTCTGCCGAAGATGCAGGCCCTCCGAGGATCAGCCTGATCCCAGAAGGAATAGATTCCGTTACAAACAGGCTGGGGGGCGTGCGGGGCTGAGCCATTAGCAGGCTCAGAGGTCTCGGGAGGCCTGTGCAACAGGCTGGGCTGCTCTGTTGGTTCAGCTGCGAGGTTGGGGGACTGTAAATGGAAGGGCTGGTCTTTGGCAGACACCCCAATAGCTTCAGCATTTAAGCACTGTTTACGCTCGAGAGCATCTCGAGCACTAATGAGCTGTTTTGGAGAGCTGGCACACAGAAAGGGGTCCAGAAGGCCCTAAAATAGCCGGAGGTTCTTCTGCCTTTGGAATGTATAGTTGCAATGTGCAGGGATCCTGGTGTGTGTGTGTGTGTGTGTGTGTGTGAAGGCTGCCAATTGAGTGTGCAGAGTCTTCCTCCTCTCCGTTGCTCTCCCTTGCAGGTCTGTGTGGTTGGGAATGAGCCCTCGCCTTGCCTCTTGGGTGCCCTGCAGCCTGTGCTGGGGGCCATCTTCTCCCTCTGGTGCTTCACCAAGCAGAACGTGTCCTTCTTACGGTGAGGCGCCTGGCCTGGTGGGGGAATGTGCAGAGCTCTTCCGTGGGCTGTGGGGGGACAAACCTCCCTGGCTGGAGGCATCCCTGGTTCCTGCCAATGGAGAAGGCCAGTCTCTTGCCCCCGGGAGCTGTGGGCAGTGCTGGCCTTGGCTTTTCTTCCCTGGGGTGGGAGGGTTTGGGCGGCTCTTCTGAAAAGAAGAACCTGATCCAAAAGTAGCAGCACACGGGAAGAGGAGGGGTGGCTGGTGCTGAAGGGCAGCCAGGGGCATTAGGCCACTGCCCACCGGCTTTGGGTTCCCATCGCCACGTCCAGCCTCTCTTTGCTTGGGGGCATTCTGGGCTGCCTCTCCCCAAAGCCACCTTGCCCTGGACTGGGGTTAATGCCCCCCCCCCCCCGTTCTGATTTTCAGCACCCCCTGCCAGGAGATCTTGCTCTGGTTCCTGGAGAAGAGCGAGCCATGGGCCTCTCTGGCCGCCCTGGAAGGCCTGGCGGAGCTCAGAGGGAGCCCCCGCCTGCCCCACCCCCACTGCCGCTTCCAGGTGGGCGGTGGAGGGGGCGTGGCGGCCACCATCAAGGAGGCTGTGAGGTGAGAGCCTGCTGGGCGTTTAAGGGGGGGGCTCTGACCCAGATGGTTGCCGGGGGGGGGCTGCCCCAGCCTCTCCTGCCTCAGGATGTGGGTGCAGAGAGCCTGCATGGCCAGAGGCCGCTGCATTTACCCAGAGGATGGGGGGGGGGAGGCACTTTCCAGGAGGATTCTCGGCTTTGTATCTGCAGCCGGTCAGCCGTGGGTGAAGGACTCTCCCTGCTCCGAGAAGGCTGGGAGAGACGGTTCCGCCCAGAGCCTGCGGGGTCTCCCCTTCGGGGTCCCCTGGTGAGGAACGTTTGCCCTTTCCCTGCACAGTGATGAAGACGAGGCGCTCTATCAGAAGCTTTCGTCAGAGCAGAGGCAGCTGGAGCAGCTGGTGGACTTGCTGTCTCGCTGCCGGGGGGGCCGCCTGGCGGGAGACTTCTTCCTGGGCTGCTTAAAGGTAGGCCTGGGGCCGAGGCCAGCCGTTGCCCTTCAGCCGCCAAGGGCTAACCCAGGCAGGGGAACTGCACTGCTCGGGCCTGGAACGGAGGGCTTGGGTGGGCCTCGTCTGGGTTCCGGCCTACCTGTGTGTCTGCCGGTCTCGGTGTAGATCCAGTCAACTTCCGTTTTTCCCAGCTGCATTTTCCTGCCGGTTGTTTAGCCTCTTCCACTGTGTGCCCCTCCCCCTTGGTGGCAGGAGCTGACCCAGGTGGCCTCTGAGGAGGACCCTGCGCCCCCCCCACAAGGGGCCCCCCTGGATCTGGAGCAGCTCTGCAACCCAGCCCTCCCCCAGCAGATGAGGCAGCTGCAGGTGCTTCGGGTGGTGGCCCTGCTGACCGAGGCCATTTCAGACTCTCTGCTCACGGATGTCAGGCAGGTCAGTCCCCTCCCCTCCCCTCCCCTGCGGAGCCCTGTCCCTCCAGCCGCCTGGGATGGCCTGGCTGCTGTACCTGAGGTCGGGCTGGGCAGGCTCCTTCCGGGGTTGTGCCAGTTGGAGGGGAGGAGAGCGGGGAGGGGTTGGCCTTCATTTCATCCTTTCTGGGAAGCCCATTCCTCGGGGAGGGGGGGGGCGGTGGGGGGGCGGTCGGCTGCAGAAGGGAACTTTTTGGGTGGTGTTCCTTCCACAGATGGTGGACTTCGTAGCAGCCACTCTGCAGCGAGCCTGTGCAGCTCTCTCCAGGGGCTCAGTGGGCCCCGTGGAGTCCCAGACGCTCAGCATGGCCATGGGGCTGGGGGCGGCCATGCTGGGGGGGGCCCTGGAGGTGAGTAGCCGGAAGGCCATCGGCTCAGACACTGGGGCCTTTGTGCTTTCCCTTCCCGCTTCGGAGCCTCAGTCAGGGAAGCCCAGTTGCTCACCCGCCCTTCCCCCTCCTGTCCATTCTGATCCCTAATGCAAAGACCCCCCCCAATACCTGCAGGGCCTTTGCTGGGGGAGGGCCATTGCAGAGCAGCAGCAGGCCAGCTGGGCTCCTGTGGGGGGCAGGCGAGGGGCTGCCGAGTCAAGCGGCTCCCACTGACCTGCAAGGAAGCCTTTGCCCAGCCCAGGAACGGGGGGGAGGGGCCCTTTCGCTTCCCCCTGGGCTGCTGCTGCTGCTTTGGCGGCTCTTTTGGCCTCTGAGCAGCACTGAGGCAGGAAGGGGGGCGGGGGAGGGGGACCTTGCTGAGACAGGATGAAGCCTGGAAGCCTCCTTCGTCAAGCCCAGGCTTGCTGGGCCGCAGGGGCCGGTCCCAGGCATGGTGCCTCCCTCCCCCCACCCCCAGTCCCGGCTTTCAGGCCAGAGCTTGTTCCTCCCTTGCTGAGGCCTGCTGTGGTTGGGGGGGCTGTTTCTGAGGGGTGCCAGGCAGGGAAGCGCATCCCTCCCCCCCAGGCCAGACCTCTTGAGAAATGAGGGGGAGGAGGGTTCTTGGCCTCCTGGGTGCCTCTACTGCCTGCCGGAAGGGGGTTCCTGGCCAGCCCCCTCAAAGCCAGAGGCCTCCAGCAGCCTCAGAGGCAGCCACCGAGGACCTGTGCTGGGGAGGCCGGGCTGAGCCAGCAGGAGCTTGGACTTGCCCCCCCCCGTCTCCCCGAGGGCTGAGCTGGAGTGCCGGCTGGGCCTTGGCTGTTGCTGGGGAAAGCGCAGTGGCTCCCTTCCCCTGTGCACCTGCCAGCCCTGCCGGAGCCTGCGCACACGCCCATAACGGTACCCACAGCAAAGGCTCTGGGCGCAGGGCCCCGTCCTGGCGCTCAGGATCGGCCCTGGCTCCTCCCGTGACGTGCCCCCTGCTCTCTCCCCAGCTGCAGTCCGAGGACTTTGCCAGCCTGAAGCAGCTGGTGCCCCTGCTGGAGGAGCTCTCCCGCCTCCACCCCGAGCCCGGCATCCAGGAGCTGGCGGCCGACTTGAGCATCTCCATCTGCACCCACCGGGCCTTTTCCACAGAGGCCGTCTGCGCCGCTGCCGGCAGGGCCCTGGGCAGGAGGGAGGGAGGGCCGGCCGGCCAAGGGAGTGCAGCTGCCAGCACAGGCGCCCCGGGTGGGACCCCCAGAGCTGGGCCACCCCCGCCCAGGAGCTGCCCAGGGGAGTCTCAGGGGACGGATAAGGGGAGCTCCACCCCCTGCCAGTCCCAGGAGCTCCTGCCGGAGCTTCTCTCGGGGGCTTACAGCCCTGACGTCCCCACGCGAGCTGCTGCCCTGCGCTGCCTCTCCCGGATGGTCGAGCAGAGGGATCCCACAGCCCTGAAGACTCGGGAGATGTTGCTGAAGGTGGGCGGCCAGAGCCCTTGGTGGGGGAGACCCCGGAGGGCTGGCCCTGGGGGGTCCCCTCCTTGCTTGCCTGGGGGACCCTTCCTGCAGAGAAGGGGGGGGGCGTCCCCTGAGCTTCATCCGGTGAGCTCTGCTTGGTGGCCAGAAGATCCAACCGGTGCCGCTCTTTTTATGCAGCCACACAGATTCCAGGCGGATAGAATTAGGGTTTCAGCCACCAGAGTGTGTTTCCTGGTCCCCTCCCCCCCCCGCCCCTCGAGTGGAGAGGAAGTGTTAACTCTGCTCCAGGCAGCCTGAATGTTTTGCGCCTGGGGGAGAGCAGCTGCCGTGGTTCCCAGGGCTGCTGGCGCTGGGCCGCCCTCTTTCTGAGCAGAACCCCCCTTCCGGTTCCCCAGTTAGAAACTAGAGGGTTTCTGATCCCTGAGCAGAGCCACAGCGGTGCTTCCGGGGGGCAAACTCCATGCTGCAGGCAACCTTACGCCCTGCCAAGGAGGCCTCCGCCACGAGAGGCCTGGCCGGCTGCAGCTGGGCAGGCCAAGAGATTCTTGGTTTTAATTTTCAGGTTTTTGTGGAAAACTTGGAACACGAAGACTCCTTCGTTTACCTTTCTGCTATCCAAGGTAAGCAGACCCAATCTTGCCCTTCCTGTCCAGACTCCTCTTGGCGAATGGGGGCGGGGGGGGGGCCAGGCCAGAGGCAGGAAGCCCTTAGGGCAGGTGTGCAAGTGGGCTTGGGGAATGGGAGAGAACGTGGAGGCCCCCTCCCCCATCTCAGCTCCTCCTCCTCCTCCTCCTGTCTGCTGGTCTCCAAAGAGGCCTGTTGAGAGAGAGAGAGAGACACACTCACACACACACACACACACACAGCCCTCCTGCTGCTCCGTTCCCCCCAACCTGGGCAGGAGACTTTCCTAGGAGAGGGGGGCCCTAAGGATGGGCGGGGTCAGTGGATGCCACCCCCCCCCCTCTTTCAGCGGGTCGATTGAACACCCTCTTCCAGCCAGCCCCTTCCCTGCCCCTGCCTTCCTGTCTGGAGAAGCCGCCAACTCCTCCAGGAAGCTGTATCTCCCCGACTTCCTTGGGAGGAAACGAAGGCCTTTCACAAGATCACCGGGGTGGCTGGCTGTGCAGACGCTGCCCTTGTTTTTGTCTCTGGGAGCAGACAGGAGCCCTCCTCCTCCTCTGAACCGCGCTGTGTGTCGGCTGTCAAGGCAGTGTCATTGCCTTGAGTAGAGTGGGGCCTCTAGGAGGCTCTGGGCCTGGCCAGTCCTTGGCATCCCCCCCCCCCCCCAACATGCACAGGTTGAGAAGAGGGACCGGCTCCAGAGACACAGTCCGTGCACAGGAAGGCTGGTGGCACAACCAGGGGCACCAAGAGGCCCCCCTCCCAACTTGCAGGCCTTCCAGCCGTCTCTGGGCCTCCCTGCCAGCAGCTCTGCTTCCAGGAAGGCTGGAGAGCCTCTTGGGTGGGATTTCTGGGCTTCCTCGCTGAGCCGATTTCTGCTGCTGGGCATGGAAGGGAAATCAGCCCTGTTGGGAGGAGGCTGGCAGGGAGGCGACAGGTGGCTCAGCTGCACAGCTACTCCAAGGCTCAGTGCTCCGATCCTGGGGATCTCTTGGGGCCCCGTTTCTGTTGGGGGGTGGGGGGGGCGAAGGGCTGCCGGCCTCTGCCTGAAGCACTAGACCAGGCCAGCTGAGCCTCCCCCTCCCCTCCATCCTTGCTGAGCTTCAGCAGGTGAAGGGCTGCTGCCTGTGTGACTCTGGCGCTGCCAGCCTGGGGCACAAGAGCGGCTCCTTCCGTGTTGAGCAATGCGGCAGCTTGCAACAGCGATGGATATCCTGGCTGGCGTTGACTCAGAGGGCTGGGAAGGCCCTCCGATGATGGGGGGGCTGGGGGGGCAGGGCTGGTCTGGTGAGAGGGGAGTGTCAGTCCCGATCATTCCATTGCCTCCAAGGTGGGGTGGGGTGGGGGGGGCTTCTGCTGGCCTGGGCTTAATCTCGGTGGGGGGCCCTGAAGTTCAGCTTCTTTGGGCAGAATCTGCCCGGGAGCGCAGACCTCGGATGTCTTCCCAGGCGCTCTTGGAAAAGCTGCCCAGGGACGGGGCCCCTTCCGCTCTGCCCCCCTCGGCTCAGCCTGGGCTCCTGCTCTGCCCCCTTCCAGGTGTGGCCCGGCTGTCGGAGGCCTCCCCACGAGGCGCCCTGCCCTACCTGCTGGCCCAGTACGCAGGCGCCCCGACAGCGGAGACCAGGATGAAGGTGGGGGAGGTGCTGCTGCGCACGACGAGAGCCCTGGGTGAGCCAGCCTGCAGGGGCTGGGAGGGCAGGAGGGGGCTTTTATCCTACGGTCTCCGGCCCCCAGTAGCACCCTCTGCCTTTGGAAGGCCTGTCTCTGCAGTGCTGAGGGAGGGGAGGTTTCTCCTCCTGCCAGAGCAGCTGCCCTCCTTGGTCCTTGGCCTGGGCCGGAGTGGGCCTCCCAACCTTCTGCCTGGGGATGCGGGGACAGAGGTCTGTCCCTGCGAGAGCTCTTGGCAGCCCGTAAGGGAGACGGCTGCCTCCTCGGGGCCCGGGAGCGGGTCTGGCATCCAGCTTTGCAAGAGAAACATTAGGTGCATTTGGCCAACGCACCACCGAAATCCAGAGCTGAGCGGGCTCTGTGAGGCCACAGAGTCTGACCCTCCCGCCATGCCCAGCGTAAGTGTCTCCATTAGCGCCCCGTCCCGGTCTCTGGTCCCAGGAGTGAGTCACTTCCTTTCTCGGCTTTGTGCTGGGGGCCTTGGGGCTTTTGCTTTCCCGATAAGGGAGAGCCGGGAATTCCCTGCCTGCTTCCTGGCGTTGCCTGTTGCGTTCGTGACCCTCGGCCGCCTTGCCAGTTTGGCTGCTTCCTCCCAGAGTGAAGCTGAGGGCCTTGCCTGGGCTTGAGCCCCCCCCCCCCGGCTCCCCCTTGATGTTCTCCAGCTGGCACAGCCTGGGTGGGGCCCCTCCCTGCCCAAACCCCTCTCACTGCTGCCCCTCCCTTCCTCCCTCCCTCCCTCGCCCAGCCTAGTTACCTTCTGTTGAGCCTAACCGCTCATTAAGCTCCCATCTGGCCCAGATGTTTCCCCACCTCCACCTCCTCCCTCCCTCCCCCCCACCTGCCTGCTCTACTGGTGGCCCTGGGATCAGGCCGGGCTCCTTGCAGTGGCCCAGCAGCAGCAGCAGCAGCAGGTGGCTGTGGGTCTCCTGGCTCTGGGGCTGCTTGTCGGAGGGGAGTGCACCCGTTAGAGACCCTCCCCTCCTCTTCACCTAGGCAACACCCAGGGCGTCCGGTGGGCCTTTCCCTCCCTCGAAGGCTCCCTTGCTGCTCTTTGGGGCCCAGGGCTGCGTTGTGGCTCTCCCTGCCCACCGAGGCTCCTCCAGGCTATT
The DNA here is from genome assembly GCA_023653725.1 of Bungarus multicinctus. NCBI lineage: Eukaryota > Metazoa > Chordata > Lepidosauria > Squamata > Elapidae > Bungarus > Bungarus multicinctus. The sequence continues at coordinate 571,506 of CM042839.1, read as the reverse complement.
GGCAGCCTTCGGAAGCAGCGGGGGGCTCTTGGCCTCTCCGTCTCCCTCGGCCTCCCTTCCTCGCCCCAAGAACCTTGTTTGCCTCCCTGGAGACAGGAGTGCAGCTAAGTGCCTGCCTGTGTACACCCCCCCATGCCCCCCTCTGCTGGAAGTCCTCCTGGCTCCCTGAGCTGCTGCTGGCAGAGGGCCCTCTCCTTAGACCTCATCCCCCGATTGCTGCCTGTGTGCTGGGCGCTGGTCTTCCCTCCCCACCTCCGTTGCGGGTGGGGGTCCTGTGTCTCTGGGGGCCTCCTCTGCCCAGCTTCCCTGCCCTTGTTCTCCATGCAGCCCTGGGAGTCAGCTGGCCTCAAGCAGAGCCGCCGGGGCTACAGCACTCCTTGCTTGCCTCGGGCACAGCTGCCAGCTGGGGCCCCTTCGCAGGCACGGCCAGCCGCCTTCAGGCTGAAATTAAGCCCGATAACTGCCCCCCCACCCCCCCCTTCAGTGCTGCCGTGCTCTTTTGGGGTCTGCTTTGCGTCCTCAATCACCCTTTTGTCGTTGTGGCGCTTTGAGGGTCATCCTGGATGCAGAAGAGCCTGGTGCCCTGCAGAGGGACTGCCTGCCTGCCTGAGGGAAGGTCCCTAGAAGGTCCCCTTGCTCAGCTGGACCACAGCTGAAGGGCCTGGAGGCCGCGGCTTCTGGTGGAGGAACCGGGGCCTCTCCTTTCCCAGGAGGTTGTGGCGAAGGGCCCCTGGTCTCTGCCCCAAGGAGAGCCCTCGGAGGGGACATGCCCTGGACCAAGATGGTCCTCATTGGGGAGTAGCTGTGGGTGGGCATCGGCCCCTTTGCCAATTCCTTTGCCCTTCCTTCCTTCCTTCCTTCCTTCCTTCCTTCCTTCCTTCCTTCCTTCCTTCCTTCCTTCCTTCCGCGGAGGAGCCAGGACTTGTGGCGAGGCAGAGCAGCTGCTGGGCGGCCAGGGGCGCTCTTTCTGGTGCCTTTTTAGCCCCAGGCAAGAGAAGCTGCCAAAGCCTCGATGGGCCGGATGCCCCTGGCACATTTGGCTGATGGTGCGAAGTTAGCAAGGAGAATCTAAAAGCTGTTCCTGCCGACCTCGGCCCAGCCACCCGCGGGGAAGGGGCACAGGCAGGTGGGGGGGTGGGCTTCTCACTGCTGCTCTGCCAGGGAGAATCATTCAGCATGGCCGGAAAGGTTCCTCCCGCTTTGCATCCCAGGGCAGCTGAAGGACGAGAGGGAGATTTGCCCGTGAAGCCTCCCTGTTTGGGGATGCCTCCTCTGGGTTCCGGGGAGGCCAGAGCCGTAATTACTGGTGCCTGCCTGCCTGCCAGCAGGGAGAGGGGCCTGGCGCCTGGCCTCGCTTAGGGCTGTCCAGGGGTGTGTGTGTGTGTCTGTGTGTGCTCCGCTTAGGAGGGGGCCTTGAGCCGCTTTTAGCCTCTCTGCTGCTTGGAGGGTTTCTTCATTCCAGCCATTTTCCTGCCCTGCTGGCTCAGGAGGGGCCATTGCCTGAGCAGCCACCACCACTGGGGTGGGGTCCCCGTGAGCAGCTCCTCCATCACCCTTTCCCTGCCCCCACTGAGGATTGAGGGCCCCCCTGAATAAGGGGGCGGGGAGGCACAGAGGCTTTCGAAGGCCAGAGGGGAGGGGACATGGGCCTGCGGGGCACATCCTAGGAGGAGGGAAAGCCTTGCCTTTGCCCGCCAGCCCAGGGAAGGGTAAGCCCCATGGGAGGTGGGCATGGCTGCTCGCAGGCGGCAGGCTGGCTCCCTCCTGGCTCATCTTGAGTTGGTCCTGGTCCCCCAGCCATGCCCACTGTTGCCCCTCCAAGCAGCTGCAGCCCTTCGCAGGTCCCACCTGGCAGCCAAGAGCCGGTGCTTCTCCCTTCCATCAGCTGGCCTTCCTTTCTCCCCTTCCTGGCAGGAGACCGGGTCTTCCAGCACAGAGACTCCCTGATCCATGCTTTCCTGCGAGGAGTCCGAGATCCTGACTGCTCCCTCAGAGCCAGCAGCCTGTCCAACCTGGGAGAGTTGTGCCAGATCCTTGGGTTTCAGCTGGGATCGGTGGTCCATGAGGTATCTGCCCCTTTCCCCCTCCCATGGTGGCTGCTGCTCCTGCTGGAAAGGATCCACTCCGAGTGAGGAGCCAGCAGAGGTTCAGGATCGCCCTTCTAAGCTAAAAGGAATAGGGCAAAGCCATGCGTTACACATTTGGGTGGGTGTGGGTGTGCGAGCCAGCCCTGGCCGTGGCGCTCCACTTTCACCAAAGCCACTCCGATATTGGGATGGGGGCTGCCCTGGCCGCCACCTTGGGCAGAGACCCCTCCTGGGCTTCCCACGGGGGAGGGGGAGCTGACATGCACAGCTGGACTCCTTCAAGCGCAGCTGGTGGGCGGAGGGGTCTTGGTCTACTTTGCGATGTGGCAGCCTGGGGGCTGCGGGGGTAGCCGAGCCATGCAGGGGCATGGTGGTGCGGCTGGGCCTTTTGCCAAGGCTGCCCGGGGCCTCCAGTACGTGGACAGGAGGTGCAGCGATGCAGTCACGTCTCTGCGGCAGAGAGCCGTTTGGTGCTGCAGCAGGCCAGGTGCCAGCTGACTCAGCGGAAGCTGCTGCTGCTATTGCTGCTGGTGCTGCAGGGCATGGAGGAGGCAGGCTGTCCTTGAGCCCAGGAAAAGGAAGGTGCAGCTGGGGCTGCGTGGGAGCAAGGTCCTGGCTCCCTGCGTGCAGATCTAGCCCTGGGACTGAAGCACCTGCGCCTAGGAGGGGCGAGGGGTCAGCAAAAGTCTTCTGCAGCTGCTGGGACCCAGGGGGGGGGGGGTGCCGGGGTCCCGGTCTCTGCCGGGGAGTAAGTCAGCCCTCAGTTGGGGCTCTCGAGGGGCCCAGAGGTCAATGCCTGCGTCCTTAACGCAAAGGGAGACCTGCTTTCATCTCTGCCTGGGGCGCCCGTAGCCTCCCTTAGCAAGGCCTGGCCTGCTCTGAGGGGCCCTGCCTTTCTCCCTGGCAGCTGGTGTCCTGCTTGGCAGCCGTGGTCAAAACCGACCGGGAAGCCGAGGTCCGTAGAGCCGCGGTCCACATGGTGGTGCTTCTCCTGCGGGGGCTGAGCACGAAGGCGGTGGAGGTGAGTCTCCTGCTGCTTGGCTGGGCTTCCGTGTGGAGGGAGAGGAGGAGGCTGGGCACGTCCTCTTGTGGCCGGGCTGGCAGGACAGGAGGCCCCGCTGGAGCTGCCCGAATGCCTGCAGGAAAGGTGAGCAGAGAGCCTGCCTTTCCACGCCAGGCGAAGGAGCGCACAGGGGCTTCCGCTGGCTTCTCTGGGTGCCTCAGGAGAGCTGCTCGATTCAAGGCGTCCTCCTCAAAGGGCCGTGCTCCCTTGCGCCGCCTTGCCTCCGTGCCTGCCACCAGGAAATGCCAGAGAAGAGGTGGGTTCGCCCAGCCTGGCATTTACGGGCAAGAGATCATCCCTGCTTTCTTGGAACTGGCCCAGGGTAGTTTGTCTATACCTTTCCTCCAGAAAGGTGTGTAAGATTAATTAGTGCAATAATTAAATGCTGGCCTTGGAAAAAATCAGGAGAAGGTGAGTTCTAGTCCCGCCTTAGGCGTGAAAGCCGGCTGGGTGACTTTGGGCCAGTCGCCCTTTCAGCCCAGCCCCCCCATCCCAGAGTTGCTTTGTGGGGGAAACTGGAGGAGGAATAAAGTAATTTCACCTCTATATATTTTAGAAAGGTGGAATAAAAATGGGGGGGGGCCTGCCAAGCAGTGACCCCAGAAGTCCTGAGCTCCCCTGGAGAGTGGCAGGCAAAGGTGGGGCCGCCATTTCTCCGGCATGGCATAAGGTGGTCCCCTATTTAAGCAGGGGGCTGGACGGACGGCCTGGAGGGGCCCTGCCAACGCGGCTGTTTTTCTGGAAGTCCTGTAACCGCGGCTCCCCTTTCCAGGTTCTCCGCGATGTCCTGCTGGATCTTTACCGCCTGCTGAAGTTTGTGGGGCGCTGTGAGCAGGATGAGGTGACGGTGCTGCATGCGCAGCTGGCCTTGGAGGAGCTGGACAGCCTCCTCAGGCCGCTCCTCTTCCCCCCCCAGACGCTGCAGAAGAAGATTGAGATCCTGCCCTACTAGGCTGCTGCTGTTCCGGAGGGCCACGGAGCCCTGCCACTGCAAAGCCCGCATTCGTGGCCTCCCTGGCAGCTTCCATGGGAACTCGGCTCCGTGGCACAGACTCTGGACAGACTTAGCTTTGTTGCGCAGACTCCATCCCCACTGAGAAGCATTGGGCCAGACGAGACAGGCCAGCCCAGGCAATAAATTAAGCCCAGGAGTGGCATATTTGGAAAGGAGGGGGGGGGGGCTGCCAGGGTCAAATCGGAAGAGGGTTGATGAGGCACCGTTGCTCTGAGGGGCCTTGTGTGGCCCCCAGCACTCCTGGCTCAGCCCGTCCCAGTGGCTTTTCCGGTGCTGCGTGGCCAGTGAGGCCAGACTTCCCTCTGGGAGTGGGAGTTGGGGCCCCAGAGTCCCTGTCCCAGGGCGGAACCCAGGTTTCCCCTGCTGGGTCTCTTCTGTCCCCCTCGGCTTTGGGGGAGGGGGTGTGCCGCCTAATGCTGCCGCCCCGTCAGTGGGAAGAGTGGCTGGGGGGAAGCCTCGTCCTCCAAGAACATCGGAAGGATCTCCTCCCCCCCCCGCCCACAAGGCAGACCCCTCCTTCTGGCCTTGCGTCTTCTTGAAGGGGGGGGGAACAAAGAGGTGGGAGTGGAAGCTGAGGGCTCTGGGGTCCCCACCAGCCTGGGAGGCTTTGGGCCAGTTGTCTTTCAACTCAGCCTACCTCGCAGGGTTGTAATTGGGAACAAAAGCAGCGGGGGGGGGCGCAGTGGAAGGCGAGGGTTGCCTCATGGTGGGTAGCATCGCTGCGGGATGCTTGGAGGTGCCTAGCAGCCCCTTCTCTCCCCTCCCCCCAAAATCAGGATGGCAGAGGGAGCGGCCGCTGATGCTGCCAGAGGAGCTGTCATTGTATGGCTGGGGACTGCCTGCCTGCCGGCCGGTTCATTCACACCCTCCCGGGAAAGGAGGCGGTCCCTGGGCCCGCGGCGGAGAGTCCCCACCGGGGCTGGCGGCGAACCGGTACTTCCCTCCTTCCCGGCTGACCTGTTGCCCGCGGTGGGCCGCCTTTCCTGCTGGCGGGGTCTCTGCGGAGGGCGCATCCCCCTTTCCGGGCGCGGAGACTCCGGAGTGTGGAAGGTAAGGCGCGCCGGCTGCACAATGGAGCCGCGGGGGAAGCGGCACTTGCCGCCCTTCTCGCCCGCCTTCCAGAGCGAAGGGGGGGAAGCTCTAAAGTGGCGCTGGCCTTGGCGGGTTTGCGAGACCGCGGTCGGCTGCCCGCCCCCAGCCTGGCAAGCCCGCCCGCCCGCCCGCCTGCCTGCTTCGAGGGGACCGACCGCAACCGGAGGCGCTCCTTCCATGCAGCCCTGCCCGGGGTGTGTGTGTGTGTGTAAGGAGGCCGCGCAGATGTCTTTGGCTCCTGCGCGGCTTCGCAGCAGAAGAGCGCGCGCCAGGAAAGCGCCGGACTTGTACGGAGCGTTCGTTCCACTCGAGAATTAGTCCGGGTTTGGGGAGGGGGAGAGCGGAGAAAGGCGAGGCTGGGCTGCTCGAGGAGGAGGAGGCGGCCAAGGAAGTTTCTCTGAATAGGGAGCTTGATGCGGAAGGCGCCCTGCAGCTGCGGTCGCCCCGGAACGCCCCAATAAACGTGAATCGGGCTGGTTTGGTTTGGCTTCGTGCCTGAGATGAACTCGGCCGTTGGAGTTGCAATTCTGGTTTATGGCTTGGTGAATTTGTGAGCCCAGCCAGTGATGCAATCGGTAAACCGTGGTCTGGAGGAGGGACCTGGTCGCATGGAAGGGGAAGACTGGGAAAGTAACAGCGGGAGTTGAGACAGTGCTCCGGAAAGGGGGATGTGAGGAACGACCTCTGCAAGTAGAGGACACGGGAGAGTGCCGGTGGCAGCCTTCTGTCTGCGTGCCTTGTGCCTTTGAGTTCACAGGCTTCCTATTTTGGCCGCTTCTGTGCGTTTCTCTTCAGTTCGGGGGCGGGGAGAGGGGCGTAAGCGGCCTATGCCCACAGAGGTAAAGGATGGAAAGTGAGGCCGTGAAGGACACGCTCGCGTTTCGAGCCCCGGGCATCTTTCTGCTAGCGGCAGCTCTTGCGTGCATCGGAGGGATCCCGCGGTCCTCCATGAATCGAGAAGAGGCTTTAAAGAAAAACCTCCGGAGGTCCAATCGCCGCCTCACTTCCTGATCTCACCTGTCTGCAGCCCGCCTCCTGCCCTCCGCCCCCCAAGCAGGGGAGGGCCAGCTGAGCAAGTCTCCCCCTCCGCTGCCAAGGAGGCTCGGCAGCTGGCAGGTGGCCTGTTGGGGGAGGGGGAAGGATGGGTGGGTTGTGCGCCTTTAACTGGAGCAGAGTGTGAGAATGTATTTCAAACACTTGAATTGTAAAAAGATAAAATTAACTTTCTGGAGCCATTGTAGAAACCAAAAATAGACTTGGAATGAAGCAGGCTTGAATTAATTAGATAATTCATGGAATTAAAAGTTTATATTCTGGTGATTTGTGGGGTGAGGAAAGAGCCTTCATGTAGGAAAGGGATGTTGGGCAGTGGGACAATGGGGAATCCAGAAGGGCCTTTTCTGAGGCAGATTGGAGCACTATCCCCACCAGGGACTGGACGAGAGGAAGAAGCCCTTCCCCACTGCCTGGCTTTGAACATCGTCCAGGGCTTGTCTGGCAGAGGAGAGCTGCAATCTTATTTATGCTCACCCCAAATTACTTCAACTGTGGTTTATGGAACAAACCATAAGAGGCAGGTTTCCCCAACGCACTAAGTCCAAACCAAGAATTGGAATTGCATCCATAGCAGGATATGTGAATCAGGCCTCAGAGTCTCTTTGCAGCAAGAGGTGGAGGCTCACAATTTCTGAGGAAAGGGAGAGAAGTTCCACCACACACACACACCCCTTGTGCAAGGCCCAGAAGTACTGGAGGCTCTGTTGGGAAGAACATTGAGCTCATCAACTTAATTCCAGTAATTATTTGCAAGGTTCTTACGCTTAAGAAAGGAAGGGCATTAAAGTTTCAGATTCTGTGGGAAACATTGTGGGATTTTCATCTCGCGTTCCATTGCCTGATGCCCCTCCAGGCTGGATGGTGCCACTTCTCTCCATAAATGTGCATCTAAAAAGGGACTTATAACAAATAAGGAACAGCCATCACCTCATGAGAACTAATTCTGGCTATTGGTGCCAAACCAAGTAACCCAACCCCTCCCCTCATTCTTGTACTTTGTTTCCTTCAGGGTTAAACTTTATGCATTTCTTCCTCTGGCATCGATCTGCTTGTTCCTCTTTGCTGGCACCTCATTAAACGCAGTGCCTGCAGTTGAGGGATGTCAGTGTTTCTCCAGTTGGTTTGGTCTCAGAAGGAGACCCTCTCACCTTATTGGAAGGGATGCTCTCTGGCCCAAGGGAAGCCATGGGGGACCAGCCAGACTGAATCTGGGCAGACTGTTCTCTTCCTTACAAGGAATCTCATTCTTCAAGAGGAGCAATTTGTGCACATTTGGGTGAGATTAGGACACAGGAAGAATTTGAACCCAGGACTTGATTATGAAGTGAGCAGGACTTGACTTTCCCCAGCCACTTACCTTCCAGGTGTGCAAGCTTAGCATTTGGGCAGAAAGAAGGATGTGTAAAAGACCCCCAGGTTGTGGGAATCTGGTAAATCCTCTCAGGAGAAGCCATATCTACCTTGGCCAAGGAGTCTTTGGACCAATTCTTTGCCTTGAGCAGATCAAAGCAAGGAGCTGGCTTAAATTCATTTTTATGTAAAGAGCAAAAGGAAGAAGACGGGGAGAGAGAAACACAATATAACAATAAATTTGCCTGACTGGATTTTGAACTCTATTCTTGATGCAGATCTTTCCACAGTAATTTTACGGGCATTGTGATTTCCTGGGAAACTTCTGCAGTCGGTAGACCTTTGTGCTAAATTTATCATATGAAATTAATCTCCACGGTTATTTCTGCTACATCTGAAGGCAAGGGGTGTGAACGGGATGTGTGTGTTTGTGTGTGCAGGTGACAGGCAAGCAAGAACAAGATCCAGTTAAGAAACAGCTTTGTGTGCAATTAACTGTTCCTGCTTTGTGGGATAAATGCTGCTTTGTCCAAAAGTGCTTCTTTTAACCCAGCAGGGCCCTTTTGAGCCCAGAGCATCAGGAATGAGGCCGCATGGACTGCAGATCCCACTCAAAAAACAGCACCTTGAAGAGGAATCGCTCAATTGGGAAAGGGCCTTTTGGCATCTTTCTGGACCTTTGCTCTGTCCTGGCGGAAAGCTGGGTGGGGTGGGGAAGAGGAAGAGATGTACGCGGTCTATGGAGTTTGGTGTAAACCCGTAAGGGCAGCTGGTTGGTCTAAGTCTGAAGGGGCCAAATAGGGCCAGCGGTGCCAAGTGCACCTTCAAACCAGCACAGCAGGACCACCAGAGAGATTCGGCAGCCTTGGTTCCCCACCCTCTGCCATCACGGCAAACTGAGTGTCGGTCCCGGCTTTGGTCGCCCTTTGCTGGAGCATTGCGCGTCCTTGGTGGCGCCTCTGATCCGTATCTTGAATGGGGTCTCTCTGGGTCAACAGATCGCTAAATTGGGATTTGCGCAAGAGCCGCTCTAAGTCTGCGAGGGAGAAAGTCTGGCGGGGAGATGCCAGCTGGGTGCCGGAGAGAGACCTTCGGAGCCGATCTGCGGGGAACGGGATCTGGACCGGTTTCCTCCCCCTGCCCAGTGGTCTCTTTCTCGGGGCAGCGCCGGCGGCAATTCCGCTGCCACCGCCTCGAGAAAAGGGAAGGAAAAGGAGGCTGAGCAGGAACCCGAGCGGCCTTCGCCTTCCTTAGTCCGGGCCGCCGGGACCGTCCTCTCACCCCGCACCTCCGCATTTGCGTCGTTCTTGCGCTGCCCAAATCTTTTTCCCACGGAAAGCGTGCCCGTGGCAGGCCCTGCTGGACCCGCGGGTGGGGCGGGGTGGTGGGCGAGAGCACCTGCAGAGAGAGGCAGGTCACGCTGTCGCCCCTCCCCTTGGCCTGGGAGGGGGCTTCCCCCCCGACGGGGCGGGGCGGGGTGGGCTGGGCTCTATCCTCCCAGGTCGGGCGCTTTAAAACGCTGCGTTGCTCGGAGTCCGAGAGAGAACGCCACGGCACGGTGGGTCGCCCTACCAGAAGAGCGGGGGGATCCCCAGCCCGGACCCTGCTTGCATTTTGGGCGGGAGGGGGGAGCGCGCGCTCTGCACATGCTCCGCGGTGGCCTGCTCCTTGGCACATCAGGCGGCGACGCATCTCTTTCCTCGAGCGATTCCGGGCAGGGTTTAGGAAGAGGCGCCTGACTGGCACCGTCTCCGGGCTGCACGGCGGGATAGGCGACGAGGAAGGACCTGTCGCTGCTGTTGGAGGCGGCGGCGGGAGGGAAGGGCAGCGAGGATCGGAGAAAAGCGAGCGGGCAGACGTGTTGAAACCGCCCGGCCGTCCCCATTTGCACCGGGCCGCCTCAGCGGCTGCCTCTTTAGGCTCTCTGGGAGCGGAGTAGAGCAGGAAAGGGCAGTGGCCACCGCCCCGCCGCCCTGCCCTGTCCGGACTTGAGAGCCAGCTCGTAGCGGGCAACGCTGTCTCGTCCTGCTTTCCTCCCCCTCTCTGGGCTGGACGGGTTTGTGCGCGGCGCAGCTGCTCCCGGTGTCCGGGTCCCCGACGGGTCTCGGGAGCAGAACTGGACAGGCGCCCCTCTCACCCCCTGCTCGCCGCCCAGAGGAAGGGCCAGCCTGGGAGGAAGGCAAAGCCAGCTGCAGGCCTCCTTGCGGGCTGGGAAGGAGCAGCGGTGCCGGTGCGGGTTCTTGCCTGAAGCGAGGTGCGCGGATGGGGCTTGGGTTAGAGGTACTACCAGCTCTGTAAGCGGCCTCTTCCCCTCCTTCCGCAGATGCCCGTGAGCCTCCCCACTGCCCTGCGTGTTTCGGGGACCACCCTCTTCGCTGTGACGGTGCTGGGGGGCATCCTGGCTGCTTACGTCACAGGCTACCAGTTCATCCACACGGAGCAACACTACCTGTCCTTCGGGCTCTACGGGACCATCCTGGGCCTCCATCTCTTCACCCAGAGTTTCTTTGCCTTCCTGGAGCACCGGCAGATGCGCCTGGAGGGGCGACCCCTGAAGCTGCAAGCCTCGGTGGCCCTCTGCATCGCTGCTTACCAGGAGGACCCCGACTACCTGCGCCAATGCCTGCGCTCCATCCAGCGCATCTCCTTCCCCGGCCTCAAGGTGGTGATGGTGGTGGATGGCAACGGGGAGGAGGACGCCTACATGCTGGACATCTTCCAGGAGGTGCTGGGCTCGGAGCAGACCAGTTGCTATGTCTGGAGCAGCAACTTCCACACTCAGGCGCTGGATGAGACGGAGGGGGCCCATCAGAAGGCCGCGCAGCACGTCCAGAGCCTGGTCCGCAGCCACACCCACTCCTGTATCATGCAGAAGTGGGGCGGAAAGCGGGAGGTCATGTACACCGCCTTCCGGGCCCTGGGGGACTCGGTGGACTACGTGCAGGTGGGTGCCAGCATGCCAGGCCTTCCTGTTCTTTCTCCTCTCTGTCCTTCTGCCACCCTGGCACCTAACCGGTGAAGAAGAAGCCAGGGCTCTTGTGAATGTGGAGCCCCGGTTATAAAAGCGGGGTCTCCTCGGCCCCATTGGAGCTGGCCAAGGGGCACTTTCCCCATTTCTCAGGTGGAAGGGACTCCTTGCCAGGGGCTGCCAGCAGATGGCGCCCTTCCTGCCCCTACTGGGCTGGGCTCATATCTAGGAAGGGACATTTCTCTTCTTTTCCACTCACATGTAAAGGACCCGGGCACCTGAGGCGGATTTGCTGCATGCCAGTCAAACCATGCTCCCTTGTTCTATGGAACAGGCACCATCCATGCATTTTGCTGCCTCTCCTTGCTGCACTGTCTCCTGGGGGCTTTTTAAGCCTTGCTAAAGGGGAAGAGTTCCTTGGGTGTCAATCTTTTCTTGGGCCATGGTGGCTATTTCTCCTGGGCAGGTGTGTGACTCGGACACCGTTCTGGATCCTGCCTGCACGGTGGAGATGCTCCGGATCCTGGAGGAGGATTCCCGTGTTGGTGGTGTTGGTGGAGATGTCCAGGTAGGACATGAGAGCTCAAGGGGGGCGGGGTGTTCCCAGGAGAGGAAGCTTCTCTTTCTGCCCATCCCTGATTTCTGGGTTGTCTTAGACTCTGGCCCTTCCATTTAATCCTGGACATTTTGCAACTCTGTGACATGTTTATTCATGCTTTACTCTGCCATTGCAAACTAAAGTTGTGGCTTGGTGCTATGTGCAACCCTATCTAATTTCTGCAATAAACAATTATTAAACAAACTAGGAATAAGCGCAAAGTTTGAGTGGTCATCTCATGGAAAACTGAGTTTGGAGAAAGGGCAGGGCAGAGCAGGACAGCCCCAACCCCTCTCCTTCTGTCCTAGATCCTGAACAAGTACGATTCGTGGATCTCCTTCCTAAGCAGCGTGCGGTACTGGATGGCGTTCAATGTGGAGCGGGCCTGCCAGTCCTACTTCGGGTGCGTGCAGTGCATCAGTGGGCCCCTGGGGATGTACCGCAACTCCCTGTTGCAGCAGTTCCTGGAAGACTGGTACAATCAGACCTTCCTGGGAAGCAAGTGCAGCTTTGGGGACGACCGGCATCTCACCAACCGTGTCCTCAGCCTGGGCTACCACACGAAGTACACGGCACGCTCCAAGTGCCTGACGGAAACCCCCACTCGGTACCTGCGCTGGCTCAACCAACAAACCCGCTGGAGCAAGTCCTACTTCCGGGAGTGGCTCTACAACGCGCTCTGGTTCCACAAGCACCACCTCTGGATGACCTACGAGTCGGTGGTGACCGGCTTCTTCCCGTTCTTCCTGATTGCCACTGTCATCCAGCTGTTCTACCGCGGCCGTGTCTGGAATATCCTCCTTTTCCTCCTGACAGTGCAGCTGGTGGGCATCGTCAAGGCCATTTACGCCTGCTTCCTGCGGGGCAATGCAGAGATGATCTTTATGTCCCTCTACTCCTTGCTCTACATGTCCAGCCTCTTGCCTGCCAAGATGTTTGCCATTGCCACCATCAACAAGTCCGGCTGGGGCACCTCTGGCAGGAAGAGGATTGTGGTCAACTTCATTGGTCTCATCCCGGTCTCGGTCTGGGTGGCAGTGCTGCTGGGCGGGCTGGCGTACACAGCCTACCGGCAGGACCTTTTCACAGACACTGAGCTGGTCTTCCTCATCTCAGGGGCCATCTTGTACGCCTGCTATTGGGTGGCCCTGCTCACCCTCTACCTGGCCATCGTGGCCAGGCGCTGCAGCAAGCCACAGGAGCAGTACAGCCTGGCCTTCGCAGAGGTGTGATGCTGCCAGAAGGCAACGGAGGGAGCTGGAGCAAGGAACTCCATGGAGCAGCCCTTTCCCTGTGTGGCTGAGGCATGGGAAGGGCTGGCCCCACCCTGCTTGAGGCAGCATTTCATGTGGTTCGTCTGGAAGCAGCTGGCAAACTCAGCAAGCCAGAACACTTTACTGGGGGGTGGGAGGCTCCAGAACCCTTCCGAGGGCCTGGCGGAAAGACCTACTTGGACTCCTGCGAAGGACCTTAGCAGCAGCTCACCTGCCCTCCTATGTAAACAAGGCTTTCCTGAGTGGCCCAAGGTGACTTTCTCCTGAGTGGGTGAAGATGGTGGCTCTCAGAGGCCATACTTTGGGGGAATCACCATCGGGAGATATTGCTGAGTTCTTTTGAGGGGGGGCTCTACCCAGATCCTCTTTGGCGATTCTGTCTGTAGGGAAAGCGATATGGTGTCTCCCAGTTGTTTCATTGCAGGAATAAAGGGGTGGGGGCTTGGGGGGGGGTGAAGGCCTGAAAGCTCCTTTTTGGGAAAGTGCTGCTCACCAGAAAGGGAGCTTTCCCAGCCTCTCAGAATGCAGACAGGGAGAGGCCTCAGCCGGAGGAGCCGGTTGCCTTACAGCCACTCCTGGTTTTCCACCAACATGCTGTCAAGCACATGGATGGCGCCTGATTGAATGGAGTTTAGCTGGGCCGGGGTTTGTTCCTGTCTGCAACCGTGTGGCTGTAATATTGCGGGTACTACTAGGACACCCTACCTCTGTCCATGCCTCTCGTCCTCCTCGTAAGTCTCCACATTCCCCCGCGGTGCTACTTCCAACCGGGAGAAGAAGGGGGATATGGCGGGGGGGACAGCAGTGGTGCTTCATGGGCTCCCATCCTGCTCTCTGCTTCAAGCACTCCGCCCTTAGTACCCCAGCAGGAAGGGGCTGGGGGCTGGAGGGGAGCTCACGGGGCTTCTAGTTCAGGAGTGGTGGGAGCTTTTACTGCAAACTGAGAGGGGACACGATGCCGCCCCCTCCCCACTTTGCCAATATCTGAACACAGGTTTGCTCAGGCGCTCCCTTGCACAGATCCTGCCTGCCCCCTGCTGGAGTTTAGAGGAAAGGCAGCTTTTCCCAGGTTCGGTCCTGAAGAAGATTCCTGAAACAGAGAATTCTTGCATGTTTACACCTTTTTTTGGAAAAGCAAGTTTCTACATTTTGAGCAATATTTTAAACCATCTCAGAAAAATTTGGAGTCTTTTCTGGAGTTTCCCACCTTGTACATCTGTTGCCAGATTGTGCTCCGCTTTTTACACCCCCCAATCCCCAGCCTGCCTTCAGAGGTTGTGGGTACTTGTCACTGGAAGCTTTTAAGAGGAGACCAAACAGCCATTAGGGTCTCCTGCTTGAGCAGTGGTTTGGCCTAGAGGACCTCCAAGGTCCCTTCCAACTCTGACAATGTTGTGCTCTAAACTTTTAGCTTATCAGAAATACGGATAAGCTGTAAATAAGGCCTGCACGTTTAAAAGAATGCAAGTTTAAGTTTCATGCCCTGAGAAAAGGTGTTCTAATGACAAAATGTTTTGTCATTTTGGTGTTGAATGCACTAATATGACTTTTACTGATCTGCTGTCATTTAGATGAATGGACTGGGTTCTGTGCAGCTTCCTTGCTAATGGAATTCCTGATACTAGCCAATATCCAGACCCCTCAGTCTCCTTCACATGGGGGGGGGGGGGGAGGGGGCAGGTGCTGCACAGGACTCTTGTGCTTCTGCCCCATTATCCTCACAACTCTTTCTCAGAGGCAGCTGAGTGGTGAGCAGGTATCACAAGCAGCTCTCATATAGTCTAGTACGGGCATTAATTTCTGAACCAAAAAAGTATTTATATACACCCTTTTCCAATTAGGTATAATCCTGCCTTGTATAGAACATTTTATGTTGAGAAAATCACTCTGTAACCAGCGATTACTATCCTGTAACTAGATATTTTTCAAAACAGATTTGATTTACATATTTTGCTTCTGATAATGTAATTTGAGAGTTTCGCAAGAAACGAGCAAATAGCCTGTGGTTTTTTTTGCGGCTGGCTTGAAATACTGAAGTTGCCAAGCCATCAAGAGGATCAGGTCCTTCCTTGATACAAATCCCAAGAGCCTTTGGGGTCTCACAGGGTTTTTTTGTCATTCCACAAAGCAACAGCTCTGCAGTCAAGTTGAGCTTACTGTGTCTTTGCCCAGGCCATTTCTTGCTATGCCAGTGTGCCGACCGGTAATTTGGGGAACGGAAGGGCAGAAGGGCAGTCACTGGTCTGCAAAGGTGGGCAGGGAGTTTCTCCCAATGCTGCCTTTTTCCATAGACCTCAAGGCCACAGTGGGAGGAAAAGCCAGGCCCAGAGGCTGTTACCTTCTCTCCCGGAGCTGGCTCAGGGCAAAGCATGTTGGGGAGGAGAGCCACGATTCAGCCCCTCTTTTGGCTGGGCTTCCTTCTTCTGGACTGGCTGCCTCTTCTTGCTTCTCCACACTCCTCCATGGTGGCTCAGTGGTTAGAATGCAGTTCCGCAGGCTAAGTCACTGCCCATTGCCAAAAGTTTGATCCTGATGGTTCAAGGTTGATTTGGCCCAAAGGAGGACCCAGATTGTATGTGTGTGTGGGGGGGAGAATTGACCATGTAAACTGCTTGGAGGCCTGTAAAGTGGTATATACATCTAAGCGCTATCGCTATTCTCCAGTCCTACTGAGCTTCAGCTGCCTCCCTTTTGCAGGCTGATTCTTTTGGTTTCCTGGGGAGTTTCAGAAGTTTTTGTACTTTCGTTAATAACACCAGATGAAGACTTAACAGTTATTTGTAAACTTATTTATTTTTACTTACATTTTCATTTAAAAAACAGGTTTGGATTTTTTATTACATTTGTTATTTGTAACAATAATAAAATTTTGTAAACGGAAGAGCCCGTTCTGTTCTTTCCCCCCCCCGAAGGAAATGGGCCCCCAACAAGAGCAAGGAAGGAAGCTCCGGAGGGAGGGACGGCGGGCGAAGAGCAGTGCTGCGCGGCCCTCAGGCCTTCTTGGGCGCGCTGGGGACGATGGGCTTGGGGCGCGTCTTGAAGAGCAGCTTGGTGCGGACCAGCGCGGCGACCTCGTAGGCGGCGGGGCCGCGGGGCTCCTCGGCGGCGGCGGCGGCGGCTCCCCTGCGCAGGACGGCCACGGCCTTCTCCAGCCGCACCGCCTTCCCGTAGAGCACGTGGTGGCCCACGATCAGCACCGGCGCTCCCTGAGGGGCGGAGAGCGGGACGGCCGGGGGGGTCAGCGGACGACCCCCGGGCCCCTCCCCCCGCCTCCCCCCCGCGGGCCCCGCGCTGACCTCCTGGGTGAAGTGCAGGTCGCCCAGCAGCCGCCCGGCCAGGCCGCCTCCGCCGCGCGCCTCCAGCTGCCCCTGCAGCTCCAGCAGCAGCCACTCCGCCTCCCCGCCGGCCGTCCTGCAAGACGGAGCCGGTCAGGATGGGGCGACGCCCGCTCTCCCCCCCGGCGCCCCTCCCCCACCCCCCCGGCGGTCCCGGGACTCACCGGCGCACGGCCAGCTGCACCATCGCCCCGCCCCGCTCCCTCTCCGCGGCTTCCGTTTCCGGGGCAGCGCCACACGTGGAGCCCGGCCGGCCATGGGCGAGTTCCAAGTGCACCGAGCGCGGCTCTTCGCCTTCGTGCCGTCCGGGATCCGCTGCCTGGCCGCCCCCGGCGCCCGCCCGCCCCACCGCCGCCTGGCCGCCGCCCGCCTCGACGGCGCCGTGGAGCTCTACGACCTGCAGGCCAACGGCGCCCAGGAGAAGGTGGGCGGACGGGCGGGGAGACCGGAGGGGGGACGGGGGGCGCTGCCCGGCCGGCCCCCCTGACGCTGCCGGTGTCTCCCGCAGGTGATCCCGGGCCACGAGGCGCGCGCCCCGGAGGCGCTGTGCTGGGCGGCGGGCGAGCGGCTCTTCGGCGCCGGGCTCGGCGGGGCGGTGCTGGAGTACGACCTGCAGAGGTTGCGCGTGAAGGGCTCGCTCGACGCCTTCGGGGGCCCCCTCTGGAGCATGGCGGCCGACCCCTCCGGCGCCCGGCTGGCGGTGCGTGAGTTGGGGGCTCTCGGGGCGGGGGAGGCGGGCGGGGGTTCCACGAGGGCCCCGACTGACGCTCGGCTGGTCTCGGCAGGTGGGCTGCGAGGACGGCTCCGTCAAGCTCTTCCGAGTCGGGGCGGATGGAATCCAATTTGAAAGGCAGCTGGACCGGCAGAAAGGTTGGGGGTCGCGGGGCCAGAAGGGACGGTCGGGGGGCCTTAGGGGGCGGGGTGGGGGGCTTTGCTTTCAGTGCAGAGAGCTGAAGGCAGAGCTGCCCTGTTATGAATAGGAGCCCAGGCTGCGTTTTTAGTTTCAGCCTCTAAGTTGACAGGTAACAGAGTCGAAACAAGACTCGTGTTGTTTTAATTCTGTAGCGCTTTGCCTGAAGTTGTGATTAGATTCTAAAAGTCAACAATGGACCTGTTTCCACCGTGCAGAGCGGGAGGTTCCAGGCAGGAGGCCAGGGGTTGCCAGAGGCCATCCGTCCTGGGCAGCTGGATTCTGTTTGAGGGTGGGGGAGCAGCGTTGCCTAGACGGTTCCAGCCGCTGGGACTGAGACCCTCCCCCTTCTCTCACAGAGCGCATCCTCTCTCTATCCTGGCATCCTTCTGGGACCAAGATCGCAGCCGGCTCCATCGACTGCATTTACATCTTTGACTTCGAATCTGGTAAGTTGTGCAGCTGGTTTGACCAACAGAAAAACCAGCATCTGAGAGGGACCTGCCTGGGCTGCCAAGGAATCTTTGAGCCACTCTAGTGCCTTACACCCGGCAGAGGCAGTGCCAGTGCCTTAGTCATTGGAGCCTGTTCTGGTCTCGGGGTGCAAAAGGCCCTGGGTTCAATTTCTGTAGATGTTCTAAAAGAAGACGATGGAGTCTGTCAGGGGCTCCAGGTAAGCAAAGAGGCTAGTATGATAGAAGATAGTTTCCCGTGGCTTTCTTTGAGCAACGGTTTCTCCCCACCGCACTTGAACACCCCACCTGCGTGTTTCTTAGGGCACACCAGCCAGCGGATCCTGGTAGAAAGGCGTCTGCAAGGCCCCTCCAGCCAGAAATGCCTGGTGTGGGGCCTGGCCTTCCTTTCCGATGGGACCGTGGTCAGCGTGGACTCTGCTGGAAAAGTGCAGTTCTGGGATTCGGCAATGGGCACCCTGCTCTCCAAGCACCCTATCAGCAAAGCTGCAGTGCTTTCTGTGGCCGTGGCTGAGGTGGGTGAGAATTGCAAAATGTGGGCAGTTTTGCAAATCCTGTTAAAAAGGATTGGAAGGAGCAATTTTATCAGAGACTTGAATATTTATCCACATTCTTTCCTGATGCAGTTGGCCAGACCAGCTGCCAAAACCCAGGTTCCACCTCAAGCCTCACTGTGTGGAACTGGGGGGTCAGCTTCCCACCCAGCTAGACTAGCAGTCCCCATGGGTTGCTCCTTTCTAGAAAGGAATTCATGGGCATTTCGTGTACAAGTCCAGTTTGAAATGATGGAGTTGCTCCCCTTTGAACAGGAGGGAGCCAAGGGCCAGCTGTGGTTGAACCACCGTCTCCTTCAGCCGGAGCTTCCCTGAGTCATCTGGCTGGGGGCATTGGAGTCTCTGTGGCCTGGGAGGTTCACGGCATCCTGTTCTCACCCCCTGGTATTAATTGGTTTTCTCCAGGCAGAAGACAGTATGGTGGTTGGCACGTCGGAGGGGACAGTGTTTCAGTTCCAGCTGCTACCAGTGAAGTTGGGCAGCTCTGAGCACGAGTGGGTGCGGACCAGAGCCTTTCGGCACCACACCCATGATGTGCGGACGGTGGCTCACACTGCCACAGCCTTCATCTCTGGAGGTACAGTAGGGCGCCCAACGCCTAGGTTGTAACTCATCAGCAGAAGATGGGCATGGGTATCCTCCTCCTCCTCCCCCCCTCCCCCCCCGCCAGATCCCCAAGGGAGGCAGCCAGGTAGAGGAGACCCGTTGCGTTCCTGGCTCTTTCCTCTGGTCCGGTGGCATTTGGGCGGCTGGGAGGACTTTGCCCCTTGCGCTGAGCCATGTCTCTTCAAGAAGCCTGTGCATCTTGGCTGAGATAATGAGAGGCCAGAAAGTGCTTTGCCCTCGCTAGCCAGGTTGCATGAGCCAGGTGCCGTCCTCTTCTGGCAGGCCTGGATGGGCAACTTGTGATCCGACCCCTGATGGAGAAGGTGGACTCCAAGTCCTATGATGCTGCCCTTCGCACAATCACTTTCCCCCACGTGAGTATAGGGGCTGCTCCCTCCGGCTGGGCTGCTCCTGAAGAGGAGGGAGGGATCCTGCAGCGATGGGGCCAGCTGTCTCTTTCGCTGGTGCTTCACGTGGCTTTTCTCTTCCCGCAGAGGCGCCTCGTCTCCTGTGCCAGGACAGCCCGGCTCCTCCTCTTCCAGTACCCCCAGCACCTGGAGCTCTGGCGACTTGGCACCACCAACGTCTTTGGTGAGGATGCGCACACAGCTTCAGCACGCAGGGGATGGCAGGACAATAGTGCAGCCTGACTTCCCAGCCACCCTTTTTGGCAGTTGCAAGCAGGTCTGATTGCCATATCGCCTTGTTTCTTATTGCAGGAAGGCCTGGTGAGGTCCTGCCAGTGTCCTGCCCTCCCCAGAACCTGCTCCAGCTGAAGGCCAAGGTGAGAAGCCGTGACTTCCTAACCCTGCGACTGGGGCAAATCTGTCCAGCCCCCGCTTGGCATTTCCATCCTTCTCCTCTCAGAGAAAGAAGGGGAACGGGTGCCTTAGAAATGCCCCTTGACAGACCTGTGCAGCCCCTTGACTTGGCTGGGTCTGGAGAACCCCACCCGTTGCTGAGTCAGTTGCACGGGCCCTCCTTCCTGCACTATGATTGGTCCTCTTGCTTCGTCGAAGGGCCCGGAGCACATCCGCACCAGCTGCCTCTCCCCGTGTGACGGCTGGATTGCCTACTCCACAGCTAGCAGGTTCTTCCTGCATCGGGTTCAGCTCATCAGCGACCACGTTTCCATCAACCGAGTGAGTGAGATCTGCATGGTGTGGGGGGGCGGGGGGGGGGGGGCGCTGTGAGCACTCAATAAGCTGGAAATGTTCCCGGCTCTCTGGAGGGCCCAGCCAGTTGCATCCATCCTGGTTTGTTTTCCCCAAGGTTCGCAAGACCCCCAAGCTGAACGGCTCAGCCCACAGCCTCCTTTTCTCTGGCGACGCCACCAGGCTCTTCCTGGCATCGGATCGGGGCTGCGTGTATGTGCTTTCGCTCTCGCAGTCAGGGATCTGCAGGCATCTCTACACGCTTCGTCCAAATTCGGGTAACAGCGGTTTGCTTTCGATTAGGGCATATTGAAGATCCTTGCAGGAATAGCCAAAGGTTTTCTGCAAATGCTCCCAGATAAGAAAGGCAGGCAGCGGTGAGCTGCTGGGGGAAATCTGAAAAACTGCTCCGCGTCCATGTCTTCCTGCAGAGACGTTGGAAGCAGTGCACCAGCTGGCCGTGAGTGCGGATGGCAGGTGGTTGTGTGCAGCAGGTGGAGACCGGGAAATCTGCGTCTATAACTTGGAAAACACCAAGGTGAGCCCAGCTGCGAGCGTGGCAGCCAGAGACCAGAGCTGCTGCTTCCTCCATCTTTTTCCTGGTCTGGTTCTTGCAGCCAGCGGTGGGCACCCTCTTTGCTCTGCCAAAGTCCTCAGGTTGGCTTTGCGGGGCAGAGAGTTGGCTCAGCCCCCGATGAGTCCAGGAGCCTCTGATGGAGAAGCCAGTTCTGCAAGCGGGGAAGGCAGGCTCGCCCTCTTATTCCACTGCAACTTCCTCCCCCAGCTTCACTGCTCTGTGCCAGCCTATGAGTGCCCAGTGACCGCCATGGCAATCCACCCGCTGACCAATAACCTCATTGTGGCGCATTCGGATCAGCAGGTAAGGGCTGCTCTTCCCTAGATTGGCAAAGCAGAGGCAAAGCAGAACTGCCCCAGGCCTGGCCAATTGAGGACGGTCTCGGCCTTGCACACCCGTCCTTCGTGCAGACTTTGGCTGTAGCTGCTGCTCTTGGAGCCAGGAAGGAGGGGGAGGGCATTGAGGAGCCAGTAGGCCAGTCACCATCATCGATCCTAGTTGGAGCCGAACGCTGGAATTAGCTGCCGTTACGAGACCTGCCTCTTTTGCCAGAGGAAAGTGCTGTGATTGCAGCACCAGGGAGGGAGGCAGTGTTGGTGCTGGGAGGGGGCCTCATGCCCACCCTGCTGGCCTTCCTGCTTCCAGCTGTTTGAGTTCAGCATCCAGGAGAGAGGCTACACGCCCTGGAGTCGGAAGCTGCAGCAGCTGGGCCTGCATAAGGATTGGCTGGAGCGGGACACGCCCATCACCCACATCGCCTTCCGCCCCAGGTCCTCCTCGCATGTCTTGCTGCACGACACGTACATGTTCTGCATCCTGGACATGTCGCTGGTGAGTGAACGGAGGGAGGGACCGCAGGTGGCTCTCTGACCACCTTCTCTGAGCCGAGGTCGCCCACGCCGCTTGCCCTCCCCCATCGGCTGGGTCAGGCCGGACAGCACTGCTCGTGCCCAGTCCTGCCTTCTGGGCTGCTGGTCCCTGTCCAGGCCAGCTAATTCTGGTCCAAATCCGCCTTCAGGGAGGTGCTTAGCCCCACCTGGCAGTTCAGCCAGGCCGGTCTGGTTAGGGCTCGACACAAAGGGTGAACCAGGCCACAGACCCATCCAGCAAAACCTGCCTTTAGCTTGGACAGCGACTGCCCCTCCTGATGGCTTACTTTGCTCCTCCAGCCACTGCATGAGGATGCTGCGGCCTCAAAGAAGCTGGAGCCACACGTGAAAACGATCCAGCGCGGTCGTGGCCGCGCCTTCAAGATCTGCAAGAAGTTCCAGGTGGGTCTTTGGGCAATGAGCTCTCTTAAGGCAGGCAGGAAGGCCTATGTGGGGCTGGGCAAGCAGCCCCTGCCAGATAGGAAGCCCCCCTGGAATTCCAGGGCAGAAGTTGGGCCCTTGGATTAACCAAGATCGGTTGGTCTGGTAAGTGTTTGCAGGAAATCAGTTTGCCAAAGAGGCACCGGGACAGCCAGGGACAGCAATGGTTTAGGACATTTGGACAGTCTGGGCGAGGGGCGTTGTGCTAACTGCTGAAGCCCCAACTGAGCAGCCCTTGGCCCATTAGTAGAGCAGGAGGGAAGCTGCCATCCTGTGCCTGAGCCAAGGAGTCACATCTTATGGAAAAGCTTGAATGTAGCAGTTTCCTTTAGCAGTAGACCAGGCCGCTGCAAGGGACGGGGCCTGTGTCACACAAATGCACCCCCCCCCAAAAGACAGGGGAAGTGTTCTGGTAGCCCATAATTCCCCTCCCGCCCTGGCATGAGAGGTGGAAGCAAAGGGCTGCTGTTCTTGGGCAGCTGCAGGTGCAGGATGGTGAGGTTTTCTTTGGCTTGGCTCCCATGGGAAGCAGAGAGCTGGTGGCTCCTGTGTTGCTGTGTGTGCGTGTCACAAGATGGCATGGTGCTCTGAAATGGGTGCAAGCAATCTTGAGGCTACCAACCCTGGGGAATTCAACACGGTAGCATTCTTTTCCTTACCAGGCTTGCAAGGTAAAGGGCCAAGTTAGGTGCCCTTCAGGAAGTCAGCTGTGCCAGCAAAGCCCCTTCTAGCTTGACTGCTTGTTTCTTCTCTCCCTGCCCCCCCTCCCCCCAACAGCCTCTGCTCTTTGTGGATTTCCTGGATGACAATTCTTTGGTGGTGATGGAGCGGCCGCTGATGGACATCAAAGCCCAGTTGCCACCACCCGTCTATCAGAAGAAGTTTGGGACTTAATGTGCTGCCCTGCAGGGACCTCCAAGGATCTTTGCAGAGGCCATGCTTCATTGAGGGGCTCCCGGTGCCCCTCCCGTCAGAAGCAGGGGGCTGCGTGGCCGGAAGAGCCTCCGCCCTCCTGCGTCCTTGGGGCGGCTTGTTTTTCTACGGAGCCAGGACCGCCTGGGGCCTCTTCACTCGGAAGTTCAGCCTTGGCCGCTGCTTTTCTCTGAGCCTTCCTGGTGAAGAATTACAGAGTTTCAATTACGAGAGTTTCTTCCTGTTTTCTGCACTGTGTGTCGGGGCTCATCGCTTGGCCAGAAAGGAGCAGCCTGGCTGGGCCGACCCAGCAGCCGCATCGTCTCTGGGAGAAGCCTGTGACCGGCAGCCAAGGGGCCAGCGGACTTCCTTCAGGGCCGCCCTGGGACCCCTTGGCTCTGCTGACCAGGCAGGCAGACCAGGAACCCTGATTTCCGCCCCATCAAACCCGAAGAGCAAAGTCAGCAGCTGCCTTGACCTGTTTTGTTTTGTCTTTCTGCAGGAAGGGTGTGTGTGTGGGGGTGTGTGTGTGTGTGGGTGTGTGTGTGTGTGTGTGTGTGTGTGTGTGTCCCTGCATTTGCAGAGGGAGAGAAGAAAGTGAACAGTCTGTTCGCTGCTGTTCAGTGGAGCCTGAAGGTCGAGTGTCCTGTGCTGGCATGAGAAGATCCCTGTCCCTCCTGGCCTCTGGCCAGTGTTGGCAGCCCCTCCCTCCCGGTCTCCTCCCCCTCCCGCAGGCCCAATGCACAGGGTGGCTCCCAGTTGGGGCAGGAAAGGTTTGGACGGCTCCTCTTGGCCAGGAGCTCATGCTTCAATAAAAACCCCTCCAGCGGCTCAAGACTCCCTTGCACACTTAATTGCGGGGTGTGTGTGTCTTTTTTGGGGGGGTTAACAGCTGGAATCCTGGTATGTTTGCAAAACGTTTCCAAGTTGCTGCTTCCAAACCATCCGGAAATGGAAAAGAGCTCTGGGTCACTGCCGCTCCTTTTCTTGGGCTGTCCCTGTTGGGACTCCAAATCCCATGCGGAGCCTCTGGCGAGCCTGAGGAGGAGGGGCCGGCCGGGCTGTTGCCGGAGCAACTGGGGGGGGGGTTGCGGGGAGCGCAGAAACCCGCTTCCCCTCCCGGCCGGGGGGTGGGGTGGGCGGCCTCACGTGACGCGCTGCCCTCGGCACGAACCGGCGGGGCGGGGCCAGCCCCCTTCCTCCGCCCTCCCGCGCCTGCAAGAGGCCCCGCACGGCCGCCCACTGGCGGCGTCTGGGCGGCGGGCATGGCGGTGTGGACGCGCGCCCGCAAGGCCGGGCTGGTGGAGGTGCTGCTGCGGGAGCGCTGGGTGCGGGCGCTGGCCGAGCTGAGCGGGGAGGCGCTGGCGCTTAGCTCCGAGCCGGAGCCGCGCAACGGGCTGCCCAACGGCGCCGCCTCGCCCGCCGCCTCCCCCGAACGGGGCGCCGGAGCCCCCTGGCCGCCCTCCCCGCCGCAGGGCTCGGCGCCGGGCTCCCCCCCGGCCGGGGTGCGACGCGTGCGGGTGGTGAAGGCGGAGGCGGGCGGGCTGGGCATCAGCATCAAGGGCGGGCGCGAGAACCGCATGCCGGTGCTCATCTCGCGCATCTTCCCGGGCCTGGCGGCCGAGCGCTGCGGGGCGCTGCACCTGGGCGACGCCATCCTGGCCGTCAATGGCCTGGACCTTCGCGACGCCACCCACGACCAGGCCGTGCAGGCGCTCAAGCGGGCCGGCCGGGAGGTCCTGCTGGAAGGTAAGCGCGGCTGGGGGGGCGGCGGCCTCGGCCCGAGGTTCCGGCGACGCTTCCAGGGGGCTCCTGGGGGAGAGGGCGAGGGGCCCCGGCCTCGGGCGGAGGCGCTTCTCAATAATCTCCCACTTCTTGGGCCGGTTGGTGCCATTTCCAGGCAGGGCAGCGAGGCTGCCGGCTTTGGCCCGAGCGCCTCTGGCCGGCCTTCCGGCCCCATTAAGGACCCCGATTAGCTCGCCCGGCACAGGCTGCGTAGCCGGAGCCCTGATGAAGGTCAGCCCTGGCTCGGCTCCGGCGGCGCAGAAAGCAGCAAGCGGGCTCCCGCCGCTTTGTCCGGTGGGGAGGGCGGCAAAGGGTGGGGGGGGGCTGGCGTGTCACCTGGGCATGTGGTTGGTGGGGCTGCCGCCCTGCACACCTGCCGCTTCCCGGCTCTTCTTCATTCTTTGGCCGGGGAGGCGATGCGCGGGCGGACCTGGCTCTCTTCTTGGCCGAGACGGGCCTTTTGTGGGCCCCGTAAGTGGTTCTGCAGGCAGAGAGACTGGGCTTCCAGCTGTAACTCGCAGCCCAGGAGCAAAGCCCAGTTTGGGCGCAAAGAAGGGCAATCCTGGAGACCGGGTTTCGGAAGTGACCCCAGCAGCGTTTTCCTGGGCTGCTCCTCCTGTTGGAACCCAGCCTGCCTTTCCCCACCTTCCTTGCATAAGAACTGCCCCCCCCCCCCGCCCCCATCAGGGCAGTGACAGAAAGGAAAGTGGGGCTCTTCCTTGGGGGCTGATGCCAAGCGCACCTTGCAGTGCTTGGAGTTGGGGGGACCTTAAAGGGCAGCCCCAACTCTTGGGGGGACTGGCCTTCACCGCCCTATCCTGAGATAGAAGGCTGGCCTTTGTCTTTGCTGGCCTTTGGGAGGGCCCTCCTGCACACGGGCCCCTCAGTTGGCCAGGCTTCCCCCATCAAGTCTCCCCACTTTGTGCACTCACGGCTACCCCCGAGGGCCAGTTTGGCTCACCCTTTTTGTCTCCTAGTTGCTATGCACTGTAAACGTCTCTGGCTGGAAAACGTATGGAAACGCGGCACCCCCTTAAGGGAGGGGGGGTGAGAAGAGTGATGGGGGGGCCTTGTGGGGAGCTGGAAGGTCCCACCCGGCGGTGGTGGCTGCTCCTACTTCCTCTGGGGGGGCCTCCTTGGCCTCTTGCAGAAGCATTCCTGTTGGCCTCTTGCAGAAGCAAAGGTCTTGGAAGGTTCCTCAAAAGACCACGACTTTGGGTGGCCTTCGGGGCCTTTGCCGCTGAACGAGTGACTGTAAGGGCGGTGAAGCTGCCCGAGGCCCCCAGGCCACCCTCTGGGCCTTTTCCAACTGGGGCTCTGTCTGGTTGAGCCTCCTTTTTGAGCTGCTTGGCTCGGTTCCTCGTGGGCAGCCAGCCCGGCCCACACAAGAGATTTCCCGAGAGGCCTAAAGGTTTCTGGATTCTTTAAGCCCCTCCTGACTCCTTTGCTTTTCAGCCCAGGGTTCTTTTTTGGGGTGGGGGGTGGGGGTTCTGAATAAAACACTTTTGCTCTTGGCAAAGAAGGCGACCGGCCCTGATTTATTCTTCCCAGCGCTTGAGTCATGGGCTGGCTGCAGCTCCTTGGAGCTGGCTGGAGAGGAGCAAAGGCCTTTGGGCATAGGAGGGTAGAGGAGTTTAGGGGCGGGGATACTGGAGAGCGCACATCTGGTAGCCAGCTGTGGAGCTCCTTCTACTGAGCCAGCCTCCTAGGAGGGGCCTTTTCCCACTCTGTGGTCGCTGCAGAAGGAGCGCTGCTCCCTTTGTCCCCCCTCCCCCCTGGGGTCTGCAGAGAGGCCGGGACTGAGTCTGACCCGGGAAGACGTTGCTCTTCTCTCCCCGACCACTGAGGCAGCTGTGCGTGAAGCTCTGACCCTCCCCCCAGCCCCCTCTGCACCAGCCAGGAGCCCCCCCTGGGCGCGAGGGCAGCAGGCCCTCCCCTCTGCCACCGGCCCTGATAAGGGTGCACCCTGCTGATTGGGCTCAGACAGCTAATAGCCTGCTGCCATTTCTGCAGCTGCCCCAGTTGGAAAACAGCTGTAAACACCTGCCCTGCTCTTGCCTCATTGGTGACTTGGGGGAGAGGGGCGATCTTAATGTTGGGTGAGCCTTTTGGTCCTTCCAGAGAGAAACAAGCTCCTTTATTTTTTTACGTTCCCTTGTCTTTGGAACCGGCCACTGCCTCAGAGCCCCCCTCTGAGGCCCCTGTGCCTGGCAGGGCTGCTCAGGAGAGTTAAGGTTGGCCTCCCGGCCTTTTAGGGCTGCCATGTGTCTGGGTATCGACTGCCAGCCCACAATGGCAAGCTGATCCTAGGAATGGAGCCAGGGATTTGCCTGGGGAAATGGAGATGGCATTTCCCCTGGCCCTGCTTCAACCGGAGGTGCCTGAGAAAGCAAGTGGCTGGCACCGGATGCCCTTTCCTGGTGTCCCCCTGCCAGCTGCTTCCTCTCTGCTGCACATAACTTGCCTCGGGGCTCATCAGGAGACCCAAAGGAGCATCTGGGACTGGGAGATCCTTCTGGGAAGAGCAGCCCAGCAGAAGAGTGATTTGCTTAGGTCATTAAGACTTTATTTTCTGCGGAAAAGTGGAGCTGGTTCGTGTTTATCTAGCAGTTACTTCTTTTTCAGGCTGAAAGATAGGTGGGATTTTGAGAGTTTTCTTCAGGTTTTTAGCACCTGCCACAGGTTTTTGTGACTGGCAGGCAGGCTTCTCCTTCGCAATCAGGGGCTCATGATTATCAACTGTCGACGGATCATTGATCCAGATTTGCCCTCTCCTTTTGGCCTTGTTTCTTCGCATGGCTTCTGACCAAGAGCTCATTTAGCCAAGCAAGCAGACATTAACAACGGCTAACCAGATTGTGAGCCATTTGCAACCAGAGCAAAGGCCGCCTCTAGTAGCCGCCTCTTTGCTGGGGGTGACTGCCCCAGAAACCTCTAAGCCCCGGGGACACGCAGAACTTCCCTGCAGTTTTTCCTTGCTGGAGCCAAGGTCTCCTCTGGCTGCCAACTGTCCCTGGCAGAGCTGGATTAGAAGCCTGGCTGCATTAATCCTCTACGGAGGGCAGCAGGGCGCAGAGCTGATCCCTGAACCAGCCCCTTGGGCGGGGCTGCGCTCCTTGCCAGGCAGGTAGGGGGCTGCCCCAGAGTGAGAACGGTTGGCCGCCCCACACCGCTTTGCTGCTGCTGCTGCCGCCGCCGCTGCCTGGCTGGGTGGGCCGCATTGAGCAGTTCAGAAATGGAGAGCTGGGCTCTTGGGCAGAGCTGTGGGAGACCCTTCCTCTGCAGTAGAGCACCAGGCCTTTGCCTGCCCTGCTTTTCAGGGGGGCAACAGGAAGTCTCGCCCGCTCCCAGCTGCTTTTGCGCTGAGCATTGTGATGAGTCCCCATCAGGGGATTGTGGTGGTGAAATGGCCACTTGGCCTGGGAATAGCTGAGGATTTCCTTGGGGGAGGAAAGAGCGGCATGAAGCCGGAAGCCGAGTGGAATCCGCCTTGCAAGCGCCCATCTTGCTCTGAGCCTGCCCTTGCTTTGGCTGGCAGCTCCTTGGGGGGGCGGAGGAGGGTTTGGGGTCTTTAAGGCGAGCCCAGGGGTGCCATGGGGCTGCTTTCCGCCCAACCGACCTCCCTGGGTTCAGCCCATCTTGGGAAGCGCTCAGCCCCTTCCTTCTCGGCCTGCTCTTAGTGAAGTACATGCGGGAGGCCACTCCGTACATCAAGAAGCCGTCACTGGTGTCTGACCTGCTGTGGGATGGGACGTTTCCGCAGTCGCTCAGCCTCAGCGAGGAGTCGGGCTCCCCCAAGCACCACAGCCCCCCCCAGGACCGCAAAGTCATCCCCTTGAAGATGTGCTACGCTGCCAGGAACTTGAGCATGCCGGACCTGGAGAACAGGTGAGGGGGGCAAGCAGGAGACGTGGCAGGGCAGGGCAGCAGCAGTCACCTTGCATGAGGACACCTGGCTGACTTCCAGGATGCAGCTAGGAAGCCCCCCCGGTCCCCTCCAGGTTGCAGCCCTGTAGCGTCTCTCAGGGGAGGGGAGGGGGACCAAAATCTGGTGCCTTTCTGCCCCCCCCCCTCCCCGGTCCAGAAGACTTTTGTGGCTCCGGAATGGAGGGCCTGGTTTTGCAGAGGCAGCACACGCTCTGGACACGGCCCAGGTGTGTTATGCCACCTGCACCCAGGCCTGCCGCTTGCCCAGAAAGGCCCTGGCCGACCCTGGCAGCTGTGGCATTGCCTTGGGGGTGGGGGGTGTCCTGCTAAGCAACCCCTGTGCCAAAGGCTGTTTTGGGTGGCAGAGGGCCCAGCTCAAGGGGGCAGCGGAACGGAGCAGAATTGGGACGGGGAGCCCCCTGTCGGCCCCCCAACCCAGATGGCTTTTGCAAGCCTGGTCGCCCACAAAGCAGCCCGGCCCTCTCCTGGGCCAGCGGCCCTTCTAAGCCGCCTTTTGCCAGGCCCTGAAGGAGAGGTGTGTGTCCTTCTGTGCAGGTGGTACTGCTGCCATTGGGGAGGGGGCCACACTGGAGGGGACCCAGAGCATCAGAGGTGGAGTCCCGTCCCCCCCCAGCAGCTCTGCCTTCTCTCTGCAGGCTGATTGAACTTCACTCGCCCGACAGCCGGAACACCCTGGTTCTTCGCTGCAAAGACACGGCCACGGCGCATTCGTGGTTCATGGCCATCCACACCAACATCATGGCCCTCCTGCCACAGGTCCTGGCTGAGCTCAATGCCATGCTGGGGGCCAGTCATGCATCAGACAGCAGCAAGGAGGTCAAGCAGATCGCCTGGCTGGCCGAGCAGGTGAGCCCGGTTCCCCCGCAGGGCTCCCTTTTCTCTGGCTGGTGGCCAGAGGGAGGGCAGGGAAGGGATCCGGCTGGGAAGCTTCCTTTGGGCAGAAAGTCATAGTCATCCTCTCCCCCCCAAAAAAGTGCCCTTCATGTGCTGGGGGAGCATCTCTGACCACTGGCACCTGAAAGGGGCAGTGAATGTGGGGGGCAGTCCCCCCCTCTGAATTAGAGCCTGATCCTGGTCTGTAAGCCGCTCTCCCAGAGGGGGGGCTCTCCTGCCCTGGGCCCCCCTCAGGCCCCCCCTTCGTCTCTCTCGGCTTCCTGCAGGCCAGACTTGATGGCGGGCGGCAGAATTGGCGGCCGGTCCTCTTGGCCGTGACGGAGAAAGACCTGCTGCTCTTCGACTCTGTGCCCTGGACGAAGGACGCCTGGGCCTCCCCCTGCCACAGCTACCCACTGGTGGCCACCAGGTGGGGGAACCCGCAGAAGAGGGTCTCTCCCCGCTCAGCCCCCTGCCGCCCAAGGCCTTCTGGAAGGGGAGAGCGAATGAGCCCCGCCGGCGAGTGCTGGGGGTTAGCAGCCATCAGCCTCTGGTCAAGGGGGGTTGCCTGCCTGCCTCTGGCTGCGCCTTCTGGGAAGTTTCTCCCCGCGTTCATTTGGGAACTTTTGTACCCGAGGCAGGAAAGTCCCAGGTGGCTTCGTGCAACCAGAAAGGCCGCTGGCACCTCTTCCCTTTGTGCCCGGGCGGCAGGCGAAGCAGAGCTGGGGAGGGGGGAGGGGGGGGCGGTAATTGGCTGCCAATTCAGCCAGAAAAGTTTTGTTGGGCATCCTTGCCTGCTTCCCCCCCAAGAGAGAAGAGGGCTGTGTTTGCTCCTCCCTTTGGTTTGGCTTCAGCCTTTGCACGTGGCCTGAGCAAGCGGGAACCGGCACTTTCTCCTGTGCAGGAGGGGCAGGGACGGAGCCCCCCCCCCCCCCACAGGCATCTGCTGCAGGGGATTAGCAGGGGGCTCCAAGGGAGAGGGGGGGCTGGCAGAGACTCAGCAGGACTCCCCCAGGTTGCCTCCCCCAAGTCCAAAATCTGCTCCAAAGTCATTTGCCTACTGGTGGGCGGCTGCTGCTGCTGCTCTGTGGCCTGCCCACCCCCCAGCTGGGTTTTTTTCCTGATCTTTGAGGGGGGCTGTCTCTGCCAGAGGGAAAGGAGTCCCCAAGCATTTCTGCAGTCCCTCTGGGGTGGAAGGCTTAATTGTTCAGAGCAAGCCACCCCCAGCTTGCAACTGCTGTTCTCCCCCACCCCAGGCTGGTGCATTCAGGCTGCAGGTCACCCTGCCTGGGATCAGACCTCAGCTTTGCCACGCGGTCGGGCTCTCGCCAGGGCATCGAGGTGCACGTTTTCCGCGTGGAGACCCACCGTGACCTCTCCACCTGGACCAGGACGCTGGTGCAAGGCTGCCACGCCGCTGCAGAGCTCGTCAAGGAGGTCTCCGTAGGTATGGCCTGGCTGCCCAGCCTCGAAGACGGTGGGGCCCTGTCTAGCCAACGGGATGGGGAGACGATGCCCACCAGCCACAGCTTTGGCGCCCTTGTCAGCAGGAATGATGGGCGCAGACAGTGGGGAGGGTGAGCGAGTCCCGGCCTCCCAGGGTCGTCAGAGGGAAAAACCTGCCCTTCCATGTGGCCGTGTCCCCCGGCTGAGCAGCCTGGCTCTGCAGAAGACCAGGCATCGCCTGTTGAAGTAACCGGCCCCCCGACTTGAGGGGCAGGAGGTGGGACCAGCCTTGGACAAGAAGAGCCAAGCTGGAGACGGGCAAAGCAAGCCTGGGCCCGGTTGACCCGCGGGGTGGCCCTCCCCTCCCCTCCCCTCCTCCTGACCATGGAGGCTCCGCTTTGTATCTTTCGCCTAGGCTGCATCTGGAACAGCCAGGATGTCCGGCTCACGGTCCACTATGAAAACGGCTTCACCGTGTCCAGTGAGGGAGCTGGTTCTGCCGGCATCCTCCTCCAGTACCCTTTCGAGAAGCTGAAGATGTCAGCTGACGATGGGGTGCGACACTTGTACTTGGACTTCGGCGGCCCAGAGGGAGAACTGGTGAGTGGTGGGCGGAGACCCTTCGGCTGCCTCAAGGGTCCCTGCAATTCCGCTGGAGAATAAAGGATTTTTGCTCCCACCCCTGAGGGAAGAGGAGATGGCCACAGAAATGGTGCACTAAAAATGGCCGCCACCCATAACCAGAAAGCCACTTGAGCTTAGAGGTTTGGCCACACCTGGGCCACCACTTCAGTTTTGTGTGGGACGAAAGGATGGATGCTGGCCTTTGAGACAGCAAGGGGTGACCCTCCCTCCCACTTTCTCCTCCACAGGCCCTGGAGCTGCACTCTTGCCCCAAGCCCCTGGTCTTCGTCCTGCACACCTTCCTCTCGGCCAAAGTGACCCGCTTGGGCCTCCTGGCCTAGCCACAGCCGCTGCTGCAGCCGCCCCACGTGGTTCCTGGCCTTGGGGAAGGCCCCACCTGCCACCCTCAGTGCCTTGCCTGGACTTGGAACGGTCCCCTTCCGAAGGGCTCTGGGGAGGCTGCGGCCTTAAGCCCTTTGTCTGATCAGGGCAAGCCAGGCGAGAGCCGTAGAAGGAGAAATTCTCTGGTTGGGTCATGTGAAGCCATCGTTCTGCTCCACTTGCCAGATGTGCCTTTCGGTGGCGCCCGGGAAGAGAAAGGAAGCTTCCTCCCAGACCAAGCAAAGCGGTGCCTTAGGGGCCTGGCTTGCCGCGGAGTCCGAGTCGTGCCCTGTTGCTGCTGCTGCTGCGGGGGTGGGTGGGTGGGGGCTGGGAGAGGCGGAGGGCTGGTGTTCAGCTGCCTGCCAGGTTCAGAAGAGCCCCCAAAGTCTGGTGAGAGGCCCTCTCGCTCTGTTCCCCTCTCCAATTCGAGTTTTAGTCTGAGAACCAGTAAAAGAAGCATCCTTGGCTGAAGAAATTCTTTTCAGCGTTAGAGAAAGTCTGGTTCAGAAACCAGCGCAGAGAAGTTGAGTAGCTTTCTTGGAACGTCTCCAGCTGGCGATGCAGAGGCCCCCCCTCCTACAAAGGGAGATGCTCTTTGAAGCAGGTTGACCGGCTTCCTTCCCCATTTTGACACTGACCGTTACACTAGAGTAGCCAAGCCTGAATCACAATTTGTATTATTCATCTTCCTCTGCAGAACCTCTTCCGGCTTGAGTGAATGTATCCGCAATTCCTAAGAGGGCATTTCAAAAAATACTCAGCATCTGCCAATGCAGGCTCAGTAAGGAGGCTGCCACTAGCCACAAAACAGGCCCTCCTTTCCCCCCAGGCCCAGAGACAACAGGGATCTTGCCATGGAGGCCCAGGAGTAGAGCCAGAGGTCACGGCCTCCTTTGCTGCTGGTGCCTGTGGTCTGGAATGGGTCTTGGCATCAGTTGGAAAGGGAACGGCCCTCTCTGACCTTTGAGCCTCCATCCTTTTAGGTCCCTGGGCAAGTTGGAGACCCTCTTGGCTCAGGAGAAGGAGGGAGGGGGCCAAAGGCTTCCTGATCCCTCCTGTGAAGGACTTGGGCCCTCTAAGCACAAGGGGAAGGTGGCGCTCAGGCCCTTGTCCTGGGTGTCTGGCTGCTCTGTTAGGGCCAGAATTAGACTTCAGAGAAACCTCAAGGCGATCAAGGATCGTTCCTGGCCCTTTTCTGTATCAAAAGCCAATTTTTAATGGTGCTGGAGTCACTTTCTAGTCGCCTTCAGTTGGGCATAAGCAGCTTCCCTTCCCTTGGGCTGCCTTTAGATAGAGAGGGCTGAAGGAGTTGCAGCCAATCATTTGCTGCTCGTGTCCACTGGCCAGGCTTCCATTCAAAGTTGCTGCCAGGGACCCTCCTGCGTGCTTCAGAAAAGGGTCCCTGGGCATTTGCTACCAGGGCTGCTGGTGGTGGTATGAATGTATGGCATTGAGGGAGGAAATCTGGCTGGCGTTAGCAGGTTTTCAATGGTGCTTTTATATCACAGTGATGAACTTTATTACAAATTGAGGCAAACATTTAAAAATACAGGTTTGGAAGTAGCAGCTCGACCTCACCCTTTTCTACATAGCACTTTTCCTAGCAACGCCGGTTCCAGTTTTTCAGCCCAAGGATGTTGTTGCAACTGGAGACAGGAGCCCGTTGCACTGAGAGCTTAGATCTTGAATTGATGAGGAGCATAAAGCTGGGGTGGGGGACAGAGTTCCATCAGTGTAGAATTGGAGGTGGGAAGCAAGAACAGATTTCAGGGTTTTCTTCTTGCCAATGTTTGGCCAGGGAAAGACTTTAATTCATTAATTTAATTACTGAACCAGGGTGGCACCTCTCGCCAAGCGGACACCTTTGTTCCATGACACAACAGGATTGGCGGCGGTTTCCCACCTGTCAGATGTCGGGAGTTTACAGATAGGGCAAACACAACCGTTATAGGCCCAAAGTGCCAAAGAGGTCTTGAAATTTTGCACAGAAAATCACTACAAGCAAGTGTCTGTGCAAAGCTGTATGTCTGTTGGTATGCTGTTTGTTAGAACCTAATGTGGAGTGTTGCAACAGAGAGATGCCGCCACAATCAAATCTTAAATGTACAACCAGCTTTATTTTTTTATTCTTCGTACGTGGTATTTATACAATGACTTGCTTTTCCAATGATTTTAAATGCAACTTTGGGGGGTCTCCGGGTTCCCATCCAGTCTGCAGAAAGCCTGGCTGCTCCGGCCCAATTTGCCCCTCTTCACTCTATCGCCTTGTACATTACAATGAGAGGCGACGAAGGGCAGGTGTATAATAAAAGTACTGTTAGTTTTAGCCTCGGCTTCTGCTTTGCGGGAAGCGGGAACTGCACCCCCGGCAGTGAATTGGGAGCGGGCGAGAGAGACGGGGAGGGAAAGGGGGGACCATCCGATGGGGCAGGGTGCCTTGGAGGCGCCTCCCCGCGTAGGACGGAGGCCGGCTCGCTGCGGGCATGGAAGGAGGCGCCCCGGGGAGGCTCCTTTCTGCGCTCGGGGCGCTGCTGGAAGGCCGGGGCGGACGGACGCCGCAGGGGGAGCAGCAGAACTCGGGCGGCGGACTACAACTCCCATCGGCCCGCGCGCCAGCGAAGAGGCGCGTCGGCCCGCCCCGCGCGTTGCTGTTCCCGCGGCGGCCTGCAGGGGCGATCTGCGGACCGAGGCCGCCGCCGCCGCCCCTTCGTCGCCGCCGCCGCCGACCCGGAGCCCCCGTGACTCTGCCGCCGCCGCCGCGGGCAGGGATGCGATGACCACGTCCGCCCTGCAGGTAGGGCCGACGCCCGGCATGCGCGCCACTCCCTGCTCCAGGCCTACCGAGCCGCCCGGCCTTCGACTCCGGACGGGCTGGGGGGGCAGCCTCGGCCTCTGCCTGCCCACCTCGCGCGAACCAGCGGGGCGCTGGGAGGGCCCCCTCCTGAATTGCGCCGGCCCGGCCCGAAGGAGGCGCTTTGGCCTGAGCGACCCCCCGCACCCCCGGCTTCCTTCGGGCAGCAGCCCCGGCGAGCCCCTCCGCGGACGCTCCCGCAGCCTCCCCCGCCCCCGTGCAAGGCGCCGGGTCTCTCGGGGCGCCCGTCCCCTCCCGAAGCGGCTCCTCCGGGGCGAGAGCGAAGGGTGCCGTGAAGGGGCACTGTGGACCAGGCCCCATCCTGAGCCTCCCGCCGCCCCGAAGAAGGTCTCCCGAAGAGGGGCGCCTCGGGGGAAGGAAGGGCCCCTCGAAGCCCTGGGGCTTCCCGGCTGCCCTCTTGACCGCTGAGCCTGCCTGAGCTTGGCTGTCTTTTCAGAAAGCCATTGACTTGGTCACCAAAGCCACCGAGGAGGACAAAGCGGGCAGCTACGAGGAAGCGCTGCGCCTGTACCAGCATGCGGTGGAGTACTTCTTGCACGCCATCAAGTGTGAGTCCCCGAGGGGCCGGTAGGGAGGGCAGGCCCAGGGGGTGGCCGGGAAGGGAAGGAGCCCCGGTTCCAAGCGCCTGTCCATCCGGTCTGTCCCGCAGATGATGCGCACAGTGACAAGGCCAAAGAGAGCATCCGGGCAAAGTGTGCCCAGTACCTGGACCGGGCGGAGAAGCTGAAGGACTATTTGCGGAACAAGAGCAAGCAGAGCAAGAAGCCGGTCAAGGAGGCCCAGAACGACAGCAAGGGGTAAGGGCCGGAGGGCCCCCCCCCCCAGGAAGGCTTCAGTCAGGCAACCTGGGAGCCCTGCGCTGCCTGGGCCACAGCCGAC
Organism: Bungarus multicinctus; assembly: GCA_023653725.1. Lineage (NCBI taxonomy): Eukaryota > Metazoa > Chordata > Lepidosauria > Squamata > Elapidae > Bungarus > Bungarus multicinctus. The sequence continues at coordinate 536,364 of CM042839.1, read as the reverse complement.
GGGAGAAGGGCGCTTGCCCTGCTCATGGCCTCTGGATGTCTTCCCCTGCAGCAGCGACAGCGACAGTGAGGGTGAGAACCCGGAGAAGAAGAAGCTGCAAGAGCAGCTGATGGGTAAGCCTGCCCCACTCACACTCAACCTGCTCTGTTCTGCCTGTGAGGGAGGTTGTGAGTACTCAGCTCGGCTCTCTGGGGCAAACCCCCTTGGCTGCAGGTGCCATCGTGATGGAGAAGCCCAACGTGCGATGGAGTGACGTAGCCGGCCTGGAGGGAGCCAAGGAGGCCCTGAAGGAAGCTGTCATCCTGCCCATCAAATTCCCTCACCTGTTTACAGGTGAGTCCAAGGGCCTCTCTCCGCATTCTTTGGGATGTTTTGGGATGAATGAAGCCATTTCCTCTCCTCTCCTTGGCCAGGCAAGCGCACACCCTGGCGTGGAATCCTCCTCTTCGGCCCCCCAGGAACTGGGAAGTCCTTCCTGGCCAAAGCTGTGGCCACCGAGGCCAGCAACTCCACTTTCTTCTCCATCTCATCTTCAGACCTGATGTCCAAGTGGCTGGGGGAGAGTGAAAAGTAGGTGGAGGGGAGGCAGGGCTTGCTCTGTGGGGTATTGGCCCTTGGACAAGTGGGACCGGGGTGAACGAGGCAGCATGGTGGGTCTCCATGGGGAGTTTGTTTCCACTGTTTGGGCCACTCTGCTTGGCTTCGTCTTCAGGCTAGTGAAGAACCTCTTTGAGTTGGCCAGGCAGCACAAGCCATCCATCATTTTCATCGATGAGGTGGACTCTCTGTGTGGCTCCCGCAATGAGAATGAGAGTGAAGCTGCTCGTAGGATCAAAACAGAATTCCTGGTGCAAATGCAGGGTAGGTGATGGGCGCCAGGGCAGCAGTCCAGAGCGGCCGCTGCTCTCGGGCCAGTGGCCAGAGCTGAGCAGTCAGAGCCGGGAGTGTGGGGGCTGCTCTCCAGTAAGAGTGACATGGGGCACTTCTCATTTTTTTCTCAGGTGTTGGGAATAATAACGATGGCACTTTGGTTTTGGGTGCCACCAATATCCCCTGGGTACTGGATGCTGCCATTCGGAGAAGGTGGGTGATAGCAGTGTGTGCATGGGTGAGTTTAGCCTGGCAGAAACCAATTTTGTGTAAGTAGAAATAGCCAAAATTCAGGTCCACAGATTGTAGTTCTCTGAATAAAAAACCGTTAAACAGGAAAAAGTCTTCCTGCTTAGTTCATAAGGCAGGCATATTGTATGGCTTTTAAAGTCACCTTTAGATGATGTGTGATTTCTGCCCTGCGTAGGTCTGACTATAATGCTGTGCTGCGTGCGCCGCACCAGGTGCAGCACATAGCTAGCTTCAGCTGGCTTGAAAAATCCTCGGGTGGGAGGGTTGCTGGCAGTGCCCAGGGTGGGGCCTGGAATAAGCACCCTCTTCAGAGACAAGTGTCATCCATGGAGCCCTGAAGGGAGCAGGAGCGGAGGTCTGTTTTATTTACTGATACAGAGGCACAAGAAGAAACTGAACCGAGTGGACATTGGACTGAAGGCTAACCTTCTTACTAACCTCTTGGCCAAAGGCTGAAACTGCCCCAGAGGGGTGGGGTTACTCCCTCAAGGGCTTATAGCAGAGGGCAAGGGGAGGCACAACCATGCCACGCAACCCAGCTTTGGAGAATGACCTATGCATTCCCTCCCTCGTGCATAGGTTTGAGAAGCGCATTTACATCCCACTTCCAGAGGAGCTGGCTCGTGCCCAGATGTTTAAGCTACACCTGGGCAACACCCCCCACAGCCTGACTGAAGCTGACATTCATGAGCTGGCCCGAAAGACCGATGGCTACTCGGGGGCCGACATCAGCATCATTGTGCGGGATGCCCTGATGCAGCCTGTACGCAAAGTGCAGTCAGCCACGCACTTTAAAAAGGTGAGACTGGCAGAACGCGGTGTGTGCGTCTGTGTGTAACTGTACAATATCCTGATGGCTTCTGGTACAAAGCGGACTGCTTTAGCAGTGAAAGGGATGAGCTCTGCCCACCTATCTTCCTGCAGCAAGCTTACCCACTGGGCACCTGGTTGTTTTACAGCTATTTCTTTCTGTGGGGAGGATCACTGAACCCGGCAGGCCTTGTTCCCGTCATTCAGTGGCAGCAATGGCCACAGCCTCCAAGGAAGGCCTCTGGTCTGGCAGGAGAGTCCCAAGACCAGCTTGCTCCCTTTTAGTCTTTGCTACCATCTTGGACCTCTGTTATTGGAGAGCAGAGGGTGGCTGACGGGAGCTGGTCTGCTGACCTGTTCCCTTTTCCCAGACCTGTGAGTTGGACAACCCTCCTGATACGCCTACTGCTTGTATCCTTACTGCAGGTTCATGGACCTTCTCGCGCCAATCCTGGTGTGCTGGTAGATGACCTGCTGACTCCTTGTTCACCAGGGGATCCTGGGGCCCTTGAGATGACCTGGATGGAGGTGCCTGGAGACAAACTTCTGGAGCCGCTGGTCTGCATGGTGAGTGGTTGTGACAAAACCCATTTCCTCCCCTCCTCCTGGCTTAGGCAAAACATCTGCAACAACACACCTGGTGCTTGTGTGCTGAGGGTGTAAAGCATGAAGGGATCCTGCGGAGGTGCTGGAGGCTTGGGGTGCTGAACGTTCTCTCTCTCTCTGTGCAGTCAGATATGTTGCGCTCGCTGGCCACCACCCGCCCCACAGTCAACGCGGAAGACCTCCTGAAGGTGAAGAAGTTCACGGAAGACTTTGGCCAAGAGGGTTAATGCCCTATCTGTGGGGTGCCCCATTGTTAGGTGGGAGCAGCCATGGGCCATGCGCGGAAGCGACCAGGAGCCGCTGGAGGACTCTCCCCTGCAGAAGCTTTGTTTTCCATCTGTCTGCGCTGGAGCATCTCTGCCTGGGGATGGAAAGGGATCCACTGGGGGCACCAAGGGACAAGAGCAAGCCTGACTTGGTCTGCTGTGTTTTTCTCCCCGTTAAATACCCCATCTCTTTTATTTCCGATGCTTACTTTCTGTTATCAAGAATAAAAGCAGCCCAACTCCCTTCTGCTCCCAGCCATTTCCTCAGCCCTCCCCACCACCCAGTGAGTCCACTTCTGCTCCCCCAAGGCCAGGGCCGCCTTTCCTTCTCCGTGTCTCACCTCATGTTCACTCATGCTATTTTGTTGGGTTCTGGTACGTTTTGCTGACGTTCAAGTTTATCCTCTCCAAACCCCTTTTGCTCTCAGAACAATTTCCCCTTCTAGCCTTTAGTGAAGGTCCTCAGCCTTTGCTTTGATCCTGGGTGCATGCTTGCTGTTGGGTCGGTGGGGGGCGGGTAGCAGCTGTAACTTCAGACTTCAGGACTTCTTTGCAGCCCTGCAGTTGCACCTGCCTGCCACATTACTTTGCAAAGGAGAGTGTAATGGGGCTTGGCTCCCATTGACGGGACACGGATGGGATTCCCTGTAAGGCTCGGACAAGTCCCAAGGAAGCTTCTCTCTGCCATCTCTGGCCAAGTAGAGTTGCCTTCTGCGAGCACAGCTGAGCAGGCAGAGGGAGAGTGATAGGAGCACGCGCACCCACACCCCCATGCCCGGGGTCAAGCCCATTGTTTTTTTCCTGGGTGAATTTGTGCCACAGCGAGAGGCGAGTACCACCCCACTGTTGTTGATATAAGCTTTAGGCCTGCCTTGTACTTAAAAGAGGGCTGAAGGACTGCTTTCCCACAGCCTAGCCCATATGTAGATACGTTTTAAAGTGACAGGTTGTATGGAGAGAGATGGCTTATGGAAGAATAAAGTGCTGGAAATGAAGCTTTACAACATTCTTTTTTTCCACCGGAGTTTACACAGAAATTACTAATAATGTTCACAAGGCAGCAAAGGCTCAGCAGGTGCCCTTGGCAAGCGGCCTCCCACCCGCCTTGAAAGGAGCTGCTCATCGGTTGACCTTGGCCCAATGCAAGCAGGTGAAACTCCCGCTCTCCATCTTGTCCACGTAGAGGATCCCTTTTAGGTGGTCCATCTCGTGCTGAACGATGCGGGCGGCGAAGCCTCTGGCTTGCCACGCGGTCTGCTCTCCAACCTCGTTTAGTCCTGGAAGGGTGGGGGGAAGAGAGAGGAAGCCCCCGGCGGGGCCTGCTTTGGGATTCCGGGGGCGAGCAGGGCACCTCTTCCCCAGCGGCCGCCTGGCCTCGCCCCCTCCTCACCTGAGACCTCCACGCCCATGTGCCGGGCCACCACGGCCGAGAAGCCGGGCAGGCTGGCGCAGCCCTCAGTGAAGTGGCTGGTCCGGCTGTCCAGCACCCGCACGGCCGGGTTGACGAAGACGCGTAGCGGGAAGGGGGCGACCTCCAGGGCGCGCAGCCCCTCCGGCAGCTCCTCTGGCAGCGGCGGCCCGCGGAACTCGGCCACGAAGACCTGCAGCGGGACGCCCAGCTGGGGCGCGCTCAGCCCCACGCAGCCCTCCCGCCGCATCACCGTCACCAGCCGCGCGATCAGCCGCTGCACCTCCGCGCTGCCCACCCGCTCCGGCTCCACCGGCGCCGCCACGCCGCGCAGCGCCGGGTCGCCCACCAGGCAGACGCGCTGGAAGGGCGGCTTGCACGGGCCCAGCAGACGCCGCCGCAGCCACTGCCAGGCGCCGGGCTCCCCCCAGGACCGCCCCGAGAAGGCGAGGCCGCGCGGCCGGAACGGGACCGGCCCAGCGCGGAGGACGCCCCGCAGCCCGCTACTCCAGCTCCGCGCCGCCATCAACCTACTCAGAGGGCAGGGCGCTTCCGCGAGGCAGGCCGGGCAGAAGAGCGCCCCCAGCGGCAGGAGGCCTCCCCTCCTTCTGGCCTGGAAGTGCTCCTTCTACGAAGCAGGAAAGGGGTTGACTGAAAACACCGGATCGCGCAAGCGCAGACGTGTCCGCGCGGAGCCGCTGAAGCCCCCTCCCCCTGGAAACCCCGCCTCCCGTCCACAATAAAATACCACGGGGGACAAAGCAAACCAGGCACTTTATTCTCCCGGTTCTTCCCTTGCATCTGCCCCCCCCCCCCCTTTCCCTTCCTGCTTGGCAAAGGAGGCCAGCAGAAACAGCAACCAGGCCCTTGCCTGGCCTGGGGAGAGCGGGGTGGGGGCTAAGAGGCTCCATTAGCAGATGAGCCCCCCAAACCTCCACCAGCTATACTGTGGCGGAGACGCCACTGGGCGGCCCCGCGTCCTCAGGAAGGGGGCTCTTCTCTGCAGCTGAAGAAACAGAGAAGACGGCATGGCTAGGATCTGCTTCCTCCTGCTCTGAGCCAGAGAGTCCCAAGTCCAGAGGAAGTTGTAGGGCCAGCCCCTTCTCTGTCAGGGGGAGAGCGGTCTCTTTTTTGGGAAGGACTGAGCCCAGGAGCTCCTGGATCGCCTCTTCATCTACACAGGCAAGACCTCCATATTTATGGACCCGAGCAGCAGGAACACCTAGCAGGACAGGAAACAAACACAAAATTGGGAAACTAGACCCTTCCATCAATCCTAAATCCCAGAGAAAGTTCCTGTCTATACTTTCCAAGTCTGTGATCCCTCCCTCCCTCCCTCCCGGGCACCTGGCAGGCCCATTGTCCCAGAGCTTCTTTTTCCTAAAGGCAATTAGACATTCTTAATATTCAAAGAAAACACAAAGAAAGTCCAGCAGCCTTTCATAAAAAGCACCTTTGGGACAACTGTGGCCTGGATGATTGAAAATCTCAATAGACAAGAGGTCAGGCCTAGCTCCAAAGAGCAATAAAGTTGGCTCCATATCCACCAGCTTCCTCCTGCAAGGAAGTAAAGGTAACTACCTAGAATCTGTGCGATCTGGGCTAGAGGGAAGAGGAGCTGGAGACAGCGGTTGAGGTATGGCACCAAGTCTTCCAGGAAGGCTGTGCAGAAGTGAACAAACAGCTCTTGCTCTTGACTGCTGAATGCTGCCGCCTCCGCCCGATGAAAAGCCAGAATGATCTTTACACCCTAGTGAGAGAAAGGACTCATTAGAAGCCTTTGGTTTATAAATTCAGAGCAACTGGATGAAAATTACCCACTAAAAAATCCTATCATGAATTATCCAACCAGGCAGATATCACCCCCCACAGGCAGCACATGACACAATTAGACAGACTCCACCAGCCACCAAGAGCCTATGAGAGATTATAAGGAGCTCAGTTTAAAATGGGAAGAATGCATTCAAGCTTCTGGAATAGCCATTCAAATAATCACTGAGAAACGCAGAATATTTTTCCTAGTCTAAGTTAGAGAGCAGTACCTGGCTGAGTACGTTCTCCAAGAGAGCTGCCACAACTGGGGCCAGAGCGACAGGACAGCAGAGACGCAAATCATTGAAGGCCATCAGGATGTTGTTGAGTAAATGGGCAAGGGGGGGAAAGTCTAGTAGCACCAGAGGGGGCTGCAAGGTGCCTGGCTGGGCAGAAGGCATTGGCACAGAGATGGCACTGCCCAGGAGAGCTGGCGCAGAGATCAGTGTGTAGGAATTCATCTCTTCTTGGAATTGGTCTGTGGCCTCCTGCATAGCTTTCTTGAAGGCAAGGAGCACCACATGCTGAAAAATGGGAACAAGCTGGCCCCGGAAGTCTGCCCCTACCCGGCTGAAGGACAGGCCAAAATACATGCACTGGCCCAGCAAAGAGTCAAGGCGATTGCCCACGCCACGCTGTAAGTCTCGCTCAAGAACCAGCAGAAACTGGGAGACTTTCTGCAGCACCCACCCGTGGAAGATGGCACTCTCATTGAGGGTGTCCTTCCCCAAGGGCAGCACCAGCGGCTCTTCATCTGCAAATATGGCACGATACTGTGTGACAATGTCAAAGAGATGCACACGGCAGGCCTCTATTGTTTTTGTGATGTGCACATAGGGGTCATCATCAGGAACAGCCGCAAGGATGGAGCGCAGCCAGAAGTCTCTTGCTTGCAGGAACGTGATGCGCAGTTCAGCCTCTGTGAACACATCCATGCAGCGCAGGTAGCCAATGACACGCAAGCAAGCAGGCAGCTGGATGTTGGTGCGTAACTGCTGGATCAGTTGAGTAAGCATGAGCTGTGTGGACTGACGCACCTCGGCCACTATGCCCTGGTAAGGAGAGAAAAGCTGTTCTTAGTGGGGCAGAAAATAGGCTCTGAAAATAATTCCCAAACCATGCAAGAGGCATACCCCAGTTCTAATTCTGGACCCCACATGGCCCTTTGGGCACAGTGCAGTAATACTGCCATAGACATGCTCTGGCAATATTAGTGCCAGCCAGCATGAAATGTCTACACTGAGATAGGGTTGATTATGGGATGCTTGAGCAAATGTATATACACAGCAGTCAAGTAACAAAAGGCCCTTGGTCCTAAATCACTCCAAATTTCTGAGTATAAAAATAACCAGCATTTTACAAATCAGAAGAAAAGCTGTGGAAGAACTTTTGCTTCGCCTTCTTGCTTCTCTGAGTTGGAGTTCTGCTTCACGACTAAGGCCTCTCCTGCTGAAGAGGAGAACGAAGCCTTCGCCCCAAAGCCCTCGGGTCAAATTCACAGCGAGCAGAGCCTGGAAGTTCAAAGCATTCGCCAGTCGCGGGCCGCACCTGGACGACGGGGATGCCCGCGTGCTTCTTCTCGAGGCGGCGGGCGTAGGAGACGAGCTCCAGCGCCTCCTCGTAGTAGCTGTTGCGGACACAGGTGTCCATCAGCTGCGGAATCTCCAGCACCTCCAGGATCTCCGTGTGGCGGTTCAGCGTCACGTTGTTCATCCGGCGGTTCTGTGCGATCTGCTCTGCGTGGCGCATGAAGCCCCTGCGGGAGAAGGCCGCGAGTCAGCGGGCAGGCCTGGCCGGCGCTCCCCGCCTCCCTCCGGCCGGGACGGGGCGGCTCACCGGCAGGCCTCGGCGAAGGGCGGCAGGCGGTCCATCAGGCGGCCCAGGCCTTGCTCGATGCCGCCGAAACCGCGGCGGGTCTCGGCGGTGCACTCGGCCGAACGGATGAAGGTCTTGTAGTGCGCGAAGGCCAAGGCACGCGTCTGCGCCCCCAGCTGCGCCCGCTCCTCCGCCAGCCGCCCGGGCTCCCGCCGCAGCGCCTCCAGCCCCAGCCCCGACAGCGCCGCCAGGTAGGCCGGCAGCTCCGCTTCCCCCGCTGGCACCGCTGAGGGCGCCGCGCGGAACAGCCAGGCCAGCAGGCTCGCCTCCTCCACGTCCGCTGCGCTGCCCGGGGCCGCCGCTTCCGAGGCCGCCATCGCGGAGTCTACGTGGACCAGGAAGTGATCGCTATGGCAACCGGGGCGCCGGGGCCCTTCAATTGGCACTTCTGCTTTCTGTCCTGGCCACTCTATCCCGACATTCTTTGGCACTCTATAGTCAATGAAGCAAGCGCGGATTGGCTGTTCTTGCAGTGAAGCAACTTCCGGCTCCGGGACCCGTTTCCGGTACCGGTCAGGATTGCGGGACACGCGGTGCTCGGAGGGGCGATGCGGCCGCTGACGGAGGAGGAGACCCGCATCCTTTTCGAGAAGCTCGCCCGATAGTACGTGCCGGTGCCGCGGAATGCGGAGCCATCGGCTGGGCTGGGGGGAGGCCGGGTGGAGAGGGCTTGGCAGAGGCTCCGCGGGGGTGCGGGGGAGCTGCCTCGACCGACTCCGTCTCTTCCCTTCGCAGCGTCGGCGAGAACATCCAGCTACTGGTGGACCGGCCGGACGGCACCTACTGCTTCCGCCTGCACAAGGACCGCGTCTTCTACCTCAGGTCGGTGGGGCCCGCGAGGCAAAGCAGGGGAGGGGAGGGAGAGGGGTTCCACCTTGTATGTTACCGCCGACAACCCGGGTTGGAAGTGAAGGCTTTGGGGCAACGATTTCAGCGGTTCCTCCAGCATGGAAAGGTTGAGGAGTTGATGTCCATCTAGCCCGGTCCAGCTTTACAGAGGGCCCAAAGGAACAGTGGCTGGCTGGCTCTCCACTTGCCCCACCGGTTGTGAGATTGGCCCACTGAAACCTGGTTCTGGCTCCCCGGTGACTCTCCCCCGTTTTGATTTCCAGCGAGAGATTGCTGAAGCTAGCTACAAATATTCCGCGGGACAGCCTGGTGTCGTTGGGCACCTGTTTTGGAAAATTCACCAAGAGCCAGAAATTCCGGCTCCATATCACTGCCCTGGATTATCTCGCCCCTTATGCCAAGGTAAAGGTGGGCTGATGCTAATTTTATTTCAGAAGCATTTTCTCTGTTCCAAAGCATGAGGCTTGAAGGATGCAAGAGAGCATTTTTTGTCGTGCTCCAAAATGAAAAAGGGAAAGGGCCAGAATGTCAACTGGGTTGCCTTGGGACAGTAACATTTTTACTGCAGCAGTCAGTCTAAGAGCAGTGAGGCCTGGAAATGAACTAGCAATAACTGTTTAATTCAGTGCAGGAGGCTTGAAGAGGTCATTTTATCATGCAAGGAACCACTTCTTGAGGCTTTAGAGTTCAGTGGGTTGTTCTGTTTCTCTCCTGCAGTACAAAGTCTGGGTTAAGCCTGGGGCAGAGCAGTCTTTTCTTTATGGGAACCACCTCTTGAAATCTGGTCTGGGGCGCATCACTGAGAGCACTGCTCAGTACCAAGGAGTGGTGGTGTATTCTATGGCTGATGTTCCGCTGGTGAGTTGTGCAGTTGTTTGGATTTGGGTGGGTCTTGATACAGAGAAGAGTGGCATCGTTCACTTCACCGGTTTTGTTTCATGCAGGGATTTGGGGTGGCAGCCAAAACCACCCAGGAGTGTCGAAAAGTGGATCCCATGGCAATTGTGGTATTTCACCAAGCAGATATAGGCGAGTACATACGACACGAGGAGACACTGACTTAAAAAACAGGGCTGAATTCCTCCCACCCTGTCTGGCAGCAGGAAACCTTAAAAACCCGCTGTGGTTTGGATTATTTTTTAATAATTTTTATTTTTGTGTAACCTGGAAGGACTGCTGATAAATGAAATATGATTGTTTCCCAGTCAGAAACTTATAACATGTGACCACCAGTATTGGCGCTTGCTAGTTGGACAACTTGTAAAATTTTGAGATGAAGCTACAATTCCTAGTCAAATTATTTGATATTTGATTATTTGTTATTCACAATATTTTACTCATGTTGAGCTCTGGGAGCTGATAAAGATGCCCTTTTTGTTACTTTTATCAGAGTGAATGCATTCATTTCCCTTTACGTTATTAGTTGGGCAGTTACAGGCATTTCCTAGAAGGTTGCATCTTAAGGGGAGAATTTTAGTTGCATATGCTCATAAAAGATGTCCCTGTTCTATTTGGATTATATAAGTTGTCTCAACTCTCTTGTTGCACCATAGCGTATTTTTAAATTTCAGTTAATATTTATTTTAATGTAGGCCGATTTTGTTCCTAGTTAATCAATTCACCTGAAGAGAATTCCTTGGATTTATTATCCTATTAACAAATTTCAGCCTTGAAAAGGCTACACATAACTCACTCCTTGGCTTTGTAGCCAAAGGTGGGGCCCACCTGCTTTGGAGCTTGGCGCTGCATCCTACTGAAGCTTCAGCACTTGGGCTTGTTGCTGGGCTGCATAGCAAAGAGGCTCTTGAGGAAACAGAGCTGAAAGATGCCAGAGAGCACAATGGCAACACTCTGAGCTGCTGACCACCAATTCATGTAGGTATAGTTGGATTGGAGAAGGTTGAAGTCTGTCCTTGACCTCATTCGAGCAAAGTTATAGTAATACCACATGTGGACGACATTGGCCATCAGCTTGGTAGTGCTCTTCTATTTTGGATAAGAAGAAAAAAGGTTCAGATTCACAAATCTGCTTCTTTTAGAGGAAAAGGAGACCTCCCCTTTCCTCGGTGTCATGCTATCTCTTCTAAGCTGATGTACAAAGGAAGCTCTGACCCAAACAACCAGAAACCCAGATGCTTGAGAAAAAGTTTGGAATACCCCATAATGGATTTTCTAGATAGCTAATGAAGGTTGTTACCTGCTACCTTCGTTTCAGGCACTTAAACTAGTTACCTCAATTGCTTCCAGAGTGCCATTGAGTTCTGTCCTCTGGTGCTCAGTTTCTAGATCAAAGCCTTCATAGAAGACCCCGAAGTTGAGATATACTTGCACAGTTCCAAAATGGTTGTATCGATTACTCAGGCACAGCTGGTAGAAGCCTGTAAGGGAGAATTAATCAAGCCTCAAGGACATTTCCTGTGATGCTGCCTGCTGTCAGCTGCATTGGGTAGGTGATGTATAATAAATGGACTACCTACAAGGGCAGGAGAAGGAAAGCTGTATCCATGGATAAATCTGCTTTCCCTTTCAAACAGAAGGCTGTCGATCTTTCCTAGCAATTTTCTAGTTTCAAGCACAAAAATGCTGGAAAATTGGGTGGAGGGGTGAGATTGGAGTTGGATTTGGTGTTCAGCTCTCAGAATTGAGAAAAGGTTATATGAACTAGGATTTCTGCATTTAAAAAGCTATAGGGTGGACCCAAATGCGGCTCAAATAGTATGTTGGAGCCATCAAGTGGAGGATATTTTCAGGGAAGAATCTGCAATAGGAGCTCCAGATAGGTCTTTTTGGAAGAGGTCTGGCAGATGCCATTCCACCAGCCTCTGCTTCTTGGCATTCTAGAAATGGGCTTCAATGTACCTGGGTGTGTGTGGGGCAGGTGAATTAGGCTCCTTAAAACATGACTAATGGGCCCAAGTGTTAGGTGTCATGTTGAAACAAGCACAGGGTGGCCTGTCTGTGCCATGTGGCACCACAAAAAAGTAAGTCATTTAAGAAGCCACCTAGATGGGGCTTTGTGGCAGAGCCAACAATGGGGCACCTGACTCCTGAGCTGGGAAGTTGATCTGTCCCCGCACGTCCTGGGAAGTGCCGAGGTGAAAGCCACTGGGATCATTTACAGTTGCCAGGATGTGTCTGTCGTGGCCAAGGCCTAAAGTCTTCTGCACCTGGAAGCAAGAGAGACCCAAGTAAAACCATGAAGAACAAACTGGGGCAATGACCCTGTTATGCCCGGATACCGGGGTCTTTCGTTTGCCTTGCATTGATTCTTAGATCACAGTTCCCCTGCAGGCTCTCTTGCCTGCAAAAAGATCCCTGGGGGAAGGAGGGACAGGCACCACTTTCCAAGCAGCATGGAAGCTCAGGGGTGCTGAGAACAGATGAAGGGATTCCTCGTGTAGGCAGTTTGGGCTGGGTGGTGGAGACATCCTCCCCAACCCTTGAGCTGCAGCACAAGAGGCATTGTTGAGATCCATGCGCTCTGAACTTGCGTCTCCTTGGCAGGTCTGCTCCACCTGCTTCCAGGCATATGACAGGGATCTCTACAGGATTCCCTGCCCCTTCCCTCTGCTTTGCCTGGGGAAGAAGTCGAGTGTACAAGGGACCCTCCCTTCAGGGTGGCTAGGTCTGTGGGATCCACTAGGGGGGAAGAGATGCTGGGCAGAATCCTGTTGGAATAATTGAGCTTTTCTGCTGCTCACAATGGAAGATTCTTCCTACCCCACCCCTCACAGGTCAATGGGCTTCCCTTTGCCTCCCTCCTCACTGGCACTCACCTCATAGCTGAAGAAGAAGGAGCCATTTTGATATGCAAACTGCCAGAGGCATTCGATGCCACCTGCAGGGATGACAATGGCAAAGTCATACTGGTCCCCCTTGGGGGGGAGAAGCTGCTTGTGGGACCCTCCTGGCTGCATCCACTCTTGGCAGTGGGCGAGTTGCAGCTCCTGAAGCAAACCCAGGAGCCCCACCATCTGGAACAGGGCAAGCATGTTGGCAAATGGATTCCAGCTGGCTGTGGAGGAACTCAACCTCGCAGCTGGCTGAGCTAATCATTAACTGAGCTGCTCCTGCCCAACACTTGGCTGCCCTGCGCCTGCTAGCTCAGGCGAGCAACCCAGGGCGGGGCAAAAGGGTCCCCTTGGGAAGCAGTGCAGCTGCCAGAGTGAAAAGGCCTCCCTTCTAAGGGTGCCATGTCCAGAGTGGAGAGGTACCTTTGGCTCCAGTCCTGGGCCGAGTCTCCCTTTCGCTCCAAAATGTTTTGTGTTGGTGCCATATTTTATAAGATAGTGGCATTCTATATAATGTTTTGCCCTTGCTTTGATTATGTTGGTCTGCAGTTGTTTCTTTTATAATGCTTAATTTGCTGTTGACTGATGTCCTGATTGCTGTAAACAAGCTACCCTTATACTGCAAATTTCACAATTTTATTTTATTACTTATTTTATGTAACATATTAAAGGTACAGCAACAGCTAACTCAATATATTCAAGGCACAGTCTGCCCTCAAATTCAGTTTAGTCCCAGTTTCTTCATTGTTCTCCAGCGGTCCTTGATCATCACAGATGTACGATCCTTAAAAGGGTAATTTTGAGAAATAGTTTTCCAGTTGCCCTCCCCAAATTTCTCCACGCCTTCCTTGATCCATGCAGACTCCTCTAAAGTCCACTGCAAAAGAAACAATGGAAACCCTCATGAATAAGCAAGATTGGCAAACCTTATTTGCAGCTTAATTCTGCTGGAAGAAAAATTAATAAAAATGTAGAAAATGAAAAAGAAAAAAGTTCCCAGAGAACTCTTTGTGCCGATAACAATTTTAATTTTATATTGGTCGAAACAAAACCTTAGTCTATGTGGAGAAGATACAAGCTTTGCCAATTCTGCGGGAGGCTGAAAAAGCTTGAAACTGCAGCGGCCACAGCAGAGAAGTCCCTCAGCAGCCATTCCCCACATTACTGCCCTATCAGTGGCAATAATTATCTAAATTTTCCCAATTATTTTTAGAGAAAAGAAATGAGCAATTGATTTTGTTTAGAAGTCTCTGCTTGGGTTATGTTACATTTACCTTCTTCTTAGTCCCAGAAATGTCTGTGCCAACTGACCACTCTGATTCTGAAAGGAAAAAAGGGGAAAACAACTCACATAGGTTGGCAGGCACAAGTATTGCAAGGAATTTTTCCCCTTTTCAACATATGCAGCCACAATGTTTCTGTCTTGTGTTGTGCCAGGACAACACAACATTGCACCAGAAATGCAAGCGGAGAAGATAAACATTCCCTTCAGGTTTACTGGCAGAGTTTAGAGCAATGATGTACTCACGCTGGTCCATGAAGATCTCATCCTCATCGCTCCAGGAATCCTTCTCTTCTTGCAGAACAGAATGAACAGCTTGCTTGGCCTTCCTAAAGCAGAAGACGGCCCCGTTACAGGTGAGTCCCTCCTGGGTTCTGACATCAGCAGACACATTCAGCCACAGAAGGGCACACCAGCAAACGCCCAAGATGAATAGGTACTCAGTGCCAATACTTCCAAGGCTGCAGCTCTGTCCCCTCTAAGAGAGACCCCAAGGGAGTCGTCAACCCATACCTGGAACCTGGGGGCAGCGTACACGGGGGGATCTGTTCGCACTCTGATGATTGGACCCCCAAAGTCATAAATGGCTTTGCAATGAGCTTCCGGGCAGGGGAATGCGTGTGATGTTTCCCCTCTTTCCACAGCAGCATGTTGCTTACGGAGGGATGATATCTGATCTTCTGCAGGCTGAGGTCAGCTTGGATAGTGAAGTTTCCCATCTTCTGGCGCTTGGCTCTGGGGGAGCCAGAAGGCAAGAGTGGCCCGGCATAAGTCCAGTCAGTCTTGTCCAGTTGCAAGAATGCCTCCTCGGGGTCTGGGGCATCAGAAAGAATCTTGAAGGCTTCTCTCAGCACAGAAAGCACGTAGAAAGCCGGCTTCAGGCTTGAGGCCCTACAAAACACAGCAACCTCAGAAGCACATCTGGAAGCTCTGCCAATTTCTATCCAGCTCATGGGCAGGGAGGTCTCTCTAGAGGAGGTTCCTCCTTCCCCAGGGGAAAATTAAAACCCCCAGGACAGAGAGCAAAGACAACGATCCAATCAAGGAAACGTCTACTGGTGGAGTCACACAATCCTCTCCGGGAAAAGCTGCTTGTCAGCCAGCCAGCAACTCCCCAAGTGCCATTTCATGCAGCCTGGAAGACCCAAAGCGGAGTAACAGTAACAGAAGAACCACAATCACATTCATCCCCACACTATTGCATCTCCTGGTTTGTTGCACTGCAAGATCCTTCAACTCCCAACCAACAGATGAGAGCCCCAAACACAGGCAGGCAGAGACTAAAAGGTAAAGGAATCCGTGCAGAGGGAGGAAAACCCAATGCAGTTTGGCAGTGTTCATTTAGATCCTGCGCTTAAGGAAAGGGCCTTTTATATGCCACATAATTCTCTCCCTTCTGTTGCAGGAGACAAAGCCCAGCTGTTCAGTTGTAAAGACTTGATGCATTGCTCTAAAGTTACTTTGAATATAGTTTAAATCATCCCCCAAATTAAAAGACCTCCCCAATTTAAATGTATGCTTACATTTATAGAGTTCCTTGAACAAATGTGGTTGCCCTTTGCCCAATATTTGCTGTCTGCAGCCCTTGCTACAGAGGACTTACTGGGTAGAGTCGTTGGAAGCCACAGACACGGGGGCCATGGCAGCAGGGTCTGCTGTCCCTGTCACTCCATCCACCTGTGGGGATGCTTGGGTGGGCTCACCGGCTGCTTCCACGCAGTCCAAAACGTCACCTTCATCCGGTGCTGGCAAACGTTTTGCTGCTGTCTCTCCGGTTCCTGCTCCAGACTCTGGCCTTCCTCCGGCCTCTGGGGCCTCGCTGAGTTTTCCTGCTCTCTCTCCACTCGCTGTCCCAGAGGTCTCAGGAGCCTCTTGTGCAGCCCCCGAGACAGCCCTTTCCTCCTTGCTAGCTGCTCCTGCTGGGCTCTTCAGACGTTCATCACAATGCTTTTTTGCCATCTTAAATAAAAAGCACGAGTCACCACGGGGGTTTTAACATGGTACAGAATCCAGACATAGTTGCTTTTCTCACAAAAAACTACTGCTGAGAAAAAATGGAATTCCTATCTATCTTAATCACTTGCCATTGGTATAACTTTACAATTATTGTTGTTCCTAAATCTCTATCACCAATTTCTACTACTGTTATTTCTAGCATTATGTGGCTGTTGCAGAAACAATCAAATGAAAGTCATTAAGACGGAACTGGTCTCAAAAGCAACACTCACCACTAAGAGAAATGGCTCAGAATTGTCCAAGTAAGGTTCAAAGAAGAGAAGAATCCGCTGCTGGAATGCTTTGTAGGAGAACTGACAAATGGCTGGATGAGAAGAGTTTTTCTCTTGGATGACGTAATGCAAAGTAGTCTTAATTTGCTAGCCAAGGAAAAGCAGCAGAGATCCACATATTTGCATAGGCCTATAAGGGAGAGCTGACTGCCAATCTGCAATGCTTACCAATAGCCAGGAATGGCAGTCTAATGCCTGCTCTCTTCTACCCCTTGAGAGAAGACAGGGATCCTGAAAGCCACTGGCTTTGTGAGGAAAGGAAGGATGCGTCACTGGGACATATCCAAAATGTTCACCTTGAAGCTTGAGTCTTGTGATATGTGTTCTCTTAAGATTTTGCTGGCATGTTCATATTCTTTGTTCTTAACACAGGTGACAACAGCCTAAAGGGGAAAAGTTGGTCTTTTAGTGGGATACTATATTACTTCTAGAACAAATCCCCACGTATGCCCCCTCCTGCTTAAAGAGTGACCACTGTCTCCATTGAAATTAGTGTCGACAGGAGATGAAAGAGTCATCCTTACAGCCTCCTTTATTCTTCTCTTTAATTCCTCTATTATTTCCACACTGATGTGGCATTCCTCTCTGAGCTTCTCAAGAAGGACAAGCACGTTTTCTAGAGGTGTGAGCTCAGTTTCTGAGTCAATGGCCCAATCTAAAGGGAAAAAAAAGACCTGTTACTTTTAAACTGTGCCTTGGTGCAGATTCATACGCCCACCCACCCAGGTTTGGAAAAATGGAATGTACATTTAGAAGTACAGGTAACACACCCACAAAGACTTGTCCTCACTATTTACTATGCCACTTCTACTCAGCTACTAGAGTCTCTATTCCTCCATTACTAGTTCTCTTTGTGAGTTCTATTTTTGGAGAAGAATAGCAGTAAGTTGTCCTTTGGCTGCCTCCGTGGCTTCCCTCTTAACAAATTCCGACACTCCCACCTTCCGCTGCCTCTGCTCAGCTTTGGGCGGGAGCGGCTGCTGGGCCGGCTGCGAGGGGGCTCGAAGGGACCAGGTGGCGGCCCTCCTGCAGGCAGCCCGACCGCCCTGACGGACGGCCCGATTGAGGCCGTTAGGTTGAGATCGGAGCGCCAAAGGCTACCCCGGCCCAGGGAACGGGCAAAGAGGGGCTGCGCCTCCGCTCACCTTCCTCCAGCCTAGACAGGATCTGGATAATCCGCAGCTGGATCCGGATCGGTTCCTCCAGGGCCACCGGCCGCGCCAGGACGGCTGGGGAACAAGGCAGAGGCGGTCAAGCGGTCCGGCACGCACCCGCAGGAAGGCCCCGGAGCCCGCCCGGATGTCTTTGCGGGAGCCCCGCGGCTACCGCCTCGCCGCCGGCCTCCCCCGCGACGGGCCTCCCGGGACGATGGGCCTACCGGTGAGGACGTCGCGCAGCTCCCGAAAGTCCCGGCTGTTCCCGGCCCGGAAAGCCCGCAAGGCCTGGTGGGCGTAGAAGAGGACGGCCCAGCGGTTCGCCTCCGCCTCCAGCTCCATCCTGCTCGCCTCCGCCGCCTCCTCGGCCGCCGCAGCCATTCCCGCCCAAGCGAGGTCCCCCGCGCGCCGGAAGGCCCGCAGGAAGCTTTCTTCCTCCCGCCTCGGGAGCGCCTCTCCCAGAGTGCTTCGCGGGGCCTTTGGGGCGCAAGCGCACTGAGCGCCTGACGCCGCCTCGGACCCCACCCCAGGGGCACCGGGAGGAAGGCCCGCCCACATTCAGCCCAAGCATTGAAACCATCCCCCCAAGGCCGTTGCCTCCCAGGCCGCCACGCGGAGTTCAGCAGGAAAGGCGCTCCTATCCTGAAGGAGAGCCGGGCAGCAGCAGCAGCAGGAGGACCAAGTGGTGTCCCAATGCTGCAGGGCCTGGGAAATGCATTCAGCCCTGGGTATCCCGGGAGGAAGAAAACATGCCACCCAAGTTGATGGGCAGCTTAGACCCCGTTTCCATAGTGGACGATACACTGCGGCCTCTCACCAGATAAGATCCAGCCAGCAAGGGGGGGGCTGCCCTATGCCACTGCAGGGACTCCTCCCCTCTGGGCCCTGGGGCCCCTTGTGGGAAGGTGAAGCACATCAACCAGGGCTCAGCCGGCCCTCTGGCATCACACAAAGCCCTTTTGCTGGAAGGCCCAGTTTTATGTTGGTGTCATATTTCATAATCGCTGGTATATTCTATATGATGTTTTGACATTTATTCTCTTGCTTTGATTATGTTGGTCTGCAGTTGTTTCTTTTATGATGCTTACTTTGCTGTTGACTGATGTCCGGAATTGATGAAAAACAAGCTGCCCTTATACTGCAAATTACTCAATACAAAATGTTTTATTCTTTAATTTACATAACATATTAAAGGCATGGCAACAGTCAATTCAACACATCCACAACACAACAACAACATAACACATTTAAGGTACAGTCTGCCCTCACATTCACTTCAATTCCAACTTTTTCATTGTTCTCCAGCGGTCCTTGATCATTACGGGGGTGCGATCCTTAAAAGGATAATTTTGAGAAATAACTTTCCAGCTTCCTTCCCCAAATTTCTCTACACCTTTCTTGATCCACATAGTCTCTTTTGAGGACCACTGCAAAAGAAACAATGAAAACCCTCATGAATAAGCAAGAACAGCAAACCTCGTTTGTAGCTTAATCCTGCTGAAGAAAAATTAATAAAAATGTAGAAAATGAAAAAGGAAAAGATTCCCAGGGAACTCTATGTGCCCATAACAGTTTCAACTTTGTATTGGCCAAAACAAAACCTTAGTCTATATGGAGAAGATACAAGCTTTGCCAATTCTGCGAGAGGCTGAAAAAACTTGAAACTGCAGTGGCCACAGCAGAGAAATCCCTCAGCAGCCATTCCCCACATTACTGCCCTATCAGTGGCAATAATTATCTAGATCCTTTTCGACCTCAGAGACCACCAAACTCAATTTTAAATCCCGAGGACCACTATGAATTTTTTAAAAAAGACAATATATTTAATATGAAATATTTTTATATGAAATATAAATATTAAAAAAAAAATTATTTTATATCCACACACACACAAATGCTTATTTAATTATAACAAAATTGTAAATGCTTAATCATAACTGGGGCAGAGCGAAGGGAAAGGAGGGGCCTCTCTCATCCTTTGATGGGGGGGAAGAGGGAGGATTTAAGAAGCCACCTGATGCTAGAAGGCTGGGAAGATCTGGACGGAGAGGAACCAGCTCCCCCTCAAAGGAAGAAAAGCAGAGCCACTTCCTATCTCTGGCAAGTCAGAGGAAACCTCTCCCTCCTTTGCCAGGTGTGGCTGGGGGAGGGAAGGAGGGCCGGGCTCCTAATAACCAGGCAACCCCCCTCCGTCAGCCTCCACCTAAGAAGAAGACTCCCCGAGGCTCTGCTCCCTTGCTTCCAAGCAGAGAAGGATCCCTCCCTGTGTGGAGGCTGAAGTGGGGGTGGGGTGTTGAGTCCAGAAAAGCTGAAGCTCTCCTGCACAAACAGGCCAGTTATTAGCAGCCCGTCTTTCTCAGCACTCTTTTCGTCTGGGCATTTGGTCTCTCCTCCCATCTCATGGCCAAAGGAAAGCCAGCCGGGCTTCTCCTGCCCTCCTACCCTTCCCCCCACTCAATCTTACTTCGGGACAGACCAGAGCGCACTGGAAACGTATGTTGGCTTTTCCAACACGCCCTTCTCCAGCGCTCGCTCGCAATTCTTTGCCTTCCTCCAGGCCTGGCTTGCTGAGGGGAAGAGCAGCCCTGATCTCTCTGCTGCCGCTGCCCCCCCCTCGGAAAAGCAAGCAAGCGGAAACAGCTGTCGCTGGGGTGAAAGTGCAGAGATCGGAAGGCACCGGCAACAGAAGGCAGCACTTTTCAAAGGGGGCGGCTTCTGTCTTCTCTTGCCTGTGCCTTCCTCGATCTCTCGATCTTCCTCGGTTTCTGCTCACTTTTCCTGTGCTTTCCCCGGACAGCGATGGCTGGGCCATAGGGGTGGGGGGCAGCAGAGCAGCGCACCGAGAGGGACAAGGAAACTGATGCCAATGCCCCATTCCGGACCGCTGAACTGGACAGTGAGCGCAGACTTGCCCTCTCCGGCTCTTCCCACCCCCACCAGCCAGTACGTTTCCTGCCCTGGGCCGTCCCTACAGCCCGCGGCCATCGAGGAAGAGCCCAGGCCAGGAGAGGCTAACTGGAAGGTGCGGGAGTGCTGCCCAAATGCAAATAGAGCGGCGTTCCTGCACCTTCCAGCCATCTCCATTGCTGCTTCAGCCCACCTGTGCTGCCAACCCCCTCTTGCTAGCACCATTACCTCGTCCTGCCTGGCGAGGGCTGCGCTGCCTTTTGCAGGTTTGTGCTCGGCTGAAGGATGGGAGCCGCGGGTGGGCGGGCTTTGGGGGGACATTTCTCTACAGCCCACCAAAATTTTCACAGCCCACCACTGGGCCGCGACCCACCAGTTGGCAACAACTGATCTGGATTGTCCAATTATTTTTAGAGAGAAGAAATGAGCAATGAGCAATTGGTTTCATTTAGAAAAGTCTCTGCTTGGGTTAGGTTACATTTACCTTCTTCTTAGCCCCAGAAGTGTTGGTACCAACTGATGACTCTGATTCTGAAAAGAATGAAAAAGAAATTAGCACCTCTGCAGAGGTTGGAAGGCACAACTATTGCCTGGGGATTATTTCTGCTATACACAGCCCCTGCCTTCCTGACTCAGATTTCAGGTGGCTTTGCAAGGAAAACACTGCACCAGAAACTCAAGATAGATGGGTATTGCCTTCCAGGTGCACAGAGGCTGCCCCTCCCCTTCTGCCTCTCCAAGGCTTTAGCTGTCCCCCTTTGGCAATCTCCATTCCCCCACACTCTCCCCAGTAAGCAGAAGGTGCCTGGCCAAGGTGGCCTTTTTGCTGGCTTAGAGGAAATCAGGCTGAGGCTCCAAACTTGAGACCCACAAGGCCCAGGTTTTCCCTGAAGTCTCTACTCACGCTGGTCCATGAAGATCTCGTCCTCATCGCTCCAGGATTCCTTCTCTTCCTGCAGAACAGAAAGAGCTGCTTGCTTGGCCTTCCTAAAGCAGAAAAGAAATCCCCGTTACAGGTGAGCCCCTCCTGGGATCTGAGAGCATCAAACCCTTTCAGCCACAGAGGTGCAAACATCCAGGGGAAGTTGTTCTTATCCCAAATCACAACAGTTCAAAAATGAGTTCCTTCAATCATCCTGATCCTCACCCAGAGGGGAATAGCTCTGCTTGGTCTCCCCCTTTAGGGAAGTGGCTATGGCCAAACCCTGCAAATGCCCCAGGAAGAAGAACAGGCAGGAACAGGCACTCAGTGCCGGCATTTCCAAAACTGCAGCTTTGCCACCCCTCCTAAGAGACCCAAATGGAATCCTCCATACCTGGGACCTGGGTGTGAGGCATTTGGAAGGATCTCTTCACACTCTGATGACTGGACCTCCAAAGTCACAAGTGGCTTCATGGCCAAATGCCTTGCAGGGGGATGCTTGAAATGCTTCTCTTTCCCAACCTGCATGTCATCTATAGAGGACGGGAAACCGTTCGCCTTCGGGTCGACATAACATTGGACGGCAACATTATGTATCTTCTGGCGCTTGGCTCTGGGGGAGCCAGAAGGCAAGAGTGGCCCGGCATAAGTCCAGTCAGTCTTGTCCAGTTGCAAGAATGCCTCCTCGGGGTCTGGGGCATCAGAAAGAATCTTGAAGGCTTCTCTCAGCACAGAAAGCACGTAGAAAGCCGGCTTCAGGCTTGAGGCCCTACAAAACACAGCAACCTCAGAAGCGCATCTGGAAGCTCTGCCAATTTCTATCCAGCTCATGGGCAGGGAGGCCTCTCTAGAGGAGGTCCCTCCTTCCCCAGGGGAAAATTAAAACCCCCAGGACAGAGAGCAAAGACAACGATCCAATCAAGGAAACGTCTACTGGTGGAGTCACACAATCCTCTCCGGGAAAAGCTGCTTGTCAGCCAGCCAGCAACTCCCCAAGTGCCATTTCATGCAGCCTGGAAGACCCAAAGCGGAGTAACAGTAACAGAAGAACCACAATCACATTCATCCCCACACTATTGCATCTCCTGGTTTGTTGCACTGCAAGATCCTTCAACTCCCAACCAACAGATGAGAGCCCCAAACACAGGCAGGCAGAGACTAAAAGGTAAAGGAATCCGTGCAGAGGGAGGAAAACCCAATGCAGTTTGGCAGTGTTCATTTAGATCCTGCGCTTAAGGAAAGGGCCTTTTATATGCCACATAATTCTCTCCCTTCTGTTGCAGGAGACAAAGCCCAGCTGTTCAGTTGTAAAGACTTGATGCATTGCTCTAAAGTTACTTTGAATATAGTTTAAATCATCCCCCAAATTAAAAGACCTCCCCAATTTAAATGTATGCTTACATTTATAGAGTTCCTTGAACAAATGTGGTTGCCCTTTGCCCAATATTTGCTGTCTGCAGCCCTTGCTACAGAGGACTTACTGGGTAGAGTCGTTGGAAGCCACAGACACGGGGGCCATGGCAGCAGGGTCTGCTGTCCCTGTCACTCCATCCACCTGTGGGGATGCTTGGGTGGGCTCACCGGCTGCTTCCACGCAGTCCAAAACGTCACCTTCATCCGGTGCTGGCAAACGTTTTGCTGCTGTCTCTCCGGTTCCTGCTCCAGACTCTGGCCTTCCTCCGGCCTCTGGGGCCTCGCTGAGTTTTCCTGCTCTCTCTCCACTCGCTGTCCCAGAGGTCTCAGGAGCCTCTTGTGCAGCCCCCGAGACAGCCCTTTCCTCCTTGCTAGCTGCTCCTGCTGGGCTCTTCAGACGTTCATCACAATGCTTTTTTGCCATCTTAAATAAAAAGCACGAGTTACCACGGGGGTTTTAACATGGTACAGAATCCAGACATAGTTGCTTTTCCCACAAAAAACTACTGCTGAGAAAAAATGGAACTCCTATCTATCTTAATCACTTGCCATTGGTATAACTTTACAATTATTATTATTCCTAAATCTCTATCACCATGTTCAATTTCTATTATTGTTATTTGTAGCACTCTATTTTGTTATTCTATTTCTTTCCTCTTTAAAACTTTCCATTTCCTCCAAGACTTTAACCAATCTCAATCTATATGTTTTTGTGTTAAGCATTAGATGTTGGACATATATCTATGAACACATTAGTTAGATTGAAGTGCTGCAAATGGCCATTGCAGAAATAATCAAATGAAACTCATTAAGACCAAACTGGCCTGAAAAGCAGCACTCACCACTAAGAGAAATGGCTCAGAATCGTCCAAGTAAGGTTTAAAGATGAGAAAAATCCGTTGCTGGAAAACTTTGCAGGTCAAATTACAGATGGCTGGATGAGAAGGGTTTTTCTTTCTGATGATGTGATTCAAAATTACAGACATTTGCTAAACCAGGAAAAGAAGCAAAAATCAGCATCTTTGAAAAGGGCTAGAAGAGGGAGCTGATTGCAAATCAGATGCAATCCGCAATGCTCAGAAACAACCAGAGACACACATGGCAGCCAAATGTCTGATCTCCCTCGCCCCTTTACAGGAGATAGGGGATCCTTTCCCAGGATCCTAGAAAGCCACTGGCTTTTTGAGGAAAGGAAGGATGTGTCACCGGGACGTATCTAAAATTTTCACCTTGCAGTTTGGATCCTGTGACATGTGTTCCTGTAAGATTTTGCTGGCATGTTCATATTGTTTGTTCTGAATACAGGTGATAACAGCCTGAAGCAAAAAATAAAAATAAAAATGCAAGCACACCTTTTGCTGCTTTCTAAATAAAGTGTTTGCTGGAAAGGTTTTACATGACCGCCAGCTAAACCTTTCTCCAACTCCAAACCCCATGATGGAAACCAAGTGGAGATTGGGCCCATGGTAGCTGCCCTGCTTCCATTTTAGGAGTCTTGCTCTGAACATCCAAGACTGGCTCTCTTGTGTTTTCACAACTTGATTTTCATCATCTGAGAGCATCCGGCCTTCCTATTCTTTTCTCAAAGTGACAAGAGTTTTGTGGCTATTAAATGTATACAACGCAAGTATATAGTTAACAGTCAGTTTTGAACTGGGAAAAAAGGGAAAAATTGTTTTTTTAGCAGGGTACTATATTAGTTCTAGAACAAATCCCCACGTGTGCCTCCTCCTGCTTAAAAAGAGTGACCACTGTTTCCACTGAAATTAGTGTTGACAGGAGATGAAAGAGTCATCCTTACAGCCTCCTTTATTCTTCTCTTTAATTCCTCTATTATTTCCCCACTGATGTGGCATTCCTCTCCGAGCTTCTCAAGAAGGACAAGCACGTTTTCTAGAGGTGTGAGCTCAGTTTCTGAGTCAATGGGCCAATCTAAAGTAAAAAAAAAGACTCGTTACTTTTAAACTATGATAACTCAGTGCACATTCATGCACCCACCCATACGCTTGGATAAAGGGAATTTTCCTTTAGAAGTACAGATGCATTCTTCAATTACTGCATGAATATTGGTAGAATAACTATTTTTAAAGCAGTACAACATATGATCCTGCAATTGAAAGGGATCACTGAATCCACCACAATTAATCTCCTGCTCAATGCATAAAGTCATGAGAAGTGGCTGTTCAGTCTCAGCTGGGCATGGCTTGCATATAGGAAGGAACTCACTAGCTCCCTCAGACACTGCTTCTAATGTTAAACAATTCTTATTGTTACAGAGACTTTGTTTAAAATATTTACATAGCTGCCCACCTTATTACAAATTCTGGACAGCTCCAATCAAAAATTTTCCCTGCCCCTCATCAATGTAAGAAATAAGTAAATTCAAAAATAAAATGGTATATAAGATGCTTAAAGGTTTCACAAATGGGGGTTGGACTAGGTGACCTGCAGGATCCTTCCAATTCTGTTAATCTGTTATCAAATGAAATATATCTCCCTGTATCTACATGCTTTGCTTTTATACTTTTGACATGCTCCATTGTAAAGCTTTTTTATATTTTTATGTTATGCCTTTTATATTATTTTTTTGTGGGAGGGGTTATAATCTCTTTGGAAAAATAGTAGTATAAGATAAAAATGTATCTTCAGAAGTTAGAAAGAGGCCCTGATGATGCTAAGGAAAGATGCCACATAGACAGCCCAAGTAAGAGGTATGGATGCATCCCGGAAGGAGATAATTCTCCCTGGAGACATCCTAGGATTAGCTGCAACACCTGAGGGCATATCCAATGAGTCTGAACTTGGGAATGAATGAGTGTCAAGAAGAAGGGAACTTGGGTGAGGAGATGAAACTATAAAAAGTATGTTTTGGAATTCAAAGGTGTGGCTTTTGATTTGAACCTGTTTGTTGAGGTTCTAAAGACCTCACTGGCACTTTGCAAACCTCTGTTATTTCTTTTTAATAAACCCTCTTTGTTTTCAATGATCCAATTTTTTTTTGTTGGCTTTGAGTTATTTCCAACACCAAAACCAATTTGCCCTTTTTGAGGGATCCTTGGTGTCCTCTGAGCTTGGTTGTTGCAGACATTAAATTCCCAAACTAGGTAATATCATAAGAGCTATTAGCACTGCAAAAAAACCAAGCTCGGAGAGCACCAAGGGCCCCTGATTTCTACCCTGACCCAAACACGTTCTCCTTTATCTGAGACCTCTTTAACATTAGGCCGAAATCTACTTTTCTGTCCACTTAATAAAATTATTCCATGTGGATTCTAGATCTTTGCTCTCCCATCTCCTCATCTTGGACAAAACACTTACAGGTTTTTCAGCCTCTCTTCGTAAGGATACGTTTCTAGTCCCTGCTTCGACCCCTTTTTTTAAAAAAAACGCGCCTCCGCCAGGCGCACAGCCACCCCGGCCCAGCAGCCCCGGGAACGGGCAAAGAGGGGCTGCGCCTCCGCTCACCTTCCTCCAGCCTGGACAGGATCTGGATAATCCGCAGCTGGATCCGGATCGGCTCCTCCAGGGCCACCGGCCGCGCCAGGACGGCTGGGGAACAAGGCAGAGGCGGTCAAGCGGTCCGGCACGCACCCGCAGGAAGGCCCCGGAGCCCGCCCGGATGTCTTTGCGGGAGCCCCGCGGCTACCGCCTCGCCGCCGGCCTCCCCCGCGACGGGCCTACCGGGGCGATGGGCCTACCGGTGAGGACGTCGCGCAGCTCCCGAAAGTCCCGGCTGTTCCCGGCCCGGAAAGCCCGCAAGGCCTGGTGGG
Organism: Bungarus multicinctus; assembly: GCA_023653725.1. Lineage (NCBI taxonomy): Eukaryota > Metazoa > Chordata > Lepidosauria > Squamata > Elapidae > Bungarus > Bungarus multicinctus. The sequence continues at coordinate 510,089 of CM042839.1, read as the reverse complement.
CGTAGAAGAGGACGGCCCAGCGGTTCGCCTCCAGCTCCATCCTGCGCGCCTCCTCGGCCGCCGCGGCCATTCCCGCCCAAGTGAGGCTCCCCGCGCGCCGGAAGGCCCGCAGGAACCTTTTTTCCTCCCGCCTCAGGAGCGCCTCTCCCAGAGTGCTTCGCGGGGCCTTTGGGGCGCAAGCGCAGAGCGCCTGACACCGTCCCCCCACCCTCCGGCTGAGACCCCTCGAGGGCGTCGGGACCTCGGTGGGGCGGCCGCTTTTCTGCGCCCGGTTCCCCCTCCCGGGTCAGGGCAGGGCCAGGGTGCTCCCGCGAGTAGCCGGGCTCGCCCTGCCCGGGAAGCCGGGGGACGCTGCCTAAGTGCAAGGCCTCTCTGGGCCGGGCTTCGGCCTGGGCCCCTTCGGCAACCGAGCGGGACTCAGCAGGGTCATGTGGCCTCGTTGGGGGAGCGAGTGGCTCTTGCGGGCTCTTTCGCAGCCACCCCGTTGCTCCACTCTGAGCAAGCAGCGAGATTCAGGGGCGGGGCGGCGGTTTGCGCCGTTGGGGGTCTCTGGAGTGCTGGTGGGCGGGGCCGCTGGGAGGAGCTTTGCCTGCAGCCCTACTCGGCCTTCCGCCTCAGAGGGGCTGCATCGCCCAGAGGGCGTCCGAGAGCTGCTGGCAGCGAGCCTTTGCAAATGCGTAGCGCCCGGGCCTCCCCGGGCCTGCATGAGGGGCAGCCAGGCGTTCTTTTCTCCGTTCGCCTTGCCAGGAGGCAGGAACAGAATTACGGCCGTTTCGGCTGCACAGGATCGGTGGTTCCAAAAGATCGTGCAGGCTGGCGACATTCCCCACTGATGCTCCTTCCGCAGCTGGGAAAGCATTCGACCCTCACGCTTGTTACCAACTTCTGATTGGACCAGCATTGCTGCTATGCTCTTGGAGGAGATGAGGAAGCAAAAGGAAAGTTAAAAATGGTTCTTACAAGTGGCAACTAATTGGACTCGGGAAAGCTGGGCCCCTGCTGGTTGACCACTTGGGATGCCATGCCAGGGAGCCTTTCAGCCCTGTGTCCTGCCAGGACTGTCATTTGGTGTTTAACCACACTTGGGAGCAGAATATGTGCAGGGAAAGAGCTTGGGATGCCCCAGGTCAGCAGGCAAGGCTTTTGGGACCCCAGGAGAGGAAGCAATCCTCTGCAACCAGATGTGTCCCGGGAACCATCAAGTGGGCTGAAGCAAATGGGTGTTGCTCTCTGTGTTCTAAAAGGAGGTTGGGGGGAGGGGGTTCAACCTCTGGTGCGTTCTGCCGCTCACCTGGGGCCCACCTCACCTGCAGCAGGGACTGCTCCTTCCTGGGCTATACAGGGTGGAGAGGGGGCAGAGATGTTTTCACACAAACATAACTCAGTAGAAGCAGATCCCGGAGGAAGAGGGCAGCAGCCCTGATTTTTGTGCTCTGTACTGGACAGAGTCATTTGGGAGCGCTGAACAGCCAACCCCTGCATAGCTACAGTCCTGACCACAGCATGGGGAACTTTTGCGGTGCACTAATAAAAGCATTTGCTGTTCTTCCTACAAAATCTGCCTACATGTGGCCATCAGGGAAACATCTCTTCAGAGCAAGAGACTCCGTGTTCCCCTTCCCCCAAAGGGATGTTCTGCGGTTGGAGCGCAAGTCATGTCCATGTGATAAAACTAGTTTCACAAACCTATTCCTGTGCAAAAGGTGAACCAGTTGTGTTTGTGAAGGATTTCACCATTTTAAAATGGAAACGGAATGCTGCTAATGCCTTTTCAATTATCTGTAATGCTAAATCATGGGAGGAGGAGCTAATTGATGGTTGTGATGGTTTTTCCTTTGGCAGCAGATTCTTTTCCAGTTCAGGGCTGCACAGACGGAGGGGCAGTTTTCTTTCATGTTATAGTCTTGGGAATATTGATAGTACCAGGATGGTAAGCAAGTAAAATCATATAATGACATACCCCACCCCCAGAAAGCTTGCCCATCTTATTCTGATCTGATATATACAAATCACACAAGACTTTTAGAAAGACTTCAAGACCAGGTTTAATCTGCTTTTCTTCTCCTCCCTCCTTCCCATTCTCTGGAAATGCTTCTCTCAGTGGCCAAAGGCTAAGAAGGGGCAGGATGTGGCCCATCTCATCGAATTCAGCCTTCCACTTGGGTCCTGCTTCCTGACTCACCCTCCTTCCTGGCCACACATTCTGCTGCTATCCCAGCCTGCCCTTGCCGATACTGACAGGACTGACTTCAGGCTTAGTTAGCTCCATCGATCCGTGGATCCTCCATGGGATGCCCAACCCTTTTTTAAATCCTGGGATTATCTGGCGAGGGGCTGGATACTCGCTGTACTGTCTGTTTAGTTCCCCTTGTCTTGCCTATTTCAGGCTGGGATTTGCCAGCGACAGTTCCAGGCCAAGCACAGCAAAATCTTGGAAAGATCTCCAAGGACTTCAGATCGCCTTCCTAAAACTCCACCTCTCATGTTGGGCATCCTTTGCTCTTGTTAGCTCTTTGATGTAGGCCAGATGAAGAAGCAGACCTGCTGGGGATTCTCCATAGAATAATACAGTCCAATAATTGGTAGATAATTGAAAATTGCATTTGCGTTTTTAAACTTTATTAAAACTTCAAGATATTAAACTGAAGGAAGACAACTATGGGGCAAGCCCCTATCAGATGTCAGTATTCCTCCATCGTTTACACTTTCAGCAGAACTAACATTGCTTGGTAAGGGCTATGTTTCTCCTGCACACACCCACCACCACCTTTGTATCCAGTGGCTATTCAGGGAAAGGAAGTGGGAGTTAATTTGTTCAGTGTCTCCTGGGCATTAAGGAAACTCCCTCAGTCACTCACTGCAGGAGGAGGAGGAAATGCCAGGAAACCGTTCAGAGGAGGGCAAGCGGAAAATTAAGGGAAAGTGAGCAAAGGCACTTTCATGCCATTTAGGAAAAAGGATAGCATTTAAAAAGAGGAAGTTGGTTTTTCACCTTTCACCCTATAAGTACCAGATGCTGAGTTTACATTGTGTGGATTATCACAGGCAGCTCAACTCTGGTCAAAGTTAATATTTCCATTAAATGTATGTAGCTTATGAGTAATTTTTAACAGGATGATAAATTGTTTATGACAGTTTTAACAATACTGTAGAACTTGCATTTTAAAGGGAAGAATGTAGAAAGGATGCATGATTTTATGATCACAGTGATAACTTCCCTTGTGTTTGAGAAAGATATTCTCCATATTACAACATGAAGACCTCACTGCCTGTCAGCCTTCAAGTAGTTTTCTTGATATCATTTGCTGCTTGATTCTTGTTGGCTGCCATAGAAATGGGGGAGGGGTAATTTGGTATTTGGGAGAGGAAGGTTGCTGGAGTGCGAAGACATTTCTGTGTGAACTAATAAGGAGGGGATGCTTTCCTGCTTACTGTGCAACTGCATAGACTTCTCTCTATAAGCCAAGGTCAACCATCTTTGGCATACCAGATGAGTGAGAAACCACCTGAAGATGAACCCATGACATTATACATACCTCAGATTGGATGACCAGTCTGGACTCCTGGGGGAAGGAAATTGGTATAACTTTCTATATGTAATTTCCTATTTGCCTCAGATCTTGCTTTTCTTTTGCTGCTATCACTTCAAACTCAGTAAAAGTATTTTTCTCTATTTTAATGGAGTGGAAGGATTTCTTTCTTGGATTTTGAATGAGGCACAGCTGACACTGCCATTGATGCAGCCTCCCTTCCTATTTTCCCTCCCTCCTCTGGACCTGAACTGCCATTCATACAAGGCCCCCCTCAAAGAAGATGAGGGGATACATGAAAATAATGTAGGCGTGTTAAAGAATGTAGGGGGTTCTTACTAAAGTTCTACCCTACCAGAGTGAGTACATGACTGTGTGCCTCCTCCTGAGTGTGCTGTCCAGAGGAAGCTAACGGGAAGGTCAGGAACATCAAGACCACCTTCGCGTACATGACAACCCCTCAGAAGTAGATTGTTCTCTGGACACAACAACGCAAGATGTTCTGACCCCACTAGGGAGCACTGGTTCCAAGCTCTTGCTCTGTGTGTGTGTGTGTGAGATTAAATATGTTTGTGAAGACTGTGTAAATAAACAGACAAAATAGTTGAATTGTCTGAACTTGCTTCCCAACCTCAACATTTCGTGGGCAAGCAATGCCTAAGAACATGGCTTGTTCTCAAGAACCAAAAGCCCATGTCCATTCTGTTCATCAGCCTTTGAGGATCTCTTGGCATGCCTTGAAACAGAAGAGAGGAGGTGGGGAGAGTCACCAGCTAACATTTCCTCATCCACAGTTCCCCCCATGGTGTCGTTAGTAGGAAAGTCTCTAGTTTCCATGTGCCAAAAACAACATGGGCCAGGAAGAAGCAAATTATGCTTGTTTGGCTTTTTGTCTTCACTGCCTGATTTATGAGCCTCAGTGCAGTGATTAGAGATGAAAGAAAACATTCCAGGAGAAAGATCTACACATTACAAAAATCTCCTGTGCCTGGTCTTCTGCATGTTACTGTAAAAGTGGATGGAAGCCACACACACACACACACAAATCAGGAAAATTACAAACACCTCCTCCCCCCACTTTCATTAGCAAATGCAGAAATGCCATAGCCAGGCCTTGTGTAGGCACTGACCTGGCTGAAGCTGGGACATGAGAGGCAAAGGCAGCACTGCAACCAGCTCAAGGAGCAAGTAGCATGTCTCCAGGCATTACAGTAAAAACAATTGATACCATCGTATACTTGCCAGAAAAGTCCAACAGCATCACAGTAGCCTGTGAACCTCAGCCATGCTTTTCATGCTTCCTATTATGGTCCCTGGTTCTTGGTGATTACATGCGTTGATCCATGCATTGGAGAAGGGGATTGCCAGCATTCTCAGGTTGCTTCCTAATTTGAGAGTCTAGGCTGAAAACAGAGAGATCAGTTTGGTCCCTGAAGGACTAGAATTCAGGTCTTGCTGTTTCTAGTCCAGCACCTTTGACACTGAATATTGGTTCTTACTGTGCTTACTTTCCAGTAAATCTCAACACAAATGTTTTGGCCAGAAACCACCACCAGCCACAGTTCTTTGATATAAGGTCATAATTGGACTTAGCAGCTGAAATGCAATGGCACATCATAGTTCATTATGACACTGAGTGTGTTGGTTCCTATAGTGTAGGAAAAAGACACTATGACAACCTTTTTTTGCAAGCTTGCTCTAAGAGATATTCTGAAATGCTGCTCTGGAGTCCAGAAACCATTGCAGATGTCAGGGCGGGAGGGAAGTGTATTCACACTCAACTGAAATACATATCGGAAGGGTTTATGCATTGAACTAGTGAAGCTATCATTTTGTTTGAAAGTCCAAAGGGGAAATAAATGACTCTGATTCTCCCAAATTTCACCAGTGTATAACGAGCTTTCCAGAAGCTCAAGGTAATGCTTGTGTCACTTTTCAACAAACGAAGGGAGTGACCAATCTACCCTACTTACATTTGTTTTTATTACCTCAGATAAGATGGAGCCACCACGCAGATAGGTCTGCATTGTGATTGAGTATCTCCGGCCTATCGTTATCTCCACCCCGTTCCAACTCTCTGTAACTTGATGGTAAATAAATGAAGAAGCTGCTGGGCTAGCCTCCAGCTCATGTGGCCAAACTCGCTTGACTGGAAAATAAAGAGAAGCACACATTTCCTGTGAAAATGACGGCTTTCCACACAGGCTGTCCCCCACCCGAAAATATTTCCCGTGACTGACTAAACAAAGAACAGGAAGGCAAGACTGTCCCTGGGGAAAATCAGTCCAGTTTTTACAATTGAATATACTGCATGGTTCATAGATGTCTCATATATGAGCCCACTGGGCCTCCCTTCTTTCCTCTCCATTGTGCTTAACAAAGAGCGGGCACGTGCAGAACCTGAAGGCCCAGAGTTTTAGGTCACCAGCACATTTTCAAAACTAAGGATCATTTGGAGGCTAATTCGTATTTCCTGCTGCCCAACTGGAGAACCGGTTTGGTGAAATTGCTGGCCTACAAACACAGGAGCCTTCCCTTTGACCATGAAAGCGGCGCGCGCACACAAGCATGTCCTAAAACCCCTCGGAACGGCTCCCTCCAGAGCCAGGCGGCCTTTTAACGGCCGCTCTCCACAAAACCTGTCGCGTTGCAAGACAGCTCTACCCAACCACCCCCGCCCCGCATGACAGAAGCGGCCCTCCAGCACATGTCACTTCCTTCCGGAAGGCCTGTACCTCAGCGCCTGATTGGCTGCCTTGAGGCGCGCGCGGGGCTGCTATTGGCCGAGCCAGAAGGGCAGGCGGCGGCCAGTGGGGCCGAAAGCGGTGAGGCGGGAGGCGCGGATGGGGACGGCCGGAGAGCGCGGCGGCGCAAGGCCGGAGGCCGGTCCGTTCTTCACCTTGGCCGAAGTGGCGAAGCACAGCAGCGACCGGGAGGCCTGGCTGGTCATCCACGACCGCGTCTATGACGTCACACGCTTCCTCGATGAGGTGGGGGGCGCGACGGCGGCCGGAGGCAACCGAGGCGCCCCGGCCGCATCCCCCGCCGGTGGGGCTGCCGGCTTAACGAGCGAGAGGCCCCCGTTCCTGAGACGCGGAGCGCCGCCGGCGCTGCCGTCTTGGAGCGGGGAGACCGCTGTGCCGGGAGATCCGTTTCTTTGGCCCCCGCAGCGGCCTGGCTGGCCGAACGGCCCTTCCACAAGCAGGGGCAAGCCTAGCCTTGGGGGGGGAGGGCGATTTCTTATATTTAGACTCCTATTGTTGACCCTCAGCAGCAAATTTCGTATAGCGGAAGAAGGTTCAGTCCTGGGCTGGCAGCGCAGCACCTGAAGGAAGGAGAGCAATAGAACCGAAATCCTAAGTGACGCAAGAGCTCCTTGTTTTCTTTCTTTCTTCATAGGACTGTCCAACTGTCTTCTGGTTTGAGTATATTACAGGCATGAAATCACAAGGTGAAACTATAATAAAATTACCAAAACAGTCCAGAGATTGCTTAAAACGGTAGAGCCACCCTAATCAGCATGCTTTACTTCAAACCCTCTTCTTCACTTCCTCTTTTATTGATCCGTGTTGAGGTATTTAAAATACCTTGGCAAATAAGTAATGTAAATACTACTGAGGATAATAATAAGGTTGCTGCCAGTCAGCTTTTGGTCAAGAGGGCATCATAGTTGTCCTCAGGAGGGTGCCCAGCTGCCTGTGATCCAAAGCGAGAGTTTGGAATATTTGCAGGGCAGTGGTCACAGAAGGGAGAAGCTAACAGAACCTATCGTCCTGTAGGTGCTGGCTCTAGAGCCTTGGCCACTCCTAAGTGGTTGTAAGACCCCAGAGCCAGGAGGGCAGAACTGAACTGCATTTGCTTGAAGTTTGGAAGCAAAGTTGAATGGACATGACATGCTCCCCACCTCAGCATGCTAGTGGAACATTATTACTCTGACTGAAATATTGCTTGGCTCTTGATTAATCCAATTTCTCAATCTTTTTGTACATCCGATTATGCTTCTTGTTGAGCTGGATTATTTAAGGCGTCAGGAACAATAGCCTGTAAGCAGGTGCCAAGAAGTCCTTGTGATATCCTGGCCTCCTTCAATGAACTGGAAGTTAACTTAAGAAACTCAAGGTCTACTTATATTGTGAGCTGTCCAGAGTTTGGTGGCACCAAAATTGAATCATGTAAATGAATACATTAGCCTGAGAGTTTGTCATTGCCTAATCTGAGTCTGTGCTATGCACAGGAGTCTTGAATGTCTTGGGATAAGCATCCTTCACTTTAGAGGCCACAGAAGCAAAGGGAAGAAGTCAATTGCTAAAGGTGCAAATGGAGCCCTTATTGACTGCTGCCCATGTCTTCTTGCTTCCCCTTATGTCCACACTACTTTCTGTATTACTCTGGGTAAAAATTTGAAATCTGCCACAGGGGGAAACTAATGACGTCAATCAGAGATTATTCCTTTAACCTCTGCTCCCCACCTTACCCTTGGAGGAGTTTTACCCTGGGAGCAAAATCCACCACAGGATTCCTTGCAGTATGCTGAGGGTGTGTCTGGGCATGTTTGCCTGCATTGCACTCACTGACCCGACAAGCTGTCTGGCTTCTGTGCTGCTGTCAGCTGATGGCATCTGCTCCCTGGGGGAGGGGGGGAGCAGGAAGCTAAACATCAGTTGGAAATATCATATAATCTTTAGTAGCCTTCTCAGCATGCTAGGCCATTTGTCCTGCTGCCCTGCCATTATCAACCTCAGTGGGCAGCAGTTCAGCCAGAGGGAGGCCATTCTGCCATCTTCCTGAGGGAACCAGACAGGATTAATGCTGGCCAGCAGAGCCAGACTTTCCCTTGCACTCCTTGATGGTGTGCAATCACCATTGTACAGCTGGCAGCCTGACAACCTGCTTGCCAAAGCCCCTGCCAGCATTCAGCATCTTAGGAAGTATGAAGAATCTTGAGTAGCTAAGCCCCAAGCAGAATAAGGAACTGCTGTCACCCTCAAAATATTAGGACAGGAATAGGTCACAGAAGTCCTGCAAATTTCCTGAAACAAGAAATGTGTTCGACATACCAGCGTTAATCTGTCCAGAGATAAGAAAAATAAACTCCTTCCTGAGTAACCAACCAGAACTGCATAGGAAGGCATGTCTACGTGGCTGAATTGCAGCTCTGGCCATATTTCTGTGGACAGATGAGCGGACAAATGCCATACGGTCTATATTTGCAAGATTGACAGCATCTATCTAGGTGGTTGGCTGATGGAGGTTCCTTAAGCTAGTTCCCATAAACCAATGGAAACCCATCGTCCCTTGGTTGATGGGTTTCCTTAAGCTAGTTCCCAGAAAGGACATGACACCTACATGTTTATTTACCTCAGAGAGTTTTTGGGTAATTGAAAGGGCTAGGACTTCAATAAGGTTGCATTAATAGAATGCAGGCCTTTAAAAGTGTACTAGGAAATAGGTCCTGTTGCTTTCATCTAATGGGATTTACTTTATGGTAAAATATTCTTAGATCCTCAGAAAAATCTTGAATGCTTGTCAATTCTTTATACCATTAGATAGAGGGATTCTTTCTCTGGTTGTTCCTCTTTCTCAGACTTTCTGTTTTTTTTTAGCATCCAGGTGGAGATAAGGTTCTGCTTGAACAAGCTGGTAGAGATGCCACAGAAAGCTTTGAAGATGTTGGCCACTCCATGGATGCTAAAGAAATGCTCAAGCAGTATCTCATAGGAGAGGTCCATCCGGTAAAGTCTGATTCATAAAATAAATTTGGGGTCCTTGTGATATTTGTGCTGAAAGGTTTTCTCCTTGGGGAGCAGCTCCTTTTGCTTCCATGGCCCTGGGAGCCCTTTGTCTTCCTTTGCTTGGCTTATCTGAGGATTCCTGTTTAACAGGCTAGGCTGTCTCCCTCGTGAGTTACGAGCAGGTTATGCAAGTGAAGTCAGGCTTAGTCAGGAGAGATGGATGGTCTCATTCGCCGGGTTTGATGCCTTCCCCACATTTCTCCAGAGGGATCCTGAAACCAATGGCTAAGCTGACAGGGATCAATCAAAATTGATATAAAAATGAATGGACGATGCCTTTGGTTGTTTCCTCTCCCTCATCAAAAGACATTTCATTTTCTGGGTGGTATTTTTTCTTTAGGGCAGTGAAGTCCTTAACAGCGGTTATTGCTCTAGGCCTACATGAAAGAGGAGATGTGATTTCAATTCAGTACATTTTTGTAGATTTTCTACGTAGAACTGATGCTTCTAAATGTATATAGATATATTTATTCTATTCAGACTTAATATTGCATTCATTTACTTTTAAAATCATTCAATTATACGCAGCAGAATATTATTAGCTGCCACCAAGTTCCCTGCTGACTCATCGAGCAGCAGCCTGTACCTGTCTCCAGGGGTTACCGAGGAGGCCAGTCAATCTTTCACAGGAGGCAGAAGGTTTTCCTCAGATGTGTAACAAGAGTCTCTCCTTTCCCCTCTTCTCAACAGGATGACCGCAAACCTGATACCTCCAAGGTAAGGCCCAATCCTGGTAGTGTGTTTCCCTTTTTATTCTAGCAGGGAAGCATCCTTCAGTACCTAAACAAATGCTGTAAGGACAGAAACATGTTTTCAGCTGAGTGAGATGTTGCATGCTGTGGAGGTGTGAGGAGATGGCGGGGCAGGGGGAGAGAACAAGTCTTATTCTGCTGGTCAGAATGCTTTGGATCAAGGCAGTGAGCACGAGGCTGTGATTTGTTAGTTGTCAGCCACCTATCTTTCCCACAGGCAGCATCTTTCTGTCTCGCAAGGGGTGCTGCCTGTCAGTCTTCTACCTTGGAAGGAAAACTGTTCAGGGACTTGGGGTCCTGCTGTGTTCAGAGGCAGCAGAGTTCTGACTGCCAGCTCTTGGGGGCTTCCAAGAGGAAAGCACTTTATCTTTTTATCTTAGTGGGCCTCCTAAGGGGATAGAATAGGAGAAAGTCCTCTGGGGCAGAGGTCCTTGGGTAATGCACTAGGCATTTGCTGAAGGAGTTGGGACTTCCTGGTTCCTCTTGACTGCTCTGTCTTGCAGCAGAGGGAGTGTGAGGTGGCCTCGTGGTACAGTCACTGGCACTGTGGGGTAGCCCTCTTGTGGAGGTAGCTGAAGGACCTCTTCCCTTTGGGTAGAAGTGCCGTGTGGTGAGCAGAGCGCAGCCCTTTGCAGCAAGGGAATAAAAGTTTTCTGCAGTTTAGCTTACAGCCCAGTTTGTAATTGTCCTATTTTGCCCCTCCCTCCCTGTCTTGTGTCAACAAAGGCTTGGGATGAGCATGATGTCCCAGCTTACAGCTCACTGAACTTGTCCCAAGAGAGGCATCCACTTTCAGCTGCCGTTGGTGGCCTTGATTTCTCGCAAGGGGCCCGAGGGGAGGCCAGAGCTGAAAACAGCCTTGTACAAGAGCCCCTCCCCATGAGCGATATTGGAGGCTGAAAACCTTTCTGCAGGGCCTTTCTGTCCTTTGTGATTCTGCGGGAGAAGCAGAGGCTTGGTGGCATTGTTCCCGCAAGTAAAGTCTTCCAGGCTGGAAGTTTTATGGGAAGAGGGGCACTGGGGTAAATAGGCCTGCTCTGCTCTGGCTTGGCAACCTGTGGGGCCAGAGGCTTTGCTGGGTCTACCTGCTTTTTCAGAGGCACAAGAGAGGTTTACCTGCGGGGAGAGCCTGGGCTGCGGGGGAAGCACAGTGCTCTGATACCTGCCCTGAGAAGGCTCTGCCAAATCCCTGCGGTAGGTTCTGCTCGCTCCCTCAAATCAAACCTGCTGCAGGGGGGGAAGGGGGGCTGGAGGGTGAACTGGCCCGTTGGCTGTCTTTCCTGTTTCTCTTCTGCAAGGCTGTCCAGCTGCCCCTTTTCAGAACCCTCACTTGTGGCAACCTTTTTGGGAACAGCCGGACGTTTCCCCAAACAAATCCTGTCTTCATTTTGAGATCCAATGTGGATCCTCTGGAGGCTCTTCTCAGCCCAGGAAACCCCCTCTCAAGCCAGCCTCCTCTGTGTGTTTTTTCTTCCTTTGCCAGGCCTAATCGAAGGAAGGGCTGCTCTTGCATGTTCCCCTCCTTCCTCCCTGCTTGCTCCCTTTCTGCGGGTTCAGCTAACACCAGATCTGTGAGTTTCAAGAGCCAACGACCTTTGCATGACTCAGAGGGGCCGAATCCTGTCTTGGACTTTTTGAGCCGAAACCAGGGGGAAAGTCCTGAGATTGGTCCTCCTGCAGAACATGAAGAGGTTGAGATTCAAATGTATGCTTGGGTCTGCCAGTCCTGTGGAGGGGCTTAGAGTACAATGATGTAGCTTTCATTGGAAAAGGGGAGGCCAGAATTGCTCCAAAGGTCGCCCTTGACATGACTCTAGCTGGCAGTCTCTTGGAGGTCCCTTAGGTGGGGTTTGGTTAGAATTGAGGCTGACTTTCAGTTGAAGGTGGCCATGTTCTGTCACAGGAAGCAAGGCATGGTAGCGGTTCTGCTTTCTTTCCACCCGGAGGCCTGTCCTTCTGGTCTAGCAAAAAGGAATGGAACTGAAAGGCAACATGCTTCCAGTTCTGCCATTGGTGTTTCTTCCCAATAACAGCCCCCAGGGAAATGTGGGGACAGGTCCCTTTTTCTGGAAGCAAGGCAGGCATCTCAGGTGGACTTCAGCCAACTCCTGAATCTGCCGCCTTTCAAAGTGACCTGCCGTCACAGAGAGACTGCCCACACGCCCAGCTTCTGAATGGCAGCCCTTCCCACCTTTTGCCTTGAAGTCAGCTCTCTCCTCCAGCTGGGCCGAAATCTCCTTGAACATCCTATCCTGCCACCATCCCTTGGACGTCGGTTCCACTTTTGAACTGCCCTCACAGTTCTCCTATCTGAAAATTGCAGCATAAATCTTCTCTTTGCTGTGTCTTTGCTTCGTTGCCTCTGGGGAAGATGGCATAGATTGCAGGGAAGTTGGAAGGGCTGACTGCAGAGTGCTCTGAGGTGGAATTTCTCACCTTCTGAAAATGCTGGGTCCTTTGAGCGCTGTGTCAGGCTCAGGGTCTCTGGGGGAAACCTGTGCCCAGAAGGAATGTCCAAAGCACTGCCTGTGACTGCGAAGGGCCAAACCTCAGAGCGACTTGGTGCGCCAGGCACAGGGGAGAAAGGCAGGAGGAGATGGAAACCATGGCTGCGTTTACACAACTTGCTCAAATTGGTTACCTAATTGGCTTGTTTTCTGACTGCACCATATATGGAGCCATAAAGTACAGACTTAGGCTTGGTTTGCAGCACATGATATAAGGGAACTGGAGTGCTTTCTGCTCCAGTTTTGAGCAACACGATGCTTTTGGTAACATGAAAACTGTTATCAAACCAACTTCGATACAAACCTGGGTTTCTCACGAAGGCTTCTACGTTTACTCTCTCTCTCCCCTCCTGTCATGTCCATTATCTGTGATGAATAGCAGCTCAAAAATGTGCCTCTGACTTAATTGTCTTACTGCTCTTGCAGTGGGATTATCTGTTGACGCAGTGAGTTTCTGTTTGCTCGGCTGGGGCCTTTCTGGCCAGTCATCTCAGAAGGTCGCCTGTGCCTCCCTTTCTGAAGCCAGAGAGCATCCACCCCATGCAGCCGTTCTGCGCCATCAGCCCTTTATCCTTCCCGATGTCTGGATTGGATTTCAGGACTTCTCTGGAAACATCTCATCTTTTCATGGGGTCTTGTCTTTCTTCCTACCGACATGATAGCTTTTCTTACAGTGAAAGGCTGTTGACTCACCTGGTGAATGCCGATTGTGGCTCCTTCTTTGGTGTTTTGGGGGATGGGTGTGAGCAGAGTGACATGTCCGGATCCAAGCCACATAGCTTTTCAGAAAAACAGCCATTTGGGCTGAAAAAGGAGTGTTGTCCCATCTTGGGGTTTGCTTTGACAGACTCTCCTGTTGTAACACCCCAAAGAAATAAGTCTTTCCTAAAAGCTCTTTTGTGTCCCTTTGAAAAAACAGCCTGTTTTGGACTAGCACAGCCCCGCTTCTACAGTTAAAAGAGGCCCCTTTTATTTTTCTGCAAATAACTGAAACGTGATTCACTGGGTCATCTACACACAGGATAAACTGGAAATAGTTTTCTTCTCCACTCACATCCACAGCAAATAAAGTCATGAGCTGTAGACTGCTGCAGATAGTAACAATTGAAACAATTCTTGCATTGAGAAATGATCTCTGGGGTTCTGGCTGCCCTGCTGACTTCACCATCTCCACCCTTTTCATCATCCGGCTGTCGACCAAAGGGAAGGAGAGCAGCTTCTCTTGCCATTTGCTTACAACGGCCTGGCAGGGATGGCAGCAGTACAGGTGGTTAGCTTGCGGTTGAGTAGCTTGCTGCCTTCTGGCAAACAGACAGCATCTGATGTCTTTGTGCAAGGAGGAGATCTTCCCGTCAACTCCTTAGAGCTGGTAGGACAGACAGGGCCGTGGTCCAAAGAAAGGATTAAAGTTGAAGTAAACTGAGTCCCATTAGGGAGTTAGATGTAACCTGACAATTAACTTTTCTTCACACCTGGCTGAGAAATTTTGCCTGGGAACAGCCATGCTGTTTTGGGCAGGCCTCTTCGAAAGGCACTGCATTTGTACCTTTGCAGGAGGGTCAGTAAAGGTTTAATTAACAGCTTACAGCCCTGCCTTTTGAAACTTTTCTTTGCTGCTCAGACCACTCTTCCTTTAGTCACCTCTGGACGAGGTATGTTAAGCCCCTTTATCTTCTGCCCTCTCAAATTCTGAACAGGGCGAGGAGCTCTTAGAATCAAGCTGAATGCAAGATTGCTTGCTCTTAGGAGAAAATGGGAGGGGAACGCAGTGGTACAGATCCCAGCCAGCCAAGTGGAAGGAAGACACAGGTTGGGCACCTGATTCTTAGGATGGGCTGGGAAATGTTATCATTCTCCTTTAGAAAGGCCCCTTTGCTGTTGTGGAGAGTGATGGGACATGACGACCTGACCTACAGAATAAATGGGGACCAGGGGAAGGAAACTAAGACACCCTCTTCTCCCAGCTAGTGAGAAAGATGGGAAGAGCTTTCTGACTCTGAGCAATTGTCAGCTTAATACAAGCATGTGCCTTTTATCTCCCCAGGTTCCAAGCCCATTCCATGAGTCAAGGTACAGTATTCTGACAATATTGTAAGTCAAAGAAATGCACCCCTTTGGCTTTAAAAGCAGACTCTGGAAATGTATATCCACCTGTCTCAGTTGGAAGGCCTGCAGGCATTGTGTAGTTAGTGAAATCTATCTCCCTGGTGGTGGCAAAGAGAGGAATCCTACAGTTGGCATCTTATAGCCGGCACTTACATTAGACCCTTACAGTAGGTCTAATGCAAATGTAAACATGTTTTACATTTGTCTGATAACTTTAGATAATTTCCTTTGGCAATCTTTACCTGGTGGCCACCATAATGCTGTGCCATGAAATGGGAAATTATGAAAGGAGTGTTGGTGTCTGCAACAGGTGACCACATAGTTTGCCTGAACCATGCCAAAAAGACCATGTTGCCCCAGAATGCATTTGTGCTAAGAAACCGAAAGACAGCAGCTGCAACTGTGAAGAGGAACAGAAAAAGCTGGGCTGGAGATGTCAGCCTTCTTTCTGAATTTTAGTTGCTAGAACTTGGTTATGATAATTATGCACAAGATGGTACTGTATGCAGGTGCCCTTGGGGGCACTTCACCTTCGTTGCCATCTTGCATGTAGTAGTCAGTTCTGAAAGCTGGAATCATGGAAATGTGGCTCACACCTTATCTTTCTTCCTTGTTCCTCAGCATCTGGACGGTCTTGCTGATTCCCATCCTGGGAGCCTTGGTTCTGGGCTTGATGTATCGCTACTACATAATGGATGGCAAGTCCTCCTGACTTGAGTCTGTAGGAATTAGCTGCACCCACATCACTCCATTGACAGCTGTAGTTGTTTTATGGCTTCCAGGCATCTTTCACTTTTATCTGTCAGTTTAGTGCCTCTGCTACCTGCAAAGCCAAGCAGGGATCTAGGAAAACCACCATCTTTGCTGTAAAGTCCAGAAACTCTCATTCCACTGTGATTTGCTTTTTCAGGCATCGGCTACAAATCATTTTGATTCATCTGGTTCTGATGTTGTAGAGTGGCAGTCCCTAGTTATTCCAGCTTGTCTTATCAAGCACTGTCAGCAGCTAGTGTGTACCCAGGTTTCCTACAAAAAATGCCCCCACCAGCATCTGTCAACGGGCCTTGCTTGGGAGGATTTTCTGTAGGCTTCTACACTTGCATTTTTAAATGGTTAAATTAACTATGTATTTTTCATTGTGTTTTGGTTTGGATAGTCCTGTTTCATTGTATGCCTGCCGTATTCTGTAATAAAAGTCTCTCTGGACCAGCCAGGTTAATTTCCTTGACTTGCCCAGCTGACCAGGTAGTCCTTCTGCTGTTGGTATATCTTTGCCTAAGGGAGGGGGGGAGCTGTTGGCTTCTCCATCAGTGTAGGACTGGAGCCCTGAGCTCGAGACAGCAGAAGCAGGGCAGGGCTTGAGCCCGATTCCAGCTAGGCCAGCCCAAAGCACCAAGCCCAGCTGCAGCTGGGACACTGTGTGAGTTCTACATCAGCCTCATTGGGCCTTTGTGGCTCAGCTGGAGTCTCGGAGGTTAACTTTTGGCAGAAGAACCAGGTTGGTGACAGATCATTGCCAAGAACGTCTGTGTGGCTACTAAGAGTAGATACTTGATGGCACCTAACAAGAGGCTCAAAAGTACAGCAGCTGGCAGAATGTTTTGCGAAATGAGGGTCTTGTGAGGGGAACGCTTCCCACAAACAGCATGAAACGTTTGTAGAAACGCCACTGAGCTGCACCTCTGTCAGTTATTTGGCCCTGAGCTGAAGCCACCCCTTCTGCAAAGTAAGTGCCAGCAGGGTGTCTGGCCCCTTTGAACAAATGATTTTGTTTTCTTCTCTAACCTCTAGCCAGGTTTTCTGGTTTCGGTAGGTTAGGATTTTGCTGGACTCAAGTTGTCTTTCTCGAGCCCCTGGCTCTGGATTGTTTTGCAATGATTCCAGCTCCTTTGAAACTGGCTTTCTAACAGTTGAGACCCACCAGTTGTACATACGTGAGAGCCTGAAGGATTAGGCAACGTCAGTGCAAAAAAATGCACCCAGCAGCCAGATTGGCCGTGGGGGTGACTGTAGGGTCCTGCTCAGAGGCTGCATCTGCTCTTGTGGGTTTGTTGAAATTGGCTGATAAGAAAACAAGGTCCATGCATGTCTATCTCTTTCCCTAAATTTAGGGATTTCCCTGAATCCCTAAATTCAAATCTTGTCTCGGAAGCTGATCCCACTGGAATAAGGGTTATGATGGGAAACAGGCAGCAGCAGCAGCAGCAGCCATCTGCTTCTGAGAAAGGGATGGGCTTCAGCAAGCTATCTGTCTGGAGAAAAAGCCACACAGGGAGCAAAACCTGCAGACTTAAGACACCCTGAGCCCCTGCCAGAAGGGTGCCGCCTCACCTCCCTCGGACAGACCCCTCGGCTTGGCACTCTTCAAAATCAGATATGGGGGCAAACTGGTTGATTGAGAGGCCAAACTAGAGCAGCAGGAGTCAGTGATGCAAGGGGTTTGGCAGCAGTGCAGTAGCAGATTCATTCTCCCCTTGCTAGCTGATTCCTGAGGCCTCTGCAATTGTCTTCAGGGCTTGCTCGCTCTTCCCCAGGCCTCAGGATGGATGCTCTAGCTTTGACTGCAGATGAGTGCAGTTTCTGGAAAGTCCAGCCAGGAGTGCCTCTCTTCCCCCCCCCCCCCCCCCCCCGCCTCACCAGCAGCTCCCAGTAAGGAATATCCATTTTGGGTACGAGATCCCTGGCATCTCCTGCTGGGTAGGGAAAGATCAAATTGGAGACTGGAGAAGCACCTTTTCTTCTGCAAATGCTGAGCAGTCCTAGCCAGTTCGAGAAAGCAGCAGTCAATGGACGACCAGCTTCGATATTGGACCAACTTGGGATCTCCCTGTAGGCTTAATCTTAACCCACGCCCATGTGCTTAGAAGTGAACCCTCCTGCAAGGGAAAGAACCCCACAAGGATGGAAACTGGGTCAAAAGCCTGACACCTTTCAGAACAGCTCTTTTGGGGTAAAGGCCATAGCGGCAAGACCCTCTGCACTGTCCAGTTGGAGGCCATGGGAGCCTTTGCTGTTTTGTTTCGGATTCCCCCTCTCCCCATCCCCAGCACTGGTCTAACAAGTGTAAAGCTGCTATGGGACAGGAGGATGTTTACTCAGAAATGAGTCCTGCTGTATCAAGTGGGCCTCTTGTGCAATCAGGGAGTACAGTGTCCAAGCTTTTAGTCCTTAGGGTAAATCTGCATACCTGCCCTGAGGGATTTACAGAGTAAACCAAAAAAGCCTGAGTAGGATCCACCTGCCTGAGAAACAGACTTCGGTGCTTTCCCACCTGCCTGCTGCCCTCCATCATCGGCTGAGCAACAAGAGATTATCCCCTGCTGTTCTTCACTCCCCTTCTCACTTCTTGAAGGCTCCTATCCACTCGCATGCATTGTGTTGGCCTGGAAGGGTTTTTTAAAAAGGTATTTGAACAGTTTTAATAGGCAGATTTTTGTAACCCAAATAGAACAATTTAACCCCAGGTGTAATAGAGACGGGTTTCTCTAGGACTAATGCAGGCCCTATTTTCAGGCCAGCTTGGTAAGCCCAGATGGGGTGTGATTCCTGGGCCAAAATCGGAGCGGCCAGGCTGCCTGCCTCTCCTCTGTAAAACGGCAGACCCCGAAAAAGGCCTGCGGAGGGAGCGCTGGGAAACCGGGTTTGGCCCAGAGAGGCTGGGTCGCCTTGGCCACGGGGCAGCAGCCGAGCTCGGAGGCCACGGGGCAAGCACTTGCCTCCGCACGCTCCTCGCCCTCCGACAACCCATCCGGATCCGAGGGCAAAGCCGCCCGGTCGACCGCTGACTCGTGCCGACCAGGACGCGGCGATGCAGCCGGCGGGCGAGGGCGCGGCTACGGCCACGGCGCCGTCGACGGAGCAGGGGTGGCGGGGGTCCTTGGCCCGGCAGGCCGGGGAGGAGCTAGCTCACTTCCGCCCCCTGGCCGTCCGCCTGCGGCGCGCCGACTGGCCGCTGATGCCGGCTTCGCGGGCGGCGCCATAAATAGCGGGGGCCGGGCGGCCTTGGGCAGTGGCTGCTTGGGCAGAGGCGACGCGCTGTTGCTTCTCGGCGTCGAGGAGAGCGCCGACCCCCACCAGAGGCGGCTAGCGGAGGGGGCGTCCGGCAGAGCCACCAGCCGAGCAGGCTCAAGGCGCCGGCACCGCCCGCCATGCGCTCCACCTTGGCCTCGGAAAGCGCCCTGGGCGCAGGGCCGCTTCACGCCTGGCCGTGGTGCGCCATCGGAGGGAGCGTTGCCACTGCCGTGGGCCCAGGTAAGACCGCGTCCTTCGCCGGGACGCTCGTGGCGGGGAACAAGGGGGCGCCGGCGCCGCTCGCGAGGCCGTTTCGCTTGGCGCTCCAGCGGGACGGGGACGGGGACGGGAGGCTCGGAAATCCGGCGGGGCCTCGCGGTCTGGGCCCCGGGACAGCGGAGTCGGTAGGGCGGCAGTAGGGCATGTGCCCCGCGGAAAGTTCGCCAAGGAGTGCGGGAAGAAAGCATGCAGCCGGAGAGTGGAGTCCCCCGACGGCTTCGCTCCCGAACTAGACCGCCGCCAGCCGGCTCTCCAGCGCGCTGCAGAGGTCCCAGACGGAGCCCTCGAGCCGCCCCGGCTGCGCTTGGCAAAAGAGCGGCAACGCAAGGGGGGGCTGCCTGGGTGCTTAGTCCCTCTTCCTCCTCCGCCCGCAGAAGGGAGTCACCCCCCCCCCCAAAGCATCTCCTCCCCCCTTGCCACCGCTCATTGCTGGCAAAGAAGGAGGGCTGGAGACGACTGCTGGGGCAAAATTCCATGGCAACCTTCAGTTTTGCTGGGTTCTCGGTGCCAACCGGCCTCTGAAAGGACACTTTGAGCGGGGTGGGGGGGTGGGGGGGGCGTTCTGTTAAGGGACACCGGTTCCCACAGAAGAAGGTCTGCCTTAGAGAAGGCAGAAGAGAATCTCCATAGCTTAGGGCTGAACAGGGGGCCCTTGGCACTCTCCAAACTCGGCTATTACCAATTACTAAACTAGCTAACATCATTAGAGGAAGTTTTCAGGCATTTATGCTTGAATTTGGTTCCAGTGCAAAGATAAATAATTTGTGGAGGGAGGAGCCTGATCTTTCACCTTCTGAGATCGCTCCTTATGTGCTCATTTTACAAGGACAAAATTGGGAAATCAAAGGTGCTGCTTATGGGTGTGGTGAAAGGCCCCATTAGCTGGCTGCATACAATTCAGTACTGCTCAGTATCAACAATTCAAGGGCGAATGTTTGATTTTTTCCCCTTGATTGGGCAAAATTAATTGACTTTTGCATTTGGAAGGTTTTGATGCTGCAGTAGGATGCCCCATAGAAAACCTGATTCTCCCAATGAGTATCATCTTCACTTTCTTTTTTGATTGAGCTAAGTATCAATTAAATATTCCCTAGGCAACATAGTAGCAAAATTAGAAACGGATCTTAAAAATAAATGTAAGAAATAATAAAGTTAATGATAATTAAAATCATGCTGTCTTATTATACAATCTGGAATATACTCAGCCAAATCAAGACTATACATGTGAAGCAGAGACCAGCCCACCCCCATCCCTCCCTCTCACTCCAGCCGGTCATTTGTGTCAATCAGTTGCTCTTTTTCTTAAATAAAGGCAACGCCCCCACCTTCTGTGTGCCTGTGTGTGTTTATACTCCGTATGAATTATAGAAAAGGAGGGCAGTGGACTTGTCAATGTACATATACAATATATATATGTATTTATTTATTGTGGAATTCAGTCGCTAGGACAGGGATCCCCAACCACCAGTCCATGGACCGGCACTGGTCCACGGCAGGCCATAAACCGGGCCGTGCAAACAAGCGAAGTCTCATCCGCAAGATGCAGGCCACATGCCAAGCCTCGCCCTCCCCCCTCCGGTCTGTGGGAAAACCTCTCTCTTAGGAACTGGTCCTGGTGCCCAAATGGTTGGGGGCTGCTGCGCTAAGATGATGGTGGGGTTACTATTCAGAATGCTTCTGGGTCCTGTTTCCCCTCCTCTGCCATCCTTATGTGATGGGCTGAGGTTGAACGTTCCATCATTCTTTCAAAGCAGGGGCTCTCAGCATTTTTCCACCTCAGGAAGGTTGCCCTTTACCTGGCCTAACAGTCCAGACACCCGGCAAAAGGAGTTAAGCATGAAGGAAGAGGGCTGGTGGTGGCATTTTTCCTGCTGGAGCCAGTGCACAAAGCGAAAGTTGCCCTTGACCTGTTCCAAGGCATCCTGTTTGGAGCTGATCCTTGTGGCTGAGCTCCCATCTAGACTCAGCTGAGGAACTTGTGTTTGGCCTAACCTGCCAAGAGGGGATTGGTGCAGGGCCAGCTCCACTGCTGAGGTAACTGCCTGCCTGTTCCTTTTGCCACAGTCGAGGGTGTGAGGGGTGTGGAATCGCATAGACGAATCCAAAAGACACACAGCAGCTCCTGAGTCCTTCCCATTCAATTGCTGCCTCTGAGGTGAAACGGGTCCAAAGATGCCATGGGAGACAGCTGGGACCAGAAGACAGAATAAAGAGCTTGCTATGGGCGCAGAGAGTAGCTCTGGGTGGGGCCCAGCAGGTAGAAGGGAGACCAGGGCCCCCTTCCACCATAAGAAGGACAGCCCTGTTTTTGTCCACCACCAGAAGCCCTGTTCCTGGGCAAGAGTTGGGTGGGTGGGGGCGGGGAAGGGAAGCAGCAGTTTGTTTACTGCCAGTTTTTATTTCTGGCCATTGCCCGATGCTCTGGGATTTTATTGTTTGCTTTGTGTGTCAGAACAGAGACCGGGAGGCACAGCTGGGGCGTAACAGACAGCAGACAAGGGGGCAGAGGTTGCTTCAAGCTGCCCCAAGCCTTCCGGCTGAGCTCCAGCAAAAGGTGAGCTTCACCAAGGCGAAGGGGCAGGGGGGTCATCATGCAGGTCTTCCTGGCTGTGGAACAGCACGGACAGGCACAGCTGTCTGCAGCTGAAGGCAGGAGGGCTTAGTCCGAACAGCCCTGAACCAGAAAGGCAGAGGGTGAGGAGGGAGGGGAGTGTGGAAACGGAGGAGCAAAGGAAGGAGAGGAACTGTAGCTCTCAGGTGCCTTGAGGCATCTTGGTCTCTTGCTGCCCTTTTCCTAAACCAAAAGGGCCAGAGCCCCTCTCCAGCAGGAAAGTCTGTGTTTTTTAGTTACCATTTTTGTAGGTCTGTTTCTGATAAATAATCAGTACAGAAAACAAAAGAATCCATCACCAAAATTAAAAACATCCCAGTACAAAAGAAAAACCAAGGCCCTCTATACTAGTGTGAGAGTATCCTAGTCCTAACAAAGGGGGAAAGGCCAGGTTTCAGCGGTTTTCTGGATGGCTAAGAAGGTTGAGGCTGTTCCATAGGTGCAGAGAAGGCAGACTTCTTCAGTCCCATAAGGCTGCACCAAGGGGACCCTGGAGCTGCCTACTCTGTCAGATCCCGGGCAACAGGCAGAGAGGTCTGCTCTCTTTTCACTCATTGCTGAATTTGCTCCCCCAATTGGCCAGATAACTCAACATTCCCCCCCCCCCAAATTGCTTATTGGCAAAACAAAGCAGACTCCATGTGCGATGGAGGGGATTCCAAAAGTCCTGCCTTTCCTCCTCGCTTTACCTTCACCTGGCCAAGGGCAGCACAAAAGGAAAAGGTGAGTGCAAGGCTGAAGCTGAGCTCCACCCTGAGCTGCCATGTTAGCCTTGGGCTCTATGTCCACAGCTGTCCTTCTGCTAGGGATCCTGCTGTGAGAAGCATCTCAGGAAATGCCAGAGAGTTGGCCCTGACTCTCCTGGGCTGTTGACAGATTTGCATTCTCTTTATTTTTCCACATGATTGTTGGAAGATAATTTACCTCCTCCTGACTTGTGATTGCCACCTATTAGGAAACAGCTGCTAATCTCTCCCAGCCCATGAATAAAATAACTATTTTAAAATCAAACGGCTTAATCTAAACCAATACGTCTTCCCATCTAGATCTGGCATACATAGTGTGTTGTACCTTCAAGTAAGTGTTGACTCTGAGCAACTGACAAGTCACTGTGGCTTTCTTGGCAAGGTTTTCAGAAGTGGTTTGCCATTGCTCCTTCCTAAGGCTGAGCGAAAGGGACTGGCCCAAGGTCACTGATCCAAGGTCACTGACCTGGCTTTGTGCTTAAGGCAGGGCCGGAACTCATGGCCTGGCCGGATGCCTTCACCACTACACCAAACTGGCTCTACAGTATAAAGGAGCCATCATTTCTGCATTTCTTTCATGTACGATTGAGATTCCTGCACACACACCCCAAGCACTTTGAAACCATGGTTTATGGCTTGAGCATGTGTAAAGCAGCCACTTTGGCTTGTAGTGTTGATGTATTTGTAATCAGCTGGGTTTGGCCAGACTAGCTTTAGAGTGACTATTCTCAACCTGCTGTCCAAATGTGTTGGATCACATTTCTTATCTACCTTTTCTGTGTATAGAACGTTCTGTAGTTAACAAACAGATGTCCTGTGTGGATAGGCCATTTATTCATAGCAGTATCAAAATATTGTAATTTGACAATATACTACTAGAGGAAAAATAAAGCTTCCACAGGCTGCAAAAGAAAACAGTTCCAATGGTACCAGAATGATGCCACATATTTATTGACATTGAACAAGAGACATTCTCAGTCTGATTACTGAATTAACCCAGGTTCCTGGTTCAGACAATATACAGAGCTGCAAATTAACAAAAGGGAGTTTCACAACCAAATCAAAATATCCCAATCCAGCCAAGGCAACAAGGATCAAGTCAGTGCCAGGATGTGGAAATGCAGGTTTGCCTCTATTCATCTGGCGAATCAGGAATGTGCGCACAGCCTGTAGCCGGTGCGGCTTCCCCGGTTGTTTTTGCCCGGCGCTTCAGAAGTGGAGCAAAGTTGAGAGAAAGGCGGCCAACGCGGAGGCGCCTCCTGAGGAAACCGCCCGAGACACAAAAGCCTCAGTGGGCAGACTGGGAGACCCGGCGGGGGGGGGCTTTCAGAAAGGGCTCCCAGGACTCGGCGAGGGGAAACCCCCGGCCCCCCAACCGCCGGGCACCCTTCGCTTCCACGACGGACGCCCGTTGGGTTGACTGCGTGTTTTGGGCCGCTGAACGGCGCGGACTCGACGGCGCGTCTGGGGGGGGGGGCGGGGGCGCTCCGACCTGGAACCGCTATCCCCCCTTTTTTCCCACTTGGGTGCCACGCCTCCCTACCCAGGCCCCGCCCCTTTGGCAAGAGAGGCTCTTCCCTCGGCTCCGCCCTCTTGCCGCCTCCTGCGAGGGGGGAACCGAACAGGATAATTACTGCGCCACGCCCTCCGCGACCCCCGCCCCGGGCCGCTCCAGTGGCGCAAGCGCAGAAACACTCCTTCGCGCTGCGATCCCACCCTTCCCCCAGGCACTGCAGGCCCGAGCGCATGTGCGCTCCAACTTCCCTTTCGGTGAGCAGGAGTCGAAGGATCCCGAAGGCCGAGGATTTCCCCAGGTTCTCGGACGGGGCGCATGCGCCTTGCACTCGCCGCCGCTTTCTCGGTCTCTCTTCGACCGCCGCTCGCGCTCGGAGCCGGGCGGCGCATGCGCAGTGCTAGGAACGAGGGGGCGGTCCCGCTGGGCGGCAGCCACCGGATTCCTGTCAGGAGCGGCGGCGGCGGCGGCGGCTGGAGTGGCGCCCACGGAGCCGCTTCTTCGTCCGCCCCCGCAGCGCGGCCCCGGAGCGGCGATGCCCTCGGACTTCATCTCTCTGCTCAGCGCCGACCTCGACCTCGAGTCGCCCAAGTCCCTCTACTCCAAGGGTGAGTCGGCCGCCGAGGCCGCGCAGGGCCTTCTCCACGGCCGGCGCCGTCCAGGCCGGATTGCGGGCGGCCGCGCGGTTGGAGCCTCGCAGCAGGCCGGCGCACGGTGTCTGCGAGCCCCGCCGCCGCGCGGATGGGCCTGGGGGCCCGGAAGCGCTTCCCGGAGCAGCCCGGGGTGGGCGGCTGTGGGTGTGGGGAGGCCTCGCTCGATGCTGCCGGCGGGACGTCCTAAAGGCCGAAAACCCCGAGGGACGAAGGAGGCCTGGCTGGTCGTGCTTTCCTCTGACCGCGGAAAGCGGAGCCGGGCGCGCGGGCGGCACGAAGATCCCAGGCGGAAAAGGCGCCCGGTCAGTGGTGGGTGGCTTTGGACAAGGCGCCTCCCCCGGGTGGACGCGGGCCAGATAAGGAAGCGGTGGGACGGGGACGTTGGCGGCCCTCGCCTGGCTGAAGGTAGCGCACAAAAACTGCCAGGAACCTACGAAGAGGCTGGGAGTCCTTGCTCCGCGAGAGGGGAAGTTAGAAGGTTTAGTAACCCAAAAAGTCCCATTAAATTTCTATTTGGGGAGGGGAAGGAGGTGACTAAAGGTTAGCAGCAAGTGGGCGACCTTAAGCGTGAATAGCAAATGAAAAGGTTAAATTGTTGAAAATGCCTGTTATTAACAAAAGTTGTGTATTATGACAAATACATGTTGGGCATTACCGTTTGCTCAATATTGCTTCAGTCAATCTTAACAGTCACTTCACATTTTTATCATGCTGTTGATTTATCACAGCTTTGAATTTGGAAAGGTTATTTTCAAATTGTCATGTTTGTTATACATCCTTCTCTTAGTTCCCTTTTTTGTGGAATATATTTTAAAAGTCTCTACTTACTATAAATAGTTGTTAAGTCTTTAGCAAAAGCTATTCTGACAACCACAGATGACCTTTTATTTGATATAGATCAGTGATAACAATTATCAGAGCATATGGTTGTGATAACCAAGCAAATATACATAATCTTACAATGTATTTGCTTTCAGAAATAATTCTGAAAGAATGATAGTAAATATTATTCAAGTAGAACATCTTAAGTAAACCTAAAATACTGATTGTTGCAAATGCATTAATTGTTGTATGTTGAAGTATTAGTCATTTTGTAAATAAACACACATTCAATAATTTTCATAGAGGATTTAAGTAAATATTTTTAAACACATTTTTTAACATTCTTCTCAGTTTCTCATAATAAAATAGCAGGTACTTTGTTATATGAATGGTAACAAAACTAGAAAGAATACATAAAATTACAAGTGAGAATCGAAAATTTGTGTAACAAATAGATATGCATGTGCGTGCACCTAGACACCATATATGTAACATTTTATATACAACATATAAATTCCCTTCTCACCTTGTGGGTGATCTGTGTTATCTTCAATCTCGGGTCCTCTACCAGAGACCTGGGAGTTTGAGGGTTCTGTGCAGTACCTCTAGAGAGAGAGCTCTGAGGTTGTTTCTGGGATCTATTGGAGCCTCTCCCAGCTTAGGAGTCACAGCCCGAAGTTCTAGCATTGCTGGATTGCTTTGGTTTTTCCTTTCCACATCCTCTAGTTCAGGGGTGTCAAAAACATCAGGCCCTGGTACTTCTCCTTCTGATGTTGCTGCCCTTGATACTGCTACATCTCTCCCCATCACTGTCTTCTGATCCTCGTCTACTACCATGATGTCTGATTGATTTATTATTACCTGCCTGTTACCTGGATCTGGAAATCCTACAGGATCTTAGCTCTCTTATTGTCCCCAACCTTCTGTGGAATCTCCCATCTGTATTTGTGAGGCTCTAGGCTCTAGCTCATACCTTATGCAGATGTTCCTGTACACAGTGTCAGTTACTTGGTTATGCTGTTCCTGCCTGCTGTCACCATTTGTTGGACTTCCCTGAGCTTCTCTGCATAGTTCTGGTAGAACTTCTGCAACTCTGATGCTTAATGCCTGTTCTTCCGCTGCTATGATCAGTTCAGCCCTTTCCAGTCCCGTTAGGATTTCTCAGAATCTGGCACCTCAGCTGTCTGTCCATAGTACATTGCATCAGGATCTCATGGCAGTTCCTCTGCTTGATCTCACTCTGCATGTGTGAATGGGTATAACATTTCTATATATTTAGCATAACATTCTTTCATCCAAAAAGTAGCAAGAAAGCAAGCAATGCAGGACATTTTAAACTATGTCTGCCTTTTATCTAGAAGTCTTATCTGATTGAGTGACTTTATTTCCTTCTATTTATAAACATCAACACAATTTAAAAATAGACTAAAGGAATAATTTAGTGCTTATCTAAGTACTTACTGTAATACATGCTTCATCTTCACTGTCGTGCTTAAAGCAATGTATAATGTAATCTTCAGTCTTGCAATAAGCTTAAAAGTAGATCCTGGTAGGAGTCAGGGATGGCTCTCAGGGAGTCTAATGGCTGAATGGAGTTTTAATTCAGATGGTGCTAGATTGATGCTTGAACTATTTTGATCAGTTGCGAGAGTGGATATAGCAAACCATATAATGCACAAAATACATTAATATGGTTTAGACCAGAGGTGTCAAACTGGATTTCTTTGAGGGCCAGATCAGCATTGTAGTTCTCCGCGGACTGGCGGAGGGGGAGGGGAGATGGGTCAGATGCCTCCTGCAGCACCCTGCTGGCCAAGGCGGGGCCCATGCCCCATTTTTGCTAGCAGAGGCACCGCTGGCTGGTCCTTTGTTATTGGGCCAGATTTAAGCACCCCGCAGGCTAGATCTGGCTCGCCAGCCTTCAGTTTGACACCCCTCATTTAGACTGCAAATTCATTTTGTGGCATTGATTTGGTTGGTATAGTAGGAAGTTTACAAGTCAAAGATGTGGCAGGAAACTAGGAAAATAAACGGTAGTGGTGGAAATTTATTTATCTTGGCTGCCACAATAAATACAAAACTATTGCCTTTCCTATTCATTTTGCATTGCATCTGTTATCATTTATATCTTACATTATAATCATAGCAGCAATATGGGTTTAAAAAATTCTTGTATGATAACATTTATTGAAATGTACAATTTATTTATTCAGTGGCTTGCTACATTCAATATTACTGGGAAACATAATGATAAAATGTTTTTGTTTTAGATAATTGAAGTTTAATTTAGCAATTTATATGAATAATTGATCCCTGATTCAGTTGCTCATAACTGTAGCTTTCATATTTTTAAAAGATAAATACAAAAACCAAATACATAAGCATTCCTGTCTAACCAAGAACAGTGGCATGGCAGGGAAATAGCATTGATGGACTTTCTCAAGTAGACTGTTTACTACCGAACAGACTATAAACTGAGAAACACTTCAGTAATAGCAAATCTATTTATAGTCATCTCTACTGAGAATTTGGCAAGGACTTTCTGAGTATGGGCATTGGAGAACAGAAAGGGGCTTGGACAGAATCTGAATGCTTCAGCATTAGGTGTATGCTCCTGGTAGTTTGCCCTAGCAAGGTAGAACCATCAGACATTTCTCAGTCTCCTTAATCCCCAGCTTAATTCCAGCGACATGAGAGAGATTGTCCAAGCTGCTTTCCTGCTGCATCATATGCCTTTTATACTGGAACAGTGTAACACACTTCAGAAAAGTTTATTTTTGTTGAATGCTTAGAGCATTCTTGATTAAACTAAAGCACACAGTTGTGTATTGATAGTAAACAGTATCTATGACAAGTACATTTGCAAGTGAAGAACAGTTAAGAAATCAACATCAGGGTTCTGTTCTTGGACCACATCTTGCGCATAATTGGTTCTGAAGAATAACTGATACGGAGTTGAAATAGGAGGGCCTTTGATCCGCCCATCCCATTTCTTCCATTTAGAAGCCCAAGGCTGGATAAATAGCATTCTCTATATTTTCCCCCATAACCACCATTATATGGTTATTGTACATAGAAATAATTTATCTTCCATGACTGAGAGGGAATTTCAGCCATGGTCTCAAGTCCAGTACCTTAAAGACTATCCAGCATTGTTCACCTTTGTCATTGTGATCATTTCTTCAAGTTTAAGTAGGGTTTTTTTATTGCAAGTGTTTGCATTCATGGTATAGGTTTTTCTTTTTAGTTCTGTAGGTCACATGTCCCTAATTATGGAAACAAAAGAGATCAGTGAAAAAAGGAGAATTAACTTCTTGCCACATATTTGGCCCTTACTCAAGCAGATGGATTTATTTTAAATCCTTCAAGCAAATGAAAATGGGAAATGCCTGATTGGAAAAATGCAATCAAAGAATAAAGTGTTGCTCTATCTTTCAAGTCTAACTATAGTACACATTGCATCAGCAAAGTTTGGAAATAAGGTAATAATAGAACTTTGGTGGTTTTGTTTTGAAACTTTGGTATTCTTATAATAAGGCCCTGCCTTTTTGAAGTTTATAAAATGTTGCACTATTTTAATTCCACTATCTGGAAGCAGATGAGCTTAATTCATCAAGGAACAGTAGCAAAAGAAGATAGTATACATGTTGAATGTCCCTGCCCCCCTTTTATTCTTGACTGCTGCAATCCTTTTAAAGGTTAATGTACAACCAGTATCTTTTCCAGCAATTTTGCCAAACATAGCGAGATCTACACCATAACAGAAAAAAGAATACTGATTTGCTAAATGGCAGCAGCAGCTGACAGAATAAATATTATATAATAATTGTTTCTGAGTTCAGTTAAGTCAGCAAGTTGGGGGAAGTCCTTTCTTATACTAGTCTTAAAATGAGTAGTTATTGTCCAGCAGAAGCTCATAAATATTTGTTTGGCTCACTAATGGTATTCTTTATGATTGTCCTCAGTCATGCAGAGTGGATTTTGGAAAAAGGCAAGATCATTTTTCATTTATGCAGGGCTTTGAGAAGATAAGATTAAAAGCCAACCCTCCTGTCGCTCCTGTGGTTTGTTTCTTGCTTGGAAATAAAAATGGAAATAGAACTTAAAAATATAGAATTGAATGCACTCATCCCAAGGAGCTGGTGAATGCATTTCTGGATCCTTGTGCTCAGCCTGTGGTTTATGATCTATCTAGCGATCAGAGTAGAATTGAGATTTAGACGACTATCTCTGTATATTTCTTAAAAGAATGTACTATAATGGTATAAACTGGACCTAAGACAAAATGTTTTTTATGGGAGATTTCTAACATATTTAGTTGAAACTTTTTCTGATAGTTATGATACTAATCTGATCCGTCAAGTGGAAAAATGAATTTTAGGAGAAATGATGCATTCTTTTCTTCAGTTTTATTTTCCAAATTGTATAATGTTTTAATTTGAAGTTCTGCTATTCAGAACATCATAGGTCTTTTCCAGAAGAAAAATTAGTCATTAATTTACTATTTGAAGACCTAAGTTTCAGAATGATTTAAACTGATGGGTTTTTTTTTACTGATACGTGACTTAAAATATATGTTAAACTTCTCAAAGGTTCTGCCAAGCTACCCAAAATGAAAAATAGGTTGAACGTTTCTATGCCTTGTGTGGAACTATGATATTGAAGGAAAGAAGGAAAATGTTTCTGCCAGGAAAAAATGTTTTGGGTCCTGTGGTAATGATTGTTTCATTCTTCTCTCTAAAGGGTGATCTTTCATCTTGTGCAGAGTAGTGAGATAGAGGAGAATCCTTCCTGCAGGCGTTGCTGTTCAGTAGCTGAGCTTAATGCTCTGTCCTTGGTCAGCATGCAGGGCACCAGTCCACATTTTTCTTCCAGCCCAAGTCTTGTACAAGGGTTTATTTAATAATATTGCATGGAGAAAGTAAGTAAAGCTAAACTGAATGCTCGCTGTTCATGTTGATTTGAACCACAAACTAACTCAAGGCTTTGCTTCTGAGTCAGACTCAAAAAACTACTGGCATTTCTACTTACTTGATGGGGGGACCTAGAAAGTAATCCATGCATGTGCAAATTGTTTTGGCCTCAGTGAAGCTTGTAGGAATATAATAACAACAGTGATAGTTGTGATATTAAATTATTGGTTAATTTTTAAAAACTCAGAATAGGACAGGTTGATGAGATAAATTAAAATAGGCCTGTATGATCAAGCTGATGATTTAATTAAATAAAGCTCATAAAAATAGGTATAACATTATACTATATACATAAACATTAAAAAATGTCCTAAATAATTGCTAGCTTAGATAGAATCAAAACAATCACATTTCCTGAATCAGATTTGTGCAACAGGAAATTAGTTGTAGATTAGTACACATATTGAGGGAACTTTTCATGAGAATCAGATTGTAGAAAACAGAATACAACAGAAAGTAGGACAAAATTCTTTCCCATAAACTTTGATTTTTTTTTTGCACAAAGCATAACTAGAGAAGTAAATATATAAATATGTATTTAAATATATAAATATATGAAAGATTAGATCAAAGGTATTTGGTAATGCTTTTAACTGTCAGACAACATTTTTGCTTTTATTTGTCATGCAAAAATATATATCGTTGTTCTTCTGTAGGCTTAAAATATGCATGTTTCTTAACAATTCTGGTTTTACATATGGGAGATTAGTGTCCACTGCCATTATTTCCTTTATTTATGTTTTGCTGTTAAATCACAGGGAGCATTTGGTTTGGATCATAAATGCCTCTATTTCTTGTTGGCAGAATCAGTCTATGATCTCCTCCCTAAGGAGCTGCAGCTGCCACCTTCCAGAGAACTCTCGATAGCATCCATGAGTCAAACCAGTGGGGGCGAAGTGGGTTCGCCCCCCCCGGGCGTAGTTGCTGCTGGTAAGTACTTCTTTTGGTTTAGATTAAGATTTTAATAAATATGAATATTGAACATATGAGCAGTGCTGGAAAAGTTTGCAGATATATATAAAAAAGCAACACTGGATATATTATTGCCCACTTCATCTTCTGTTCCAAGCCTTGTTTGCCTTTTTTAAAATGTGGTAATTGCTCAATTATAATTGAGATGGAGTGTTAAATATACTCCCAACACATTATTTTTGTTAGAGAAGAATTAAAGAGAATCAAAGTACTAACTTTAATTAAAACATATTCCTTATAATTTGAACATTTAGTTAGTTAGGAGTTGTATGAAGGGACATCAGCTAAATAGAATTTAAAATTACCATAAATTAAAATAAACTAAATAATTTGAAAGTCTCCTACTTAATGTAGACTTTAAAGTCTTTTCTCCTATTTTTGTTTTTATTTTATCTTAGAGACTTCTGGAGGGAGTTGCCTGGTGTAAGCCTGTCTTAAACAGATTTTATTTTGGAATCATATATATTTGGACTAGATTTCTTCATAGTTCTATTCCAGATTCTCTCCACAAAGCTGTTGCCAGGATTTGGCAACTGCCTGCTTGATTTGTGAAGGTACAGCTTGAGTCAAGGTTAAACACTTTGCAGCACTGCTCACTGTTCATATATTTGAATTTTTTTCCTCATGAAATCTGTGGATTTAAGTGTAGATTTGGAAGGCTAGTCATTAAATTCAAAGAAGATTTTAGTTTAAAAAAATCTTGAAGCATACTTTCCTTTGATATGTAAAGCTAATTAGTTAGAGAAAAACAGTTGCAAGAAAATGCTAGCATTTTAAACCCATAGACCTTTAATGTTTTTCATGTTTGAGCTCATTGTCAAGCATTGAAAAATTGGCTTAGGAGAACTAGTTGTCTGTTACTTGTCAGCTTTGGTTGTCTGAGTCAGTCCAATTCTTTTCAAAAACAACATGTGAGTTCGTTTTAAAGAAACAAACATGCAGTCGTAGATTCTCTTGTGTTACTCCACACATTGAGCAACAAATTCTTTCCAAATACATGTATTGTACAGTAGTAGTACAGTAGAAGTTGTGTATGTAATAGGCAGATTTTGAAGTATTACTTTCCAGATAGTTGGTAGTTAAGCAATATTATTTAGTATAATATTGATTAAATTTTTTGACTAAGTAGTAGCTTGTATTTAATTATTAATTATTAACTAAGTAGTAGCTTGTATTATACTCCCTAAAATATGGCTTTAATAGAAATAATCTCTAAAATCTGCTTTTTAAAGAAAGATAATATATTTATACAGCAGGGCTAAACATAGAAAGGTTTAATTCCAAATGTTGTATACAGTGGAAAATTAACTTGCTCACAAGGCTGGCTTAAAAATTGCAACCTTGTCATGCAAAAAGAAAGAACACAGAAGGATGAAAACTGGAGAACAAGAGAAATCTATGAGGCAGACTAAGATCTTTTTTTAAAAGTGGGGAAAGTTACAGTCATTTAAGAACAAAGAATAAACTATCTTGTTTGTGATAGAAGAAGGACCAATAAGGCATATTTTTAAACGTTCAACTGACATTTGAATACTGTCAACTGTGCACTAATGACAGTTGTCTTTACATTTCATCCTGAATCAGTTTTACTGGTGTCGTTGACCAGTGAGGACTGATGAGAACTATTTACCTTATTTAAGACTTAGCTTCTTTTGTTCTCTGCTTCCTTAGTCATAAGGTGAGCTAATATCTGTTTCAAGTCCGGTAACCTCAAGTCTCTTTCATTGCTTTAATCAGTGGTTCTGGAGCACATTAACAGGTTACATAAAATCTGCATCAGTAAATTTCCGATTTCTTAAGGAACAGGATTGGCTGAGTTCAAGCATGAGGTCTTGCAAGAACAGACTGCTAGTTCTGCTACTATTGATTGGCTTTTAATTTGCAAATCCATCTAAACCAGTTTAAAGTTAAGACATGGGAATTAATCCGTCAAGAACACATTTAATTGTTTTAGTATAAGAGGAATGCTTCATGTTCATCATTCCAGATGTAAGGTGACTCCTTTATCAAGGATCAAGTTGACAGCTGTTTTTACATGTTAAGCTCTAAAGAGATGTCTGTGTCTCAAAGCCAGAGAACCATCAATAGTCATAAAGGAGCATATATTGACATTGGATGCATTGCATGATATTGTATTCCTAACTGGGCCCAGTGTGAAACCAGAGGACGATCCTTACTCTTCATCTCTGAGAAACGGAAGGAGAAGAGGAAGAACCCGCGTTAGTTTATGCCTAAGAGCCATGAGGAAATCCTTGGATGCCCTGTGGCAGCCAGAGCCCTGGCCAGTTCTTCTCCTGTCATTTTGCCAGCAAGTAGGTGAAGAACTGGCACACCAGTTCAGCTTCTAGTATGTATAAAAATAATTAATTAAATCTCTGCTAGCTGATCAAAATATATCAAAGAAGCATAAAACAGGAATAATCCTTGGCTAACCTGAAAAAAGCATTCTTGAGCCCATTAAAAGATAGGTGGCCAGAGTATTTCTTAAAGGAAAGGAAGATACATAATTGGCTTGGAGATGCAAGATGGGCTTCCTGATAACCTCCTCTAAAATTGTATCTTAAAGAAATTATGGTACCACAGATACTGGCTTTCTGGGCTGCTTTTCAGCGCTTATATTAATTGCAAATTAAAAAGTAAATGCCTTTGAGTTAATTTTGATTCAGATTGATTCCATGGACATGAATATGCAAAAAACTGCAATCTTGCAATTCTGATGGCATCCCCTATTCTATCTAAATATTAACCAGGCCTAGCTTTGCTTACTTTTGAGCTTGGAAGATCAGAGTGGATCCATTTAAATTGGAATTATTATTTATTTGTTAAATTTATTTGCCTCCTGTCTCACCATAAGGCTGCTCTAGGCAGTAGAAAATCATATAGATCATGTTTGCTTCAGTCCCATGAATTTTATCGCTTAAATTCTAAACAAGCCTAAAGCGGGAACCAATATAGTATTCTGGTTCTTAGAATAGGCCAGGTTGGCATATCTGTAACAAGAAGTATGCAGGTATAATTGTAATGTTTTAAAACATCTTCCCACAGTTGCTGGGGCTGTCTGTGCATTTATTTAATAAATATTGAAATATATTCTTCAAATTGATGCCAAGTAATATCTCAAATGAGTCTTGCAAAGCTTTGCATTCTAATGATGTTTCAAAAATTGGAAAATCACGCTTCGAAAGAGGAGAAAATAAGTGAATCACTTTATAGTTAAATGGGTGGCATATTAATTGAATAATCAATAAGCAGATAAATAAAAGATCAACACAACTTCCTCTAAGTGGTTTAGTTTGTATTGGAAGTAAGAGCTCATGATGGACAAAGAGATACAAAACCTGCTATTCTCCCCAATGCCTCCTGAGTAAAATCAGTTGCCCATGGCTCATGATATGCAGGGGTCTACCCAGAGAGGTTTAGAGAAGGAGTTTCTGTCCATCAGGGATGATTTCCCTGGCCTTGACATTTTTGTTGCTACAAGAGCTGATATTTGGATAGATACATTACTATCAGGCTGCACTGGATTGAGTAGTGGTTTCAGTGTTTTACTAATGCTTACAATAAGTATGCTAGGGATATAGCTGCCTTTACAAACACCAGAAAGGGGGGGGGGGGTTAGTGTTTCTGTCCCTGAGGTAAAATTAAGTAAACTAATAGCACTTGGGGAGGGGGGGAGGGTGAGGGAAGAAGGCAGGTGCTTACCCTCTCAGAGGATGCTGTTGGCATCTTATCAGCAAGGCCTAATGGCAGCTTCCCAGGGCCCTGCCTCAAAAGGACTGAGTGCTGGTCTGCTGGTTGACTGCCTCTAATTATCATTTCTGATTGTCAGACTTCCTAGTCTGAATTGATGAACATGAACATCCAGTTAAAGTTGCAGGTAAGAAATAACAACTTGTGCATTTGTCAGTACAAATATTAAGTTACTCTGTGTGTCAAAGCAGATTGGATTCTGATTTGATTTTTTAAATGCTGTTACGGCATGTAAATGTAATGGGAAATTTTAAACTATTTGGGCAATAATGTAAGTGATCAATCTATTCTGAATCTGCATTGAATGTTTAAAGTAAAGGGGGTTGCTTTTTGATATTGCTGGGATGCTAGTTGTTTTCTCTATTAATACACTTAACTTGCATTCTAGCTTCGCCACTCAGAGACAGGCATCGTGTGGTGGGTTGTGTGCTATCAGTAGTGAAGACAAATAGTACCAGAGACACTTAACCCATCCAATCTCACCCAGGGTATAGGTCGGTCTCGTTTCAGACTTCTTCATCAGTCTCTCTCCTTTCCTTTTTACTTTGTTTTATAAATAGTGGTTTGTCTTAAGTTAACCTCTAATAAAGCTTTTGACATTGTATCAATAAATGAAGCTGGAGAAGATTAGTAAGCCAAAGTTGGCATGAAGGTATGAAAGCAGATTTGCAGCCACTTTGTCTGTGACTTTGACAATGCAAGGTCTGGTGTCCCTCTGTCTTCAGAACTTCTAACTTTTTCTTCACTGACTCTGGAAAGGCAACTCTCCCAGTAATTGGGAAGAATTGTAACCATCAAAAAGAAATAAACCAAGATTCCTAAAGGTTATTTGTATGGGGGATTGCCTTTGGAATGGATCTGCCCTAACCCCTGTTTTAGGGGATGTGCACATTTTCTCTTTGGTCTCCTGAACAGTGAAGAGTATGTGGCAAATGTCTGCCATGCTTCATTCATTGGCTGCTTGTGCACATATTGTTTTGCATGGAAATGCTCAGGACACCCAAGACACTGGGCCCCACCATCCCTATACGCTGTGAAAAAGCAATTGAAATGTCTTCTTCTTATCACTAGGCTTAGGCTTAGCCTCTTGAAAAATCTTGTGCCTCTGAAGGCCTTCCTCTCAGAGTGCCCTGAACTCTCTCAGAGAATGAAATGCCAATGCAGTAAACAAATGCTTTAAGCTTTGCCTCTAAAGAAAGCCATTTTCTCTGTGCCTACCAAAGAGCCTATGAAGGACAAGGCTTTTTTTTTTTTTATAAATGTAAGTCTTCCAAGAGGAAAGAAGACTGTTACACTTTATCTAGGAACTTGAGCAGCAGCTGCATATTTGATTAGGCCAGCTTCTCTGCTCCTGATTCCTGAGCTCTAAGATCTCAGTCTCACTGCTATAAAAATGCACTGGACCTTTAGATTATATACTCTTAGTCTCTGGAAAGCAGTGAACAAGGCTCAGTACTCTTTGGAAGTCACTCTGGTTCCATAGTTGTAACAGAAAAGAGATGGTGCTTTTTGTATGCGGTTTTGTTTTGCTGTCTGCTTACCCAGAGGCAGAATAATAATCTGAACAATGCTACTAAAACTGCTACTGTGCCCTTTTAAACTACATGGTTTGTTTCAATTGCAGAATGGATAGTATGAGAGTTCCAAGATCTTTCAGTATGATGATTGGAGGATTTGATTATAAACAATTAACCATTTTATTGCCACAATAAAATATTTGGCACATGATTATAATTGTAAAAATGGATTTGGTGGCCCTTAGCTTTGTTGTTATGTAATATCGCATCTCACAGAATGCATAAAACTAACCCATCCAGCTTCAGTTTTATTAATAATGCAATTTTGATTCTAGAAATTAATTTATGCCCTAAAAATAATACTGAACATTGGAGTGCCCTGTATACACCTGTATTTTAACAGTGTGAAATGAGATTTCCGATAACCCTTTCCTAGATCCAGCCAATTTTTGGTCATAATTCTTCATGAATGTCAGGTTTAAAGCGACATTTTGACTTTCCTGATTTGGGATTAATTTGTTTTTGAAGCTGCTTCAGTATCAACTGATCAGTCAAGGTTTTGCTATTACATACTAGACATGAATTCACACAATACCCTCTACTTCTGCCCTATGAAAAGTGAGCATTCATTCCTTGCTGAGCCATATTCAGTCCCTTAAAATGAAATCTCCTTGCAAATTTCAAATATAGCAACAGGATATCCATCCTAGGTTACACTCCTTTCTGCTTAATCCCTGTATAGGTAGTCCTCGACTTACAACCATAGTTGGAACTGGAACACACCTGTTGTTAAGCAGTGTAGTCATTAGGTGACTAATCATTTTTTGCATGAAGTGAATCATGTGGTCATTAAGTGAACCTGACTCCCCCCCTCCCCCATGGAGTTTGCTTGTGGGAAGTCCCCTGGAAAGGTTTCAAGTGACGATCCCAGGACTTTGCAACTGTTGTGTGAATTACCTGCCAATTGCCAAGCAGCCAAATTTTGGTCATGCAGCCTCAGAGATGCTACAATAGTCATAAGTCACATCTTCAGAGCTCTTGTAACTTTGAATGGTCATTAAACAAATGGTTATAAGTTGAGGACTACTTGCATAATTGAAGTTACTGTGCTTAATTGAAGTAACTAAACTTGCTCATTTTTTCAAGCTTCGAAAGCCTCTAATTTATATCTTGACATAGTTTATCATATTTGCCCTCATCTATCCTAAGTCAGCCTGAAACACAGGGTTGACAAAATTTTACAAAAACAAAGTTGGATCTCTTGATTTCCTTCGTGTGTAAGCAAAGTCATTTTTTCCTTTTCAAATATCATGTAAAATAATATTTTGGAGGAGTTACTATTTCTTTGTAACACATTTCTCACTTTGTGTTAATATTGTTTAATAAAATCTAATAATCATTGTGTTTCTTGGAAAGATTTTTATTTTCATGTGAATTCCCTCTATAGGGAATTAATCTGGCATATGGTGCCAGTGTGGATTTGGGTGATTGTGCTAATTCCCCTTTTTAAGTAGGGAAATGGATTGTTCTTTTCCAGAAGTGACAGTCTTTATCTCACTTAGCAGCAGATAAAAATGGATGCTAGGTTAACAGATTGGTCAAAACATCCCAGGCAGTGTTTTGGACAGTTTACATCAGAGTTGAATTAGTCTTCCTACTTGCTCTTCTCTTACGTAGAAATTCA
This sequence comes from Bungarus multicinctus, assembly GCA_023653725.1. Classification (NCBI taxonomy): domain Eukaryota; kingdom Metazoa; phylum Chordata; class Lepidosauria; order Squamata; family Elapidae; genus Bungarus; species Bungarus multicinctus. Next base: position 471,871 of record CM042839.1, on the reverse strand, counting down.
GAGATTATCACATTTTGCATGGGTTTTCCAACTTGTAGAAAGTATTGTTTATGCCAATTCAAGGTTACAGCACTCTTTCTGCATGTATTTCATAATTCACAGCAAAGCAAGCTGAATAGCTGAGTGAGTGAATAGTTAAAATATACATTTGCTCTGTTTTAATAAAGATCACTTTAGAAATGTCAGCTTATTCTAACTCAAAAGTGGCTGCAAATCAGCAATTATAGTCACTGAAACAAATTTTAAATTTTTGAAAGGAAAGCACTGCATTAATGCATGATATGAAGATTTTTTTATAATTAAAATGCAGTTTTGAATGACCGGATTCAAATTTCAACCACTGCATTTGTTGAGGCACAAGCTGGAAAATGGAACTGGTATCAGTCAGCGCTCTAGGTTATTTTAGCAATTATCTGGCAATGGAATGAGGAATCCTGAGGGAATACCTCACAGATAAAGGTTCCTCTGTATTAAAGCTAAAGTAGAAGATTGATATGATTCATTCTTAATCTGTATTTCTTCCATTTTTTGATGATGTACTAGTATTTCACTTAAAGTGATCACATAGACAGCCAAGATAATCATTTATTTATTTTTGGATTTTTTTTTAAAAAAGATTGTAATACTTAAAGTCAGACTAAAAGCTGAGTATACATACTGCATTTATTCCATTTGAGGCCAGTGCCTCATTAAAAAGTATTCTTTTGCATTAAGAAAAATATTGCCCATTTGTTTCCCTTCTAGAGAAGGTACCACTCTCAATTCAACGCTTCTGCAATTTATCTGATTTTATAAGACAAGTTCACGTCAAGCTTTGTTTTGATTCTTGATTTCACAGTATTCTGGAGCATCTCCAGAGGTGTTTCAGAGCCCATTTAATTCTTGAACAGTTATCCAAGAAGATTTGGAAGCCTATGGGGTTCGTGCATAATCATTCCTTTCATTTGCATGAACCTGTCTTGCCTGTTCCCTTGACAGGGGCTGCTCAGTTGAGTTCCTCATTCCTGCTTCCTGCTTGAAGACTATTGAGCTACTTTTGGCTGTGGCAAGGATCTTTGCCTGACCCCCCTCTGCTCCCCCAAGAGCATTTATTCTTTCACCCGAGGAGGGAGCTGGAACAGCCTCTTCTCTCATCTTGCTTTTCAGGATCAGGGCATCCTCCAAGTTAAAACCTTTGCTGAATGACAGTTGGTACCAGTTCCATTTGTTGCTGTTCAGTTATTTTATATTTCATTTCTCATTTGATAATTGATATCTGGAATAACCAGCACCTCTCTTCTCATTTATTTTCTCATTATTTTTATTCCAGGATTTGCCTCTGAAGCAGGGAGTGTCTGCATTAAAAATGACCTGTAGTTCTCTGCTTCATAGGTTAGAAACTTATTTTAATACTTCGTGGCTAAGCACAGTCCCAGTTTTTTGAACATTTCAGATGCTCAGCAATTGGCACTAATGTGGCCTAAAATGCACATTCCTGGGGTTTCTATCATTTTTGATAAAATGGCTTAAATTCATAGTCCAGATGAGGCAATGAAAGCACCTTTGTTTGCTTGCAACCATTTTGTGACTTACAGATTTTCTGAAAAGTCTGATTGCTATTATGCATTAAAATAAATATAATTTGGATATCTTTTCTGAATACTTCAGTGTTGCTTAAGCCTTATATTACTTGAAGCACTTAAATTCCAAAACAAGCCAAATTCTAAAACGTTAATTTGGGGAAAGAATCGGTTCACCAAATCACGCTACTTCAAAGGGACTGCTATAGCCAGCAGAGTTGGGATCAGGGACCCTGTATTGACTTGTGGATTATACACCACAGATGCTTCTTCAGCTCCCTCTTCCTCCGTGGGCGGTGCTTGCAGCTCCTTTACCACCTCTTCCGGCCCCACCATTTACTCTACCTCAGTCACTGACAGCAAAGCTATGCAAGTGGAGGGCTGCTCCTCAGCCATGGGGGTAAGTAACCGTGGGGTAAGTGACAAGCAGTTAACCAATAACACAGTCCAGCAGCAGCAGCTACAGTCCACCCCGAAGAGGCACACAGTCCTGTACATCTCACCACCACCAGAGGATTTGCTGGACAACAGCCGGATGTCCTGCCAGGATGAGGGGTACGGATTGGAGTCTGAGCAAAGTTGCAGTATGTGGATGGAAGACTCCCCCTCTAACTTCAGTAACATGAGTACCAGTTCCTACAATGATAACACTGAGGTGCCACGTAAATCTCGTAAACGAAATCCAAAGCAGAGGCCAGGGATCAAACTGAGAGATTGTGAAGAATCGACCATGGATATCTTTGATGCTGACAGTGCCAAAGCGCCTCATTATGTCCTTTCTCAACTCGGCACGGAGAGCAAAAGCAACTTGAAAACAGGAAATGGGTTGGTATCTGCCTTTATGTTCTATCAACATATGTTAAAGCAGACAAACAAATTAAAAACATAATTTTGATTTTTCTCTAGAGTTCAGCGCATATTTTCACTGAGAAAGATGGGAGAGCTGATATTTGATGGTTTCTTATACTAAATGTTTTTGGCCAACTTAGCCGTCATTGAACAGGAACAGTTGTCAGCTTTTCCTTGTGGAATGTGATTAGCGTGTCAGAAATTTTTCAGTAAGAAGCAGGTTTAAAACTGAGCACTAAGTTGGAAACAGCTCCTGCATATTTTGCACAACAGAGATAATTGTGGGGACTTAAGTCCACATTTCACTTGCTTCTGTTTCATCCTCTGCATCAAAGGCAGCTGATTTTGACATTTCATATTCTGTCTAAAATGTTAAGATGAACCAAATTTGTATTTGTGTCATCTCAGTTCTGTAACTGATCTTTCAGAAATAAATCTCTATCCTGTTTTGCTCTGTGCTTTTCAGTTGTGTGTGCGTGTTTGCGCAAATGTTGCCTGCAGCCTGCTTGGGTGGTGGTTTCTCTTCGTTTAATTTCATCTTGATTTAGGAACTCTGGTTTGCATTCCACTTCAAGAGTGGAAAGTGCACAGGTGTATTATGGAAGGAAATTGCTGGGTTTTTTTACCCAATGAAAGTCCTCACCTTCCTTTGGAATCCAGAGGATCACAAGATCCTCAGTGTTGGCCATGGGGCAATGTGAGATGCATTTGCCTGAGAAATCAGCAACCCTCCACCCTGCTGCAACCTTCTAGGCAAAGCATTGCCTAGAAACCTAAAGAATTCTAATTTTCCTGGGAACAGGCCATACCCTTGGCCCCATTTTGTTTGATGCCTCATGTCAGCCAATAAATGTGGAAAGCTCTGATTATAATTTATGTGTGATCCAGGAATCTAACCTGCTCTATCCTTTGCAAGCCAGTGTTACATGCTTAGGTCAAATCATGGCTTCTCCCTCTGAATTTTAACAAGGTTGACAAGCATAGATTTAGATTTAAGAAGAGGCAACCACTGGCTGTATGGTCAGGGTTTGTTACCTGTGTCGATGGCAATAGGAACAGTTGGGTCATGATTGGTAGATAGTTCCTTATGAGTCAGAATTTTTACCACTCTGGCTTACTGCATGCGAATGTGGACAGAACGTTTTTAAGTTTCTTGCCTCCTTTGAAGGACTTCTCTTGTTTCTTACAGAAAAGGCTATTTTATGTTATCCTTGAGTCAGAAAATATTAAATTACGGGGAAGAAAGTTTTGCCATGTAAAGAAAAAGCCACCTTGCTTTGCCTTCTGTGTTGTCCATACTAGAAACACCATTTGGAGGAGGTAGATCATAAGGAACTCCAGAGTGAGGCTTGCCACTAAATAAATAACTTTCCAGGATATAATTATTATACCTTATTATACAATGTGGCCCATAGTCTTATAACCTGTTCTCCTCACATAAAAATTATAAAAGCCATATAAGAACAACATTAAAATGAAAATTACTGATTCTGCAGATATCCACATTATCAAAAGGCTTCAGATGATATTAAAAGAGGCTATTAGAAGGGATGATTCTTTAAGAAATAAGTTCATAATCTGAAAATGAACACTGTAGTCCTATGAATGTCGACTTAGAAATCAGCCCATTGAATTCATACTGTTGACTATTTTTGTACAAGAAGTCAGTGTTGTTTATTTTTTTTCCAGAACTGAATGCACTTCAGCTGCTAAATAACTTCTAGAATATTTAATTAAAACAAAATGCCTTCCTATCATAGAGATTCAGAGGTTGCTTTATACTGTGTCAAGTTGTGCATCGCTTCCATATTTGAAAGAGGAAATGTGGTTGGGTGTGCACTAATTGCTTTAAATGTGCCTTTCTCCAGGACTGCATCTTGGTGCACACTCCCAATCATGGCTGCCACTTGGATTCAAAGTGTTGCACAGCCCTAGTGTTTTCCAAGCGCCCCTTGACTAGGAGAATTAGGAATTGATGCTTTTTTCAAGGATTATCTAGTGAGTTTTGTGGTCCAAGCAGCAGAATGAATCCTGGTATCAAGAGTCTCTGGTGCATATGAAATCTGTGATAAATGAAACCTAATTTTGGGGGCTGATTCCTTATTGATTGCAGAGATGGGAATAAGTTCATAATCATGAGCAATTTATCAATATAATTATCTCAGAAGACAAAATTGTGCAATAGAATTGTATAAAGCAGATGTCCTATTTTGGCTGCTGGAGCCCTGATGTTGAGCTCCAAAGAGTGCTGTTCTTACATATTTGCATATATTCTTACAAAATGGAAAAATTTGTTGTTTTCAAAATGTAATTATTGTCTAAACCTTTTAGAAATTAGAATCCTGTGCAACTTCTACTATGTAGCCTGTAGTAAAATAAAATAAGGCAGAATTTCAAGTTCAACCATATTGCATGCTGTGCTTGAAGGCTGGAAGTTGATTTGTAAAACATAATTTACTTCACAATATACATATTGTTCATGAAAGATTAGCTAGGAGAGCTTTAACACATTGCACACATGTTTTGTAACATGTCTCACTCAGTACTGATTGTCTCTGGAACAGAAATAGAAACACCGCTTTCTTGTATTTTGGATGCCCACTAGACCAAAGGTATCAGGCAGAAAAGAACAACAAAATGAGATGCTAGGATCCTTCTCTAATTTAGTGAAATCTTGCACAAAAAGGCTAGCTTAGATTTTCAGGGCTGGCTGGATGCTTAGAGGAACAAAGACAAGGGACCAAATGATATAAAATAACAAACCACTGTCTTCCATTTAGTCTAGCACAATCTACAGCCCACTTGTAGGCTAGCAATTATTGTAACTCTGTTCCTGATCTTGAAGCTAGAGATAGATAGAAGTTTTCTGCATGAAAAAATGATAGAATGATAGAAGTTTTCTGCACTCAGATGACTGATTTACCTGGACCAGAAACCTAGCTGAGAAAAGCTTTTCTGTCATTTTTATTGTCCCAGAAGTTAGGAAAATATGGGTCAGACCTGTTTGTGACATCCCAAGTCAGTCTGAATCGTTATTTTCATGGCTTCTCTGGGGTTTATTCAAACAGGTTTTACTTCTAGAAACTCCCCTTGTGATGAACCTTTAGCTGGGTCATTTTGCTTCCATTTCTTCCCAGGAGGAGACAGGGCAGAGGCTCTAAAGCAAGGGCCTTCAAATTTGGCAAATTTAAGACTTGTGGACTTCAACTCCCAGAATTCCTGAGCTAACATGACTGGAAGAAGAATTCTGGGGGTTGAAGTCCACAAGTCTTAAAGCTGTCAAATTTGAAGACCCCTGCTCTAAAGCAAATAAAGCACTCTGATCCATTGCCATATTGCCTCTGCAAAGGAACTCCTGCAGGATCAGGAGCAAAGCAAGTCTGATAGATAACATAGAAATGCAGCATTTCGCTTTGAATGCATGGTGTTACCAATGGGAACTAATTGCTATTTGGATTCATTTACTTCTGAAAAGACTTTTTTGTGTTGCCAGTAAAAACATATGCATGAGATCAGTCTTTAAATAGGTCAGGAGAACTGCATCAAATATAGTTTTTGTTCAGCCTGGGGGCATGAATTCTTTCCATTAATATATTTGTTCTTAAGGAAAGAAAGAAATAATTGCAATCCAGCTTACTTAATACCACAATTTCAGTTTCTCTCATTTTAAAATATGTGGAAAGTGCCATATGTGAAAGGTCGACCTGATCTATTAAAAAAATCAGCAGCCATTTTATACAGGGTGTAGCCTAAATGTCCACAGCCTAGATAAGTGTGTCATAGTCAATGCCGTTTTAATGTGCTGAAATTAATTATATTTTAAACTGACAATATCGGTTTGAAAATGTATTTAAATATATACTTGCCTGAAGTACATAGCAATAGGGTCTAGGAAGCCTTTGATCTAGAAGTGGTAAGGATTTATTTTAACCAGGTGACATGTGTTAGGTTAACTGTTCCAGGAACTAGCATTTCATGCAAGCTGATGAAGTAAGGCAGGTTGTTTAAGCTGATTATGATTAAAATATAACTATAAATTTTGTCCTCTAATTACCAGTTAAAAGTATAGGTTTTTAGGTTTCTGGCTATGTTCTTTCAATTAAATGATACAATTTTTGTGAAAGGGAAGTAGAGAAATGATGCAGGTTTGCATGTATGTCTCTGGGCCTCCTGGTTTCCCCGGCCACTTCGCTTGATTGGAAGGAAATCCTTTGGTAACCTGTTTACTAATCTGCTTTAATATCTCAGAACCCCAGAAGTCCCCAAGGCGACTGGAGGGAAGAAGAGCCCTATGTTGTGTGGTCAGTACCTGAGTAAAAGTGAAGGCAAAGAGCTGAAGATCCTGGTACAGCCGGAGACTCAACACAGAGCTCGCTATCTCACTGAGGGCAGCCGAGGCTCGGTGAAAGACAGAACCCAGCAGGGATTCCCCACGGTCAAGGTATGCCAGAAGGGGGGAGGGAGGGAGTGGCTGGAAGGCCTGAGAGCCGCCCTTCTCCCTGACCTTACTGGAGTTTCTGAGAGTGGGCTAGTCAGATTTCTCAGGATGAAAGTTGTCACGAGAACAACCCTTCCAATTCTCAGGTTTGTGCTTATGTTGTTGTTCCCGGAAAAGGATTGGATGTTTTTTGGTTTAAGACAGGGAAGCCTTTCTAGCTGGATGGAAGGAGTGTAAATATAGAGCAGGGGCTACTCTTGGCTCTTCATGTTTAAATAAATGCACAGAGCACCATCTGTGCGGCCTCTCCTGAATGAAGAAGGATGCTGTCACTGGTGTTTCACTTCAGTCTCCTAGAGAATATTGCAAATATGGATGAAAAAAATGTGATGACCCTTGTTTTGTGTGTATAAATTGGTTCAAAATATTCACTGACTTTGCATAAACAATAGAGCAGTAAGTGCTTGGAACTCTGACTGAGAAGTAGACACTTAAACACATTAGTTATCTAGTAGTTTTATCTCTGAAAAAATGAAAATGTGTTTCATTTAACTGCACACTAATGTCCCCTGGATATATGCGGTTTCTAAAGAATAGCATTAAATTCTTAAGTGATTTCTGATTTCATCATAAACATTTTTCTACAAGAGTATAATATATAAAAAGTGGACCCTGTCCAAAACAGACTTTTGGAAATGCTTCCTTTTCAGAAAGAACATTTATATATATGCTCAAAATATGAATACAATAAAATCAACTTGAGGGATTGATAGAATATATCTAAAAATATCAAAATGTTTAAAATCCAAAGAATTCATCTGGTTTGCTCAGTAAAGGAAGACTGTTAGTACCAGTCAGTGTTCGCTGTTCAAAAAACGTTGGTGCTTCATGTGGTCCATTAACTCTTGGTTTGTGATTCCAGGTGGAAGGTCACAACGATCCAGTGACGTTACAGATATTTGTAGGTAATGACTCTGGCCGGGTGAAGCCCCATGGATTCTATCAAGCCTGCAGGGTCACAGGGCGGAATACCACACCCTGCAAAGAGGTGGACATCGAGGGCACGACTGTCATCGAAGTGACCCTGGACCCAAGTAACAGCATGACCCTGGCGTGAGTGTCTCGGTAGACTTCCATCCTGCCCCGCTCATCTCTGGGAACACTTTCAGGGCTAAGAATGTCTTCACGAGAGGAAATCTGACATTGGGATTTTTATTTATTTACTAATAAGGTTTACAAGCCCCGCCCCCAAACACAAACAGTAGGACTCTGGGTGGTGTTAGACCCATTTTTGGCTAAAACTACATTTATTTGTAGTAAAGTGAAGTATGGAGATTCTTTGGGAGGCTTTCTCTCCCCACTTAGACTGCAGTGTGAACCAGAAGGAAAGCTTATGGTCTGGTCATCAACCTGTAGCAGCTTCCTTGGTATTCCGGTTATGACTGACAGCTTTCCACTTCTTTATCAGCAAAAGTGAACAACTCTTCTGATTATCACACACACATACACACAAGGAGGGAGGGAGGGACTTTGGGTAATCTGTTTGTATTATATTTTGTGCTCTTGACAAAAAATGCCTTCCCGTGATCTCTTCTGAAACTGCTTGAATTTCACAGCAGAGTCTGTCTCTGCTTTTCCACACAAGCCCTTTACTCAGGGCCTCTCTGAATACAACAGAGAAGGGGATAGGCAGGCTTAGTGCTGGCTCTGAGAAAAGCCACTCTTTGGAAGTCCCTCAGTGAGCTCTATACTCCCATGTCTGGAATACTACAAGTCTCTCTTTGTAAGTTGGTCCCGTTTGACATCTTACACTGAGTGAAATAAATGCTTTGTTTTCCCTGGAATGATGGATTTAGCTGGGCCCTAAATTCTCCTTCATTTGGGGAATGTAAAACTAATTTGAGGAAAGCCTGTTTTACAATGCTGCAGTGTATTTATGTACAAATTGTTCATTCTCACAAGAGGGAGAAGCCAAATAGTTCCATAATGGTGATTGGTTGGCCCATTGATGAGCATTCAGCCAGTTGACATAATTCCCCCCAGTAAAATCAGATCTGTACCCTGAAGTGAATCAGTAATGCCATTTCTGTTTCTTTGTTTTGGAATATTGTCTATTTCTATGTTTAAATATATCTGCAGAGAGAGGATTAAGTGTTGATTGAAAAGGTGGGAGAGAGGCTCTTGGGTTCTGGATGGAAACAGAATACAGAATAGTTGGAAGGGATCTTGGAGGTCTTCTAGTCCAACCCCCTGCTCAAGCAGGAAACCCTATACCATTTCAAATCAATCATTGTCCAATCTCTTCTTAAAAACTTCCTGAGTTGGAGCATTCACAACTTCTAGAGGCAAGTTGTTCCACTGATTAATTGTTCTGTCAGAAAACATGGTGGACTAATATGTTTCTGCAGTATGGGGACCCCTCCGAGGCACAGACTGACAGCTGGGCACGGGACCTGAGATAACAGACTTTTCCAGACAATCTGCATTGTCATTAACTCATTCTATATAGTTGCATATTGTCTGGCAAGTTAAAACACTCAGGACCTTTGTTTTTAACAAAGAAATCAAATTGTATACAATATTTTGGAAGCCTGGAAGTTGGGTAGCATATAAATTTCATAAATTATTTTTATTGCAGTGCTTTCCAGGTATCTAAAAACTAACATTGTTAGGTGATTCCAATACTTCTACAAAAACTAGCCTCTTTTGAATGAACTGTTTCAGTTGTTTAGCAGTCCTTATATCCATTGCATGCAATGATGTATTTTCATCTCTTAAACCAAGGGGTCCTAACCCCTGGTCTGTGGATTGGTGCCAGGTTGCTGTGGAATGCCAGCAACCGGGCCAGGCCATCCATGAGATGCAGGCAGCATGCAAAACCACCATCACCCCGGTCCGCATAAAAAAACTTTCTCCGTGGAACTGGTCCCGGCTGCCCAAAAGGTTGAGAATCGCTGTCCTAAAGCATCTGTTCTATTATCACCGTTTATTGGTGGGGAAAGGAATTATCCAGCAATATCTAGTGAAGGTCCATGTAACAGAGTGTATCCTGTTTTTCAAAGTGAAGTTGAATGCTTGATCCTCTGGACAGCTCAGTTCTCTTACCACCACAACTACAGGGCATTGAAAAGTGACGATTTGGTGGTTGCTTCTGTTGTCACTGCAGACCTGCTGCATCTCTTAAAAAACTTGCCACTGGCAGGACTAAAATAATGCAAAAATCAATCCTATGTTACTAGGGTGGACTGTGTTGGAATTCTGAAGTTGAGGAATGCAGATGTCGAAGCCCGAATAGGCATTGCTGGTTCTAAGAAAAAAAGCACCCGAGCCAGACTGGTTTTCCGTGTCAGCATCCCTCGGAAAGATGGATCTGTTCTAACACTGCAGACTCCGTCCTCGCCCATTCTGTGCAGTAAGTGGCAAAGCCCCTAATGACCCAAAGCCCCCTTACTAGTTGAGCTCTCCTGCTTATCTACAGAGGATTAAACTTTACTAAAACAAAACCATAAACTATTTTTAATATTTACAGAAATAGAACTTAGGAGAATCTGCATAAAATAATAAAATAGTGACATGAAGAATAAAACATGGACAGAAAGAATTTGGATATTACATTAGGACCTCAGCTCATAAGTGTGTGCCATTCCAAGAATGGCGATGGCTGGCCCTGAGTTAGTTCCCAGTGGAGGAAACTGCTGTACTTTCCCCTGCAAAAGGAAAAAGAGTCTTACTTTTTGAATCTGACTTGCTTAAGCTTTTCATAGCATTTGTCCTTCCATATATAGGCTGTTAGAGGCCTTGAGGTTATAGCTGATTGTGTGTGGATATTTTCAGTTAAATCGCCTTTTCTTCTTGGTGTAGCTCAACCTGCAGGCGTGCCGGAGATCCTCAAGAAAAGCCTACATAGCTGTTCAGTGAAGGGAGAAGAGGAGGTCTTTTTGATTGGGAAGAATTTTCTGAAGGGAACCAAAGTGATCTTCCAAGAGAACATCTCTGGTGAGTAGCAAGGTGTATGTGCCGAGGTTGGGCAAATGAAGCTGCAGGAGGATTGGGACGGCCACCTTGAGAGCTGTGACTTCCTCGACAGCTGACTGGTGCCTTTGGATAACAATTTTCCTACCTTGCTTTCAAACAGATGAAAGCTCCTGGAAAGCCGAGGCAGAAATTGACATGGAGCTGTTTCATCAGGTACTTGCTTCCTCAGGGATGTAATTATCCATTTGATCTTGAGAATATTATTGTAGGCATTACTATTCAAAATCCCATTTTATGATACGTTTTGAAAGTGAGGTTCAGATAGGCATGCACATGCATTTTTGGATACATTTTCTGAAATATGTGGAAGCTTCATGGATGAATGTAAATTAAGACTATGGTAAGAGCAGTAATCTGAGTTCAGATCTTTAAGGCAAACAGAATTGGAAAAAAAAGTAGTAGATCAGACAGGAGTGCTATTTTTGTAAGCTGCTTATAGGGGAGCTGTTTTCCACTGCAGCCCTTTGCTTATTTTTCTCTCTCCCAGTCTTTCTTTAAATTGCAAAATTGCCGTATATTTCATTTCTTCTGTAAATTTTCTTTTGTGTGGAAGCCATTCCAACTTTTTTTAATTTGGCCATTTGAGAATCCTAGTTCAGCTGTGATAAGATATCAGTTTCAAAATGGTAATTTCATGTAGGGTGGTCAGTTGTTATCTTTAAACAAATCTTGCAGTAAATCTGTATTCAGATCTAAGATCAAAATATAGAAGTATTTTGTACCCCTTGTTTTCTGCTTCAGGAAGGCCAGCGATTTCTCTAGCAATAACCATTCAACTTGAATACCGCTTCACAGTGCTTTACAGCCCTTTCTAAAACAGTTGAGTCAGCCTGTTGCCCCCAACAATCAGGGTCCTCATTTACTGACCTCAGAAGGATGGAGCCTTGTGCCAGTCAAATCGAACTATTGGCAGTGGGCAGAGTCGGCCTGCAATACTGCATTCTCACTACTGCACCACCGCAGCTCCTCGAGGCTATTCTAGGGCAGGGGTCGCCAGCCTTTTGGATCCCAGGGCCCACCAAATTCATACTTTTAAATCCCGAGGACCATTAATACGATTTTTTTTAAAAAGCTGATATATTTAAAAATAAAATATAACATCAAAGCCTCAGAGATGCAGGCAAAACTGCCACAGCGATAGTGCCCTGAGTTGCTTGCTTCTCCACTACTGCCGCCGCCTCCTCCTCCTCCAGCACCTCCTTCTCTGGGTAGGGCGATTCTTAACTAACTGAGCGTGCTAAGGCAACTCAGGACACTACCGCTGCGGCGGCTTTGCCTGCGTCTCCGAGGCTTCGACGTTGGGAGAGGCAGCGAGGGCTGGAAGAGCGGAGAGCTGCGCATGGCTCCATCTCTCTTTCCTTTCCTGCCTGCATGTGGGTGCAGGGGGGGGGAGGAAAGAGAGGCGGGAGCAATTCAGCTAATGGGGAGAGCTAATAGTGGGCGCTGGGGGTGGGGACTGTTGTTGCCGTGTGTGGGAGCTGATTGGCGCGTGCATCTCAGGGACCAGACTTCGGGGTCCCTCGAAGAGCCGGGAAGTGAGAGAACTGTACGGCCCAGATTAATTGCTTTCGGGGGCCATCACTTCTGCGGCCCACCAAAAAATTTCCGCAGCCCACCGGTTGACAACCACTGCTCTAGGGAACAATACAACTGTAAAGCTATATGTTTGAACCTATTTGGGAGTGGGGGTGGTATAAAAGTTTAATAAATAATAATAAAAAATAATACATACCTAAATGAAATCCTCTTCTGTGGTAGAAGAGAGGGTTTGGGCTCTGATGTCCTCACAGAAACAGCTGTTAGCAAACTGGTAGTTTTCTGAGTCCAAAGAACAGGGCAGGTCTTGGATAGGGAGCCACCATTCCTTCTTCTTCGTGGTTGTTAGGATTGGGACTCTTTGGTGGAAGTTTTGCTCAGCTTGGAAAGTCAGAGTGTTTCGTATTTAGAGTTTGTGTGATTAAGTGCCAATGTACTTACTTGCCTTTAAGAGCTCAGTAGAGGTAGCAGAGTTTGTTTTAGTCCTCCATCTTTCCCCTTTGATAAATTCCAGCAAAGGAAGTCACCAGCAAGTTTTTATTTGTAAACCAGATTTCTGAAATGAAGCAGAACTAGGAACAGGAACAGCTGGCCCTTACTGATAAACATCTAGGTTTTCTTATGTCAGATATCACAGACTTTTTTCCTTTCAGAATCATCTAATTGTGAAGGTGCCACCTTATCATGACCAGCAAATAACTACACCTGTTTCTGTTGGGATTTTTGTCATGACCAATGCTGGGAGATCACATGACATACAACAATTTACATACACTCCAGATACATGTAAGTAAAAAGCACAATGTTTGCAAGGTGTGGGGTCTTGGTTGAAGTCTGCATTGCTTGGCTAGGGAACTTCTTAGGGAACACGAATCATTGGCCTTAGGAAATCCTAGGCAGTGCTTTCAGTTTGAGAAAGGGACTTAGTGCAACTACCACAGATTTCAGGGAGCTGTGCTGAATGTTTCAATCATTGGCTTTTGGTTCTTGAAATGTGTAACTTGTGCTTATTGCTGATCTGAAAAAGTAGGACATAATTTCCTTGTTTACATCTCTCCTGAACGTTCTGTTTCTTCATCAGCAGCTCAGACTCTGAATGTGAATGTGAAGCAGGAAATATCCAGCCCAGCCCAGCCCTGCTCTTTTGATGATGCAGCCAAAGGTAATTCTCAACTGCAGCCGTTCTTATCACCTTAGCCGAAGACTTCATAAAACTGCTGAGGACATCACATTGAAAAATGGCCATCACAATTGAGTTGTTTATTTGGAAACTTTAGGGCTACAGATGTTTTCTGTTAATGTGTTATTTCTCCTTTGGTCTGTTTCCCGGCAAACCTCCAAAAATTTACTACGAAGTCTTGCAAATCTCTAATATGCTTAACTCTGAGAATGATTTTTACTGTGGTGAGATATAAATGTAATAAACAAGCAAGCTTTAGTAGGCCAGAGATTATGTGGCTTATCAAGCAGGCTAAGGTGTTTGTGCTGTGTCAGTCCTCAGGATGCCACGGGTGTTGGTATAGCAGCCATTTGGGTCAACCTTGGCCCTCAGGGGTGTCTCTTACTGCAGAGTGCACAGCCAGGACTTGCCAGGAAAGGTTATCAGGTTCTCTTCTCTCTATTAGATGCTGTAATTTTGAGTGTCATCCTCCTGGGGCTGACTTAGGGAGTGAATTCTGCTCTTTGTCTCCTGCAGCGAACTCCAGTGGCTGCAAGCTGGACCAAGTCAATCTTCTCCCCAGTGCCTTGGTAACTCCTCTCAGGCCAAACAGTATCGTTAAGAATGAAAAGGCTGCGCCAATGGAACTTGTAGCCGAGAAAAGGTCTCTTCCTGCCTTTAATGTAAGCAGCAGTTCAAAACTGATTCTGGGCATATGTCTTTGATAAGAGAAGAAGAAAATTATCAAGATTTTATTCAGGACATTTGTTTGACATTTAACGTGACAGCTTATTTCGTCCACTTTTTCCAATAGACCGAAGGAGTTTAACTGAAATGAAAATAGTTTTTTCCCTTGCTTGTAAATAATATACAAACCTTTTAAAACTAAAGTGGCATAGAAAAACTCAGAAAAACCTATTACACAGTTTTGCCCACTAGAAGAACTGTTGGCATTTTAGCAAAATCACTGGGGGGGGGGGGAGCTTTATGTCTTCTGAATGATTATTATAATCCATAATCCATACCCTCCTTCATAACAATGCAAATTAATGGTGTAAGGAATGGATTTCTAAAAATTGGTAAAATTTTCAGTGGAAAGTATATAATGTAGAATTCAAGATAGTATATTTTTCTCCCTGAATTATGATCAGGCAGAGAAAAGTGAAAATTCTAAATCTTACTGCTGTGTGTGCATGTTTCTCTTCAGACAACCAGCGCCATTGGACAATCTCAAACAACTTTGGAGACCACCGTATCCAGCATCTTGGGGAATGGCACTTTCTCCCCTCCTGCTTCTCATTTAGCTCCAGAGAGTGAAAAACAGCCCCTGCAACCCAAGTATCCTCCTGAGACCAGGCCTTCCCTTCAGGTTCCTGACATGGTGCAGTCTGGCAGCTTTCCAGCCGCCTCTGCTCCGAGCCAGCTGCAGAACAGCGACACCCTCCTGCAGCAGGCCTCCCAGTTCTCCTTGAGGGAGCCTTCCTCCAGAGAGGCTTTGCAATCGGACAGCACAGCCATGGCTTTGTCCCAGCTAACGGACACCCCGCAACAGTCCCCTTCCCTTCAGGAGTCCAGCCAGGCACTGCAGCAGCAGATCTCCTCAAGCATGTTCTCCTCGGCCAGCGGGGTGAGCCAGCTTCAGAGCACAATCCAGCAGCTGCAGGCGGGGAGTTTTCAGTCCAGCCCTGGCGGCAGCGGCAGTGGCAACAGCAGCAGAAACATTGACCTGGTTCAGCAAGTCCTGGAAGCTCAGCAGCAACTGTCCTCTGTCCTCTTTTCAGGCTCCGAGAGTGAGGATGTCCAAGATCAGCTCAGTGTAGAAATTTTCCAGCAGGTGAGCCAAATCCAGAATGGGGTCAACCAGGGCATGTTTTCTTCATCAGACTCCATTCACTCAAGGGCAGAAGACCTTCTCCCCAGCCGAACCGAGACCATCTGCCCACAGCCGGAGACTTCGATGGCTGCACAGCAGCAGGCGCAAGCGATGGAGACGTCTGCTGCAATGGTGATCGACATGCAGCAAGGCCTTTGCCAGGCCCCCAGCCGCATGCCGTCCGACTTGTTCGCCTCCTCTTCCTCCTCCTCCTCCTCCTCCTCCTCCTCGGGAAATGGAAGCATCCAGCAGTCCCCAGTATACCCACCAACGTCCCATTTGATAGGTGGGATGTCGGCAAGCGAAGACATGCAAATGCAGTGTGAGCTGTTCTCTCCCAGCAGTGTCTCAAGCAACGACACGGGTGCTACAGGGCAGCAGCAGCAGCAGGAGCAGGTGCCCACTGGCGGCCCTGCCATGTTCCCTGCTTCGGGCTCTGTGGACAGCAAAGAAGCTTCAGGACAAGCCAAGCAGATGCAGAGCACCGTCTTTCAGGCGATGGTCCAAATGCAACACAGTGGGGAAAGCCAGGCCCAGGTTGCTCTCTTCCCTTCCTCGGAGGACATGATGGCTGCCGTCCAAGGCGCTGGAGCCCAGCAGCAGGGCAGGGGGCTCTTCCAGCAGAGTGGAGAGATGCTCTCTCTCCAGGCGGGCACTTTCTTGCCCCCGGCTGCCCACTCCCAGCCTCAGCTGTTCCACTCTCAGAGCCCCATTGGGGACACCCAGAGCATCTCTCAGGAGGCCCCCAGTTCTCTATTCCACAGCCAGAATGCAGCCGCTTCTTCTGAACAGCTGCAGCAGCAGCCCATGTTTCACTCCCAGGGCAGCGTAGGAGTCGTTCCGGACCAGCAGGCAAGCAGCCTGTTTCTCTCCCGGAATGCTTTGGGCTCCTCTGTTGTGCAGGAGGAGCAGATGCCCTTCTTCGCCACCCAGAGCTCTCTTTCTCCCTTGCAAGGCCCGGCCAGGACTGAGCAGCAACCCGCCTTCCAGCAGCCCCACCTCCAAGGCCCTCTGCTCACCCAGGAGCAGCACCAGTCAACACATCAGGGCCTCTTCCAGGCCCAAGTAACTCTGGGCCCCCTCCCTCCCTCTGGGGTGCCTCCCAACCAACAGGGGGGCATTTTCCAAGCTCAGCATTCACTTGTGGCTCTTCAAAATAGTGCCTCCACCCAAGAACAGCAGCAGCAAAATATGCAGTTCACCAGTCAGAACGCCTTGGGCTCTGTGGCCTCTCAGAAGCCAACGCTGCTGTTCAGTTCCAATCCCAGCACGATGACCAGCCAGGAGCAACAGCAGAGCCAGCCTCTCTTCCACCCCCAGAGTAGCCTGGCCCCGAGGAGCCAAGAGCAGCAGCCCATGCAATTCCAGAGCCAGAGTTCAGGCTCCACCCAAGCTGAGCCACCACAGCCACCACCAAGCTTATTCCATGGCTCCCCTCAGATCCAACTGGTCCAAGGATCCCCCAGCCCTCAGGAACAGCCGGTCACCCTCTTCATATCATCGGCTTCTATGTCTGCCTTGCAGAGCAACATGAGCCAGCAGGAGTTGCAGCAACCCCCTCTATACTCCCCACAGAGCAACCTGCCAAATATCCAGGATGCTTCATCGCCCCCGCAGCAGCAGCAGGCAGCCTCTTTGTTCCACAGTGTATCTGCTGGAAGCTCCATCAACCAGCTGCAGAACTCCTCCACTTCATCCCCACAGACCTCCGGCATATTCCTCTTTGGCATCCAAGACAGTAAGTCTGAGTGTAGAGAGCGCTAGATTTTCCTTGCTGGTCTGCTCTAATGCTGGCATTCTGTTTTACATACCTAAGCTATGACAACAAATTCAGATCAAAATGCTGTGGGGTTTTATGGGCTTTGTAACTACTTGGGTTGAAACTGGCATTCAAATTCATGATTCTGCTTAGTTCTCCCTGCTCAGCAAGTTTGCACTTGGCTTGGGGTGATGCTTGGAAGACCATGTTGGTCATCAGCCTTGATCTGGATGTGTTGTTAGAACCTTGTTTCTTCAGCAGGTTGTGGCCAGCTGTTAACATCTGGACCAGGTTCCATGTCAGAGCAGATGATGACCCTCAGCCAAGCACAGAATGAGGCACAGCCGTCCGTCACGGCTCTCCTGTCCCAGCAAATGTCAGAGAGTCCTCAGATTTCTTCTGCAATGACCACCGATCAGACTATAAAGAAGATTGATGACTTGCTTGTATCCCTACAGAATCAGGGGAACAATACCATGGCTGGCTCCTTCTAACAAGGGAGGTAAGCCAGGACCTTTTCTTTGATTAATGAAATTGGAGAGCTTGTAGCATTCTCTGTGCAACCATGGTTTGCCTGGACAGGAGATGGGATTAGTGTTCATCTTGCGAGCTGTTTGAGCACAGGCCTAATTCTTGAATCGGGCAGGGGGGAGGCGGGTATTCTGGCTATTGGGATCCAGGAGAAGAGCCTTCTCTGCCGTTTTGCCTGCCCTTTGGAATGTCCTGACCCCCAAAGTGAGCTTGGCACCCACCCTCCTGACTTTTGGCATGGGGTTCCAAAGGGGGGGGCTTCAGTGTTGGGAGTGGCTCCCACCTCTTCCTTATCCCTCTCCATCTTATAGCTAGATTATTATTTTTATAGCATTGTATTTATATCATTAAGTTTTATATAGTTTTATCTGTTCATATTGTAAGCCGCTCAGAGTTGCCTTGTGGTAAGATGGGCGGCTAACAAATTTTACAAATAAATAAATGTAGACTGCTTAGCCAGGAGGATCATGACTCTAATCTACAGGTGGCAGATCTCACAGCTTTGCTCTACAAGCTCCAAAGAATCCCAGATTGAATCACTGGCTACTGTCTCGCTCATTACAGGGTGGCAGGATCTGCCCAGCTGGCACCAGAGCCAGAGCAGATAGAAACAGCTCTCATGAGGCTGCTGGTGTTTAGTCCCGTTTACCTTCTCATGGACTTCCAGACAGGAGCCTGTGAAAGCAATCAGCCTAGAGAAGAATGGAGTGACTGCCATCATAGGGGCTTCAACATGAGCTCTTAAGAGGGTTGTACCCCCTTTTAATCTGATGACAGCCTTTCACTGAATATCTTCTCATGGAGGAAACCCTATTGTTGAAGGCTGCTGAACACGAGGGAGGATGAGTCTTTGTGTTATTTATAAACGTCTTTTTGTTTTCTTCCTTTCCTTCAGAAATCGTGCACTGGACAGACTGCATTAGCTCTTGTGATTCTGGAGTTAACTCTTCTCTGTTGAAAGATGGCCTAAAGCAACACCCCTCTGGAAGTTATGCTGAAGTGGGGGGCAAAGCCACGTTTTAGATTAGCCAGGCATGAGCTGGACTGTTATCCTCCTCCCCAGTTCTGTGGGGGATGCAGAGTGTGGCTGTCACCTGTCAGCACATGGCAAGAACATCGGGCTCGCTCTCTCCCTCTCCCGTTCTTTTTCTGGTTTTTACAATTCTTCGGGCGCATTTCCTGTGTCCTCAATCATTTGATGGCTTCCCATGATTTGTGGCTAAGTATGGGAATGGTTTCGATTGAAAAATGTGGCTTGAGCTGTCTGGCACAAGTCTTCTGTGTACGCTGTGAATCCCACCCAGGATCATGGCTTGATGCTGCACATGTCGGGTGATGAATGATTGGGCTCCGAAGCAGCAGCTGGTGTCCCATCAGAGTGGTGGGAGAGGTTTGAGGGGCACCAGGGGGGCCTTGTAGAGAGAGCAGCCTCAGACCAGGGCTGTGGCTTGCTGAGAGCTGGGTGCGAGTGCTCCGCTGTTCCCCCTTCTCAGAAGGAACCAGTTGCTGCTCTAAGGAACCGGGCTCTTTTTGGAGTCTGCTTTGATCAAACGGTGGCTGACTCTTCTTAAAGCTTCTCACTGGAGTTTCCCATCCTCCTATTTAAATATTCTGCCATATACAGAATTAACATTTCGGAGGACCAGAAAACCAGAAAAAATGTTTTGTGATGAATGCACAGCAAGATTTAGGGAAGGAAGAGTAGAGTTTAGGTTGCTTTTGACCCCATTGCTCTTGCTGGGAGATGGAGGCTCCATGCTGGGAACATGGGGCCTTCTCTAAGCTCCTCTTTGAACTCCAAGGCGCGGGAGCAGCTTCGCTAAAAGGCCAGCACAGTCCAGACTGTGTGATCCTAGCAGACTCTCCTGGGGTTCACCTCCTGCAGCCGCCCCCGGGTCTCTGGTGCATCCCACCCTGTGTACGGCGTCTGCCACTCCAGAGTGTCCCTGGGCAGCTCTCGCTGACCTCCGGGGCTGTTGCCTTCTGTGTTGAGAAGCGTGTCACTTGTCTCCCTCGTGTGCCCCTGTGTGGGGCTTCTTTCTCATGCTGTGCCAGTCCGTCTCTTCGGTTAGTGGTCCGTGTGTTCTGTCCCAAGAAGTTTGGGTTATGACGTTTTCAGGAGTACAGGCTCTTTTGCCGATACGAAGGGAACTTTTCAGAAAGAGACCTAACTCGAGATCATTTAATTTTGAATAGTTTTCAGTCGTTCAAGTTTTGAATGGTTTATATCTAATGTGTGTTTCATTTTTTGGAAAGCTCTATTTTGTACTTAGTAAATAATAAACTACTTTGCTATTTGTACTAGATGAGTACATTGGCGCGCGTGTGTGTATATATATATATATATATATATATATATATATATATATATATATATATATATATATATAATATATATGTTCACACAAATATGTTCTTCTTGCCACAGATTTTTGTGGCATGCGTGTGAGTTTATAGTCTCTTCTCCCACCACCTGGTGTCTGGTTATGGGGGAAAGGGGACGGGTTTGTTAAATCTTCATGGAGTATTTCTGTACTTTCTGTGGCAGGCGTTTCTTCTTTGTCTCTGGCCATTCCATCAGTGCTGGCTGGCCGTGAAGGCAGCTTCATGCCTGAGGGACGGAGCTCCTGCTGCGGGGGGATCTTGCAGGGGAGTCCCTCAGGGTGACTTCTTAAAAGCTGGGATCTGATTCCGCTTTTATTCTCTGTTAATGTCTAACATTTTTGCGGGCCTTTTAATTTATAACACTAATACCTTCTGCTTTCCCTCTTTTGTAAATCCTATTGGTTCCTTGAACCCAATTCTGATGCTGAGAAAGAGATGCACACATGCTGAGGGAATTATGGGGAGGTGGTAAGGAGAGTACAAAAGTCCCCAAGCCAGTTTGCTTTTTTGGGGTGGGGGGGGTCACAGTCTGAGGTCAGCTCCTTGTTAATAGGTCCCCTGTCCTGTCTGAAGGGTGCCGGGGGGAGGGGGTGAGCTGGGGCAGTCTGGTGAGCTGCTTGGGGCCAATGCTGAGACACCTGGGACCAATCCTTCACTGAACTGAGGTTCTGCCCAGGGAGCTGCTGATCCTCCTTGCCACTTCTCGTAACATCAGCATCTGCTGCTTGTGCAAAATGGTGAAATTGATACTTTCATGGTCGGTTTTTACTTTTCCTTGGTCCAGTTTAGGTCAATATTTAAATGTGCAACATTTTGAAGATGTGATTTGGTTACCAATCTTTTTGGAGCAAAGGGGCTGCTCAATAGCTAGCAGTGGCTGGTCCTACATCTTTGCTCCTGCTTTCTGTGGGCAAAAGCAGAGTTTCCCTTGGCAAGCCCTTCACCTGGCTGTATGGTTGCTGCTGCCTTTCTGCACAAAGGCTGCATTTCCCACCTCACTATTTTCAGGGCACCGGCATAAGGAATGTGAGGGACTCTGAAGAAGGAGAAGGCTAACGGGGAGGAAGGATCAACCTTTCATTGTGAGAGATGGTCCCTGCCTTTGACATCAAACTCCCTAGCTAAAGCAGGGATTCATTTGTAGAATTAAATAAGGCTTCATGGTTACAAGCCCCAGGAAGAAGATTAAAGTTCAAAAGAAAGTGTAGTCTTTTAAAATACAGTATATCCCCTTTATTAAAGTTTATAGAAAGAATTTCCCCATACAGGCAGTCCTTGACTTACATCCTTTCCTTTTGTGACCGAAGTTACAAGGGTACTGAAAAAAGGGGTTTCCACTGATCCTCCCACTTCACTGTCACTGTCTCCCCATGGTCAGTCACGTGATCAAAACCCCAGCCCTTGTAGAGCTGCCGGTTGTAGTGTCCCGGGGTGAAGGGACGGCCGTTTGAGACCCTCCCAGCCATCTTCTGACAAGCAGAGCTGGTGGGGAAAGACTGATTCAGTTAAGGACTGTGTGGTTGGCCTGGCAACGGGGGCAAAATCAGGTGTCATTCACTTAGCAATTGCCATTCTTAACAATGGAAACTGGTCTCAGTTGTGGTCGTAAATTGAGGATTACCTATAGAATAAAAGGCAAACTGAAAGAAAAAAGAAAGTGCAAGAAATGGAAAAAAGAAAGGAATTTAATTTTCAATAGACAGTTGGTTTAATAATCCCTCCTTAGATATATATATAATGAAATGTATAATCCCTCAGTCCCTTATTTAGTCCAAGCCTGGCTTAATCTTCAAACCCATAAGCCATAGTTTCATTTCTTTTTTTCAGCAAAAAGTCCATGAGGTTTTCAGTCATTCAAAAAAAGTTTTTTTTTCTACAACTAAATATTTTAGGTCAGTTTTGCCATTTCTGCAGATCCTGACATTTTCATAATCCATTCCTCCACTGTGGGGATTTTATTAACCTTCCATTGCATAGTTGTGCTTATGATAATCTTGCTGTAATTACCATCTATAAGATCAGTCTGCCGTGAATTTTTCCTAATTCATTTTCCATAAGGCTGAATAAAGAGTTATAGTTTCTTTGAAATATTAATCTTTTAAGATTCTTTGCATCATTGTGTGAATTTGTATCCAAAGTTTTATTGGCTTTCTCACAAGTCCATCATACATGATAAAATATCCTCTCATGTTTTTAACATTTTTAACACTACTTTGAAATACTTTTATATTTTTGATAACTTTTCTGGTGTCATATACCAATAATACAATATTTTATTTAAAAAATTCCCTTAGATTTATAACATAATGTAAATTTAACACCAATTATCCGGATTTTCTCCCAATATCAATCTCTAAGTTATATCCAAAATTAATAAACCATTTTGTCATGAATCTTCAACTTGTTCATCTTCCATTTCAAATTCCAAATTTATATATCCAAAGGTGCTTTTTTCAGGAGGCAACTGGACACCAGATAGTCTGGTTTCCTCTTGAAAAAGCATCTTTGGGACAACCATGATCTGGATGACTGAGAATCATCATAGACATTTTTCTTATTACATATTCATCAGTTCTGTACAATTCAGTTTCAAATTCCAATTTATATTTTTCAGTTCCACTTGTCTTTTTATCCACATTAACTGTACTTTTTAACTCTTTTTACTGTTTAAGGTTTATTTTTTATTTTTATTTTACTTTTTAATCCAAACCATTGAAAGTTATATCCCTCTGAGATCAGTTGTTCTCTTCATCTTAATTTCTCCATCCTCGTGTATGAATAGGTCTCATGTTAGCTATTTTTTCATATATACGGCTTGTGTTCTGTAGAATGCTTCTTTGCTAAAGGTCAATGTATAAAGGTATTTTCAGGCACAACCAGTGTTCATATTTATTTCATATTCTCAAATGCATTATTTTTCACATAATTAAAACCCACATTAATGTTATGCTACAATAAAACCTACAGCATACAGCAAACAAACCTGATTATTTCCTCCATTTCAAACATTCCTTTTTTCTCAACAAGACCCATTCTTTCATCCAAATTAAACAACAGACTGCAAAATATACAGTGAAGCAATTCTAATACTCCCTATTTTTTGCATCCTGCATAATTTTGAATTTAACCCATGATTTCTTGCCCTACCACACAAATCTAGATAAAATTATTTGCTGCTATTTAACAGAAGCATTTTTTTGAAACTAGGATTGTTTGAAATAAAAACACTATTCTAGTTAATATATTTGTTGTTCTCACAGAAATTCTTCCAAGCTGTGTGAGTTGCAATTTTGCTTTTCTTAGTAAATCTTCCTTAATTTCATTCCATAACTTGATTATGTTATTACCTTAAAATAGCACACAATTCATATTAGACATAATCATATCTAACTAGGAAGCTACTTGCTGTAGTGATTAAGATTTCAGGCTAGCAACCTGGAGACTATGAGTTCCAGTTCCATCTTAGTCAAAAACCAGCTGGATGACTTTGGGCTGGTCACTCCCCCTCAGACCTCAGGAGAAGGCAGAGACAAACCACTAAGGAAATCTTGCTAAGAAAACTGCAGGGACTTGTCCAGGTAGTTGCCAGGAGTCAAGACTGATTCAAACACACTCATGTGTGCCTGTACACGTGCATGTACACACACACACAAACAGAGAGAAAAAAAGCTTGTTTCTCAGAAAAAAAACCCAATAGCCACTCACAGATGGGAGTGGCCCCCAATCATTGCAAGCTGCTTCTGATTTAGCTATTGTAAGCAGACCGTTTCCCAAAGCATCAAATTCTTATTCAGCTGGACTTCTACATGTCCTGAAGCAATAACCAGGCTGATCCTTCCTTCCCCTCTGCCATAGATGCAGCAGCTGGTTTGGGCTGCTCAGAATCGGCTCTCTCAACTTGAGGGTCAGGCCTGCTCCGTGAGAATGGAGTCTCTTTGGAGCCAAAAGCTTTGTGAATGCTCTCCTGAGCTGGTCTCCCTGCATCTCTCTGCTCCCACTTCCTGGGTGTTGGTCACCTTGCAAGGGAACCTGCATGGGAAACAGGGAGGCTCCAGGCTTTGCCTTCTGCCAGTGTGCCCCTACTTTCTTTCCTTCCTCTTAGTTCCTGCGTTCCTGCTTTGCTTTGGGCGGGACAGAGATCAAGCAGCCATTGAGCAGCCCTTTCTGGATCCTGCAATGTGAATGTAGCCTGATTTGGCCCATTGTGCATTTGTGTATCCCTGGCTTGTGTCGGTGGGTTTCTCAGAGCACTGATAACCAATTTTCAATTCATTCTGTTGAAGGGGCTGGGGTGGGGTACTTCATTTGCATTTGTTTTTTTTAGCTCTTCTGTGATAACTTGTTGGATATTAAAGAGATATTTTGCTTCTATTGGGACATTTGTATACTTGCAACTATATTTCTGTACACAGCTGCAGTCCAGAATAAAACTTTGAAAGTTTTCATTTCACAGTGTATATCTGTTGTGCTGTTCTTTCCAACATCTTCCATTTAATAGCATGAATTCTCTTGAGTTTTACGAAGTGCCTTGCTCTCAGGCTCAGAAGCTGAAGAACACCGAGACTGCAGGAGAAGGCTCAATGCATGAATATCCGACCCATTCCAGAACTTTGTTTTTTTCTGTTGCACTCAGTTTCTCCACTTTGGGCTGCACACTTGGTATTCCCAACAAATTTTGAGGTGGTCTGGGAACGCTTATCCCGGGAACAGCATTGGGAGAAATACAGAGTGGGGGATGGAGAAGGAGACCTTTAAAGTCGCTAGGCTTGATGATCTTCTGAAGTTGGCCTGCGTTTGCCTTTCAATATGGCAGCTGCCAACAGAGATGGAACGTTTTGTTGTTTTATGGAATGCAGATTGAAAAATGCTCGTGATAACCCATAATATGTTGAAATAGAAATGGGAATGCCCTAAACTGCAGTTTGGGCACTGTGGTTTTAGTTGTGATCACAATAGCCATACAAAATGCTAATCTCACCTCTGCATTGGTGTCCTCTATTCTGCATTCTGAAACTTGAGTCAGGTAACCGGATGTGCCTCACACCGACTAAAGGGATTTTTCTCTGCTTCTTGGGTTGTGCATGTCTCTTCTGCAAGGCCAATGGCCACTTCTAAAGCAACCTACAACTACAGACCTCACAGAAAGAGTTAGCGAAAGAGAATCAGGTTGCCTCGATTTGCCTCAACGTAAGCTGCTTATTTGGAAAACGGCAGTGCAGCTAGTCCTCGAGTTACAATTGAGCCCAAAATGTATGTTGCTAAGTGAAACATTTGTTAATTGAGTTGCCCCATTTCAAACTTTTCTTGCCAGTGTTATTGTGAATCATTGCATTTGTTGAGTTAGTAACATGGTGGTGAAGTGGATCCAGATTCCCCATTGACTTTGCTTGTCAGATAGTTGGGAAAGGGGATCACGTGATCCCTGGACACTGCAACGGTCATAAATATGAGCCACTTGCCAAACATCTGAATTTTGACCACATGATTCTGGGGATGCTGCACGGTCGTAAGTACGAAAAACGGTGGCCATAAGTCACTTTTTTCAGTGCAATTGTAGCTTTGAACAGCCACTAAATGAACTGTTGTAAGTTGGGGACTACCTGTAGCTATTGTGGAGTGCATAATATTATTTCACACAGTCTGGCAAATTAACCACAGAACATTGGTGCAATGTGCACATTCATGGCTTTTATTTATTTCACTAAGAACATTTACAGACAGAAAAGGAGGGGCCACAATCACTTCCTACCCAGACAGATTAGTCTCAGTAGCTGGACTTGGGATTTAAAAAGTAAGCACTGAATTTAGCACCCTAAATATGCAAAGAGAAAAGGCCTGCAGGTTTTAGGCAATGCAAATGCTGAAGCAATGCTAGCAGGCTTTGATCCCATCGGTGGGCAGCCCTTCAAGGCAACTGAAGCCCCAAATTACACTACCAAGAGAAAGAAGGATCTGACATTGTCTTAGCTGGGCACTCGGGCAAGGCTCCTTTCCCTGCACCTGCTAATTTCTAGGGGAGGGGGAGAAGTGGGCTCATGGCCCCTGCAACCCTACAGAGCTTCTCAATCGGACAATTACTTCTCTGGGGCCTTGATCTGACTGTCTGGCGGGAATGGCTTGCCCAGGTGCTGGCCAACAGCCAGCCCATATTTCTCCTTTTCCTGCTCTTCCTGGACATCTTTCTTCAGCACAAACCCCTTAGCAAAATTCAACTCAAAAAGGCTGTTTGGGGCAAAGCAGAGGGGTTTCTCTTCCCAGATGGCTGACAGTCTCGTCTTCCAGTCCTCCAGGATCTGGGAGCGGACGTTCTCTGGAGTGTGCTGGCCAATGCTGAAAGCAATCTGGGGAGCCAAGACTTGGAAGCCGCAGAAATGAAGGGTGCCACTCTGCATGGGTGAGAACCAAAAGGGCCTTAAAGCTTGCCTGGAGCCAAGCAAAGACACCACCTTGGCATTTTATCTTGAAGGAACTACCCGTAGCCTGAATGCCTTGCCAGATCCACAGAGCCAAGGGCAGCGCAAGGCTGTTCTGTTACCATTTGACTATAAACAGAAATTTGCCAGAGACTAAATCAACTGTCTGCATAACTACTATAGATAATACCCTGTGAAATGCTGGGGGTTGGGGTGGCCACTTTTGCCTTCTTCCTGCATACCAGAAATTCTCTTTGCTCTTAGGAAGGAGCCCCTCCCGCCTGGGACTTTGGACTGATTTCACCACCTGTACATACTATTCTGGCCTTTGGAAATGCAAGAGACACTCCTGAGGCTGGCATTTCAACCAGACACTAAGCAACATTCCCATCCTCAGTCCAAGAAGTGAGCTCTTGTTAAGATTGGGCCTCTGGTCGTCTTTTCTCACCTGTATTGGCCAGAGCAGGATGTTAATGTCTCCATTGATGCCCGCTGGGGTGTACATGGAGCCCATCCCACCAGTGGTGAAGGACAGCACGGCCTTCTTCTTCTGCAGGCAAGCAAAACAGGCAGGCAGGGTCCTGTCACCACCACTGCTGCCCGACTGGCCCAATTCCAGCCAAGCAGGGAGGGGGCTCTGTCATGTCCTCCCAAGCCACAGACAGCACTGAGGCTCAGGGCCAGCATGATGGGCCCTTTGAAGTGGCCAGAAAGCAGCAGCAGCTGATGCCAGCTGGATTTGCATGGCGGATACCCGCCTGCTGGCCCCCATCTCAGTCTAGGGTGGCGACTGCTGGCCCCGCTCCCTTCAAGCGGCCCCAGGCGGCACTTCCCTCCCCCGCAGCCGCCTACCTGGAAGGGCCCCTGGTCGTACATAGCGCCGTAGGAGTAGGCAAAGCCCTGGATGAGGATCCGGTCGAACCAGCCTTTCAGAATGGCTGGGAGGCCAAACCAATGCAGAGGAAACTGGAAGGCAAGCAGAGCCGGGCGGCATCAGGGCGTCGCAGAGCTCTGGCCGGCCTGGCTCTGACTCCCTCCCAACCCCAAAGGCGGCGGCTAGGCGAAGCGCTCTGCTCGGGGGCTTCGGCGCCACCCCCGGCTACGCCAGGACTGTGCCGGAGAGTCAGCCGGGAGATGCGGCAGCCACGCGGGGCCCAGATCGGGCTTGGGCGGCCGGCGCGGGGTCCCACCTGGAAGATGACGAGGTCGGCGGCTGCCAACTTCTCCACCTCGCCCAGGATGTCGCTGCTAAGGCGGCCTTCCTTCCAGGCCAGCCCGGCCTCCTTCGCGTAGTTGAGGTTGCGCGGGTCCTCGGGGTCGCCTGCGGGGGGCGAGCGGAGGTTAGGAGGCGGCGGAGGCGCCGCTGCCCAAAGAGAGCGGCCGGCCCGGGCGGGGCGGGCGGGCGGGGCGGGGGTCGGTACCGGCGAAGTCCGCGCGCGACAGGACCGGCTCGAAGCGCTGCGCATAGAGGTCCGAGACGGCCACGCTCCAGCCGCCGCTCTCCAGCGCCTCGACGGCCGCCCGATGCAAAGCGTGGTTGAAGGAGCCCGGTTCCTGGTGCGCCAGCACGATCAGCGCCCGTCTCTCTGCCGGGAGAGGAGGAGGAGGAAGGAGGCGCTGGCGGGCTCGGCTCCCACCGCGAGCAGCCAGAGCAGAGCAGGAGCCCGCCGGCCCCGACCCTCCCGACCCGGCGCTGCCTGTGCGACGGAGCTCCGGAGGGGCGGCGGCTGGGCGAGGGGGGCCGCCAGGAGGGAGACTTACCAGCCATGGACGGGATCGGGAGCACCGCGGCGGCAGGACGAGCGAGCGAGCGAACGAGGCGACGCCTCTAGCAGCGGCAGGCGACGGAGAGAAGCAGCGCGTTGGGGTCCAGCGGGCGAAGCTGGCCCGGCAGACAGACCCCGCCTCGGCCTCGAATGCCGGCCTTGGGGGGCGGCGCTCCCCAACGCGCCTCGCTCCACCTCCCGTCGGGGGCTGGGAGGCCCCTTCACCGACCTTCCGTTCTCAGGCCGACCGCGGGCGCTTAGCGGTGCGGGCGGCCTCCCGGACGAGTCGGCGCTCCGGCCGGCCCTCTCCCCGCTAAGGGCAATGCCGCTGCCAATAGGCCTCTGCCGGCCCCCAGCTGGGGCCCCCCGTCTCTGCCTCCTTCAAAGAGGGGCAGCTGCGATGGAAGGCGCAGCTCCGGGAGCATTAAAGGGAGGCGGCATGGGCTCCCCTGGCGCCTTGGACCACAGGCCCCGTGGCAACCCTGCTGGTATCCACAACAGGAGAAGCCGGGCCCCAGAGGGCCTTTGTCCACCCCAAACCATCATTCCATAGGGAGGGAGCCCCCTCCCTATGGAATGATCTCCCCCCGGAGATACGGGCTATGACGGATATTCTGACCTTCCGGCGCGCAGTGAAAACCCTATTTTTTAAACAGGCTGGCCTGGCCCAGTAACTGTATTTTGGTTTTAATTTAATTTTAATTGGGGTTTTATTAGCTTTTAACTTTTAACTGAATTTTTGGGATAGACAGCCGGATCAATTTGGTTTAATTTATTTTTAATTGTATTTATTGGGTATTTATTGTATGTTTTTAGTAGGCTGTACACAGCCCCGAGTCCCTTTTTGGGAGAGGGAGCGGTATAAAAGTTTAATTAATTAAATAAATAAATAAAAATAAACAGGTGGTTTCCAGCCAACTAAAGGATGGCCCTGCTCTGGGTGCCCCTCCCTGGCCCCCACAGCCTTGGACCCACTGAAACATCCCACCGGGGTGATGCAGGAGCCGCTTCAAGGACAGCATGCCAGATTTCCATGTAGGTGGGACGGTAGAGAGTACAACAGGCCCCTCAATGTGCAGGGAGAGGCCTTCTGGTCAGCTGAAGGCAAAGGGGGCGCAGGCGGCTTTGGGCCCTGCCAGAGCAACTGGCACAACTTAGTGACTATTCAAAGTGATGTTATTCCCCCCCCCCCCCCCAACCACCACCACCACCACCAAGGTCCAATCTGAGTGAGTCACTGGGACCAAATGTTTCTTCTTCCAAGCTTTTGGGTTGTGCTTGCAAGAGACTGATAGTCCAGGTTCAAAGTTTGGTCACACATGCACACACAAACACACACATACACACCTTGTGACCATAATCTCCAGGCTCCATTACAGTCATAAATTACCCTTCTCCCTCAGAGGTGAAGACATAAAATAGCCACATCAGCTGAATTGGCTAGAACAGGTGAAGCAGCATCCAGTTCAAAAATTCAAGGCCGAATAGTGCCGAGAAAGCCACTGCTTAGCCCCAAATCAGCTCCACAGGAGACCAGAACTACTTTCGGGAGAGGGCCTGTAAGAGTCTTTCCCTCCTGTCCTCCTTAGCACCAGAATGCTTGCCTACCAAACGTTTCTGGCCTGTTTCCTTTCAAGGTCACCTTCCATCCTCAATGCAGAGCACGAGGAAGAAACCCTGATGGACTTGTCTGGCGAGGGTGGGTTCTTGGAAATGAGCCAAAGCAGTGCAGATACCCAAGAGGATGGAGTGGCCATCACAAAGCCTTACCAGTTTTGCTGCAAATTCTGGTGGCCTGGGCTCACACAAGACCCCAGGCAGTAGAAAAGCAGTGGGCAAAGTTTTGGTTTTTGGGCTGAAGGGGTTGCAGAATTCAAAAGTCAGTGCACCAACCCAGGAACTGGGCACTAGCATGTTCTGAAAAGCAAACTGTCTCTTCTAGGTTCTGTGCATTTAATCACCTGTGGCTGCTGAAATACAGCAATCTTGCAAAAGATTCTTTGTCACAGGAAACCCTGCTGGAAGAAGTTTTAATTCCTTTCTTCAGTCTGCAAGTGATCTCTCAAGGGATAAAATCAAAGAATGTAGGACAAACAAATTTGCTGAGCCTCCCAGAAGGATGGTTTCATCAGATGCATGTTTAAAGCCAAAATCCCAAAGGGAGTTTGCTGGCATCTGCTAATGCTAGGAAAGCCAAGATACACTTTAGTCTTGAACAGCTGGAGCATCTTGGCGCTTACCTTGAGCATCTTGGGAGAAAAGTAACACAAAATTGGCCCATCCCCAGCCATCCAACTCCATTCTGGGTTGCTGATGAAAACAAGGAAGGAAAAGGAAGGACCTCTGTTGTTTGGGCTGTCTAACCACAGGGAAAACTAGAGAAGGGTCTCCGTAGGGAAAAGTTTCCACCAGCTACACCAAGCATCACTTGAAAAAAGCCAAATTTATTTTCTCCACATCTAGAAAACAGCCATAGTTGAAGAAAAGCCAGGGTTTATTCCAACTACTGCTTTTCTGCTTCTTGAGAGTCCAAGTCAACTTTCTCCAAACGACACTTTCCCTGCAGCTCTTTCTGGATTGCGTCACAAGAGCCCTTTCACCCACGGCCAGAGGGCTGAATCCAGCCTCTCTCCCTCACTTGTTTTTCAGGCACTTCTTGCGACTCATGTTCGGGTTCAGGCGCCTCCTGCCTGCACCCAGCGCCGCATCCCGGATCTGCAGATTGGCTGCCCGGCTATGAATGTCGTGTTCAGCAAAAGGAGAAACTCCAGCCACATAGTTGGGGTCAAAGGCATTGGTCTTCTGCCTGGCCTTGCGGGAGAGCCGCTGCTGTGGGAAGCGCTGGTCCTCTGTCAGGTGGGGATTAGTGGCGTGCTTGCCTCCTTGTGGAGCTGGCAGGGAGTGCTGTGGAGACAAGCCCGGCAGGCCGTTACCCCCTGGAGGCCATGGCCTTCCTTGGGCTGCAGGGGCCCTGAGAAGCCTAGATCTGCCCAACTGGTTCTCTGGCCTGGGGCTGGTGAAGCAGGGAGTGGCTGCCTAAGGTAGCTCGGCTGCTCCCAGCCCAGCCCTTCTCATGTGGGGCGGGGGGGGGGGGGAGAGGGGGAGAGAGGGGTGAGGAGAGGCAGGCTGGAGCATTGGCAGTCCTTGCTAGAGGGGAAAGGGTAGGTGGAAGCAGACCACCTGGATGGGGCAGACTCACCCGGAGGCCGCGTGGGTTCAGAACTTTGGGGTTCTGGGAAAAATGCAAGTGAAAGCTGCCATCGTCTTTCACTGTCACGGCCACTTTCTTCAGCGTCTTGTTCCCACAGTGGGGACAGAAAAGCCGGGTCATCTTTGATGTTGTCCTAGAGAACAGCACATCAGCCCCATGAATGCCACGTGGCTTCCCAGCCAGCAGGCCGCCTGTGGCTTGCAAACCACGTACCTGAAGCAACCATGGCAACGCAAGATGTAGCTGCGGGCATGCTGGATCAGCAGGCCGTTGAATGCCAGCACATGCAGCCCCATCTGCAGCAGGACATTCTGGGAGAGACAGGGAGAAGGCAAGTCAGGCAGGGTCAGAGCACGGCCAGGCCCAACCAGGGTGAACAGCGGGCTGCCTGGTCTCGCCTGCTTGCCTGCATAGCAAAGTCAGTGGTGACGCAGCCAACCTGCACCTGGGCAGGCCCACTCCCCCAGCAAGGGCTCTGCTGCATCTGCTCGATGTTCCTCGGTGTGATCCAGCCGTCCTCCTCGCCGCTCTCCTGGCCTTCAGGGTCCTCCGCTTCCAACAGAAGAGGGTCTGCTTTCTGTGCAGGATGGAACAATTGGGCAGGATCTCTGGCACTCAGTACCTGTCCAACCCACCGAGCCAAGAAATCCCCCACGTGCCAGTCATGCAGCCACTCCAGCCGTGAGGGAAGGGAGGCAGTGGATCGCCTACCAACAGGCCTTCCAGGTCCTCCTCTATGTTAGGCAGAGGGTTCCTCCAGAACAGGAAAGAAGAAAACTCTGTCTCTGCAAGTGCTACGGGATCTCCCGGATCTCTTTCTGCTACCAAAGGGATCTTCTCATTCCCTGGGCATTTGGTCTCAGGGTTGAAAGTGAAAAGCCAAATGAATCTCAGCCTCCCCGGGGCACCTGTCAGTCAAGGCAGCGGCTGCGCCCAAGAACTGGCAAAGCAGCAGCCCTTTCCCTGCTTCTTCCAGCCTCTTGCCTTTGGGAAGCCTTAATGGGAGGAAGGAGCTTCTGCTGAGGCTCCCAGTCGGAGTGGCTGACCCCACAATTACCTGGGAGGGGACATGGAAGCCAGGAATGTCAACCGGTGCTTCGGGGTGACGGTGTGTTAAGCTGAGCTGCACCTGCAGGGAGAGGCGCCGCCGTCTTGAGCGGAGGGCAGCAGCGCCGGGCCCGGCCCCCTTCCCCATCGAGCCCCCTCCTCGCCGGCAGCTGCACGGCATAAAGGTGGGCGCCGGAGGTACCTGAGGCCGCGGCTCCGTCCGCAGGGGGCGCCCCACGCCATGCTCGGCCTCCAGCTGCAGCGTCAGGGCCAGGACCTGGATGTCGGCGGCGGAGAGGCTGCGGAAGTCGCCCGTCTGCTTGGAGAACTCGCTCACTGCGGGCACGAGAGAGAGAGAGAGAGAGAGAGAGGCGCGCTGGGGCCGGAAGGGGCGAGGGCCGGGAGGGGGGCGAGGGCCGGGCGGTCACTCACCTAGTCGCACGTGCTCGGGGAAGGGCTGCCGGAGGAGCAGCTCGAAGGGCAGCCCCGCCAGCCGCCGCCGCGCCGCCCGGTCCCGGATCTCCGCCAGCACCTCCCGAGTAGTGTAGACGCGCCTGCCGATCTCCTGCGGGGACAGCGGTTAGCCCGGCTCGCCCCCGCTCCCCCCTCCCCTCCCCCTCCGCCCAACCACCCCCCACCCCCCGCGGTACCTGGAGCGGCGCCGCCCGCAGGAAGGCGCTGGCGTCGGCCACGAGATGCTCCACAGGCGCCATCCTCGGCCCGGCCAGAGAGCAGCGACGCACTAGAGCGGCACCGACGCCGGAAGAAGTGCCGCGGTTTCCGGGTGTTCCCCCCCCACGCGATTCATGCGCCCGCTCTATCCGTCGCGCTCCGCTCGCTGGTCCGGCCGTGCCCGGGTGACCTGCCGTCACGTGACAGGCTCCAGAGGCGGAAGCGCTCGGAAGCCGCGCCGGGGAGCCGCAGCCAGAAACCCCGCGGGGCCCGGAGGTCGCAGCGGCCGCGTCGCTCCGCAGGTGGGTTGAGGGCGGCCTCAGCTGGGAGGAGAGCCTTGCCCCTCGGCCCGCTCCCCGCCGCCCTGCTCCCCCCCGGACTTCGCCCCGGCAGAACCAGGCGGGGCCTGTTTCGCTCCGCTGCCGCCGCCGCCCTCCGGAGCCCTGCGCGCCTGAGCCGCAAACCCAGGCCGGGCCAAGCGGAGCGCCCGTGGCCGCCGCCGCTCTGGGCCTCCCCTTTCTCCGCGTTGCGACGAATCCGAGCTCCGGGTTCATCCCGCTGTGCCCGCCGAGCTCTCGGGCGGCTCAGGGGGGAGAAGCCCGGGCGCCCGCCGGCCTCTTTGCGGTGGGGGAGGCCGGGAGCCCGTCGCGCCGGAGAGGCTCTGCGGCCGGCCAGCCTGGAGCTGAAGCGCCGCGCTGTCGCCTTGCAGGGCTGATGATGCGATGGCCTCGGAGGGGCTTGCTGGGGAGAAATCTCCGCTCACCGTGAAAGGTGCGTCCCGCTCCGCCGTAAGGCCGTCCTTCTGCCCCTGCCCGCCTTTGGCGGCTGCCCTCCTGCCCGGCCCAGGTCCGTAGCCAGCAACCGCGTTTGTCTGCCCGGTATCAGCGGGGCCGCCTTCCTCCTCCCCACTCCGGCCGTAAAGGGGAAATGCTGCCGTCTTTTCGCCTGGCGGCATCCCCTCAACAGGTCGACCGGAGCTATGCCTCTGCCCTGGCAGCTCTCTTAAGAGCGGGTGGGAGGGGGCGCTCCCCGAGAACCTCTAGCAGGATCGCGCCGCTGTCCCGGCTTCTGTTGCCGGGAGACGTTTCCTCGAAGCGTCCCCAGCCTAGGCCTTCTTGGGCTCTGTCCCTTCCCTCACAGGCCCCTCTTTCTTGAAAGCTTCCTGCGTGGCGTTTATTGTTCCCGTTTGAAAACCTCCGTTACTCCGTGGCCTTTGGAACCAGGAGCTCAGCCTTGTGCAGATGTGCAGCATAGTCGACAAAACCTGCCTCCCCCCCCCCCCTGCCCCCGCCTGCCCGTGGCAGGAAGGGCCTGCCTCGGTGGCCCCTTCAGGCCGGCCAGCTGCCTGCCATGCCGCCTGAGGGCCACTAGGGGCTCCCAAAGCCCAGCGGCTTCTGGCCGGCCCTGGCGCTGCCCTGATCCCCCCCACCCCTTTCATGCTGAGCTCCCTCAGTTGGGCGTTGTGGCACCGGTTGCTTTGCACCTGTCTAAACGCTTTCAGTCAATTGAAAGGGAAGCCGGTGTGCCCTTTTGGCCCTGGTCCCTGCCAGGCACATAAAGGGTGGGTGCTGCTATGTGCAGAGTGGCCTGGTGGACGGCGCAGGGGCTGGGAGCAGAGGCTGCGATGAGGGTGGGCGTGAGCCTGTCCCTTCTTCCTCCCACAGTGGTTTCAGCCAAGCCCAAGGCCCAGGTCCGCCAGCCTCGCATCACCTCCTTTGTGGAGGTCGTAGCAGATGGACTCGCCAGCGAGGCCAAGAAAACGAGCAGGCAGACCGGGAGCTCCGAGCTGCTCTGGAATGAGAGCCTGGTGCTGTAAGGACCGGGGCCCTGAGCAGTTGGGGGAGCGGGGGGACAGCCTTGTTCTGTTAGCCGTACATCCTGCTCCATAGAAGCTGAGGGTTGCAGGCTGTGCCAGGTAGATCTGCAGGAGGACTGGGCACTGATTGCTCTGCCGCAGCTGCCTCCATGATAGCCTGCTCTTCAGAGTGGAAGGCGGGGTGCTCCTGTCTGCTACTCTTGGGTCGGCCTGGTTCCCCCCTCTTTCAGAATGGTTTGCATGTCAGCTAGTCCTAGGGCTCCACACCCCGTCCTCCTCTCTCCTAGGAATATCACTTCTCAAAGCCGCCTGGATCTGAAGCTCTGGAGCTGCCACACCCTGCGCAATGAGCTGCTGGGAGTGGCGTCTGTCAGCCTCTCCAGCGTGCCGAAGCAGAGCCAGGGGAAAGGTACTTCTCTGCTCCACCGAGCCCTGCCCTCCTGGCCTCGCTGGGCCTCCTGGCAGCAGAAACGCCCAGCCAGGAAAGGAACAAGGCTGCCTTGTGGGCAGCTGGGCGGCCTTCTAGGCCCACAGTGGGCAATGGCAGCGGCAGCAGCTGCCGCGATGGAGGTCGCCCCTCCTGGCTGCTGGCCATCTGCTGCCCCTCTTGGCAGGGACTGGGGTGGCCCTAGGCAGCCAGGGGGCACAAAGAAGGTCTCCATTCAGGGGCAGCACAGCACTCCGTCTGTTCAGCACAGCTTCCCCCCCCCTCCCCGCCCGGCTCTCCGGCAGAGAAAGCTGCCTGCTGAGTGGGGCTGGGCTGAAAGGAAACAGGGCTGGGGGCTCCAGTCTAGCCTGGCGATCTCCACCCCTTGGGGTGGGGGCGTCGGGTTGAGTCAGGGCCCTCGTCTGCCCTTGGGGGCACTGGGGCCTTTTGGGGCCACCCTGCCTGGTGCGCACTTAGTGGCTGGGGCAATAGTGGGGCGAGCCTCCCCTTTTTCCATCTGCTTGCTCCCCTGAGCCATCCACCTCTGTGGATACAGTGCTCCTTCCATAAGGTGAAAGGCAATTTGGGGAAGCAAGTGGAAACCATTCCGTTGGGTACAGGAGGAGAATGGCATTGGCCGGGCTTTGGCTGCAGAGAAAGGCTTTGAAGGCTGCAGCTGGGCCCCGGGGCTCTGGGGTGACCCTCCCCCAGCTGTTGCAAGCCAGAATGGGAGGCGTGCTGGGTGATGGGGAGGCTTGGAGGAGGCCTGGCTGCTATCGCCTGCATGCCCCAAGGGAAAGGCTGATGCTTCTTCCCAGCTTAGCCCAGGAATGGGGCAGCTGGTGGACTTCCCATCCCAGCGAGGGAGGGGAGCAGGGAAGCCAACTGACCCTTGCCAGGCTCTGCCCAAGAGATGCCACTCGATGGGAAGAATAGGCTTGTGGGTGGGCTGGCCACCGGTGGACCTCCTGGCTAGGCCATCCTTAAGCTGTGACCAAGCTGGCCAAGCTCTGAGGCAACAGAGCCCCCCAGGAGCTGCCTTCCACCCTGCTGGGGGAGAGACCTTCCTGGGGTCAGCTGAGCCCTGCCAACCGCCCCTCCTCCCTGAGCAGCTCTCCCTCAGCTCCTTCTGCTCCTTGAGGGCCTCTCAGGGCTGCTGGGGGAGGGCGGGGAGGAGGGCGGGGGGGGGGGGGGCAGGCAACCCTCTGCAGCTTGAGGGAGGGTCTGAACACACCCAGGCCCCTCCAGCGCCTCCTTGCAAGGGCCTCTTTGCTCTCCAACCTTTCCTGCCTAGCCTGATGAGCCCAGCCCCAGTGGTGTCTGTGGGAGGAGGCCCTGGGTTAAACTGGGAGGGGGGGCAGTTGATTTCCTGGTTGTGGTTGTACCTGGGGGGGGAGTTAAAGGAAAATCAGTCAGCCATGTGGGTGAACTAGTGAAGAGCCCAAACAGAGCCCTCCCTGTCCTGCTTCTCAGTTTGTATTCAGGGATATTTTGGGAGCCCCGCTTCAGCCCCTCCCACCGCTTTTGCAGCTGCAGCCGGTGCCGGTGGTGGCATGCAAGGAGGGAGGCCCCTGAGCAAAGGCTGCCTTCTCTCCGCAGACGCCAGCCCTGCAGGCAGCTGCTTGGTATGGGCAGGGCAGCCCCTCCACCAGCCTGCACCCCATGCGAAACTGGGTGCTGTGGGCCTTTCTCTCTCTTCCCGCACACACAGAATCCTTCAGCAGGTCAGCTGCTGCTTCTCGAACTCGTGCAGCCCGTTACTTCCAGCTTTTTCCACGCAGTGTCTCTGGGTTTCCAGATCTTAAAATATAGGATCGACACTGAAAACAATTTTCCAGAAGAGATTCTGAGCTCTATTTAAAAAAGAGAAAATGCTGTTTTGTAATTCAGAAATGATGGTTCTAAAATTATTATTTTTTCCTTTCTGGCAATTTTGATGCACTACTTCGTGATTAGTTGCAGTTCTGAGGTGCTTTTGGGTACACTTTTCAAACACTGAACCCCAGCGCAAAATTCAGACTCTTCCCATTTCTCCCCAGGCCTAATCTCCATTCTTCCCAAGCCCAGTTCCTCTTGTCTGGAGTCTGTCCCACTCCAGCCGCCCACCCGACTGCTCGTTCAGGCCTGGGCGGGGCTTGGGGGAGCGACTGGCATGCTCCCCCCTGCTGTGGCTCCCTCGTCCTGCCCCACCCCCAGCCCCAGAGGGAGTCCCAGCCAAGGGAAGCTCTGCTGCCCAATTCAAGGCTGGCCTGCCTTCGTGCCCCTCTCTGGGGAAGCCCCATTGGGCAACTGAAGCGGGACTGGCCTTGATGGAGCCCACAAGTGGGACTTTTCTTTGGAAGGGATGTGCTGAGCCCTCTGCTGGGAGAGGGGGGGCTCTCATCTATGTGGGGGGCAAAGAGGATCTGGGGAGCAGCAGTGGGGAACTGGACTGCTGCTGAGGTGGGGCAGAGCAGTCGTCGAAGGTCGTTACGGGGCGTCTCCCCCAGCATGAAAGGAGGCGTGTCCAGGGGGCCTGCTGGGTGGGTCCCTTCTGGAAACCAGGCCAGTGGGTGGGGGGGTCTCTGCAGGCTGCCTTGAGTTAGAGTTGGGCTCCTGCTGGCCCCAGAAGGGGAAGGCAGCCGGCACAGGGGCGGCAGTGGCTCCTGCGGCTGTGTGTGAAGAGCCAGCTGCCCGGTGAGGAAGAGAGCAGAGCTGGGGCATTGTGGGCACTGAGGGGCCGTGGCTTTCGCCCTCGCAGTGGAGACCAAGCCGATGACCCTGAACCTGCAGGCCGAGAACAAAGGCGGCCTCCTCTCGGGCGGTGAGCTGACCATCTTCCTGGATGGGCCTGGCATTGAGGCGGGCAGCCTGACTAATGGCACCGTCACAGCAGCCGAAGGTGAGCAGGCTAGCAGCTGCCCACAATGGGTGCCCCTCCCCGTCCCTGCCTCTGCAGGGACCCCGGGCCCCACCCGCTGAGCCCTCTAGTCGGGGGAGGGAGGGTGGGGCTGGGCTGGCTCCTTCTGGGAATGGGCTCCGAGGCCTGCTGGAAAGCAGCCACCCAAGAGCTGCCCCACGGAAATCCTCCTGCACCCTTTCTCCAGGCCGGCCTTCTGTTGCAAGCCCTCAGTCCTGGGGGGCGGGGGGGAGGATGCTGCCCAGGCTTGGCTCTGTGCAGTTTCCCAGCTTCTTGCTCTTCTAGGGCCCCAGGGAGCCGGGAGGGAGCCTGGGGGCCCAGCTGCATCCCCGGAGAACAGGCCCCAAATCCCCAGCGCAAACTGCCTTGGTGGCTGGTCCAGGTAAGGCTCTGGATGGGAGAAGTTGCCCAAAGACTCCTTGGGCTGCAGCGGGAGGAGAACCAGCCCTACGGCTCCCCCCAAGGCCTGCTGCCCTGCCCTGCCCTTCTGGCTGAGGTGGCCCTGCGGGGCCCTTTCAGGGGCCCTAACCAGGCTCCCGGTGAGTCCTCGGCTGCTCCTCCCCAAACATGCCACCCTATTCGCTGCACCTTTCCTGAGTGAGGAGTCAGGGAGGGGAGCTGCAGCTGGGTCGCCCAGCTCCCGCCCCAGTCTCCTCTGTTGTTCTGCCCATTTGCTTCCTGGGCTCTGGCATCACAGCTCTGGGCCTCATGCGGGCGTTTGGATGGGGGAACCGAGGGCCTGGCTTGCTCTCCTGGCCTGTGGTTGCCCTTCCCCAGCTCTGTGGGCCTGGTGCCCACCCCAGCCTTCCCCCCAGCGCCCCCCATGTTGCTGCCCTGGTCCCATTTTAAGCTTCCTTATAAGCACTGCCATGGAACTGCCTTGGCTCACTTCCATGAGCTATTAAAAGGCGGTGCCAAGTGACATCCATCCCTCTGCCAATCAGTTGTCCTTTGGAAGCAGCCGTGGGGGTGGGGTACTTTGGGTATGTGGGATCGTACCACCCCATCAGGTGAGTCAGTGAGTTGACTATAATTGTGTTAATTCATCTTTGGCATCCATCTTATAACACGGTTCTGAGAGCGCCTGAGGATTCTGGGAATTAAGAGTTCCCCAAGAGAGGCCCTTCCCTAGTCCCGCCCTGGAGCGTTGAATGGCCCTTGCAAGGGGGGTGCCGAGCAGGTGCAGGCTGGCTCGGGGGGAGGGGGCAAAGCAGCTTTCCAGACCTTCCCGTTCAGCTCTCAGCCGGGGCGCCCAGCTCCCCTCTTAATACCAAACAGCTGGGCCCCTCCAGGCCCCTGTGATACTGGGGCCCAGCAGGAGAACGATGGCCTCTGCGCCCAGCCTCTCCTGGCACTGCTAAACCTTGCGGCTCCCAAAAGGAGCCCCGTCAGACCCCCAGAGGGACACTGAGTCAGAGGGACCAAACCCCCGGTGCAGTGGCAGCTCCACGGCCTGGAGGTGTGGGGTGGGGAGCTGCCAGTGGTGATCTTCCCTTTCTTTCCTCCCCAGAGCACCCAGGTCGGCAGTGGAAGCCCCCAGGCAGAGTGTGGCCCCCCTGGAGCAGAGCCCAAGCCTGAAGATCCAGCCTCCACAGCTGGGCAGAGGCCAGGAGGGCAGCCAGAGCAGGGCAGGTTGGCCTGGGCAGAGGGGAGAGGCCTGCTCAGCAGCCCCTCAGTTGACAGATGCACGCTGGCGGGTGGGGGGGCTCCAGATGTTGCACTCTGGCCGGGGCTCTTGGGAATTGTGGTTCAGCAGCCCCTGGAGACGCCTGGGGCATCGGTGCCACGGTGGGGAAGGACGGGAGGAGGGCGCTGTTGAGCCAAGGGAGGGGCTCTGTCTTTGCAGGGAACGGAGAGTCCGAGAGCCCTGCAGCCGAGGCTGAGGAGGAGCCGGCTGGGCCCCCGGAGGCGCCCCCACAGCCCAGTGTGGCTCACCCCCCCACAGAGGCAGAGGAGGCAGGCCCAGCTGTCCAGGCCGCCCAGGCGGCAGTCCAGGCGCTGGAGACTCTGCCAGCCGGGTACGGGGCAAGGGGCCCTCTCTGGGTTGTCCAGCAGACGAGGGCTGGGGGGGCTTTGGGGCAGCCTGGCCTTCTTCCACCGGAGGCATTTTCCAATGGAAGCGCTCCAAGGACGGTGCCTCCTGGATGGGTGTGTCACCGCCAGGTACTCAGTGCCTCCTTGTGTAGCTGTGTGAGCCCTGTTGTGCTCGGCTCAGCGGCTGCTGGAAAAACCCCAGCCTCTCAGCAGCTCTTTCATCCCCAGGCCTCGCCTGTGGCCGGGGGGGGACGGGACCCAAGATTCCCGTGTCCAGGCCCTGCACCCCGTTTCCCCCCAATGGCGCTCGCCCTCTCTCCTTCTCCACCGGCCCAGAGCTCCCCTTGCACGACTTCCAAGGGCTGGAGCTGGGCTCTGCAGAGGAGCCGCTTCCTGGGGAGCCCATCCAGAAGGCCCCTCCCCAGCGGACTTAGTGGCTGCCCCCACTTCCTGCCCTCCAGCCCAGCATCTGGTTCC
This sequence comes from Bungarus multicinctus, assembly GCA_023653725.1. Taxonomy (NCBI): domain Eukaryota; kingdom Metazoa; phylum Chordata; class Lepidosauria; order Squamata; family Elapidae; genus Bungarus; species Bungarus multicinctus. The sequence goes on along the minus strand of CM042839.1, from coordinate 430,985 downwards.
TCTCAGCAGTGGCGTCTGGCCTGGGGACAGCCAGCCACCCTCGTCGAGGCAGGGCGCGCGCCCGCTCACCGTTCACCTGCCTCTTGTGCACACAGAGGCGCATTATGCTGCCTGCCCCAAGTAGAGCACAGGCTGCGGCTCCCTGCGCAAGGCCGGGCCTCTTGCTTGGATGGCAAGCAGGGCTCCGAGCGACCATCCTGCTCCCAGCAAAGCGTGTCTTGGGGGCTGCGCTTGGGCAGTGGCTGGCAGATGCCCCGCGGAGGAACTGCTGGACTTCGGCCGGAGGGGAGGAACCCAAGAAACATGCGGAGGAGGGAAGCCAGGGTCTCTGGGAATGGCCCCCGCGGTTCCCCTCACCTCCGCCTCCGCCTCCTTGCCCACAGGTGGGAGCAGCGGGAGCTGCCTAATGGAAGGGTCTACTATGTGGACCACAATACCAAGAGCACCACCTGGGAGCGCCCCCTGCCGCCAGGGTAGGTACTGCGGGTTGCGGGGCTCACCCAAAGCCCCCAGGGACTCCGGCTCCAGGCAAGCTGTCCCCCAGCCCTCCCCCAAACACCCCCTGACCCCGGCCAGCAACCCGGAGGTGCTGAACGCCCAGCGACATGGGGGGCCCCGAGGGAAGCCAAGTTAACCTGGTGAGGGGCTCCTTTTATGTGCAGCTGGGAGAAACGTGTGGACCCCCGTGGCAGGTATTACTTTGTGGACCACAACACACGCACCACCACGTGGCAACGCCCCACTGCTGAGTACGTGCGCACCTACGAGCAGTGGCAGAGCCAGCGCAACCAGCTCCAAGGCGCCATGCAGCAGTTCAGCCAGAGGTTCCTCTACCAGGTAGGGGCCTTCACACACACACACCAGGGACCTTCCCCCCCCCCCCCTTCAGAGGCAAAAGACCCTGCCGGGAATCAACACCAGGTCCAAAGGAAGGCTGGCCAGCCCCGCAGTTCAGGCAGATCCCTCTTGGGAGTCTCCTCAGGCATTCTCACATCCCGGGATCCTTCTGGCTTCACTGAACCTTCCTCAGGCCGAAGCAGGGCAACAGCACAGGGCGGGCAGTAGGTAGGCAGGAAAGGAAAGGGGAAAAAAGGGAAGGGAAAGAATGAAAGAGAGAGAGAGAGAAAGAAAGAAAAGAAAGAAAAAGAAAGAAAGAAGGGAAGGAGCTCCGTTCCCTGGGCTTGAGAGGGCCAGGTATGCTCCAAAGAGGCACCTCCGTCCCCTCCACGGGCAGCACAGTCAGGTGGGGGGGCAGGACCAGGCAAAGTCCCTCACAAGCTGCTGTGTGCAACTTCACACCCCAGCCTAGGACTCCCCCCTCCCTCCCCCCCTGCTGGGGGGGAATGAGCCCCGCACACCTTTGGGGCACAATGGCTTCCCTTTCAGCCTCCTCACTCCGACCGACCGACCGGCTCCCTCCAGAGGCCCCGCTGGGAGCTGGGGAGGGGGCTCTCTAAACAAGCAGCGGCGGCTGGCAGCTGGTTGCACCTCCCGGCCCGGCCCCTTTGCCCGCAGCCGCATAAAGGTGCTTTGTACCGGCTGGGCGGGGGGGGGCGGGAAGGCGGCTGTCTGGGTGGCATGAATGTGCCCTCTCAGGCCGAGTTTCGCGGCCCCGTGTGAGGGGGAGGCGGCGGTGGGCGGCCAGCCGAGCCAGGAAGCTCTGGGCGTGGCGGGCTTGTGGGAATGATTTCATTGGAAAGGCCTGCAGTATTTTTCCCTCTTGCCCGGGCGTGGAGGAGGCTGGCCGTGGGGCTGCGGTGCGGCTCATGGCCTCAGCCAGCACGGGGCCAGAGGCGCTCCCACTGCTGCCCTGAGCAGGCACACGCCAGATGCCGTGCGGCTCCCGCCTCGGGCAAAGTGGGCCCAGCGGGCAGCGCCAGGGGTGGGAGAGGAGCCACCAGCAGCTGCCTCTAAGACTGACCGGCCGGGCACTGGCTTTGCTCCTTCCAGTCCTCCGGCACAGCTGCGGACAATGACCCCTTGGGCCTGCTTCCTTCTGGCTGGGGTAAGTACTTTGAACTTCAGTGCAGCCGGCTCTGGGCTCTGGATTCAAATCCTGCCTACCCTTGAAGTTCCTGCACTCAGCCCTTCTTTTCCACGTGGGGCAAGGTGGGGAGGGGAAAATTCTGTTCCTGGTGAGGCCCCCGAGAGCTGTGCAGGGAGGGGAGGCGGCTGAGATAGAGGTAGAGGGAGCCCCAAAGTCCCTGCCAGGAACCTGGGAGTTGGGGGGCGTTGAAACAGCAGTGCAGCCCAAGCTAGGGAGCCAGGAGCCACCTGCTCAGCAGTGACCCACACAGTCCTGTGGTAGTGAAGCCTAGTGAGTGCTGGCTTGGAGCTGGACCAGAGTCCAGGAAGCTCTCAGTGCGAGTCTTCCCTTGGGCAGCCCAGCCCACCTCGCAGGGCAGTAGGGAAGATGGGCAGGCAGCATTCTGTATGCTCCCTGGAGTTGGGCCAAATACAGCTGGGTGGTCAGTAATGGATTTCTCCTCTGCCCTTCAAGGGTGGAAGGCTTTTCGGTGGGGGGGGGGGGCAGAGCCGAGTGGCAGGACCTTCAGAGCTCTGCCCCCAGAGCCCCTCAGCAGGACTCCCGGCCTGGCTCCTTGGCCCCGAGGCTCTGGTGGCGAGAGGGCCCAAAGGGGCACCAGCCACGGGCAGCTCTGGGGAAGGGAGCCCCGGCCCTTGGTCCTCAGGCACCCTGAGTCCCAAGGGAAGAGCCTGGGGGCCCGGGGCCTTCCAGGTGCCCCTGCTCTCTGCTTGACCTTAGCTCCCCCCCCCCGGCCTTCCTCTGGGCCGGAGACTGAGCAGTGGAGTGTCCCTCACTGGGCCTGCCCAGTCCTTCGGGGCCCGTCTTAGGCAGGGTTGGGCCAAAGAAGGCAAGGGCCCAAAGCAGGACGCTGCCCCAGGCTTTGAACGGGCCAGCCCAGGCCAGCGCCTGGCTCCCCTCCTGGTCAGGCTGGGGGGGCAGCCGGGCCAGGGCTTTCCAGGGGGCTCCTGCATGGTTGGCCAGAAGCGCCTCCCCGTCACTCCTTCCCTTGCAGAGAAGCGGCAGGACAACGGGCGAGTGTACTACGTGAACCACAACACCCGCACCACCCAATGGGAAGACCCTCGCACACAAGGGTGGGTAGCACACCAGCCCGCCCGAGCCGCCCTCTGTGGCTGGAGAGCCAGGCCGGGTGCTTCTGCCCCAGGTCCTGCCTGCTCCTGGAGGGGCCAGCAGGGGGATGAAGGGAATGCGGCCCCTCACCAACTGGGCCCCTTCCCTCCCGTGCCCAGGATGATCCAGGAGCCGGCACTGCCCCCTGGCTGGGAGATGAAGTACACGAGTGAGCGGGTGCGGTATTTCGTGGACCACAACACCCGCACCACCACCTTCAAGGACCCCCGACCCGGGTTCGAGTCTGGGTACGTTCCCCCTGCCTTGCGAATTCTACGGCTCCCCATGGCCTAGCGAACGGGGGGCTCCCTGGAACTGGCGCTGTGCTCAGGGCCTTCACCTCCGCCCTCCCTCGTAGGAGCAAGCAGGGGGGCTCCCCTGGCGCTTACGACCGGAGCTTTCGCTGGAAGTTTCACCAATTCCGCTTCCTTTGCCACGTGAGTCCCTGGGGAAGGGTCGGCTGGGGAGGGGGCTGGCAGGGCAGCCGGCAGGGTCCTCACCGCCCTCCCTCCCTCCCTTGCAGTCCAACGCCCTCCCCAGCCACGTCAAGATCAGCGTCTCGCGGCAGACGCTCTTCGAGGACTCCTTCCAGCAGGTGAGGCTCAGCCTTGGGGGGGAGCCCCCTGTCCGCCCCCACCCCCTCCGACCCCCTTGGCGGCTTCTCGTTCCAGATCATGAACATGAAGCCGTATGACCTGCGGCGCCGGCTGTACATCATCATGCGTGGGGAGGAGGGCCTGGACTACGGGGGCATTGCCCGGTGAGTGGCCCGGGCATGGTGGGGGTGGGGCGGAGCTGCTGATCTAACGCTCCCCCCCCCCCCTGGAGACTTAATCCAGTCATGCTGGAAGGTGCAGAAGGAGCAGGGCTGCCACGGATGGACGCCTGCCTGCCGCCATGCCCCCCCTCCGTGCCCAGCCCCCCCTGCCGGGGCGGCTGACAAGTCTCCCAGTGTCCCGCCAGTGGTTTTACCCTATGGTAGGTGACCTGGTGCTGTTCTACCACAGGGTAGAACCACGGACGGGATGCCGGGGCTCTGCACCGAGCGAGGCAGCCGGGGCTCAGGGAGAGAGGTGGGGAGGGGCTGCCGGGTGGGGGGGGGAAGGAGCTTCACCAGCCGTTCCTCTCCCCCCAGCGAGTGGTTCTTCCTCCTGTCCCACGAGGTGCTGAACCCCATGTACTGCCTCTTCGAGTACGCCGGCAAGAACAACTACTGCCTGCAGATCAACCCCGCCTCCTCCATCAACCCCGACCACCTCACCTACTTCCGCTTCATTGGCCGCTTCATCGCCATGGTGAGCCAGTCCCTCCCTCCTGGTCCTGGGGGACAGGGGAACGAGGCTACGTCCCCCCCCCCCAAGTTCTTCCCGGCTGGCTGGAATTGAAGTCCCAGCATCCGCCCGTCTTCAGTGCTTTGGGCAAAGGTGGGCCGGTGCGGTGGGCAGCAGCCTGGCTGGCGCCCTCCAGAGGCAACTTCTTTGCCCAGCTGAAGCGAAAGGGGCCCCCACCTTGGTAACGTTGGAGCGGGAAAGCCGCCTGAGTCTAGAGCTGCCAACGGGGGCAGAATCTGCTGGCACAAATCTGATAAAAGAGAGAAGTTTTGGGGGGCTGCTCAACTGATGCCTTCTGTACCATTTGCTAGTCCGGAGGGTTGGCACTGGATGCTGCCCTCCTGTGCCAGGGGGCCTATCCAGCCCAGCCTGCTCTTCTCTGGGAGACCACCTCCCCATAGAGGGCGCCTTCCTTTCCTCGTGCGGCGGGGGGTGTCACGGGGTCTGGCTGCCAGCTGGGAAGCCGGGGCTACAAGACCTTCGAAAAGGAGGGAAGCAGAAACTCCTGGAAAAGAGCAGAGTACATTTTGTAGGAATGAAAACGTTTCCTTTTCTAAAACCACCTTCCGTCTCTGCTTAAGGCTGCGTTGTTCCTTTTAGCTTACAAGTCGGGCATAACGGAGGCTGACCTAATTGCTGTGGCCTGGGTGCCCCCTCTCCAAGGGCGGCATCGCCCTTCCTTAGCAGAGAGGGAGGGGGCAGTGCCCTCTGCACCAGCCTCCTCGCTTGCAGCTCTGGAGGGGCCTGCAGAGTCAGACATTGGCTCTGCCCCCCTCACACCCTGCGGGCAGCTGCAGAAGCCTTCAGCGCTCCAGAGCTCCCGGCCCCCCTTGCCAGGGGCTGGATTAGCGGGGCCGGGGGGGGGGCGGGAGCAGCCGTTACCCAACCGAGGCTCTGGCTCCTCCTTGGCATCTTGTCTTTCCTTGGTGCTGGGCAGGCTGCGCTGGGGCACTTGGGGGTGCCCTGTCCCTGGCTGGGCTGGCGAGGGTCCTGGGCTCGATCCCAAGGCAGCCAACGCTTCCGTGTCGTGGCAAGGTAGCCCACACGGCTGTTGCTCGGCGTGCCAGAGATGCTGGAGCACCGTTCGGGGTCTTTGAGGGGTATCCTTTCTTTGCAGGCGCTCTACCACGGCAAGTTTATCGACACAGGCTTCACGCTGCCCTTCTACAAGCGGATGCTGAACAAGCGCCCCACCCTCAAGGATCTGGAATCCATCGATCCCGAATTCTACAACTCCATCACCTGGATCAAGTCAGTTCTCCGGAGGCCCCTCGAGCGGCCCCTGCTGCCTCGGCCCCCCAGGGGAGCAGGACCGCTGTTCGGGAGGGAGGGAGGCGGGAGGTAAAGGGGGTGGGTTTCTAGTTCTGGCTAGTTGGGGTTCCGCTTTTCAAAGCCTTCAAGGGGAGGAGGGTCTTGGAAGGGCTGATGGCCCTGGGCGCCTTCGTGCCTTGCGGGAGACCTTCGGAGCCCCCCAGCTTCCCTCTGGCGCTTGCAGGGAGAACAGCCTGGAGGAGTGTGCCCTGGAGCTCTACTTCATCCAGGACATGGAGATCCTTGGCAAGGTGACCACCCATGAGCTGAAGGAGGGCGGGGAGAACCTCCGGGTCACCGAGGAGAACAAGGAGGAGTACATCATGTGAGTTGAGCCTTCAGCCTTCCAGCCAGGAAGGTGCCTGGGCACTTTGGCTGCGTGCTCCTTCAGGGCGGTGGGGACCCCATCCGAGGGGCGGGGGGCGGAGGTTGCTTGGGACACCCGCAGGGCAAAGCAGTTGGGCCAGAGAATTTTGCCAAGTGCCGCTCTCTCCTGGCAGGCTGCTGACGGACTGGCGGTTCACCCGGGGCGTGGAGGAGCAGACCAAGGCCTTCCTGGACGGCTTCAATGAGGTGGCCCCCCTGGAGTGGCTGCGCTACTTTGACGAGAAGGAGCTGGAGGTGAGCAGGCCGCAGGGACCTCCCGCGCTTTACTCCGCTGCCCGGCCCGGCCCTAAGAAGCCTCACAGCCTCACCTGGCTGAGGGAGAGAGGCCACTGATATGCAGTCAGGATTGGTTTGGGTTTGGGGGGCCCAGGTTTGGCCCCTGGAAGCTTCGTGGACCACCCCTGAGGTTTTCTTGGCAGGCCTCCCAGAAAGGGTCCGTCATTGCCTTCCCCCTGGGGCTGAGAGGGAGTGGCTGGCTTTCCTAGTCTGCCTGGCGCCTGAAACGCAGCACCAAGCCAGTCAGTCAGATGAGCTCAACCTGCTGCGGATGAGGAGAGCCTTCCAGAGTGATCCCAGGGTTGCCTTCTGCACTTACCTTGGAGAGCCAGTCTTCCCCAAGGCCAGGCTGGCAGAGCCCATGGGCCATGCCAGGAGGCCCATGCAGGCGGTGGGCAAATGCACCTGTGGAAGCATCTTTCATTCCTGCGTCCCAGGCTTCCTCAGTCAGCGAGGAGTTGCCGTCTCCCTCCCTCGGCAGCTCAGCTGGCCTGCTGAGAGCGCTTGGCTCAGGCTGACACGGCCAGATCTCTCGCTGCTTCCTCCCCAGCTGATGCTGTGCGGCATGCAGGAAGTTGACCTGAGCGACTGGCAGAAGAACACCATCTACAGGCACTACACCAAGAGCAGCAAGCCGATCCAGTGGTTCTGGCAGGTGAGCAGCCAGCGAGACCGAGGCTCTGCAGCCCCTCAGCCCTACACCCTGGATGGGTGGGGGTGTTCCCGGGACTGGTCAAGAGGCCTCCCGTCACCCTTCCCTTCTGGGGGTCGCAGGTAGTCAAGGAGATGGACAATGAGAAGAGAGTCCGGCTCCTCCAGTTTGTGACCGGGACCTGCCGCCTGCCTGTTGGAGGATTCACAGAGCTCATTGGTAAGTCTGCCTGCCCCCCGTGGAACGGACGGGGGAGGCAGGGCCCATTTGGGAGGCCAGGCGGCCTTTTCCTCCACTGCTCCTCTCCATCAGGCAGCAACGGACCCCAGAAGTTCTGCATTGACAAAGTGGGCAAGGAGACCTGGCTGCCCCGAAGCCACACCTGGTGAGTCAACGTGGCAAGACCTGCAAGACCCCCCCAACCCCGAAAGGCGGCAGAGCTGCTGCTGCTAACTGGCCCTTCCCTCCCTCAGCTTCAACCGCCTGGATCTGCCTCCCTACAAGAGCTACGAGCAGCTGAAGGAGAAGCTTCTGTACGCCATAGAGGAGACAGAAGGATTCGGGCAGGAGTGAGGAGAGCCTGAGAATAGCCGCCCTGCCTGCCAGGAAGAACAGAATCCTGGGCTGCACAGCATGGAGGGATCCTCTCGGGGACCCCTGGGGCCAAATCCTGTAGAGGAAGCCCCCCTCCTGCAAGGCTTGTGGGGCCTGGATCCCAGAGCCTCCCTCCTGAATTGCACTTCCCTGGCATCCCAGACTCTATCGTGGGCACTTTGGGTCTCGTGCAGGCCCACCTCTCCCCACCTCTGGCCCAGCTGCTCCGGCCAGGGCCTTTCCTCACCCTCAGAGCACTTGAGTTCCCTGCCCCCGGCAGCCTTGGTATTACCAGGCATGCCCTAGCTCCAGCCAGGCTGGGGCTGCTACAGACTGGCTGGCCCCAAGACCTTCCCTCTTGGCAGCTCGGCTGAGCTCCTGCCAGTGGCTGTGCTCTGGCTTGGCACAGAGATGCGACTCAGGGCAACCCTCCCCATTTCCAGATGGTGCCCAGCAACCTTGGCTCCTCTGCAGTCCAGCTCTTGCTGCCAAGGCACAGCCCCTGGCCTCTGGAGAGCCCCAGCCAAGAGGCAGGCCTGGAGCCTGGCCACAGCAGGCCCTGGGAAGCATCCTGACCAAAGGGCTTGCATGTCCCCAAAGGCAGGCAGCGCCAGGGACGGTCGACGGACTTCCCTGTGGCTGATCTGCGTGCGGATGTCTGGATTCCAATGGCCCCAGCCGGAGGGTTACCCAGCAGAGGCCACTCCGGTCCCAGGAAGGGTGGGCTTGTGCATCTTAATGCTCTTGAGGGGCCCTTGGCCTCCATGGAGGGTGTGTATATGAATATGTATAAAAACATAGATGTGAATATATAAATGTGTATATAAATCTCTCTGGACACCAAGAATTGCAATAGCTTTGGATGGGATCCTAAGTCCTTTTGTACTGCACCATCCGCCTCAGTGATGCCACCTCTTGTGCAATAAACTATCCGCAGCTGCTCATGCGTCTCTGTGCTCCAGGTGGGGAGGGGGCTACGCTCACAGGAGCTTCCTGCCTCTTGGTCTGCTTGTTCGTAGGGTGAGCCGTCTCTCGGCTGAATGGCATCGGCCCAGGCGCCAAAGCTCAACTCGTTTCCTCTGGCTGGAAGCAGTTAGCAGGGGCCCTGTGCCAAGACAGGCACCTAGGGAGAGCGCCATGGGCCTGGTGAAGCTGCCTGGGTGATGGGCACTTCAATGCAGAGGGAGGGGAGGGGGACTGAGGCAGCTCTCAGCAGGGCCCAGGCTTCCTTGTATGTGCTCTGAGGGTAGAGAGGAACCTGGCCTGGCACAAAGGGCCCTTGTCCCATTCTTGGCTCCAGGTGCAGCCAGGTTTTGCCTGGCCTAAAGCCAAGGGTTTCTGCTGCAAAGGCAGGGCCGTGCTCTTTCCTGGGGGAACACAGGGAGGAGGGCTGACTGGTGAACATGCTTCTAACTTCAAACTGCCTATGGTGGTGCTGCCATCTTCCCTGCCCCTGTGCCATGTCTTGCTGTGAAGCCAAGTGATTGGGCACTAGGGCAGTTTGGGCAAAAGGGGCTCCTTCAACCGTGTGCCACTTGCCATCCCTCCCATGGAGGAAACTCTTGGGGTGAGCCAGTCTGGCGGCTGCCCTTGCTCTAAAGGCAACGGAGCTTCCACTCTCACAACCACGGCCAGTTGAGCAGGGAAGCCCCAGGAACACCTCAAGCTCAGCAGAACCTGTGGAAGTGGACCTCCATCTTTGTACAGGGATGCGGCCTTCTCGTCTGCCCCCACATGGAGGGGCTTGGTCTGAATTGCCAGCACCAACCTGTTTGTGAGGTTCCAGAGCTTTGGCTCAGTCCCTCCTAGTGATTGGCCAGAAACAGAGTCTGTTCTCCAGGGAGGAAATGAAAAGGCGGACCACCAGTTTCAAATCGTTCATTCAGGATTGGCAGGACAGCAACAGATTGGGACCGGATCATGCGATGGCAGAGTGGGAAAAACTGGCCCAAACTGGGATATTCCTAAGGAGGCTGACATGCTTTGAGTATACTCAGGTAGTGGGAGTGGCCAACCCCAGCATTTATTACTTCATTCACGTTACCAAAAATCCATCCAAAGTCAAGAACAAGCTAAGTTTACAGTTAAACTTAGCAGCAGTTAAAAACCAAAACCAACAAACCTCTGTATGGAACCAGGACCTCATCCTTAGGCCGAAATATGGTGCTCTTGTGAATGGAACCGCCAGGGTCTGTTAATCAACATTTAGAGCTTAGGAAAGTTACGCATTTATTTGGGGCCTTCTCATCTGCTGAGCACACCTCGACAGCAGCCCTGACGTTCTCTGAGGAACTGTCTTCGGCAGAAACCGAGGGACTTGCTTTCCTGGCAGCTTCAGTTCTGCTTGTTTTTGATATAGTTGGAAGAAGGGAATGCAGAGAAAAGCACAACTTCTAGGCTCTGCAAGACCCGTCCACGCTTCCCAAATAAGGAAGTGTAAACAGTGCCATGGCACCTGCTTCCCACAGCAAGTTGCCACCTGGTGGTGCAAATCACAAGTACAGAAATCTGGGCTCCAGCTTTTTTAGAATGAGCCTCTTGCTGCTCCTGCAGACAGAAGAGGCCAGAAAGCATCTTCCCTGCCCATGTTTGCCCCCAAAGGAAGCAGAGGCCAGAGCAACCCTGCTCAGCTGGCAGGATGGCAGCAACCAGGGAACCCTCTGCTTCCTAGCAGGAATGCAGGGGGCCGCCCTCCCGCCTGCACGGTAAGCTGGGAGGACGTTCCGGACGTCTCTGCAAGTCAGGCAGGAAGATGCGAACACCACAAGGGAGGCTTGAATTTAGCTAAACAATTCCTCCCCAAACTGCCCCCAGGGGATGATGCCCCTCCACCTGCTCTGCAGCCCACCACCTCCCAAGGTATCCTTGGGAACCCCAAAGAATCCAGGCTTCTCTTCCCCATAAGGCAGAAGGTGAGCCCATGAGTGTCGCATTCTGGCCTGTCCGGCAGCCTCTGCAAGCACATTTCAGGCAGCCATGAACTCATCTGGCTCTCCGTCCCTCCCAATCTACCGACAGGAAAGAACCTGTAGCCAGAACAGCCTGGTGCAATTTAATGCTTTAATTTACAAATAGAAAATCTGGCTGCTATTACTACTTCTTCTCCTTCTTCTCTTCTTTCTTGGCCTCGCTTTTTTCCTTCTCCTTTTCCTTATCATCTTTCCTCTCCTTCTTACTCTCCTCCTTCTCCTGCCCCTCCTTCTTCTCGGCATCTCTGTTGGCAATCTTGTTGTTGATGAGGTTGTGCAGTGCTACCACCGACCGGATCAGAGAGGCCAGGTATACCACCACCATCTGGTCGTTGGTCTTCAGATAAAAGGCCTTAACGAACTCTTGCAGATTGACATCTGGCAATAGGTTGAAGACATCCTGGAGCTGGTAGATGATCTGGTGGTTGATGGGAAGCTTGCCAACTGCCACTTTTTCTAAGTAGCTCCTGATGTCCAAGAGCTTGGAATTCAGTCCCTTCAAACCGTGGACCTGGTTGGTGATGCGCTGGGAAAGCGTGCCCACCGTGGTGTCCTTAATGTCGCTGGAAGAGGAGGGGGGAGGAGTCAAGTCATGCCATCGCCATCCTCCAGGGGGCTCTTCCGGGTCATCTCAACCCAGAGGGCAGCCCCTGATCCAGGCTTCCGAAGGGAGAGCGGGACCCACCTCACCTGGCCCTTGGTTTTTACTGTCCCCCTCCCCCGGCTCCTGGTGTGGCTGGAAATACGAAGCACAAGCTACAACCTCCCAAATTTTTACCGCAACAAGTGCTCCACACCAACTTCTTCAGCCTCCTCTGCTCCAATTTCACTGGTTACATGCTCAAAAGTCTTGGATGTTGGGGTTCCATCCTTTAGGGCACAAGAGGAGACATGCACCGTCACGGCCAAGGAATCCGCTTCTGGGCTGGAAGCGAGTCTGGGCAAGCAGTGCATTTAAAAACCAGGAACCGTCCAGAACCCAGCCCACAGGGGGGAGCCCCATGCCTGCTCCCATCTGAAGGGAAGAGCCAGCCCTCCGGGCAGAGGCAGAGCGCCTAGGACAGGGGGCCCGAGGAAGGCCCAGACCCTGCCCTTCAGGAGACTCACATCGTGGACCTCTTCCACAGAGATGTAGCCTTCAGTAGGCAGGCCGAGGTCCTTGGGCTTCACGTCGATGATCACCAGCACCTGCATGGGAGACCCTCGTCAGGCCCTTCTCCCCCGCCCGCCTGACAGCTAAACCCCCCTCCCCCCCCCCTTACCGAGTTGGAGCAGTAGCGCTTCATGAGTTCGTTGATGGCGATGTCGTTCTTGTGCAGCTTCGGGCCGGTGTGGTACCAGCCGACGATCCGCTCGCGAGCTGGGAGGGAGGGGGCGGGGGAGGTCATCCCGGGCCTCAGACGGAGACCCGGGCCCGTTCGGGGGGGGGGGGGCGGAGGGGAGACTCACCGTTGACCTTCTTGAACATCCCGTACATGTTCTCCAGGTAGTCGTGGTCCAGGAACCAGACCGAGTCGTCCTTGTCGTCCTCGTCGAAGGGCACTGCGGGGGACCAGAGGGGCAGGGGGTGAGCGGGGGGGGCGCCGGGGCGGGGGGGGCGCCAGGGTCGGAGGGCCGCACTCACCCGCGAAGCTGTTGGAGACGTCCAGCACCTTCTTCTGCCACGAGCCCAGCAAGACGCCCACCACGCGCTTCTGGTTCCCCACCTTCCCGATCCTGCCGAGACAAGCGGGGAGGAGGCTCAGGCCGCGCCCGTGACTCAGCAGCCCGGCCGCGGCGGGCCGGGGCGGGCGGGCGAGCTGGGGGCTCCTCACCGGTTGAAGTGATCCACCACGCTCAGCAGCACCAGCGGGTGCACCACCACGCGCTCCACGGCCAGCTCCGGCATCGCAGCGGCGACTACTCTAGCTCCCGGCTCTCCGGCTCTGCGGATCCCACCGTGCACCGCGGCCGAGTCACGGCGACGTCCGGGGAGAGCTTCATGAGAGTTTCCGGCGGAGGCCGGGCGAGGGACGGCTTCAGCAGCACTTCCGCCCTTCCTCCTCGAGCAGAAGAGGCGGCCGGAAAGAGCGGCCCCAAACGGACGCCTGTCGTGCCGGATCCGGCCGCGTGGGGGCGCTTTGCCGGCTTCTGCAGAGCCGCTTCTTGAGCCGCCGGTGGCCGTTCGCGGGTTGCGGAAGAGCTTTGTGTCTACTTTATGTTCTCTATCGCGTCTTTTTATATTCCGTTGTTTTCTTTTATTTTCCTTTATGTTTCTTTGTTTCTTTTTTGGATTTCGTTCTTTCTTTCCAGCAGGAGGAGCCGCGGGGCCTCCGAGGAAGCTCCGTCCATCAATCCGCCTAGAAACCCTGGAAAGGCTCAAATTAAGGAGCTCAATAAGTAATTTCGAGCATTGATTTCTGCGCCTGTCTTAAGCGCCATTACCAACTACGGATATTTTAAATGCTATTACCTAATAGAAGACCTGTTTTAAGCACCTTCTATTGATTTTATTACTGGTTTGTTTTGCTGCCTTGGTTTAAAATCGTTTTAACTACTCAGTAATCAAGAAGAAATATATTGTTAGTGAAATACAGTCACTTTCCTAAAACCTTTGACATCATTAACGAGGCAATTGCGGCCGTCCAGCCTCCTGTTGGGACAGCAGAAAAGGGTGTTGGCTCCTAGCAGGGATTCCCCCCCAGGACTTCATCAATTAATTGGCTAGCAGAGCAGCAGATTTAAGGGGAGGGCAAACTGGGGAACCCGATGTTGCGGAAGGGCGCCTGGGGCTGGGCACTGGATGGCGATTTATGCAAGTCCTTTCCAGACAAATCCACCCTGTCCTTCAACGGAGTGGGAGAGACTTAAGTGGCATTGATGGAAAACATGGGGAGGGTGTTTCCCAGAGAAAGTGCATTAATTTGTCCAAACAACCTCATCTGTGAGCCAAGGAGAGGGAAGGCACACCCCCACGCCCCAATAAATGGAATTGCTTTGGAGTAGGCATGGAGAGGATAAACTTTGAGCACAGGCTGGAAATTAGTGGAAATTTGTGACACATTGTGAGCCATCCACTGGCCCCAGACATGGCTGGGTGATCCAGAGTGCATGCTTAACAAGCAGGTGGTTCCAAGGGGGCATAAGAGTGTTGCCAGGAAGCCCCGTGGGTTAAACCTGTCTGGCCCGTAATGAGACCAATTCCCGAGGTGAAGGGGGGGGGGGCAGCAGGGGGTTGTTGGTATGGATCCCACTGGAGCAAGTAAGAACAGCTGCTGTGTCGTTCTTTACAAGTAGGCCCAGCAATGGCCACAGCTGCTCCAGTAACCAGAGCATTAGCTCAGCAAAGACTCGGGAGCACCTGGCAAAGAGGGCACACAGGCCACAGACCTCACACCCCAAGAATATTACAGTTGAGTGCCAGAGATTTATACCTGGAAATCCATTTCCGAATGGAGATTGCGTTTCCCTAGTCGGAGCCTTTGCCACTGAAAGGCCCTTTTTTTGCCAGTGAGGGCTCTAGAAAAGACAGGCGGCTCCTACAAATCCAGAATGTGAAGTGTCCCTTTAGGACAGCTGGCTTCATGGGTGATGTTGCCCTAGTCGGGAGGGATGCCAGGCTCTGCTGGCAAGGGGCATGCCTGCCTTTAGAAGCTGCCTTGGCTGAGCTTGGGAGCAGCTCAAGCCATCTAGCTAGCGAGCACAGCGGGGCAGCTTGGGGTCCAGTGGCACAAAGCAAATACTTTGGGTGGTCATCTGAAATCAGGTGGATTGTTTATCTCCTCACCTTTTTTTAACATGTCACACTTACTGCAAATATAGTAATTAAAACTTCTACTGAAAAAAGGCTTTGCCTGCAATTATTGTGCAAACCTTGAGGACTAGTAGATTCTTTAATATGAAGCTTTATTTGTACCAAGCCAAACTTCAAAAGCTTTCTTATTAACTGTTGTCAGGCCTATGATTTACAAGGGCAATAACCATCTGGAGGGGACGCATTTATCATAAGAGTGCAGCACACCAGGAGCCATTTTTTGCAGCAGTAAAGCCAAGTGATAAAATGGATTCTTTTCTTCTCTAACCTTCTTAAGATGTGTGTGTGTGTATGTGTGTGTGTGTGTGAGGGGGGGGGGGGGCTTTTTGTAGCTGTGTTCCTGCAGCTCCCCTCTGCCTGGGAAGATGGATGGCTGATTGAAGGTCTGGAGGAGCAGACGCCCTGAGTGAAACAACCATGCTGCTTCTTTCCTAAAATTACCAGGATTATTTATTCCCCTACTTTGAATTCTTATTTTCTTTGCATGACACCTTTGAGATTGGATAGGAGAAACTCCTATCTTTCTTTCTTAGGAAAACTCAGATAATGCTGATTTAGGATGCATTTCTACCAAAGGATCAATCTTCCAGTTTGTAATGCAGTGTTGGGAAACCGAAATCAGTTATTCTGGCATTCATTCCATCCTTGGATAGGCAATGCTAACTTTCATTTGTAACAAAGAGGTAGCAGACTGTTGCTTTGCCCCCTGGAGAATCACACTCAGGGCACTATCAATTGATAGTTACATTAGTGGAATTGTAACTTAGCTCATGGAACCAGTACAACCAGAACAATCTAGAACTGAACTCACTCAAAACCATATAAATGGTGGTAGACTTTAGGAGAAACCTCCCATACTACCACCTCTTACAGTACTAGACAACACAGTATCAACAGTAGAGACCTTCAAATTTCTAGGTTTTATCATATCTCAAGACCTAACATGAACACCTAACATCAAAAATGTCATCAAAAAAGCACAACAAAGAATGTTCTTTCTGCGCCAACTTAGAAAACTCAAACTGCCCAAGGAGCTGCTGATCCAGTTCTACAGAGGAATTATTGAGTCTGTCATCTGCACCTCTATAACTGCCTGGTTTGGCTCTACAACCCAACAGGACAGACACAGACTTCAGAGGATAATTAGGACTACAGAAGAAACCATGGCTACCAGCCTGCCTTCCATGGAGGACCTGTATCCTGCACGAGTCAAAAAGAGGGCTGTGAAAATATCTACAGACCCCTCACATCCTGGACATAAACCGTTTCAACTCCTAACCTCAAAACGACGCTATAGAGCACTGGACACCATAACAACTAGATACAAGGACATTTTTTCCCGAATGCCATCATAATATTGCCACAAATAATTCCCTCAACACTGTCCAACTATTTACTAAGTCTCCACTACTATTACTATTAATCTTCTCATCCTTCCTTTCACCCATCTCCTACTTATGACTGTATGACTGTAACTCTGTTGCTTGTATCCTTATGATTTTTTATTGACTGTTTACTAGTATGATTTGGTTTGATTGCTTATTATTATGTTTTCTAATATAAATCATATTGCTTATTTGTACCCTTTGACTACTATTAAGTGTTATACCTGATTCTTGATGAATGTATTTTTTTTCTTTTTATGAATACTGAGAGCATATGCACCAAAACAAAGTCCTTGTGTGTCCAATCACATTTGGCCAATAAAGAATTCTATTTATTCTCTATTATCAAAATTTACGTGTACATTTTCTTTAGAACAATAAAAATTCCGTATCTACCTAATCATTAAAATAGAAAAAATGTCAAAAATTATTCAACACGATTTTTATATTTCTCATTAGGGTACGTCGCAACGAATGCCTAGTTTTCCCATGTGTTTTTAAACTATCCAACTGAAAGGAAATATTTTGAAATTGGTATGAGTTGGGCATGGCTTTCTCAAAGGCAGCAGCTAACATGCTTTCCAAAAATCAAAGGAGCAAAAAGGCAGATTGTATAGCATCACCGAAATTCAACTGTACAATCCTTGTCTTCTCACTGAGAAGATGCAGTGAGTGAAGAAGGATACATTTTGCTTCTAAAGAGAGGGGAGCCCAGAAGAGTGAACAGCCAATTCTTGCCTTCCAAAGCTTTCTGTGGAGGGGATGCTATCACCAGAGCCCCAGCAAATGACATCTCAACCACCCACTGGTCACCTTCAGTGGCCAAAGCCAGGTTGGCTAAATGGGTCGAGGGCTTCTCCACAGAGCAGCCTATGGAGACAAGGAACATCTGCTTTCAATGAAGGAGGGCCCTGGAGGACCACGGCATGCCAGCATGTTTTGGTCCTGCTGACTGTGAGTTATGGGTCTGAAGCCAACACATCTGGTGAGCACCTGGCTGGGGAATGTTGTCCCAGGTGGAATCAGTTACTATAGCAAATCTGGGACTGTCTCCTAACCAATGGAGTCCACATCTGGATTGCGTAAGCTATGCTGATTGTCCAGGGTAAGGAGGGTCTTCAGCTGTTTGCCCCAATTTTATGGTAGTGCTTAAAAATGGAGCCAGGCAGAGTTTGGGCCCTCTGCTGTGGCTGCAAAGAGAATTGGGTGCTGTTTCTTACCATCGTTTGACTTTGATCTTTTGTCTCTGATATTTTAAATTAAAAATTATAATTTCTTTGTACTCCAAGGCACATTTTAAATGCAAGTTTCTAAAGACCTAAAAACTGACTTTGTGCAGCAGTTTGGGGGTCATTTTATTTAAAAAAATATGCTTTTAAGTTGATTCATCAAACAAATACAGAGATTTGCAGTTGTGTTTCCTGTTAATCATGAATGCAAAAATGCATTCAAAGAACCAGCAAAACACTAAACAAGAATTAAAAAAACCCAGATGTCTTCTTCTGTCCTGTTTATCGTGCTGTCTTTTACAAGTGAAAAATTATGAAGAGAACAGAAAATACCATAAGGCTACTTGTGCTAACTGCTGCTGACATTCACGACAAACAAGCAAGCCAACAAAAATCATTTCTGGTTATTTATTGCAGGGCGCAACTGAAAATTTGATTCTTTAGCTTGGAGGTATTGAGAATATTCTACAAAAAAGAAAGAAAGGGTGATGAAGTGCTTGATTCAGAATGAAAGGAAATCTGTAGCTTGAAGTAGTTGCTTCCTGATCTAGGAAGGACAATTTATGACGTAGTTGCACAGAGCCATGAATTCAGAAAAGTTAAGAAGGGGATTACTCTGACTTTCTGCCACATTTTCAAAAGTACTTTGCTGACTCAACTATTTCTAAGAGAAAGAGGCAAAGTGTTTCTTTTCAGACACGTCATGCATTGGGGGTGTTTCCTCTTTGCACCCCAGGAAGAGTTTTTGCAGATGCCACAGAGGCTCAGAAAAAGTCCAGGAAGACTGGATCACAAGCATTGTCCCAAAGAACTAGTTTTTACAAAAAGAGGCTGGGGGGGGGGGGGGGCACCCACTTAAGGCAGCCAGTTCCAGAGCTCTGTCACAGTGTCAGCCAGAATGCCCAGCTCCACTCAGCGCATGGGCAGTGGCTAGTTGCTCTCCTGTCTTCTCCAAGGCAGTTACTCTCGTTTCCACAGCAGAACCCAGATTGAGGGCAGGACGGCTGTCGCCCAGAAGCTTTGACTACAGTGCCTGGAATGGAGCGTTCACCACATGACTGGGGCATAAAAAGCCCTGGTAATTTAACAAATTGCCCACCCTCGTCCCTCTTTCATTCATAGATATTTAGAAAATGTAATGAGCTTTTTCTGAAGACCATTTCTCAATTTGTGAGAAAGTACACCATTCATTTTGCATCTTTATGATTCTAGTGCAGCCCATTTAATTTTATTTTGCTCTTTCTGGATGCTAAAAAAGGTTAATTGGTTCTCTGAGCCTGGTGAAGAAAGGCATTTTGAGAAGTTGCCCTAGAGGGGTTTGGGGAGGAAGCCTTGAGCAGGGGGGGCTGCAGGTTTGCCCAAGAGGATCTGGCAAGTTGGTTTGTTGACATGGATATTGGCAGTCTGTGGTGCCAAGCAAAAATGTCATAGAAAATTGGGAGCTTCGATCGAATGGAATAATGAATTCAAAATTAAGGCCACACATGTTAGCTACATTAGTAGAGCATCTCAAGCTTTAATATTAAATTCTAGCCAAATATTAGGCGCCATTTTGGGTCAATGCCTTTAAACGTGGAATGAAATATGCCTTCGTAAAGAGGCGACTTCTGGCTCCGATACTGTAAAAACCCTGATACTGTCCAATGGACTCCAGCAACTGCAGTTGCAACTTCTGTATTATCTGGTGTGTACCTATCCATTAGTTTTGCCCAGTCACAGCCCACCTGTCACTCTGGACTGTGGAGGGGTCTTCTCATCTGGTGAGGCAGTTGGAAAACATGTCCCGGCAACCCTTCCCCAACCTTCCCTGGCATTTAACTTTCAAAAAATTAGATTGCCAAGCAGCCTGAAGCCCAGCTCTCGCCATTTGCACCACCTCTCAGTTGCGATCCGTCCTCTTTGGGGAAAGGTAAATCCTGGCCACTCCAGCTTCATCCACACTCAAGAAAAGGAAAGAGTCAATTTGGTGAAGGCTCCAGACTAGACACCAGGAGGCAGCGAGTTCTAGTCCTGCCTTGGGCATGAAAGCTGGCTGGATCAGTCACTGTCTTTTAGTCCAACCCACCTCACAAGGTTGTTGCTGTTGTGGGGAATATAGGAGGAAGGAATATTAGATATATTCACTGTCTTGAATTATTTATAAAAATAATAAAAGTGGGATGAATTTTTTTTTGAAAAAAAAAAGCTTATAAATGGAGCAGATAGTCAATTCTTTCCTCTGCCTGCAGTAGTGTTGACATGTGCAATGTTATTTTCAGGAATAAAACAGCATGCTTTAAAAAAAAGAAATTTACTTTGAAAACAGAAGGGGCAACTTTTACAAAGAAAAAAGAAAAGAAAATGCCTTTTGATGAAAGATATTCGGGTTTTAAATGTGAAGTTTCAGCAAGATTCTGATGGTTACTTTGAAGGAAAACTGCAGTTTTGGAAATAGGAAATATGAATTCTGGTTCAGTCTAGAATATCAACTGAGAAAAGCTAGTACAAAAGTTCCATCATCCTGGTTTAAATTCAGATCTGGCAGTTTTAGTAGCATGAAATTGATTAAGTTTGCATTTGTTTGTTTTATTATCATTACAAAAAAGTTTAGCATGGTCTGTAAAACATTAATACTTTTTAAAATAAACTGGCCCTGAAGTAAAGTGGGAAACAAATTGTAATTATTAACAGAAAAAGTTAAATGTATGCATGTGCATGCCAAATTATGCCTTTAAATTAAATATTTTTGTTTATCCAGAAAAACTTATGTAAACTTCTCCCTAGTGAGAAGCAAATTAAAGCATTCTTTACTAACATAACAAACAATATGTCATTATAAAATTACCAAATTACATGGACAATTAAATTGCTTAAGCAAGATATAATGTCAACCATGTTACAGTAATTTATACACATGTTTATCTGGAAGAAGCTCAGTGCGGCTGACTTGCATGGGAACGCTTAAAGGAGCGGTCACCTCAGATGGAACTGGGGTCACCAGCGAAACAGGCTCAGCCTCACAGTCTGGAGGGTTTCCAGGGATCTCTCAGGTTGGTCCTCCTCTTCTCAGTCGGGGAGGGGCCATTATTGGGCCAGACAAAGCAGGCCAGGTGGGGGCAACTCTTCCTTTTTTCCTTGGCCGGGAGCGACTTGCTGCCCTTCCCTGCATCCCGTGGGATCATGATCAGAAGTGAAAAGGGCCACCAGCATGCCTGCCTGCCTGCCTCCCCTTGATGGACGGGCAGCCTCAGGGAGGACAGGGTCTCCTCTAGGATCCTTGGAGAGACTCCAGGCAGGACCTGGGAGGGTCTCTCCGACTTCCAGTGTGGATGGTGTTTCACTCCCAGGCATGGAGTTTCCTTGCACAGGCCCACTCTCCCCCACCCTCCTCCTCCTCCCCCCTTTTCTCTTCCGGGTGATGAGAGGATGATGGCTCCATGGACGATTTCATTCTAACGATCAGGTCCTGGTCATTGTTTCCCCAAACAGCACCAACATTTCTGGAAAGGTGATTTCAGGGTGTGAAGGCAGAACCATTGCTGTGAAACGTTCAGCTCTTAAGCTGCAAGGCCCCCCGGCGGCTCTTGGGCTGCTCCTTGGGGAGGGCCCCAGAGCAGGAAGGAGCCCTTTCCTGGAGAGAGGCTCCTGCGCACCGGCTGGTGAGGAAGTGGCTGCTGCAGTCTGAAAAGGGGGGCAACCAGTGAGAAATCCACTGGAGAAATGTGGTTTTGTTCAATACTCTTTACTTAGGGAGTTTTAATTCTCAGACCTGGCTTCTCCTACAGATGTTGGGTGTGTTGCTTTGCACTCTATAGGCAGACCACTCACATTCCTTCCTCTGTAGCCTTTGTGCAAAATGACCTGTTTTATTAATGTTGCATAGACTTTGGGGAGAGCCAAGCAGCAGCATGTGCATGGATGCAAAGACACATTTTTAAAATCGTCAGTGAGTAGAGCAGATGTGAGGTAGCCACTGGATAAAGGGAGATGAGCAAACTCACCAAGGGGGAGTTTTCCTTCGGACCCTTTGGTTTCAGATTCTCCCTACTTTTAAGTATTGCTTCCTTGTCTTATGCTTTTTAAATTTATTTTGCTCAACACATCTAAAGACCTGAAGTTTGCGTTTTTCTGTACTTTACCCAAAGTACAGAATGAAATTTTTGTTTGAAGTAGGAATATTTTTTAAAAAGTTAATGCAGTACCAGAGCAAAATGACTGTCTGTAGTAGCTGTTTTGGTGCTTTTAGCCCAGGACAGCCCCAAGTGGTCTCCCATTTTGTAGTTCCTTCAGTTGAACAAAAGCTCCAAGCTACCTGTTTAATCCAAGCCCCACATCCACCTTGCATCCTGGGGATGCAGTGGGGTAGCTCCTCAAGGCCCTTTGGATCCTTCCTTTCTCCTTGGGGTGGAGGAAAGAGCCCAACCTGTGCTGGCTTTCTATTGTTGGAAGTTAACCCACCCCTCTTTTAGGAAAATGAAATATTTTAGGATATATTAAAAAGGCAGAATATTTCCCCTAAAAAGAAAAGTAGAAAAACTCAGAGGCAGAAGCTCAGCCCACCCTCCTTTGCTAATGGACCATTACTCTGGCCCAGGCCAGTTTATTTTACATAGCAAAGATCTACTCCAGATAGAGCTATAATAAGAATTGCCCAAAGCCCTTTCATTACATCATCATCCAGCAAGCTCAACCAAGCCTGGGATTCAGGATAGCCTACAGAGTTGCCCCTGCATAGCCCCATGGGGGTCTGACAACCAATCAGAATACAAGCTCCAATTCAAATCCCAACAGAACTGTGGTGGGATTCAAAATTTTTTACTACCGGTTGTGTGGGTGTGGCTTGGTGGGCGTGGCTATAGGGGAAGGATATACTGCAAAATCCCCCTCCCCTCCCCACCCCACTAACCTGCTTTTCAGCTTCGTTCTCCTGGGCAGGGCAACCAAAGGAGACCCAGCCAATGATCAGCTGGGACTCAATGGGAGGCAGAGGAAAGATGCGGTTGGCGGGGCCAGTCAGAGGTGGCATTGGCCAGTTCTCCGAACTTCTCAAAATTTCCGCTACCGGTTCTCTAGAACTGGTCAGAAGCTGCTGAAGACCACCTCTGCAACAGAGGGTATAAAACCCAGGCAGTCTCGGTTTATCAGCCCTTCTTTTCCTTCACTCAATATCTTGAAGCATGTCCTTTTCCCTTTGCATGTAGTCCTGCCCACCATTAAACCATCTTTCCAAGCAGTCACTGTGTTTTCAGTCTTTCTTCCCCACTTGGAACTGAACCCAGAAGGGTATTTCTTCCAACACCACGTTCCCCCAGACCAGGGGGCCAGGCAGGGAAGGCACTCAAGTGACCAACCATTGGGCAGATCAGCCTGTCAGGTCTGGCCACCCTCCACCTTTTTAATTTTGATAAATAACCTGAGGCAGGTAACAGACATAATACTCCCTTATCTTCCTCTTTTCTCTGTTTCTAGCCTGGTGTCTTCACCAGGAGACCAAAATGGCTCTCTTTGAGGTGGCCAATACCCTAAGTAACCCACAGATGGACTCTGGTTTTCTCAACTTGGAAACAGCAAGTATTGTGGTCTGTGTTTATGTGTGTGTGTGAGGGGGGGAGGGTCCCATCCTTCCCTCAGTGCAGTAATGGATCCCAGCACCTAAGCAGGGTGGGGGTGGGGCTCTCCTTGACATCAAAAGTAACCATAAATATGAAAGAAAAAGTTTGCTGGGCCGCCTCCAACCGCAGAGCGTGCATGGCGGGTTTCTAGGAAGCCGTCTCAGGATCATAAAGGAGGCTTCCTCATGCCTTCAAGAGGATAATGTGCACTGAAATATGAACCCATGGGGATGATGTGCCTTCAGATATCTCTCCCCCACATACAGCATAATCCAGGGTTTCATAAACTCAGGAAAGTATTAAATAAAAATAAATTTCAACCGTCTGTGGCCTCATCGCAAATCACTCTAGAGAAAGGGGAAAAGAAAACGTCGTCCTTTGGCCAGGAAACTGTCTTGTGCTGAACAGCACCAGAAAACAAAATTATTGTTGTAGGAAAAGCAAATATCATCTCCACTTATTGCAGCGGCTGTGTTGCTTCCAATAACAATTTGGCATTTTATTTAGTCTGCAACTATCTACATTTTAAATTTAAAATAAAGATTTTTTTTCCCCTCTGAGGTTGAGTGCCAAGCAAAGCAGAGCAGAGTGGAACACCTGCTCCTGATTAAGTCAGGCCCTGAATACAAAGCAAACATGGATTTTATCCACAGTCAACAGCATCTACAAATGTAAAGGGAGGAAGCTACTGCGTTTTTGAAGAATGAGCTGCTTTGCGAGAGAAGCGGGGCACCACAGCAGATGGCGATAATCACTTCCACCTGGCAAGGGCTTTTGATTAAGAAGGTGAAGTTGGCACCCTGGCCAGCATCTCTGGGTCACAACGGCACCCTGACTCCGTGTGTACTTCTTTCAGGGGCCCACATGCCCCATGGGACAATGGGGGCTGGCAGCCCCAGCAAGAACGGCAAGACCAGCCGCATCCTTGGCTGAACCCTCTTGACCTCAACAGGCTCACATCTAGAGCAGATCCTCCAGAGTGCCATCCCAGGGACTCACCACCATGTCCCGCCAACTGATGTGGCTTCTTCGGACCCTCTGCTCTTGTTTGCCCTCTGACTTTCAGCTGCTAGTGCTGGCCATAGAGATCTATTGGGCAGAGAGGAGCCCACCTTTAGCTAGCTGCCTTGTGGCAAGGCTCTCCTGGGCAGGCCTATGGGGGCTGCATGCAAGGGCCAGCAGGAAAGACAAAGGCAGCCATTCCTCTCATTAGCCCAAGAGCACTTCGGAGTAGACAGGGAGGGGCTGGGGGCTGCTGGCCCTAATCGGAACCAGGGGAAGTGGAAGATGCAGCCAGAGGCAAGCACAGCCAGCAGAGTTGGGAGGGAGGGAGGGAGTGGGGCAAGACTCCTTCCCCAGGAGCCCCCAGAGCGAAAGGAGGCAGAAGGCTGGTAGCAGCATTTTCAGCATCAGCGACCTTGGGAGAAGCGTAACGGGGGGCGGAGCCATGCAGACACAGGGAGACACTTTCTGGCACTCTGGGCTCTTCCTGGGCTGCTCCAAGATAGAGATTCTGGTCTAAAATCCTGGCGGTCAATTCCGGGACTCTGAGAAGGCACAGCTTGCGGGCTTCCTGCAATTTCTGCTGGGAATATAATCCGCACAGGAGTTCCGTATTAGTGCCTCCTTTGGCGCTGTTAAAAAGCGCCAGAAAAAGGTTAACTAGAGTCAAGTACGCCCAAGAGAGTTGCGATGATTTGTGTTTGGGGAGCCATTTGGACCACAACGTTCTTTCTTTTACCAAAGAATTACCCCCCTAGGAAGCCCTGGCTCAGGTGGATTCAGCCTGCCACTGCCTTGTAGCCCAAGGGGGAGAGAGGCAGAAGTCCCCTCCGGCCTCCTCTGCCAACCCCTGGCAGAAGAACCATGGCAAGGCCGGCCTTGGTGCTGGAAGGACGAAGGAAAGCAGGCCAGGAGGCGGAACCTGGGTGGCCTGGCCATCTTTCTAAACAGGAGGAAGCCTCTGTGACCAAATCTCAGCTTAGCTGCATTGCATCTGGTCAGCATCTGCGCTGCTGTTTGGTTTGTTTCTTGCATGGATGCCCTACAGATCCCTGCTTTCTTGGCTGGAGGCTTTAATGGTTACATTTCATTGTAATTAAGCGCTTAATTTGTTTGAACGCAACAGAATAAAATATGTGGATCAAAAACTGGAAACACACTCTTTTGTGGGTGTGAATTAACTTGGCTTTCCCGGGCAAGGAATTTAACCCTTTGCACCTGTCGTGGCTCCTTCTCTGGTTAGCTGAGGATTCACCTCTCAGCCAGGCATTTCTATCTCTCTTAGTTGACCCCATTGGTTGAGCCAGTAGACAGAGGGAAGTGCTGACTTTGCTGAAACAGCCAGGTCTCTTTGCAGTTTAACCAGAAAAGCAACACAGCTGCACAAACTATTTGGCAAGTTGGTGAATTCTCAGGTCTCCCACAGGAATACGGAAGAGCCATGACTGAGATCCCAGAAGCTGACTTGCAATGCCTGTCAGGAATATGGTGAAAAGCCCCATAAGTGACACAGACAGACAGCTCTCCTTCTCTGTCGGATTTCCGTTCCTCAGGGCGCCAAGCAAAACAGTCTTTAGACCAGGGCTTGTATAGATGCTGAACCACTTGAAGAGAGCAAGAGAAATGCCTTTGGCATCTAGAGAAAGAGGGGGAAAGCAGCATTTGCTTTCCTGCAAACTCTCCTGGGCCAAAGTGGCATTAAATCTGCCCTACTTGATGGCCCCCAGCTCAAGGATGCCAGAATTGGGGAGCATTCCTCTGGGAAGAGGCCGAGATTCGCTGGCTGGGGAATCTGGCCACCCAGAAGCTGCCAGGTGCCAGCAGGGCAGGCAGGTATCCCCACTGATGGCTGAGATGCCAACAGGCCCAAGCAAGAGCTTTAGGAGGCCTCCCCCCCCCCAAGGACTTCTCAGGAGAAGCCCTGCTTCAAGGGGGGGGGCTCCTCCTGGCAAACCCCTAAATCTGACAACAGACTTGGTCCCTGCTCAAAATCAGCAAAGAAAAGAGGGGGCAGAATCATTAATTTCACAGGATTTGGGACGATGGCCACTAAATGGAGCGTTAGAAACTGAATTGAAATATTGGGAGGAAAATGTCCATGAAAACTGGTCATTTGAGTCCTTTAGTTAGGGGACTTAAAAGAAAAAAAAATTAGGCCCATGGGATTCCCCACATATTATCATGCCTATTGCTCAGAGTTATATTGAATGGCACCAGGAGTTAAACAAAACTATTGTTTTGTGCAATAAATTTGAAGATGACCTAATCAAATCCTGGATATTTGTATTCACACGTTAGCATTCCTTCATTGCTAGAAGTCATTTATTTCATCTTAGTAATGTGCCTTCTTTCTAGTCCAACCGTTTTATCAGAAGTGTTAATCCAACCAATGGGCAGGAAGTGTGTGTGTCTGGGGCGGGGAGGGGGGGGCAGAGGTGTAAGACAGAGGAAGCAGATTTAACATTAGCTTGGAAATATTGCACAACTCATTAAAAATGTAATCATGCGTAAAATGAGATCAATGGAAATTTATCTAAAAGTGCAAGGAGAAGGCATTTTCTCATATGATCCAGGATTTAATAGACTGGATTTTAATTTAGTCAGTTTCCAAGCAAAATCCCTCCAGGCTAAATAAAACAGCTTCCCCTCCCAGTTATTGTACAGACAGCTAATTTTCTGCACCCTTCCTTCTAATATTCAATCTTATCTCTTGCCAGATAGAGGTTTCAATATATTGCTAAATTTGTTTTCTTTACATTTCCCATTACAGCTTTTCATTTGCATGATAAATGATCAGAGGTGGAAGTGGGAAAAAAACAAGCCCAGCTCTTTTCTTCATCTGGGCAGAAGAAAGGCGGCTTCCCCCCTTCCTGGTTCAGGCTGAGCGATGGGAGCTGACCCCCAGCCAGTTGCCCGGCCAGGAGCCTCCTCTGGCTCAACAGGCAGCCTGGCTGCTGATGGGGAGCGGGGTTTGGTGGCCATGTTCCAAATCCCCCCCAGAGGAGGCACTGAGGGGAGAGGAATGCACACCCTCACAACTGGCTTTCCAGCCAATGATGTGAGTTGAGGGGAGCTTCCAGATGCTCAGCTTGAAGGTTGGGGCTCCGTAGTTGCCTCACTTGGTCCCTGGAGGAGTGGGGGGAAGTTCGCAAAGGGTCTCCCGGAGACCCTCACTTTGGGCCAAGCTGGACTCTCTGCAAGCCTCTGAAAGGAAGACCATAAAGCTCTGGGTTTGCCCTCTGAGCCTTTTCAGGGGGCCCCTGTGCCCAGAAGCCATCTTCATCCCAGCAGATCCCTGATCCACGGAACCAAGTGGAGTAAACAGGGAACCACGACGCTCCCTTTCCTGGGAAGGATGCCACTGGGGTACTTGGACTTTCTGGCCCCCAAGGAAGGCTTCAGCTTCTGGAGGTGGGATGGGTTTTTTTGGCCCAATATAAACAATGTTTTTCTTTTTTGATTGGTATAGTTTATTCAATACTTTATCAATTTAGTTACAGTGTCCTGTGTTATATTGTTACAGTGTTTATCAATGATATTTTCCCTGCTGTTTTTTCTCCCTGGCACTCGGCTTCACCCAAAGACCATGAAGTGCCCCCCCCCCCCCCCCCCCCCCCCCCCCCCCCCCCGGACTTCTCCAGCCTTGATGTGGATCTCTGCAGGGCAGAGGCTGGAGCCAGCAGGGGAGGGGGGGGTCTGGGGACTGAGAGCAGGCTTGGCCCTTTGACTGGAGAGGCTGATTGCCCAAACCAGGCCAGAAAAAACCAGGAAGTCCAGTTGCCTCTTGAAAAAGCACCTCTGGGACAACTGTGACTGGATAGCTGAGAAGCTCCAGGCATTTAGCATTGAGCTGCAGAGGCCACCCTGATCCGCCTTTGATGCTGAACAATTGGCTTTGCTTAAGCAGGAAAAGGATGGGGCTAGTTTGCAGGTGGAGATGATGCTATGGGGAGGGGCCTCTGGATCGATCCTCCAGACTAGCTGCTGTCTCAGTTGGGAAGGAGCTTTGCCCCAAGGGAGAGTCCTTGCCTCTCTTCCTGGCCCCTCACCCCTCACCCCCCCATTTTACAGCTCAGAGGCACCTCTTTTGCAGGGGAGGGGGGAAATCGCCTGGGACCGGAGCCCTCCCCTCAACCTGCCTCCATGAGCACTTCCTGGAATTCCCACAACCCTTGATGTGCTTCCAGGGTTGCGGTTTGTGCTTCCAGTGAACCAACTTAGCAACTGTACCTTTTGTGCTAAGCAAGGCAATAAGCGTGTTAGGGTGATTCCGTTACACTGTCACAGAGTCCTTGTTTCTGCCGCAGTCGCAAAAGCCACAGCACAAACCCTCCAAGGCAGCACCTGCTTAGCTCTTGTCAAACATCACTGGTAGGCAGAGCCCTGTGCAGATGTGCAAACTTCCTATCGGCTTAGCGCATCACCTCGCTCAGCCGGATTCCAGCCATTCTCCCTTGACGGCAGACGGGAGGGGGCCATTGGCAGACTCCCCCCTCCCCCGCCAGCCTTTGCTAGAGGAGGGGCCCCAGGAGCTTCATGGAGGGGTCAGGAGAAACACGGTCACAAAGATCTGAAACTGCATTTCCTCTTCAGCTGCTCATGTAAATCAGCAATCAAATGGAGAACGCTTTTCTCCCGATTGGATACAGTGATCCTTTTTTAAAAAATAGCTGTTTTATTTACTTTGTAAAACTGAGCAGAGTCTTTAGAATCTGCTAGGAAACCTTATTACTCTGCATATATGAGTTCGTAAACAGGAGGAGGAAGGTGGGTCAGGTTGGATCTTCTAGAGGTATCCAGACTCACCCTCGCTTGCATTTTATTGTCATTCTCATCATTTATTTATCCCAGAATACACCATCAATTTGATATCATTGTTGGTGTTTCTTACACCATTATCTTTCAACCTTTATTCATCAATCCATCCAGCGAGCAAGGTTTGCTTTGGAGAGCCGCACAGCAGCCCGGCAGCCTCCGGGGCTGAAACAGAGTCGCCTTCCTGAGAAGCCGGGGAAAGGGAAGGGCTCGGCAGCCCTTTTTCGGAAGGGCCTGACCCGACCTTCTTCGGGGGGCCCGCCAGCACGCGGGAAAGTCCTTCCTGAGCTGAGCTGGGCCGCAGCCCTGCCCAGCCCCGCCGGCTTCTTTCCTGCTTGCGCTGCGCCGAGGCCCGACCCGCCTGGCCTGCTCAGCCCCGCAGCGGCCGAAAGAGCCGCCCGGCGGAAGTGCGCCTGTCCCGGGCAGGCCCCGGAGGGAGGCAGCACGGCAGGGCCGTGGCTGGAGAGGAGCTGCGGAAGAAGCGCAGAGAATCCCTCGGAAGCTTTGCGGCCGGGCCTTTCGCGCTTCCAACCTCGGAGCGACCGGGGGCGGAAGGGGAGCCTCCGGCTGCGGATCCCCCGCCTGTGGAAGGCAGCCTTTGCCCCGCCGGGTCTGGGGGCTTAAGGCCGCGAAGGGGGGGGGGGGCTGCCCCGCCAGGCTCCCCCGCCTCCTCTTGCTCGGCCTCCAGGAGAGGAGCGCACCGGGCCAGCAGAGGCAGGGAGCGGGCAGCAGGGCGAGAGCGACTCTCTGGTTCGTTGATTCATTTGTTTCTTATTTGTCACCGCCGCCCCGCCCGGCCGCCCACCTGTCGCCCGGCCCACCTGCCGCGGCTGGCCGGAGCGCAGAAATCCCCGGCAGGGGGCAGCCTTTCCCCATAAACCGCGCCGAGAGTGGCGGCCGAGCCCCGCGCGCGGGAAAGCCGCGGGGATGGCTGGACTCGGTAAGCGGGGCCGGGACGGGGCGCGAGAAACGCCCTGCTGGCAAGGCAGACTTCCGAAAGGGGCGGCCGGGCTGGGAAGGGCGGCGGGATTCCCACGGACGCGCAGCTTCTGCCCTCTGAAGCGGCCTTTGCTGCCAAAGGAGGCCCGGCCTCTCCCGCGGACAGATGGCCGAGGCGCTTCCGCGGAGGGCAGAGCTTTTTCGGGCCCCTCCGGGCAGGTTTTCTGGAAGCCGAAGCAGGCGCCCCCCCCGTCCCTCTTTAAAGACGCCCGGCCGCCTCCCCTCCGCTCGGCCCCCCAAGGCCGGAGTTGGGCCCTGCCCGATTTGGGGCTCCGGGAAGGGCTGCTTTTTGCGCGGGGCGTTGAAGCGCTTTTCTGGGCATTTCCCAGCCCGACTTTCCTTTCGTTCGGAAGGCTGTCCCTTCAGCCACCCCCCACCCCCACCCCAGTGGCCCCGAAAGGCTTCCCTTCTCTTCCGGCTGCAAGGAGGCCACAAAGATGCAGGATCGGGGCCGAACCTGCCGCACTTTAGCAGCGGCTCAAAGGGAAAAGACAGCGGAAGGCGTTGGCTGCAGTTTCTCAGGGCGAAGAGCGAGCAAGCAAGTCGGGCGGCCTGAGCGAAGTTTCTGCCTTGAAATAATGCGCGGAACTTCCAGCCCTTGTCTATATTCTACCGCTTCTCCAGATTGACTTAGTGCAGGACAAATAGCCCGAGCTTTGCTTTGGGCCTGGAAAAACCCCTCAGCTTGGTCCTGCTCCAGTTACATTGGTGGGGTCATTATAGGGAAATTAACCTGTTTCCATTATTAATGCCTTATTGGCAGATCAGTAATACAATACCTCCCTCTTTTCTTGGGAGGCAATGAAGTGAAAACACAGTTGTGTACATTCTGTTTAATAACTATGTTGAGGCAGTCATGCCAAAGTTTTGTTTTAAAATGCGGTAGTACTTTTTCTAAGTGTCCCTGAAATCAGGATTTGCACAACTTACATTTTAATCTCAAAATGTGGAAGCTGGTTTTAATATAAACAGGGTTTTGCTTCATTTCTGCTAAATAAAATAAGGGCTAGAGTTAATGAAGGGTTTCGTTATGGTTAATAAGTGTTTTTGTTATGAGTGTTAAAAAGTTTGTAAATTGTTATTTTTTGCTTCTTGCCAATATTGCTGTTATTTGTTTCATTCTTCCTGTGACTAATGTAACAAAAATGCTGATAGTTTAACAGTTGTGCAAATATTCTTTCAGGAGTCCTTGGCTCTCTGGGAGCCATTTTCAGAATGAAGAGGAATCTTCCACTTGGGCTTTGGCTGAAATTCAGACACACAAATAGCTGCTCAGCACTGCATGTCCAACTGTGCACTCACCCCTCCCCCAATGCTGCAGCAAATCTAAATCTTCCTCTGCCCAGTTCAGTTCAGCATTCCTTGTGTATTTGGAGGCGGGGGGAGAATACAGTTCTTAAAAACCTTCTTGCCTCCTTTCCTTTCGTTTGGAGATTAGGGAAAATGTTGAAATGTATCAAAAATAAATAAACTGGAACAAAGTACAGTTGTCACATTCTTGGACTCTTTATTCTCATGCCTACTTCTTTCTGTTGCATTTATTGCAAATCTCCAGTTTGGTAAGATGTGAATATTTCGAAATGGCTAAAAATCCAATTTGTGTAGAAAACGCTATTGCTGCAGTGTCTTCAGAGACAAATAGGCCTGGAACCCAAGAATGGTCTGGCTGCTAAATGAAAGGAAGCCAGTTAAATGCCCCAGCCATGTTCCCAGGTTGCTGCAACCAGGAATGACCCTGGCTGGTGGCCAAATGACCAGAAGTGCCAGAATTTGCCAGGAGACAGCTGTCTGAAGGCCCAGAAGTCCCTGCCCAGCCCAGGGAGCCTGGTGGGGGACAGCCCTGCTCCCACTTACCCACACAGCTTAGGGTCAGCAGCCTTGGGTGTCCTCATTGGCTTCTTGGGGATGCCACCCAGAAGCCCGGCTGGCAGAAACTAGGAAGCTGCAACCTCCTCCTTCTTTTACTTCAAACATTTTACAGGCAGTCCTTGACTTACAACAGTCCATTTAGTGGCCATTCAAAGAGACAATGCCAATGAAAAAAGGGACTCAATGACCACTTTTCACACTCACAACCTTTGCAGCATCTCATGATCAGAATTCTGATGCTGGGCAATCGGTTCATACCTGTGAGGTTGCTGTGTCCTGAGGTCACATGATCACAAGCAAAATCAATGGGGGAGCCAGACTTGCTTAACAATCGACTTACTGAATTATCAACTCAATGATTCACTTAACAACTGGAAGGAAAGATAAATGGAGCAGAATTCACTTAACAGATGTCTCACTTAACAACTGAAAATTTGGGCTAGTTGTGGTCATTGATTCCAGACAGATGCCCCCTGCAGCCTGCCTTCCTTCCCCCTCCTCCTCAATGCTCTCCAGGAGGAAGGACTTCTCCATTCCTTCCTTGCCAATGAATGGCAGTTGCTCAAGAGTGCAATGGGTGGGGGGGGAGCTCCATTGAAAACAAGCTGTGCTTCCTGTAGGAATCTCATATCTGGGCTGGCTGGGAGAAAGCTTCACTGTGTGTGTGAGGTGGGGACACACTGGGTTGTGGCATCTCTGCTGGGTTGCCTTTCTGCCTCTGCTCAGACCATGGCCCAGAAGGTCCGTGGGAAGCCCCTTTCTGAATAAGGCATCCCCCAGATGAGGGGGCGGTTGCAGAGCCCGGCTCTTGCCCGGAGGGGCCCAGGGGCGCTGCTGCTGTGCTGGGAAGGGCTGCCTGGAGTGGCTTTGTGCTGCTCTGTGGCAGAGGAAGAGTTAACTTCTACACCCGAGCTGGGGGCTGGGGGGGCAGCGAGGGTTGACCGCTGTCAGGTCCTCTGATGGGCAGCTCAGCAGAGCTTCGTGCCATCATAAATAAAACAGACAAATTGCTTTTTTTTCCTCGGGTGGAATAAGCACAGGGTGGGGGCAATGGGGGGGCATGTGGTGGATGGTTTGGAAGGGGAGTGAAGAGTTAGGGAGGGAGGGCAGGAGGGGGAGGGTGGGAGCGATCTTCTTCACGATGGCTGGCGCTATGAATCTGGATGGGAGCTGAGAACAATGGGAAGCAAGCAATTACCTCTGCTCCCTCGCCTCTCCTGGGCGGGCGGGCGCAGGGAATAGAGTCCTGCCTGAGACCCCCCTTTTGTGTCTCTAATTCAATTCCTGGACGAAGCAAGGGAAGGCCTAACAGAGGAGGGGGCTGCTTGACAGTTGCTGCCCTCTGGGGACCGCAGCAGTTGGGGGGCTGCCTTGCCAGCAGTGGGACATCCGCTGCTCCCCCTTGAGGTCCCCAAGTTCTATTCAGGCCCTAGATTGGGGGTCCATCCAAGCCTGAAGCAGAGACCCTGCCCTCCCAACCTCCTGCGCATGTCTGGTGCCAACACACACACACACACACACATCCAGGCATGGCTAGTAGCCCATCAGCCCTGAGACTCGTCCTGCAGGATTCTCAGTTCAGTCTGCCACCCCCTCAGGTGAGTGAGATGTAGAGGAGCTGGTTTTGGGGAGGAGGAGGAGGAGGAAGCGGCTTGGCCTGGCCTGGGGAAGGGAAGGGAAGCCTTCTTCTCCTCCTCCTTCTCTTGGGAAATGCCTCCCTCAGGCCCTTGTGGAAAGGCTGTCCTGGGGCTCTCTTTGAGCTGTGCCTTTTGCGCTGGCAGGCTTGGCAGGGTGCCAAAGGGTTGCCCAGAGTCCCATCCAGAGGACAGCATCAGCAGCCCTGTGTAGTGGCTGCAGCTGGAGGTGCGGCCAAGTCCGGATTCTGGACTGCCCACTTGGAAGCTCTTGGTGCCGAGCAGCTTGGCTTCAGGTACCCCGAGTCTGGCTCTGATTAACCGGGAGGTGGAAGGAGAGGCCCTGGGATGTGGAGGGCTGTCACAGCAGGCTGGAATAACTCACGATACAGTAGCTCAGGCTGCAGGTCTCAAATCTTGGAGATCAAAGGGAGGCCCCTCGACCAGGTCCCAAGCGCTGCTTCCATGTGCTTTCTGTTAGCAAAACGGGCTGGGAAGTGGATCAAGAGGAGGCGCAGAGCCTGCAAGGTGCACCAGGAACGCTTTCCAGATGTGCCCGAGTAGCCACTGCCCCCCCATCCTGGTGCCTCCATCGGGCCTCTGTGGCATACAGAGCCGCTCCAGAAGAGAAGGAAAGGCCTGGAGGTCCAGCGCTTGTGGCCAAGGAGACTGGACCCCAAGGGCCTTTGCTTCCCCTCCTGAGCTGCCTGGCCCCTCCTCCAGCAGGGTGGGGGCCCAGCTGAGCACACACAGAGCGGGGAGGAAGATGGGCTTTCAGCCAAACCGCAAAGTGCTGCTGGCCTGGAGGGTCTCTTTGGGTTGCGCCACTCGGGCCCAGCCACGTTGCCTGGCTGCCATGACCCAGGACGCCTGTCTGCAAAGGGAGCCAGGCAGCAGTAGAAGCACCCCACCCCCCATGAAGGCGAACCGTGTGTCCTTCCCCTCATGCCCAGGGAAGAGCCAGGAGGACCAGCAGCATGGTGGGTGGGTGGGGGGAGGCAGGGCAAGAAATAGTGCAAGGCTGGGTGGGAATCCAACCCCCCTCCCCCCCCCAGCTCAGACCCATCTGCAAACTTTTCCATCTGCTTTGTAAATTCAGTGGATTTTGCAATAATTTTGCCAACCGGAACCAGGTGTGATTTTCTTTTGACAGAGTGGAATAACAAAATCATATTTGTTCAAACCACAAGGCAGGTAATAAATAACTAGAGATATGATGTTACAGCTTAGCATTCTTCCAAAGGAATTATGAATATTGCTGAAGAATTTAATTTGAGATGTAAAGGCAGCGTTTGAAACCAGCTGAAGTCTTGAAACCATTTCCTTTCCTGGGTGGGGACAGAACCAAAGGGCTCTTCTGCAGATGCGGCCAAGGGACCAGTCCTGTCTGCGCGTGCAGAAGCTCTCGGGAAGGCTGGCTCTTGGGATCCAAAGGAGCAATGGGCGTGGTTGACAGCATCACCTGCCACACTCCCCATCCAGCAGGGCAGAAGGAGGCTGCGCAGGTGGCTCAGCTTCCCTCCTTCCATCAGCCTTGGCCAGTTCTGGGCCCTGAAGGGCGGGGCTCTGGCTGCCTCTGGGCCGGTGAGCAAAGGAAGCTTCTTGGCGAGTTATCTGAGCCCCCTTTCTGAAAATGCAGCTTCCAAGGAGAAGACCTGCTGCTGCCTGTCCCTAAATTGGGCCTCATCTTTGCCTTCACTCCCAGGAAATCCCCCAAGGTGCCCTGGTTCTCCTCTTAAGTGCCGGGAAGCCCTCACTCTGCAGGAGAGAGGTAAAATGTGTTTTCATTTAGCACTTGGCTGTATGAAAAAGACGCTTCTTCTTTCAAGACAACTCCTTGGGCCAAAAGGTTCAACAACATGAAGGAGGCCAGGAGCCTTCCTGATGCCGACCCTTCCTCAGCCCTGGCCAAGCCAACGTAGTTTCATCTCTGAAAACTTCTAATAAACTATTGGCAGATCTGGAAAAATCTGCTTTGGTTAGATTTGCCAATAATGAATGTCTTATTTGATGTAGAAGGATATGGAAGGACTCAAAATCTCAAGTGGGCAGGCAGGGGAAGAAGACAGAAA
The DNA here is from genome assembly GCA_023653725.1 of Bungarus multicinctus. Taxonomy (NCBI): domain Eukaryota; kingdom Metazoa; phylum Chordata; class Lepidosauria; order Squamata; family Elapidae; genus Bungarus; species Bungarus multicinctus. The sequence continues at coordinate 395,919 of CM042839.1, read as the reverse complement.
AGGAAGGAGGAAAAGTTTTTCACAGAAGTAGCCCCTGAAAAGTTTTTCACAGAAGTAGCCCCTTCCTTCCTTCCTTCCTTCCTTCCTTCCTTCCTTCCTTCCTTCCTTCCTTCCTTCCTCCTTCCCTCCCTCCCTCCCTCCCACATTTGGATTGCACACAGGTCCATGCCCTGGGACGGGCTCTGCGGAAGGCCATTTTCTTAAGGCTTCTCCATTGGTTCCCCATAAAAGGGACCAGTTTAGGCGCAGCAGGGATGGCTGTGCCACTGAGGGAGCCCTGAGGGGTGGCTGTGTGGCAGAGGTCTTGGCTGCTGTACTCAGCCTTAGTACATCTGTCTTTGATCCCCAAGATCTGGATTGCTAAAGCTGATGGCCACAATTAAAGGCAGTCCTATTGAAAAGCTGACCTCTGGCTGCTCTCAACTTCATGTAAACTTTTCAATATGCCTGTAATTTGGTATTAAATTACCCCTGCTTTATTGCTTTCCAGCACAGCCCTGTCCTGTTGATTTGTAAGGATATGAAGGCTAACATAAAAGAAAAATGGCACCATATCTGCATAATTATGTCATTATAGAATTGTTTTTCTGCACTTAGAAAGCCTTGCGTAGCTTATGCCTCTTTGAAGAAATAATAAGAATGGGGGAGATCCTCTGCCCCTCTTGGCATGCATAACGTTTGGGGGGGTCCTTAAAAGAGCTCCTGAGTCTGACTCCTCCTCAGCCTCCCCGCCTCAAATGGCCTCCCCTTGTGCAAGAGGCCAAACTGTGGCCCAGACTCAGGCTGTCTGTCTTTCAGCCAAACTGATCTCCCCCCCAACTCCCCCCCCCAACTGAGCTTTGTGCATAATTTCCCCTCCCATCGCTAAGCTCTCAAAGGATGGGGAGACGTATAGCAGCCTTGCAAAGAACAAAGGCGGTTGGTTGGTTGACATCCCTGGCTGGCCGTGACCCAGAGAGATAAGGATTCCCCTTCTGAAGACAGCCCCTCCCTCCCTCCCTCCGGATTTCTGAAGAAGCTGCTGAGGTTGGAGAAAGCAGGAGTAAGGAAAGCAGAGCTTGAGACAAAGGATCTCCCCCCCTCCCCACTTTGGGTAATTCCTGGAGCAGTGCTGATTTCCCAGCTTTTGCTCGGGTTGCAGTGCAGCTGCTGTAGGACGATGGATACAGAGGCTCTCAATTATCAAATCATTTTATTTCCTATTGAGCTGCAGGTAAAGTGGACCCTGGAGATGCAACAGTCAGGATGACCTCTAACAGATGAAACTGCAGCCGGAGTGTGTTGGATGCAAGTCTGGGAAGAAGCAGGATCTGCTCAGACTACTGCCTCTTCCTGCTTAGCTGCAATAAAGCAACCCTGCCCCAAGAGCCAGCGGTGTGCGCTCTCCTTCCCTTAGGCACAAAGGCCTCCAATTGGGGAGCCTCTCTGACTGGCCCCTCTTAGCGAGCCAAAGGAGGGGGGCTTCTCGCAGAGAAGGGGGGCTGGGGAGGCCCACGGATCCAAATGGAGTCGCCCAGATTAAAATGCTGGCCTCCCCTAAGAGGAGCCTGCCTGCCCTTTGACTGAGGGAGGAGGGCAAAGCGTCTCCAGAAGGGAAAGCACCGGAAGGGGGGGAGACGTGGTCAGGACCAATCCTGGGGGGTGGCAGGAGGTCAGCCTCCTCCCTCTCTCCCACTGGCCAAGGCACACAGCCGCTTTTCAGGATCTGCGGCAGAAGGGAGACCAGGCCTCTTGCTCCAAACGTCTAGGCAACCAATTCATGGCAGCAGCAAAGAGCTCTCCTCCGCTGCCTAGGGGTCGTCTGGAGTCCTGCACCCCACTTCTGCCCCCCCCCAGGATATTCTGGAGAGCAAGGAAGGGGACCCCTCCCTCCTTCCCTCCCTCCCTCCTGCAAGGCACCGGGGCCTGGTGCCCCCGCCCTGGGTGGAGGGTTTGCCCTGCTCTTGTTTGTATCCAGACAGCCAGCATGCGTGGTGCTGTTTCCTTCCTAGGCAGGGGGAGGCACTCTTTCCACAGAACACTTGCTTACACACACACACAGACAGCCCTCGTGTTTTTTGCATCTTGTAAATGTAAACAGTTTTTATGCAGGAAAAATTCTGGAGTTGACTGTTTTATTTTTTCAGATGTGGAAAAGTGCCATGGAGAAGCAAGCCACTGCCCATAAACACAACTCCAGCCGCAGCCGACTGCCGACTGCCACTGCAAAGGGCACCTCAGCAGGCCATTCCCCGAGTGGGATGTCAGCAGAGGAGCCGAGCATCTTCTTACAGTCAGTCAATGAAACCGTCCCATTCAGGCTCAAGTCATGCCCTGATCAGAAAGGAAAGGAGAGGAAAGGATTTCTTGGCAGGGCACCTCAGCCATCTGCGCCCTGGAAATGACCGGAGCTCTCCGGTCCCTAGAGACCACGCTTCGGGCCCTGTTTGCAGCAGATGATGTGATTTGGTCTTTCCTAGAGCTCCCACAACAGCCTCGGCCTCCTCCTTTGACGGAGCTACTCACAAGCTCAGCGCCAGCCCAGCCTGGCTGCCGGTCACTCAGCATGGAACTGAAGGCCTGAGGGTCCGAAGCCCAGGAAGTTGCCCTTGAAGACGGAGGTGGCCCCTGCAATGCTATTCTGGAATCAGCCCTCCACCCTGTGGCCAATTTTCCTGAAAATGGGAGTTATTTCTTGTTTTCAAATCACAAATCTGGCATGCGTCGGTGTTTAGATAGAATAGAATAGAATAGAATAGAATAGAATAGAATAGAATAGAATAGAATAGAATAGAATAGAATAGAATAGAATACTTTATTGGCCAAGTGTGATTGGACACACAAGGAATTTGTCTTGGTGTAAATACTCTCAGTATACATAAAGAAGGAACATTCGTTAAGAATAAAAAATCATAATGTACAACACTAATGATAATCATAGGGTACAATCAACATCAAATCATATTAGGAAACAGAGGATACAAGCAACAAAGTTACAGTCACAAGTGGGAGGGGATGGGTGATAAGGAGTGATGAGAAGATTAACAGTAGTAGTAGTGTACACTTTGTAAATAGTTGAACAGTGTTGAGGGAATTATTTGTTTAGCAGAGTGATGGCTTTCGGGGAAAAACTCTCCTTGTGTCTAGTTGTTCTTGTGTGCAGTGCTCTATAGCGTCGTTTTGAGGGAAGGAGTTGAAACAGTTTATGTCCAGGATGTGAGGGGTCTGTAAATATTTTCACAGCCCTCTTTTTGACTCCTGCATTATACAGGTCCGCGATTGAAGGCAGGGGGGTGGTAACTGTTTTTTCTGCAGTCCTAATCACTCTCCGGAGTCTCTGTCTGTCCTATTGGGTTGCAGAACCAAACCAGACAGTGATAGAGCTGCAGATGATAGACTCAATAATTCCTCTGTAGAACTGGATCAGCAGCTCCTTGGGCACTTTGAGCTTTCTGAGTTGGCACAGAAAGAACATTCTTTGTTGTGCTTTTTTGATGACGTTTCTGACTCTCACCCCCAACCGGGCTTTCAAAGCTCCCATAATTCTAAACAGAATTGTCTTCTAGAAGCAAAATCCAACTGACATTGTCAACAACATTGTGAACGAACTGACATTGTCAATAGGGGGTAAGGATGAAAACCTTGAGGGGTATCACAATTATGTTTGGATGACAGTAGCAAAGATCGCGTGGTTGAAGCACACCCTAAACTTAGCATAATTGGGATTTTCTTTCTGCATTATGCAGAAATTCTGCAAGTTGCTTTTATCAGAGCCTGAAAGGGAGGTGATCACCGCCCTTGGCTTGCAGCCTGCCGTGGGAAGGCCAGGGGAGAAGGTGCCCTTTCCCGAGTGCAAGGGCAGGTAGGGGAGAAAGGCAGGCAGGCAACGGACACCTGAAAGAAGCCACATTCCCTCTGTTGCTGGCTTGGTTAAGCCGGTCCGGTTGTGTCTCATTTGGGCTGGGAGGGGAAAGGAGCCAGGGAGGAATTATGCCAAAGGCAGAAATGCTGGCTCTGCTGCAGAGAAACAGCAGCCTTCCCTCCCTTGGTGGGATTAGGTCCCTTCTCATAACCGATCAGCCGCCTGATCAGAAATTCACAGTAGAAGCCCTCTCTGGCTGCCAGATGGAATCCAAATAGGCAAATGGGGGCTTGGAGCTATGGCAACCCCCTCCATCTTTCTCAGTCGTCCACCCTTCAAAATGCCAGCCACCACCTTGTCATCCTTTTCGCCATTTCTTTTCCACCCACCACCATTTTATATTTGGCATGAAGTAGCGGGATGTGAAGTTATCAGGAAATGGAGGATGATGTGGGCAAAGGCAGGGAGGGGCGCAGGCACAGCGCACACACGAGGAGGGAGGGGCAAGGAGGCGGCAGGCGGGCTCAGAGAATTGGAGGGTAGAAAATGGTAAATTGCTGCTGTCATACTCTCCCTGGGACAGTAAAATCTGTTTCTAAAGGCTCTCCCCTGCCCTCAATTATTTTTCCTTCTCTGAAGCCCCTCCCTTAAAAGAAAATATTTCATGATAAATGTCCAGAGGGCAGCTGGAGTAAATCAGCAGGACGACCAGCCACGAGAAGCTCTTTGTGCCACGAGCAACCGTGTCCGTTCAGCATCCCTCCAGCTCTTCCTTTCAGGAGAGGATGGAGTTTGAACCTAGGGGCCCAACAAATACAACCCTGAAATGCTGGGGAGGCTGCCAGATGGACCCCCACCCAGCCACAAAAGGCAGGGCAAAGTTCTCACAAAAAGCAAGGGCTGGTCTCCTTCATGTGGCAACAGCGATGCCAGGACCTCCTGCCCACACGCCTTCTGCCAGAAAGTGGGAACAACAGCAGGGACCAATTGACTGGAAGGGCTTCCCCTCTTTCCAGCTCCCCTCAGGTGCCTGGACACTGACTCTCCTCTGCGGCACACAGGCTAAACGGTCTGTCTCTTGCTGCTTGTCCATCCCCCAGACAAACCAGGCACAACTAGATGAGGTAGACTTACGGTTACATTCATGGACTCTTCCAAGTCTGAAGGTAGAAATTTCTCAGTGCCACTTTTAACTGCTTGATCCATTCAGGCAGGTCCCTCCTCCATTTCCTCCCCTGACCATGAAGCCACTGGGGGCTCCTGCCTCTCTTCTCAGGTGCATTTCTAGGCTGCATCTCTCCCCCCCTCTCCTTTTCTCCACATTCCCTTGCCCTGCCCTGGCTCTGAGGGGCAGCGGGCAGGCAGGCAGGGGGGCCAAACAGAATAAAGTCACTTTTGCAGGGAGAGGATCTGGCAGCAACTGCTGTCTGCTTCCCAGCGGCCACCCGTCCCTCATGCTGTCCCTTGGTAGAATAAAAGAGGACGCAACTTCCTGCTCAGTAAGGACTCTGAGCAGGTGCTGTGCAGTGTCTGTCAGCAATCGGCCTCTGCGAGAAGGAAGCCTTTCTTTTGCCTGGCAGCCGCAGTAGGGAACACAGCAACTGCAAAATGAGTTTTGCCACGATGGGGGGAGGCCAGCATAATAACCTCCCCTTCGGATCGTCTCTAATTTCCACTCACCGGGCCAAAGAAATGAGTTTGGGCTGCTCTGCATTAATAACAAGTGACCTCTCTGAATCTGAGACCGATTCACCATAGGCTGGCTTCAACTTGGGGAGGGGGTTATTACTGGCCCGCTTTGTTGCCCCACTGGCAGGATTTCAGCTACCCATGGGGCTGGGGAATGGTTGGGAGAGGCAGGCTGAGAGGCTTTTCATGTGGCTAAGAAGTGTGTAGCAATTGGGAGCTGCCTAGATAGAGTTGGTTAGAAGATAGGCGGCTAATAAAGACGCTTTAAATAAATAAACAGCTGCCTGTCTCGCAAGATGCCAAAGGCAGAACTGATTCGCATCAAGGGCTGAGACTCTACTTTTCAGTAAAAGAAGGGCCCCTCGTCTGGTGGTCACCAGGGTGGCACTGAGGCTCCTGCTGATGCGTTGCTCCTGGTTGGGTGGGGCTCCCGGGTCACCAAGATCCTTGGCACACTAAGCACCTCTGGGTGCCAAGAAATATAATGCAGGAAGGGCCTAGCGAGGCTAGGAGATTTGTCAGACTGGACTCAATGGCCCAACTACTCTGCAGAGGGCAGAGAGGGCTTCAGTCTGTGGGTGTTCAGAAAAGCTCCAACAGGAGCTCGGGGATAGATATCAACATCCAGCCATGTCTGAGTGGTTCTACTCGGATCTTCCTTTGTAGGAAACACTCCGGCTTCTGTGCAGGAAATGAGCATAAGGAGTCATCATAGAATAACACAGAAATTAAATCCACAGCATTCCGCCTGAGCTTGCGAATGGCTGAAAACTAAGAGTCCAAGATTATTATTACAGTTAACGGCACAATTAGTCAGATGTTCAGATTGGATTCTTCCCAAAAGAACTCGATAGGTGGATAAAAATGCTTTTTACCTAGGAGAGGCAGATGTTGATGCCCTGTCTTGTCCTGTCTCATGCACAGAGGTGGATTTGTGGCTGTGCAGATGCCGATAGATAATTTCACAAAACATCCATAACAAAGTACATTTATTGGTACATCAGGTATCTTCATAACTCACATTTGTGACGAAGCTCTTCTATAATGATCAATCCTTTGTATATCAGCCTTGCAGGTAAAAGATGGTTCTTTTCCTAACCCATCATGGAGCAAAAACTGCTTATCAACTCATGAGTCCAGGCAAGAATGGAGGAAACTTCCCCCAACCCCTCGAGGATCAATTTAGTGACCAATCAGGATTACAGATGTGGCCACGTGACATGAACTACATTTCCCAGGATACCTTTAACTACATTTCCCATGATGCATTCCCTTAAGGGCACAGCTCACAATTCCTAAGTAACTATCCAATTCCCATAGACTGGCTGGGACAGCACATGCCTGATGTTGCTAGAGGTCTCGTCGCAGGATGGAAGCTGTTCCAACCAAAGCTGCCTTCTGCAATTGGCTGATGGCAAATGTATCAATGCCACCAATGGTGTTCAAGGGGTGCTCCAGTTGTTTTGGGACTGCACCCAAGGTGCCTATTACTATTGGTACCATCCTTGCTTTCCTTTGCCATAATCGTTCTATTTCTATTTGTAGGTCTTTGTATTTTGTGATCTTCTCCAATTCTTTCTCTTCTATTCTGCTGTCTCCGGGCACTGCCACATCCACTATCCAGACTTTTTTGCCTTTCTTATTGACAATTGTTAAGTCCGGGGTGTTATGTGGCAGGTGCCTGTCAGTCTGGATTCTGAAGTCCAGGGCAATTTAACTTGTTCATTTTCTATGACTTTTTCTATTGTATGGTCCCACTGATTCTTGCTTACAGGCAAATGATATTTCTTGCAGATCTTCCAATGCACCATTGTTGCTACTTTGTCATAACGTTACTTGTAGTCAGTTTGTGCTATTAAGAAGTCTAAGTATCATCATCATTATCATCCACTCATCTTGCAGTTTGAAGAGACTCTGGGTGTTTCAAGATTCCTTCCTAAATACCTTAGTTTCAAGAAGAAAATTTAGGACTATATTGCAGCACCAAGCATTGTGTTATGCAGAATTGGCGCTTTGTCTTAAACATCAAACTCTGTACTCTCTTCTGATCAGGTCCGGGTCTAGGAGAATTTATAGGAGTACCTGTGGCTCCACCGTAAGACTTGCTAGGAGCTGCTTGGGCAAGTGGGAGGCCTGTTTCACGTGCGTCTGCTTGTTGGTTGTGTCCGTGTGGCCAAGGCATGGAACATGCATGCCCTTGGTCAAGATGGCGGGATTCACATTTTGTTACTATCGGTTCTGTGGGCGTGGCTTGGTGGGCGTGGCAGGGGAAGGAGACTGAAATGTCTCCGGTCAGAGGTGGCATTGGCCCATTGTCGGAACTACTTAAAATTTCGGCTACCGGTTCTCCAAAATGGGTAAGAACCTGCTGAATTCACCACTTCTGGAGGGAATGGCTGCAGAATACAGCCAGAAGACCCCTGTGAGGAGACTATTCCTTTCCGAGCAGAAAGGAAGGTTTGAGATAACCTTCTCCTCAAAGAGATTTGGGAGTAAATCAGCAAAACATCTTGCAGTTGAATTTGGGGTGGGGTTATGTGCTCTGCTCCTGCTCTTAAAAAAAAGTCCCAGGGCTCTGTGGTTGCAAGTTCATTACAGAAACTGAATTATTCAGGAAAGCTGGTTTAGGCAAATGCATCCCTTCCTGTTTCTGGTTTCCCCCGACTTTCTGGGATCAGCAATTCACATGTTTGCCTGCAAGAAATAGTTTCAATGAAAACATGTGTTTTGTTGCACAACAGAAAACCTTCTGCTGGCCATTTTGTTAATCGGAAGGTTGGACTGGATCCAGAGAGGCTGGTCTGGGCTTTCTGACAACTGGAAACCCAGGCAAGGACCTCCTGCTGCCCGGCTTGATCCCAGGACTGAGAGCCTGGGGCAGGCCACAAAGTCAATGGCCTAGGAACACCCCAGAGGGGCTGGAACAGAGCCTGAGAGAGGAGGCACAGGGAGCGGGGCCCTTTGACAGAGGCCAGGGCCATGGGCAGGCAGGGCCCCAAAAGCAGCTGGACCCTTTGACAGAGGCGGGGGCTTCCCAGGAGTCAGAAGTGGGGGGGGGGGTCGGGGGTCCTTTCCAGCCTAACCCTCAGCCTGGAATAGGAAATGCCATGGAAAGAGGTCCCTGGCAAGCGGCTGGGTCCTCGTTGGCCCTTCCCCCAAAGACTGGTGGGCTGCAGGAAGCGCAGAAAGGGGCAGAAGGCCAGGGAGGGCAGCTCCTGGGGGGAGGGGCTGCAGGGCCGCCCAGGGAGCTTCTCCAACGGGGGCCTTCAGCCTCGCTCGGCCTCCCTCTTTGCTCGGCTGACACCTGGACGGCCACCGCCGCCTCCTTCCCGCTCTGCAAAGTTACGACAGACCCAGATCAGCGCCGGGGGGGGGGCCCTCTCAGCTGATCCCGCAAGGCGGCCTCTTTGGTCCGGCAAAAGCAGCGCCCTTGCGCTTCAGGCGACCCAGAGCCGCGGCGGGGAAACCCGGGGTGCCCCCGCGGCCTCGGTCCGAGCCAGCCGGGAAGGCGCGCGCCTCTGGGGAACGGCGAGGCGGTCGAAGCGGAAGCTCCGCTTCACTCCCCGCGGCTGCCCTCGAGGACGGCCGCTACTGGCGGGCCGAGGAGCCGTGACCGCCACGGGCGTGACCACAGCCGCTACCATGGATCGGCAACCCCGCGGCGCCCGGGCCCGGACGGCCGCCCAGCCCCAGCAGAACAAGACCTGCGCCGGGAACGGACTCTCTGCCCTCGCCAGCCCCGCCGGTGGCTCTGGCGCCCTCCGCAGAGCGAGGTAAGAGGGGCGGCGGGCGAGGCGGGCCCCGGGCTGGCGGGGATGCCGCAGCCGGCGACCAGAGAGCGGCATTCCCTCGCCCGCCCGCCCTCCCGCCTGGGAGTCCCGGCAGCATCCGAGCGGAGCCGGCGTCTGTATCCTCGGCGGGCTGGCAAGAGACCCGCGCCCGTCTCAGTGTCTCAGTGCAGGACGGTTCCTCCCGCGGCGATGCGGCAGCGAAGGCGTCGCTGTGCCGCTTTTAGTGCGAAGGCGCCTCCGAGGCAGCGAGGCCGGCCTTATCCTCGGCAGAGCTTCCGGAGCCCTTCGGACCTCTGCGTGCGGGGCGATTTGTCCGCCGGTCTCGGCGCTTCGCTCCCAGAGAAGGCCAGAAAAGGCGGCGATGCGCCCAGGCGGGAAATGGAGCCCCCGCCCCGGTATGTTTTCTCCGCCCGAAGCCTCCCCACCCGGCCGGTTCTCTGCCCTCGGCCAAGTCCACCGCCCAACCTCGGCGCAGAGGAAGCGCTGCGGCTGCTGAGCCGGCGGACCAGAGGCGCCCCGCTTGCCCGTCCCTGCCCAGCTCAGCCAGGCCCCCATCCCGGAGCCCCCCTCCGCCTGCGCCCCCGGCTCTTTTGCCCGGAGAGCTGCGTAGCGCTCTCGGCTCCTCGCGGAGGGCGGAAGGGTCTCGGCGGAGCAGGCTCGGCCTTCCCCTCTGAAGCGGAGGGGAGCCTGGCCATCGAAGGGGGCAGCCGCTGCAAGTTTGGGAGCGCTGCCTCGGCGGGCTGCTTCCGTAGCTGTCGGGAAGAGTTTTCCGCGGAGAACTCAGGTCACCTCCCGGTAAAGGTGCTGAAGCTGAAGGCAAAGCCCTGAGCAGAACCAGCTCCGTTTTTAGCAGCAGGGCGGGTGCAAAGCTCGTTGACGGAGCCTCTTTCCGCGAGGGCTTTGCCGCCCTTTTCCATGCAGGCTCCTCCCGATGCCTGGATCTTCTGGTGGGTCTTAGCAAACGCTTCCATTTCTCCTCGGGGAGACAGTCCCAATTGCTTCCGACACTTCCTACACTAAGGAGATGCAGGGGATTGTGGCAGTGCGGGTTTTTGGTAAAGCAACGTTGATTTAGCTTGTCAGTTTTGACTGATCGATTCTCAAAAGTCCTAGAGTGGTTTTATCCAGTTTCATACAACACTTCAAAATAAAGCCAAATTCATTTTGGGCAGAAATGCCATTTAAAGGTTTCTCTGGGTTGCAGCAAAACAAAAAGGACTGATTTCGTTTTATGGGACTGTGAAAAGAAAAAATGGAGAGGCAGCATTGATTTGGGAGGACGGTGGTGTGTTGGGCCACCCTTGCAAACAGCCCTCTGGCAGCTGTGATGACCAGGCAGCCCTGGAGAAGCACCTGTTTTTATGGAGCCTTTAATCTGAGGGAAGCTGTGGTCACTTGTTTTGGTAGAATTGCAGGGCTGCCTGGTGGCATTTCTACCATTGGCCTAAAATATGTTTTGCCCACAGGAGGATACAACTTGCAAGAGGCATATTTGTGAAACTAAAGCACCCAGAAAATTCTACTCTTCAGAAAAACCTGCTTCTTCCTTGGATTAGAAAGCAAGTTAATAATCCCTGCCTGTTTTCCTGCTAGACTCAGCAAGAGAAGCCGAAATGCAGATGCCTGAAATCTGATCATGCTCTCTATTACTTCTTCTCTTGTAGCTTTTCCATTTGTAGGCAGAAATTGTTTTTTTCAAAGGCATCTCATGGAGCTGGAACATTGGAAGAAAAATACCGTTCTCTTGTCAAAAATAGCTTATTTGATTTTTCAAGCAGATGGATAGGCTCAGGTAGTATTTTTTAGAAAAGATTATTTTATATAGAAATATTCATGACTTTTCTAACGCCAGAAAATAAATATCTGTTGCTCAGACTTTTATGGTCAGAAAATGTCTGTTTGGGGATATTTGAAAAATGTACAGTGCCTTAAATATAACAGATTAAAATTCAGCTCTTAGAATTTATCGGTCTATTTTCCCTAAGAGTTTGGCTTTCATCAGACCTTCCCAAGAAATTTATGTTCTCCAGGTTCAGTTCAGCTCAATTTTCCTGCAGAAAGGCCACCGGCTGGCAGAGATTCTTTGTGATGCTTCCTCTTTAAATAGGATGTTCTCCCTGTCAGCTTTGTTTAAGGGGAATTTCATATGTGAAATTTCTGCATGAAACAAATGGTTTGTTGTCAATGAGAAAGTGCACATGGGGGGGGGGGGCTGTAGATTAATGGTCGGTATCTTAGGCCACAAATGTGCTGTAGAGAAGGCACTAATTCCTGACAAGATCTGGAGTAATTCCTAATGCTGTGGAAGAGTTCATCTTCTCCTCCTCCTCCTTCGTGTGATGGGTGCTGGGGAAGACCTGCTTGCTGGCTCATGAGTGCCTATCATTCCATTAAGGACTATTAAAGTATGTCTGTCTGAAGCTGCAGATTCAAATATCTCTCCCCTCCTTTGGCCTGCTTTAAAGTAACAACACCCTACAGCTTTTGGTAAAACTATTGTTGGAGGAAATGTTTCCAGAGACACGTTTTCCTCATCTCCACTTTAAAATCCTTGTTAAAATCCTTGTGTGATACTCCTGATTTCAAGACTGACCATTAAAATGGCCTGAAAGGCAAAGCTTGTTGGAACAATGCCCTCCTGCACAGAGCGGCTGCTCCTCCATCGGGGAGCTTCTATTGGCTGGGCTCCCTCCCTCGCTCTCTGTCCAGAGGAAGGGGGCCTGGCCTGGCATGTGCTCAGACACCCTCCCCATCATCCCCTGCAAAGTTACTTCTTTCTGAGCTGCTGGGGGGAGAAGGCACATGAACTGGGTACTGATTGCAAGTGGAGGAATCCTATCAAACCAAAGGTAATGTTAGCCCAATGGGAGAATTCAATTGAAAGGCTTTTTAACCTTCCTTAAGAGCCAATTTTTCCCTTCAAAGCTCTGAGATGATTAAACACAATGTCATTTGTGGGGTGTTTTCCATAGATGTCCATTCTTAAAACTCTTTTCTTTTGTTCTCCTTTTCTTAATGGAAAGAAGACAAAGCCTCACCAACTACTCAGAGGGCATTAAGAGAAAACACAAAGTAGCTGATCGCAGCTCTGCCCAGAACTGCCCCGGGACCCACTGAGTAGGAGAGACAGGTGTGTCTGGGAAAGAGACCCCTCCTTGGGTAGGACTGGTGGGGTTGGAGTAACGGGTGGCCCTTAAGAAAGATGGACGTTTACCGTTTCCCCCACTCTCTTTGATTCCAGAGAGGTGCCAAAAGGAAAAAATCACATTGACAGCTTTTAATGCTCCCTTTTTTTTGTCTTTAGAAATTATAAACATCTGAAGGAAATGAAGAGGGGGGGAATCCCGCCATCCCTAGATGCTTCCCAGATTTGCATCCTTACATTAGCCGCCTTGCATCCTCAGATATTCTGTTCCTTATTACAGCTAAAAGGCAGATTCCTGGGTGGGAGGGGCTAATCTCAAACTGCTGGAGGTTGTGAAATCTGTTGGCGCTGCTGGCCTCCTCTCCCTTTGGAGCAGGGAGTTTCCTTTGGGAGCACAGCCTTTCTTGGAGCAGGCCAGGAAAGGTCCAGTGGGGCCAAAGCAGCCTCTAGGGCAGCACTGAGTTTCAGCTCTTAACCCTTTTGTCTCCTTGATTGGTGGCTCAGAAGCTGGGCTTGTGGAAGGCAGAGGCGACCAGAGGTGAGGAGGGACAAAGTGACTGCTGGCTGGGGAAGGACACAACTTCCAGCCCTACCGGGAGGGGGATACACTTCTGCTTTGGCCTAGGCGATCATCCTTCCCCGTCAGCCTGGGAAGGGAGGCTTTGTCCCAGGCTGGTATTGATGGTGCTCCAAGGAATTGGTTGCTGACATGCTTTGTCTCCAGGATCCACTACTGGGTCACCTTGGTGCCGTGGCCTCCTGTTGAATGAAGGGTGGTCATTCAGATGCCCAGCCTAGCTTTGTTTCTGGCTTGTCGGAGTTGGCAGGGAAGGTGGGTGGCGTCATGGTGCTTCCTTCAGGGCACCGCCCGTCCTTTCCCACAGGTCTGAAGCGCATGAGAGGGACAGGCCCAGAGAGAGCAGGATGCAGAGCCAGCTGAAGCGTCTTGGAAAGCACCCTGGGGGACCCCGGCTGGTTCTGTTGAGCACGTGCTCAGTTACAAGGCCTTGGGGTCTCCAAAGGATTCTGCGACTGCCCCTCCCAAAACACCCCCCGTCCATCCCATCTGCAGGCCCACAGGCAGCCTCCTCACCAGGGGCCTTGACGGGCCATGTGGGCCTTAAGAGGCCTGCCAAAGGAGCTGCTTTCTTGCAGGATCTTTGCGATGGTGTTTATTTGAAAGCAAAGTGGAGCCTGATAAACAACAATACGAGGGGCCTTCACTGCTGCTGCCCCCTTCGTGGCAGTCGGCCCACAGTTACCCTGCAAAGTGGGGCACATAAGGCCCTTTCAGTGGGGAGAGAGACTGTCTTTGTATTAACAAGGTATATATAGGTTGCCTTTCAATTAGCCAGATTTGTCTGAACGATTACTGTTAAAATTTTCCTGAGAGTTGCACTTAAATATTTACTATGCTTTTGTAGTAGGAAAACTCTGAATATATTTGTCTCTTGATTCAGGCAAACTGTCTGGTCTGAAAAAGATGGATGAGCCAGAAAGGCACTCGGGGCAGCTGTTTCCCCTTTGAGGGGCACCTTGAAAACTGCCTTCTGCCCCCACTTCCCTTTGACGGTCCCCCAAAGCAGTTCCTTCCACCACTTGGTGAGAAAAGCAAGCTCTGCAAGCAGAGAGCTCTGCCTGATCTCGAGATCTCCCTGGGAAAGGGGATGGGGCTCAGAGTCGGCTCCCTTTCCTGTTTCTGGAATTTTGCAGAATGAAACCAAAAAGGAAACTTTCAATCAAGGCACCAGGAAAAATAGCCTCTCTCCAGCGGATGCCGATAAGGGTGGGCTGCCTGCCACAGAGGGTGTAGCAGTAGTGAAGGCCCAAGTACTGTTGCTCCACTTTGCTTTCCCACTGGACAGGTTGGAGTGGGGCCCCTCATTCTCAGGGGCTCTAAGATCACCTTCCTACAAAGAAAGGAAGGGTCTGTACAGGCAAGCCACTGAGCCCCAAATGGGAACCAGGAGGCAGGGGTGTAAATGGACTCTGGAGGGCCCCCACTCCCTGGGCCACGTGGGAACCGGTAAGGCCAGAGGGATGCGGAGGGCAGGCACCACAGGAGCCTCTTCTCTGGGCCTCGAGGGGCGGCTCTCCGGCGGAGGCTTTTCCCGCGGGAAGCGGGCCGGGTCCAAGCCAGCCAAGTCTCGAGCCTAGAAGCGCGAACTCGGACTTTGTGAAGCTGAATTCTGTATATTCCAGAACTGGGTTTCCATCCTGCCTGCTCCCTTTCCTCCAGAAGGGCCCTACAAGTGTTCGTCGTGTCCAGAGGAGCGGACTTCTCCGGCGCCGCCTTTCCCCGAGGGTTGGCCCGGGAGGGGGCGCTGCCGTCCAGCGGCACGGGGAGTCGCGGATCACAGCAGGAGGAGGCGCAGCCGTTTCCCCTGCTTCCTCCGGAGAACAAGAGCCTTAAGGAATCGCCAGTCCCCGCTCCGGCCTCTGCATCAGCGGCCCCTTGGCATGTCCGGGGCAAAGCCCTGCGCTCCCTGCAGGGCGAGGGGCGCCCGGCGCGTTTGCAGAAGCACAAGAGCGAGCTGGGGTCGCGGCCGGCAAAGGCCACGGCGCGGTTTCTTTGGGGGTTGCAGTGCCGCGGCCGCTTTGAGTGCAACACTTTAAAACCGGGCAGGTCCCGGGACCCTCGGGGAAAGGCGGCGCCGGAGAAGTCCGCTCCTCTGGACACGACGAACACTTGTAGGGCCCTTCTGGAAAAAAGGGAGCAGGCAGGATGGAAACCCAGTTCTGGAATATACAGAATTCAGCTTCACAAAAGAAAATCGCAGTGATCTTAGGCAGAATCACGTTGGATCCCAATCTGAAAGCAAGTTTTGCTTTAGGGATCCCTGGTTGGAGGATTCCGGCTTTTCTGCCCAATGTAAAATTGCCACACACTTTGGGAAAAAGGACTGCCATTTATAGTCAGCTTTTGACAGTTGTATGAATATTAAAGGATATTACCCCCCCCCCCCCCGATTATATTCCTCCCAACATTTTGCAATAAATCTCACCTTTTTATGACGAGGGAGGGGCTATTGGGCTTAAATATTTTATGATGTTTGGAGATATTCTTTAAACAGCCTGGATTTATTATTAATGGTTTAAACATTTATAACAGCCTAAAAAATTCTGAGGTTCATGCCAAGGTTATTTTTTCAGGGTGGAGTGTTTTCTGCTGACAGAGACAATGGCGGTTCTCTTGGTGCTGGAAAGCTCCGGGCCTCCTTGGAAAGGGGAAGGCTTCTTCTCAGGAGCCAGGTGTGGGAGGAGGGGAAGGGCTGAAGGGCTGGTGGCACTGATGGCCACCACATCAAAGTCTCGCTCTGGCTGCTGGGGGCGGAGATGCTCCCGGGGTCCCTCGTTTTGGTTAAGGGTTGAGGCAGATGATGGGTTGGGACTCTGGATGCTGCTCTGAGGGCAGCAGAGCCTGGAGATGCCCTGCTCGGTCTTTTATAGAGGCTACCTTGTTTTTAAGGTCATATATTATATTTTTTGTGTGCACGTGTGTGCACACACACATAAATGATTTGAGTCTTCTACATGGACTTGGGTAATGTAATGAATATGTGATATCAGCAACAGCCAGAAAACAGAGGATGCACCTTTCTTGCCACCTCCTGCCCCTCCGTTGTTCATTGGTGTCTAATGAACAAAAGGCCTCTGTGTGTGTGTGTGTGTGTGTGTGTGTGTGTGTGTGTGTGTGCACGCATGCTCAACAAAAAGAACCTGGTCAGAGCAGCAGCTTTGACAATCCAGAGCGATTTGGGTTAGGATTTTTTAACACTTCCATGCCTTGACAAGAGCTGCCTTGCATTGTGAGACCTAATTGGTTCACTTGATCCTCAGAACTCAGTTGGGGGTTAAATTGGAATACAGACGTCAAAGATTTTTTTCCCCAACAGAACCAAATTTTATCAATTTCTCCCAATTCTCTTAATTTAGCAAATTTCACCAGAAAATGTATTTCCTGACCTTTAAAAGCTTTCCCAAAATCCAAAAATGGTTGGAGGAAATTATGACTGAACAGATTAAAATTAAACCAGAATTCTTCCTACAAGGGATATTCAAAAGACAACTCCCCCAAAAAGCCAAATACATAATATTACACATACTCGTGGCAGCTAGCTTAGTCTTTGCATAATATTGGAAACAATCCTATATTCCAACAGAGGAAATGACTATTCAGAAAATAGTAAGTTGTGCAGAAATGGATAAATTGACCCTAGCACTTAAAGACAAAGAAACATCAGAATATTATAAGAGTTGGAACTGTTGGTATGATTGGATAGAATGAAGATAGACAATATAATATTAAATAACATTAAACTGTAAAGAGACTAAGCTACAACTGTAGCAACTATATACTCGCATTAAGATTTAATTGTAAATATGACACCAATAATGATACAAATAAGGAACCACGAACTGTCGATAATGGAATTGTTTTTTATTTGTTTTTCTTATTTTTCTTTATTTTTCTATGTTGTGTATGTGTTTGTTTGTTTATTTTAATTGTAAAATTAATAAAGTTTATTTTTTTAAAAAAAGCTTTCCCAAATGCCCAGCACCAGTCCAGAGGCACAGAGGAAACAGTTGTTCACCCACAGGTATCTCTTTCTTGCAAGCTTTCCTTGGTGGGTTGCTGTGCTTTTCCACAAGCACAACACACGGCACATTTATGGCTCTGCAGCTCACCACCATCATTCTGCCACAACACAGTGTGGCCCTTCTCACCAAGGAGCAGGCTCTGAAAGCTACTGGGGGTGGGAGGGTAGGCTATTGTTTGCCTTTCACCCCCACACCCCTTATTAGATCCTTTCTGCAGCATGGATCTAAGGATATAAATCTGGTTTAAAATAAGAAGGCCAATCTTGTGTCCTTATTTGTTCTGTTTCTTTTGCTTGGTGAGAGCATGACCTGGGCGTGGTTTCCCCTTTACTTGACCTGTGTCTTCGCATCACATTGCATTGCTGCAGCTGGTTTCAAATTGCATTTAGATGAAGTAACTCAAGAAAAGCACCACCCACTTTTTGGTTGCTTGGACCCTTTGTATGGGGAGGAGAAAGTAGGGCGGCGGCAGCAGCAGCATTGCTGAATATAGGATAGGAGACACCCCTTTTTGTAAGCATGGAAGGAGGCAAAATTACACAGATGATGAAGTTCACTTCTGCACAATTACATTCTCTGGGATTTTAGCTACCTCTCTGGAAAAGAACATTGGCTCTAACACTGAAGTTGGAACTCAGCTGTGGATGCCCAGCTGATTGGGGGGTGGGGAAGGACTAATATATCCTAGGCCCTGCCCCCCAAAGCAGCTAAGCAACTGACCGTGGCTCTCCCTTTGGAAACCTGCCTCTGGAAAGGGACAGCCAGCTGCAGCCGCCAAGAAATGGTTTTGCAGCCAGCCAGCCAGCGAATGCAGCAGGCAGCCTTCCTGGATGACATGTCATCTCCTATTTCTGGTACAACTCTGTGGTATTATTGTTATTATTGTCATTATTCCATCCCGCCCCCCCCCCATCCCGAGCTGCCTCCCCTCCCCAAGCAAATAACCTCTGCCTGCCTGTCTGCTGGTCCTGGATCCAGGCACATAAAATGTTTTCCATGTCCTGTTGAACTGAAGGGAGGTGAAATGTGGGCAGGTGGGCCCCTCTGGCCCAGCAAGAGTCTTGGTTGCATCTCCCCCCTCCCCCACTTGGAGAGAAGCTGCATCCAAAGACTCTGGAGCTCATTCAGGGAGGTCAACATCCTCTCTTGCTTCCAGGCAGTTATTAACAGCAGTGCTGTTTCCAGAGGAGTCCCAGCTGTGGCCTTAGCAAAAAATGTTTTGCTTATTAGTGCCCCATGGCAAAAAAAGCAGCTGAGCACAGGAATCCCTCCTCTCCCCCCCAGGATAGAAGATGAAGGGCTGGGGAGGAGCATACAGCAGAAAGTACATCCAGGGAAGGAAAGGTCTGTCAGAACAGTTCTTTGTTGCAGGAGAAGGTCTGGATTTTTTGATGGTTGAAGAGAAAGCTTGCAAATCTCTGGAACACTTATTTATTTATTATTTATTTATTTATTTAATCATATTTCTATACCGCTCCCTCTCCCAAAAGGGACTCGGGGCGGTGTACAGCCTAATAAATACATAAAAATACACAGTTAAATAGAATTTAAAACCAGATTAAATACAAATTGGCTGCATCCCGTCCAACTATAATTCATTTAAAACCGGGATAAATAAAGTTTAAAAATAATATTAAAATTTAAAACCCCTATTAACTTAAAACCCCATAGACCCTTACTGGGCCAGGCCGGCCTGTTTAAAAAATAGGGTCTTAACTGCGCGCCGGAAGGTCAGGATATCTGTCATGGCTCGTATCTCCGGGGGGAGATCATTCCACAGGGAGGGGCCTCCCACAGAGAAAGCACGCACCCTCGGGGCCGCCAGCCGACAACGATCAGGTGGCGGTACCCCAAGTAGGGCGACCCTGTGGGAGCGTACTGGGCGGCGGGAGGTTGTTGGTGGCAGCAGGCGGTCCCGTAAGTACCCAGGTCCCGAGCCATGGAGCACTTAATTTGCACTTGCAAATTAAGGTGGACTGATGGTGCTTCCAAAAGCCCAAGAAGGCAATTGGGGAGCCCTGCGGCTTTTCCGGGCAATGTCACAGCCACCCCTTTCTATGTCCCCTGTGGTCTTCTTTATGGTCCTCTCAGGGGCAGAATTTGAAGTTAATATGCCATGAAATAAGCCACTGTAATCACATTGGGTTCATAGAAAAAGAAAAGTGGCTTCTCCGCAACTAAGACACAAGAGCCTGGCTGCGTTATTAAAGTTTGCTTATGGACGGGCGGTTTGAAACGTGGCCTCGGTGGCTGAGGGGGGAACGACAGCTTTTCAGATCTGAAGAGAATTTTCGTTGTGGGCTGCGAGATTTCCGTATTTCTGTTTTCAGAGCCAGATGGTGACTGTTGGCGAAATCTGGCATGAAGAGCAGCCATCAGTTGGGGAAGATAAGAAATGGGTATCATGAGTCAACACCTGGAACTTTGCAAAGAGCCTGATATTCACCATGATATCCCAATGGTTGGTCACAAGCCAGGGGCTAAGTGTGGATTGGGCATTATTAGCCACATTATCAAGACCTTATTTGAGATCAAGGCAAGTGCAGGTGAGTTTTAGGGCCACATGAACTGAATCTGAAGAAACTTTCTTCTCCTGAGGCACCAGCTTCTGCTTCCAATCTCCTTAGCTGGGTGGGGATGGGACTGGTTGGCAGCTCATGTTCAGAGAAAGGATTGGGACCAGCTGGGGCCTGCAGTATGCCCCCCCCCAGCCCCAGGAAAAGATGGCAGGTTCAAGGAAGGGGCTGGCAGAAAGCCCCCACCTGGACTTTGACTTCCAGTCCCCCTCTCCTCCTGCTCCTGCTCCTACTCCTGCTCCTGCTCCTCCTGCTGCTCCTGCTCCTCCTGCTGCTCCTCCTCCTCCGTGGATGCCATGGCAGAGTCCCGTGTTGCCCAGGGAAGCTCTGGTGGGAACAGGATAGCCGGCAGTAAAGAAGCCTGGCTAAGTGGCCTTTGGCGCCTCCGTTCCCTGCTCTCCTCCCCACGTTTCTCTACTTCAGGGTTGGGGCGGAAGGGAGACATTTCCACAGAAATGCAGACTAGGCACCCACGAGGCTTCCTGGAGGCTGCTGGCCTTGGAAAGAGCCATTGGGAGGCTGGAGGAAGAAGCTCTTTCCAAGACAGCAGGACCCAAATCAGCTTTCAGGATCCTTCGGGTCGGGGTTCTGAAGCTTCCACTTGCCTCCTGGCCTAGTGCCAGCCCATGGAGGCCAGGTCTCCCCGGAAATCATGGGTGGCAAGTTTCTGCCCAATGTCCTTTGGTGCAGCTTGAGGGAAGATACAGAGCAGCCGTGACAAAATATGCTCTGGGTGACTGTGCCTTCCAGAAGACAGAAATGTGGTGTGATGACCAAGGACACCTGGCGTATGCTTTGCAGAGTGGGCTTTTACCTGGACTGCAGCAGGTCCAAGCCAGGAGTCTCTTTCCGGGGTCAGGAGTCATGCTCCAGAAAGCCTGCTTTCAACCAGTTTTTAGAGGTGAAATGAGTATCACGTCATTCTGAAATTCCAAAACATATTTTTTTAAAACTTTCAGCTATTGTTGAGAGCTTGAGGCCTGCAAAAGGAAGGTTTTCAAGAATGCTTCTTGTTTTAGCAGACTGAGCATATAGATGGAGCTCCCATGGAATGCTTCCTGGTTCTTGTGGTTAGCCAGCAGCAGGTGCAGATGACTGAGGAGAGCGAGGACTCTGATGAGGGGCCAGGACCATGAGGGAGTGGACTGCTGCCTTCAGGGATTGTGGGGGCTGGCAGCAGTGAGGAGGAGGTTCCTGAGGAGCCTGTGCCAAGTGTGCGTGAGCGCAGGATGATTCGTAAAAGAGAACAGCTGGAGCAGCATGGGCGACTCGAGAATAAGGATGCAACATAATGGCCCCTCCCTCCAGGGAAGAGAAGCCTGGTTGCAAAAGGTTTTTGCTTTTGCAGAAAGCAAAAACGTTCTACGGACTCAGCCTTGTGTGTGGAGACTCTGGCTTATCTGAAGAATTCTGTCAAGGCTTTTCTGGTTGGACTCATTGGCTGCAAGCAGTCCTTTATTTACAGACAAGTTATTTGTAGATTAAAGCTGTGAAGGTTTGAGTTGCTGCGTTTCTTCGAGATTTTCTTGCTGGTAACTGGGTTGGGTCAGAATACGGGATCACTGTAAAGCCCCATAATAGAAGCTTAAATTAAGCAGAATCTCTGGGGCTTGGAGCTGGTGTTTTCCCACTGCCAGAATATATGGCTGCACCTCATCTCCTGGGCTGTCCTCTCTGTAGAAGGTTGTACGAGCAAAACATTTTCAAATGCATCTCTCTACCACCCAGTGACTGGTGACTTTTAAAAAAATTGCCCAAGGGAACAGTTGAAACAAGAGCCACCTTGGGTTTGGTGCCTATTTCAGGCTTCTCACACATCAGCACAGGGTCCAACCTCTGCAGTAACTGACTGGTTGCAGAAGGTTGAAATAAGAGGAGAAGAGGAGAGCAGAGGCAAATTCTGTTTGTTCTGCTCCACCTTCCTCTCACTTCGCTTTTGCCCCCACCTCCAGAGACCCAAGTCTCACTTCTGGGACAGAGGCCTGGTGAGCAACATCTTTGACTCCCTAGAAGTGGTGACATCTGGTTCAGTCTTTGTTCACAAGGTTTGGGGGCACTCAATAGTCAAGGGCCAAACGACACACGCCAGATTTCGTTACATCATTAGCTGATATCAAGAGGTTAAGTGAAAAAGTAAAGTGGGGAGAGTTAACTCGTCATCTCCCATCTCCCATCTGTTGTTGTCTGAAGTCCCTTTGCATCTGTTCCATGGATTAGTCATCAGCCGAGGCCCAAACCTGCCTCTTTGGTAAACTTTGCACTGCTGATGCCAGAATGGAAAGCTTTTCTTTTTAGCTTTTGCTGCCACTGTCTTACATTTCACCTCGCAGGATTGTTTTGTTCAGGGGTCTTTATACAATTGGTACAGCTCATCACCCAGGTGATCTAGCACCCAGTTTCCCAAAACAGCCAACGGGGAATCCATAGAAACCCACAGCAGATTCTTAAAATTTAAAAATTAGATCTATTGCTTAGGTGAAAACTGTAAGGATAAATTTCATACCTGAGCAGTTTCCTGGAAGAGTGATAATCCCTCAAATAGGTTCCTAAGTGGAGAAGCTGCTACACTCATAATGATGGAGTTGGAATGCAGCGCACTAATAAAGAACAAGGAAGTCTCCTTTTCAACTTGGGGCATTTTTGTTCCTTTGCTCTTAAGATTTTTACCCACTATTTTGAACTGTATTTTGTAATAAATTTATAATATATTTCTGAGGGCTTTAGTGTCCATTGAAGTGGCTTTCTCTGAGAGTGAGAGAAAGTCAGGGGAGAAGAGAAATTCCTTCATATTCTAAGGTATTCCTAGAAGAAAAAGTAAGAAAGAAAGAAAGAAAGAAAGAAAGAAAGAAAGAAAGAAAGAAAGAAAGAAAGAAAGAAAGAAAGAAAGAAAGAAAGAAAGAAAGAAAGAAAGAAAGAATATTCTGTTGCCCGTTACTTTGAATGGTAACTTTTAAAAAGGATATGGAGTTGGCTACCGTTCTGTGCAGACAGTCAGGTTTCCAAGCTCCATTCATTCTTGCAATGCCAAAGGAGGGGAAAATCAGGGATTATCCCACACGAGTAGCATACCAGGTTCTCCCCATCCCTGGTCTTTTCAGACTTACTTTGTCCTAACCTTTGATTTTGCTATATTGGAATCATTTTGTTTTTCGGAAAATGAGAAACAGTCCATGTTTGTGAGAATCTCAAAAGATCCGTTTGTATGGATATAGTTGTCAATGATTAATGCTTATTTAGAGGTGTTCATGTCTGAAGGCAGTTGAAAATGGAACAAAATCCACAACACTCGTTGAGAGACTTGTGCTACCTTTCTTTGGTTTGGGAACACAGCTCTGCCTCAGGAAGCTCTGTCCAATTTCTGCTGAGGCCTTCAATCCAGGTTCTGAGGGAGAGGGCAGGCCACAGGCCACAGGCCTTCCCTCTGCAAAGGGCACCATAGAAGGAAAGGAGCCCCTGGGGCTGCTTCCCTTGACCTGAACTCCGTTTGCAGCCGGTTGGGCCCTTTGGAGGGACCTCTACCCTTGTGGAGTGGCTGTGGCAGGAGGGGCGTGGAAGCAGTTGGAAGCTTCAACGTCTGCTTTAAAGGATGGATTTGCCCACCTGTTAGCATGACAAATAAAGGGACAGGTAATGGAAGAGAGCTGTTTGGAAGATGCCAGGATCCTCCCTCCTCGCCTAGCCTTAGGATCCCGTTTAGGAGCTCACCCTCTTGGGCCAAGAGAAGCCCCTTCCCACTGCTGTGAAGGCAAGGGGCTTCAGGCGGGAACGTAATAAGGGCTGGGAAAGAAGGGAATGACCTTTATTTGCAATCCTGGCTGAGATTTACAGTATATTACTGATAGCTTTTATAAAGAGCCATTCAGTTCAGAGGTGAGAGGTTTGTCATCTGGAAATGCAATTAACTTTAGCCATATCCCAATCCCCTGGTCTTATAGGGGGAGCAGGCACTCCAGCGTGGTCACGATTTTCTTTTTAATGTAATTTTTCCTCCATTTTAGGCCCAACGCATCCCTGGAATTTAAAAAAGCTCTGTGGTTTTGTTACTATTTATGAAAAAAGGAGAAATTGAAAGGGACCCCTGGCCCAGGTTTACCTTATTCCTTCCTCCTCTCCTGAAAAACACTTCTAGGAAGAGGAATGCTCAAAGCACAAATGTAAATAACCTTAGGAAAAGACTATATGGATTAAAAAAAACACGTTATAAGAATAAGGACCTTTCTTTTTAATTTAGAGGGTTGAGTGTTCCCTGCCAGGTAAAGCTATGATGGCAGAACTGGGCTTAGCCTTTTGGGCAGGAGGAGCATGAGATTGGAAAAGACCCCATGAGAGAAGAGGAATCGCTTCTTAAGGGGTTGCCCCTGGCTTGTTCTCCTTACTGGCTCTACCACTCAAGATGAGACGTGTTTCAGTCAGGCCAGGACCCCTTGCCTCCGCCAAGCATGGCTCCCCATTGCCTAGAGGAAGCCAAGCAGCACAAGTCTTCTGGGGAAAGAGAAACTGCCTGGCAGCTCCACTGCATTGGGAAAGGATGGTGAGCCTGTGCTCCCAATCACCCTTCAGCTGTGGAAAAATGGCTGGAAGTTCACGTCCAGTTTGGCTCCTGCTGACTTGTGGAGAAGATGCGAGGCAGTCTTCTTGGTGGCCTTGGCACCAAAAGGGTTAACCGGGACTGCCTCCAATTTCCAAGTATCAAAGCCAACAGTTCTGATATTTACTTCCTGAGGGTTTCCCACAAAACATAGCCAAGCTCAAAGCTTGGCCAGGGACTGCCAGCTGCTGACTAACCAGAATAGGGACTACAAGGTTTCTTGCTGTTAACTCAGGAAGTGGAATTTCAGCATCAAACTCAGAAGCGGGACAGAGTGTGTTGAGCAGATCCACTGAGATGGTTGGTATCTGATGAAGTGAAGCCAAAGGATTGGCCCAGGAAAGCCTTTGGAAAGTATGGGAGCCACTGTGAGGAGGCTGCAACCCACCTTGGCCACAGAAACCCCTTTGGTTGCTTTTCGCTGCTCAGTCTCAGCCCAACCTTCCACAGAGAACTTCTGTGAAGGAAGATTGAAGGAAAGTGTGTAATGCATCCAGTGAGTGAGTTGCCAGAAGAAGGGCAGGAAAACGTTCTGATCAATCCAATCGTAGCTACATCTGACTAAAAAGAAAAAGGAGCTATAAGCAGCTATTTAGAGGAACCAGCTCCTTCCCTCCCTCCCTTCTCCCTAGACATGACTCCCAACCAGCATTTGCATCCTATGGGTAGCAGGGGAGAAGATGCTGTGAGCCTGTGATGTCTTGAGTCGCTGGTATAAGAACAACCCTCTCCCTTTGACTCTCTCTCTCTCTCTCTCTCTTTGTGTGTGTGTGTGTGTGTGTGTGTATGTCTTGGAAGCCTGGTCATGTTCACAACACTGACTTCCCCACCTCCCCAAATAGCTGGACTGCTCTATTCTTGGAGTAAAAGTACAGCTTTCTAATGTACCCCAATGATAAATTCCACAGGTATTGTTTTCGTGTATGATAGAAACAGCACGAGCATTTCTACACAAATTCTATTTTGCCTTAAATAATGCTCTGGTACTTTATTTATTTTTAGCCATAATTCAAGTTGGATTAGTGGAAAAGATTATGGACTTCTTTCAAGCCATTTGAGATCTTTCTGCCTTGCCTTTCCATCTTTATAACTTCACTGTGCTTGAAAAGTCCAGTTAATACTTCGGCTCTTAATCTTTGAGTTTTGTAATTCTTTAATTTCAAAGGAGTTAGGTATTTAAGTAGTGTTCTCAGCTAACTTCAGAGTCATGGAGAACACCAATTTTTCTTACTCTTCTTAAGCAGGTTTCTTTTTCTCAGCTACGTACAACCTACAGATCTTCACTGATTGTAGCCCCGTTTATTGCAGATGCAATTGTGCTTCTTATAGTATGTATCTATGGAGATGCCCAGTCATCCTGGTCATGGAACTCCCAAAGGCGCTTTTCAAAAGGCAACTGGACTTTCTTGGCTATTTCTTTGAAATTTCTTTAGAACTTGGATGAGAAGTAAAACATTTTTAAGGGGAAAAAACCAAGAAAGTCCAGGTGCCTTTTGAAAAACAGCTTTGGGGTTTTGTGTTGTTATTTTTCCAGATATTGCCTCCATCCCATGTTAAGGAAACGAGGGGAAGAATGTGATTCCACTCACATTCAGTTTGTGGGATTTCCAGAAGCTTCAGGGATGATTGTGAAATAAGTGCTGGATAGCTTTGGCTCTTATTTAATATTGGCTAAAATAATTGTTCTTCTCTGAACTGAATATATTTACTGTAAGGATACACTTTCACTTTAAAATAAAAAAGTATGCTCTATAGCCTAAGAATGTAATAGCCCACTTTTACTGCCAAATAAAACTCCTTTCCTGGCATTATTAGAAATGTGAGAAATAGATTCTGCTAATCATGGAGATTTATTATAGAGAGCACTATGCTTTGGAAGGGCATCCATCCAACATATTTCAAGTGCCAGACGGCAGGCCTGTCTTGACCCCAGGGTCATGATAGACAGAAGTCAACCTCAAATTACCCATCAGAGTTCTCATCAGAAGCCTTATCTGGTTGGAAAGGTATTGGAAAGGAATAAAGAGATTGGTTTTCAAAACTGTTGGAGATGACTGAGAAAGTGGATCCCCAGAAAATGCTGCCAATTTTTGTGTGCAGCACAGAGCTCCGCAGGTGACTGCACTCCTGACGTGAACCACGTCTTGAACCTATTCAAGGAGGGCAATTGTAAGGCCTTTGTGCGAAAGCAGTGCTGGGAACTACAAGGGGAGTTAGGGCTGTCCTCTGAACTTCAGAGGTCATGGATCAAAACTCACCTCAAAGAGTCTCCTGATACCTAAACAACTTTTGAAAACTGCCTTGTCCTTCCTTCAACAACTACGGAATGGGAAGAGCCTTAGATATTGTGCAGTTTTTGAATGGTTATGACTGAGCTGAAGGGTTTGCTTAGTGGCGGCCGCGCGGGTGGTTTTGGGGGCTTCTCAGAGCTCCCATGTTACACCACTTCTGCGCGAGCTGCATTGGCTCCCGGTGGCCTTCCGGGTGCGATTCAAGGTGCTAGTGGTCATCTTTAAAGCGCTCCAGGGCTTGGGACCTGGGTACTTATGGGACCACCTACTGCCACCATCAGCCTCCCGTCGGAAAGTGCACTCCCATAGAGCAGGCCTCCTCGGGGTACCGCCAGCTGGATGGTGCCGGCTGGCGATCCCGAGGGTGCGGGCCTTCTCTGTGGGAGCACCCTCCCTCTGGAATGAATTACCTCCGGAGATGAGGACCATTCCTGACCTACTAGCCTTCCGGCACGTGCTGAAAACCCACCTATTCTACCAAGCCGGTCTGGCCTAGAGTTATTGGTAGGGTTTTTAATTGATTTTAACTGGTTTTAACTTTTTAAACTTTTTAACGTCACAGTTTGTTTTATCCTCACTACTCATTTAATCTTTTTAATTGTATTTTAAATATTGTACTGGATTGTTTTTTATTTGGCTGTAAACCACCCCGAGTCCCGCTGGGAGATGGGAGCAGTATATAAAATTTGCAATAAATAAAATAAATAAATAAATAGTGGGTGCCAACAGACTGAACCAGTGGTGGAGTATCCTGATTCAATCATACTTTGTCTTCTTGCAAAAGTGGTGGGAGGGGCACCTTAAGAAAGGGGGCTCTAAAAACAGTTTGCAGTATGAATAAGAAAACTGTGCTGCTAAGACCAGAAAAAGCCAGAATCAGAAACCATTGTGCGTGCAGGAGAGGGAACCCACTGCAAGTCCACAGGGATTGTATTTGGAGTTTGGGCAAAAGTTTTTCTTTTAACAGATAACAGATAATCAGAGTTGGAAGGGACCTTGTAGGTCATCTAGTCCAACCTTCTGCCCAAGCAGGAGACCCTACACCATTTCTGACAGATCTCCAGTCTCTTCTTGAAAGTCTCCAGTGATGATGCTCTCACAATTTCCAAGGGCAACTTCTGTTCCATGGGTTGATTGTTCTCACTGTCAGAAAGTTTCTCCTTATTTCCAGGTTGAATCTCTCCTTGTTCCATCCATTATTCAGTTTCCATCCATTATTCCTTGTCTGGTCTACAGGCACTTTGGAAAATAGCTTGACCCCCACCCCCTCTCTCTTGACCCCCCTCCTCCTCAAATATTGGAAGATTGCTATCCTATCTTCCCTGGTCCTTCTCTTTACTAGACTAGCCAAGCTCAGTTCCTGCAATCGTTCATCATATCCCTTAGTCACCAGTCCCCTAATCATCCTGGTTGCTCTTCTCTGTACTTTTTCTAGAGTCTCAACATCTTTTTTATAGTGTGGTGATACTCTAGGTGTGATCTTACTAAGGCTTTATAGAGTGGTATTAGTACCTCACTTGATCTTGATTGTATCCCTCTGTTAAGGCAACTTAGGATTGCATTGGCTTTTTTGGCTGCTGCTGCACACTGCACACTGTGGCTGTTGTCCACTAAGACTCCAAGATCCCTCTCACAGTTACTGCTATTGAGCCTGGTTTCACCCAGTCTGTATGTGTATTTTTTATTTTTCTTGCCTGTGTTTCCTTCCTTCCTTCCTAGAGTGATACCCAGAGACCTGATCAGGACTGAATTCCACAGGCCAGTAAAAATGGAAGTTGGCAAAGGCTGACTTCAGTTGACATCTGTTAAAGGATAATAAGAGACCCAATTTTACAGATTTGCCAAGAGAGTAAATGTTTGCTATACATGAATTGGCAGCATTAAACGATTCCAGTCTTAAATCTATTTGTACCCCAGCGATGCCTTGCATTTTCTTTGATTTGTGAGCACTTTGCACTTATAACAGCTGTGGTAAAATGGCTTTGATAATGAGCACAAATTAAAAACTACTTTTGTATGTCACAAACTATCATGGTATCGTGATGTTATGCCCTTTGGGTTAACAGATACAACTGGGGCCTTTTAAAGATTAATGCATAGTGGCTTACAGGGATTAAATTACCAGAGCTAAATTATCTGCATAGGGTGATGTCAGAATGAAGTGAAAATGTCCAGTAAAGAAATGCCTGGTGAGATGAATTTTGAGAAAGTATAGTCAGTAAGATTTGGCATTGAACAATCTGGTATACTAACTAGGGGATTTGAAAGTCTCCCTTCGAACAGCCTCCATTTATCCTTCTTCTTTGGCTAGCTAGCAGGTGAGGAATGTTGAGGGCAGGTTCAGAGAATCTTATAGCTGAAATGGACCATTTAAAACCATCAGTCCTTGGGATCCAAATGAAAGTGTACTTACCGAGAACTGCCTGACTCTGCCAGAAGATATCCAGTGAAGGGGCTTCACACCTGCTTAGGTAATGGGTTGCATTGCTGAATTGCTCTAACATAAAACATTTTGAAATGAAATTTAAGCAGAATCTGCTGTGGTGCAACTTAAGAAAATTATTCTGTGTCAGGCACTTGAAATGTTAGAGAAGATACGTCAACCTTCCTCTGAGTAGAACCCTTTTATGTGGTTAAAAAGTGCTATCATCCCGCTCAGACATCTTTTTTCAAAGGAAATACATCTTTTGCTGAGTTCTGTGAATATCCTCCTTGCTCCTCTAGGCATCGGTTCCAATTTCTCTTGATGTATCTCAAAACATGATGCCCAGAACCAGAAACTTATCCAACAAAGAAAAATCTGACCAAGTGCAAAATAATGAAACTGTTCCATTCCAGGATCTGGAAATGCCACTTCTCTGGGTGGTACCTAAAATTACAGTCGTCCATGCTGCTGACTCATATTAAACGTGAGATATAATGCAGTTCTAAGATCTTGTTTACAAATAGTGATTCTATTGCCAAGGATTCCTGATTCTAGGCTGTGCGTTTTGTTTCTTTCTTCTATGAGAAGGATTGATTACTCTGTTATCCTATTATTTTCAGCCTGCTTAAGTTCTCAAGATCGTTTTGAGGTTTGATTTTCTTTTTTAATGCAGAAGAACTCAAGTTTTCTGCTGCTAAGATCCCTTAAGATAATTACTGAATTTGCGTGACCGATCAGTTTGTTCTCAGATGGGGTT
Organism: Bungarus multicinctus; assembly: GCA_023653725.1. NCBI lineage: Eukaryota > Metazoa > Chordata > Lepidosauria > Squamata > Elapidae > Bungarus > Bungarus multicinctus. The sequence goes on along the minus strand of CM042839.1, from coordinate 366,214 downwards.
CCCATTCTGCCCAAATAAACAGTTCATTGATTTATTGATGAGAGTTCTGCGCCACCCTTCTCGCCTAGAGGTGGCTCTAGCTGGGTCATTCAGGCACCCCCAATGCTGGATTGTGGCAAGAAATTGCTCCTGAGGCTGCTGCTTTTACTCAACAAACCTAGCACTTTTCATAATGGCTTCATCTTCCTTTTGAGTGCTGACCACAGCAACATAGTTAGCTCAAGAGGCTCTTGCCAAGTCTTCCCACCCCATCACCCAAGGGCAGTTGTTCCCAAAGCATCACTCTGGTCCCAGCATTCCAAGCAGCCCAAAAGCGGGGCCTCCTATCAGGAGCACCATTCACTTGTAGGAGGAGGTGGGGCTCAGGTTGCCTGAAGTGTCTATGGGCCCAGTGGCACCTCAGGGCAGGGGTGACTGATTCACTAAAGAGGAGGAGGAGGAGAGTGGGGGAACTATGAATGAAGAGGTCTGCAACCATTAGCATCCATGGGCCCCTGGGTGAGGTTAGCACTAGCGTGGTGCTGCCTGGGCATGCCATCCTTTACGGCCTGGGAATGAGTCCGCCTGTCCTCTCCAAAAATGGTAAAGGATTCCAGAGGGGGAAACCTCTTTCAGATGATCTTGTATTTCCCCTGAGAAGCACATTCAGAGGAGGGGCTCTTTCCCAGAACCAGCACAAGCAAATCAATTGCTCCCATGCAAGGAGCACCTTTTACCAGCTGTGGCTGGCTCGCCAGTTGCATCTGCTTCTGGGCAGGAAGGACTTGTGGTCTTCCGGATGTAACTGACTGGTGACTGGCATGGCCTGGGAAAAGAAGGATGGCAAAGCCAGCTATGGGCAGAGCTGCTTTAGTTTCCTGCTCCCGTCTATCCAGGAGTGGTCACCAAAGCCCTAGCTGAGGACCCTTGGTGGGCAGGCTTTGCCAGGCAGTGAGCAAATGAGAGAGGTAGCTTTGATCTTGCCAAGGGGTAGGAAGCCGCTTGACTTATTTCCAGGCTTCAAAGCACAACGCCATGGAGGGAGCATCTGCCCCAGGACGGTTTTCTGCTCTTCCCCTTCTTGCAGGATTTGGCTTCACAGATTAAGGCTCCGAAACAGTTATGGAAACAGGCCGGTTTCTGGAGTATGGTGTTGGTATCCTGTAAGTGCTTGTAAAACAGGGCCTAGGGAGTGACCCAGATTGTAACGACGCTAAAGGGAACACTTGGGACCTCCCTGTTTGTCTTTCTTGCAGTGGTTCCAATTGTCTTAAGGGGTTTTATAGGCTGGGACTCTGGTTGGCTTCTTGATGTTATATCTGATTTTAATTTGACCGAAGGCTTCCCAGAACCTGAGCTGAGTACTGTTTATTTATTTATTTTATTTATTTGTTTGTCAAACAAGTACAAGATAACAAGTGTAGGTATGAACATAAACAAGAACGAAGGGATAAAAGGGGACAGCAAGACAGGGATGGTAGGCATGCTTCTTATGCAGGCCCCTTTAAGGACCTGTTAGGAATGGGGTGAGGTCCATGGTAGACAGTTTGAGGTTGAAGCTGTGAGGGGTTGAGGCTGTAACCATGGAGGCTTTCCAAGCATTGACCACTCTGTGGCTGAAGTTGTATTTTCTGCGGTCGAGTTTGGAGCGGTTGTTGTATTATTGTAGTTGAAGCTGAAGAAGTCGTTGACAGACAAGGCGTGGTAATAGACAATTTTGCGTACTATGCTTATATTGGACCACAGGCAGTGCAGTTCCAGATTGTCCAAGTCCCAAATTCCAAGCCTGGAGGCCTAGGGAATTTTCTGGTGAATGGAGGAGTGGAGTACTTTTCTTGAGAAATACCTCTGAACCAGAGGTGGTCTTCAGCAGGTTCTGTCCAGTTCTAGAGAACCGGTAGCAGAAATTTTGAGTAGTTTGGAGAACCGGTGGTAACTTTCTCCCAGGAGTGGGGAGGGAATGGAGATTTTACAGTATCCTTCCCCTGCCATGCCCACCAAGCCACGCCCACCAAGCCACGCCCTCCAAATCAGGCCACGCCCACCAAGCCACACCCACAGAACCAGTAGCAAAAAAATTTGAATCCCACGACTGCTCTGAACCCGCTCAATTGGGTTAATGTCCGATATACAGTACGGGTTCCAGGCAGAAAAGCAGTATTCAGGAATTGGTCTGACTCTGCCAAAGGTTCTGTATGCCCTATTGTCTTCCAAAGTATATCGCAGGGAGGCGGAGCCGAGGAGATGGTTCTGCCCCAGGCGCCTGATGGATCCTGAACGGTTTCAGATGGAGCTTGGGCCATTTCCTGAAACTCTGGCTCATAACTCGGCCACAGACTTGGTGGCCACCTGGGATAGGTTGGCCGCTGAGGCTCTGGACCGAGTTGTGCCTTTGCGACCTCTGACTCGGCATAGATCCCACCTGGCTCCGTGGTTTATGGGGGAGCTGAGGGGGATGAAATGCCGGAAAAGACGTCTGGAGGGCATCTGGAGGGCCAGTCGTGCTGAGTCTGACCGGACACAGGTGAGGTCCTATATTAGGACCTACCTAGTGGCGATAGAGGCGGCGAAGCGTTCACACCTCTCCGCCCTTATTGCGTCTGCAGAAAATCAGCCTGCCGCCCTGTTTAGAGTGACCCGCTCCCTGCTTGAGCCGAGAGCGCGGGAGGACCTCTTGCAGGGTAGGGCAGAAGAGTTTCCCCGATTTCTGCATGATAAAATCGCTCAGATTCGGGATGGGCTGGACTCCAGTTGGGTGGTCCCGGGGGAGGTGTCCGGAGCAGGTCTTGAGACGGTTATCTGGGAGGAGTTCGATCCTGTGACCGCCGAGGGTGTGGACAGACTACTGGGGAGGCTGAATGCCACCACATGTTTATTGGACCCGTGCCCTTCCTGGTTGGTTTCTACCTCCAGAGAGGTGACACGAGGCTGGCTCCAGGGGATTGTCAACGCTTCGTTGACGGAGGGGGCGCTTCCGACCGCCCTGAAAACGGCGGTGGTGCGGCCCCTCCTCAAGAAGCCTTCCCTGGACCCGGCTCTTTTGAATAACTATCGTCCTGTCTCCAACCTTCCCTTTGTGGCGAAGGTTGTTGAGAGTGTGGTGGCGCGTCAGCTCCCTCAGTATCTGGAGGAAGCATTCTACTTAGATCCGTTCCAATCGGGCTTCAGGCCCGGGCACAGTACCGAAACAGCATTGGTCGCGTTGGTAGATGATCTCTGGAGGGCCCGTGACAGAGGTTATTCCTCTGTCCTGGTCCTCTTAGATCTATCAGCGGCTTTTGATACTATCGACCATAGTATCCTATTGCGGCGGTTGGAGGGGTTGGGAATTGGGGGCACCGTTTTGCGGTGGTTCTCATCCTTCCTCTCGGACCGCTCGCAATTTGTGTTGACGGGGGAGGAGAGGTCCACCCCTAGGCCCCTCATGTGTGGGGTGCCTCAGGGGTCGGTCCTCTCCCCTCTTCTGTTCAACATCTATGTGAAGCCGCTGGGAGAGATCATACGTGGTTTTGGGGTGAAATGCCATCTTTATGCTGATGACACTCAGCTTTACATCTCCACCTCAAGCCACCCCAACGATGCTGTGGAGGTTATGGCCCGTTGCCTGGAGGCTGTGCGGAACTGGATGGGCGAGAACAGGCTTCGACTCAACCCTTCCAATACCGAGTGGCTGTGGTTTCCGGCGGCCCGATATAGCCAGCTGACTCCGTCGCTGGCTATTGGGGATGAGATCTTGATCCCCACAGAAGGGGCTCGCAATCTTGGTGTCCTCCTGGATGTACGGCTGTCTTTGGAAGATCATATTACGGCCGTCTCCAGGGGGGCTTTTTATCAGGTTCGCCTGATACACCAGATGCGGCCCTTTCTTGATCGGGACGCCTTACGCACAGTCACTCATGCCCTGGTCACCTCCCGTCTGGACTACTGTAATGCCCTCTACATGGGGCTCCCTGCGGGGAGCACCCAGAGGCTTCAACTGGTACAAAATGCGGCCGCGCGGGTAGTTATGGGGGCGTCGAGATACTCCCACGTGACGCCCCTCCTGCGCGAGCTGCATTGGTTGCCGGTGGCCTTCCGGGTTCGCTTTAAAGTACTGGTTTTGGTCTTTAAGGCGCTCCATGGCATCGGACCAGGATACTTACAAGACCGCATTCTGCCAGTAGTCTCCCACCGAGCGGTGCGCTCCCACAGAGAGGGTCTCCTCCGGGTCCCGACACCTTCTATGTGTCGCCTGGTGACCCTGAGGAACAGGGCCTTCTCTGTGGGGGCACCCGCCCTTTGGAACGGGATGCCCCCTGGACTACAAATGACCAGTGACCTGAGGGCCTTCAGACGTGACCTGAAGACTTGGCTCTTCGAGCAGGCCGGCCTGAGCTGACTCAAATGGGATTTTTAAATGGGGTTTTTAGATTAGTTGGGATGGGGTACAAAGTTTTAATTTATTTTAATTGGGGTTTTTTAGATTTTTATAGGGACAGCCCAGGGTTTAATTCTTTTTTAACTATTTATATTTGTTTACATGTATTTTAGTTGGCTGTTCACCGCCCTGAGTCCTTCAGGAGAAGGGCGGTATATAAAACTTAAATAAATAATAATAATAATATTGATTTATTAGTTAGACTCATATTCTGCTTCTCCTCTGGAGGTTCAAAATGATGCATGTGCTGCTGCTTCCTATAACTTCTCCTCAAGTTTGTGAGGTCGGCTGAGCTAAAAAGTCCCTTAGGGACTGTCTCTGGCTGTGAGTGTTTCTGGTTCTGGTTCTGGTTGGGGTCCTGCCTGTGCACCATCACCAGGTGGAGCTGAAGTCCCAAGGAAGGAAAGCTGCCCTGAGCTGGGCCTTCCGCTGCAGCTCTCCCAAAATTCTGGTCTCACTTTGTCCCAACCACCCAGGCCTGGACTAAGGGAACCAGTCCAAATCCAGCGGCTGGGCTCCTCGGGACCATCTGGCTTCAGGCGTTCCCTTCATTAATACACTTCTGTACTGCCTCATATATTTCAACACAGCTTAAACAATAATACAAACTATTAAAACTATTAAAACTATTTGTATTAAATAAGTGGGAGGAAAGAAAGTAAAAGCCATAGAATCCACATAGCCTGATAATTTTGCATTAATTCTGTTTGTGAGACTTGTTCAACAAACCACGATTCAAATAAACCATCGCACAAGGACCAGCTTTCTCTTGCCACCTGTCCACAAGGACCTGGTTGAGCCCCACAGCTCCCATGTAAAAACAGTCGATTTCAGGAACAATGTCCAGTTTGCACAAATGAAACGGGATCAGAGACAGGAATGGCAAGGGAAGAATCTTTTCGTAAGATCTGGGGGAGCCTGGTGTGGGCCCCTTTGTGGGTGCCAGGCAAGGGGACACCCTTCAAAAGCTGCAGATGCCAGGCAGGGTGAAGGGCAGCCTGGTGAAGTGCCCTCTTGTTGTATTCAGTCCAGAAATGTTCAAGAAGTTCAAAAACTCTTGTTGACTCAGGCATGCTGAATACTATTTAGAGGCAAGAGAAAATTGAAAGCAGTTTCCCAAATAATGTATTATCCCTTCCCCCTATTTTATGTGTTAATACAGTGCAAGCATTTTGAATTACATCTGGTGATTTATTTACTTATTTGATTTAACAATATATTCAGTAATACACAGTTCTAAAAATATACATGTAAATTATATGCATTTATATCAATGTATTTTATTTATTTATTTCTATTTTTATACTGCCCCCTCTCCCAGAGGGACTCGGGGCGGTGTACAGCCAAATAAAATATACATATACATACAAATACAATGATTAAAATGATATTAAAAGAATTAAACAGATTGGCCAAAAAATTAAAAATTATTAAAGGATTAAAAGAATTAAGAGATTGGAACTAAAACCATTTAAAATCAGATTTAAAATCCTACACATAACTCTAGGCCAGACCGGCTTGATGGAATAGGTGGGTTTTTAGTGTGTGCCAGAAGGTCAATAGGTCAGGGACGGTCCTCATCTCCGGGGGCAATTCGTTCCAGAAGGAGGGTGCTCACAAAGAGAAGGCCTGGACCCTCGGGGTCGTCAGCAGTCCAGCCGGCGGCACCCCAAGGAGGCCCATCCTGTGGGAGCGCACTGGTCGACGGGAGGCCGATGGTGACAAAAGGAGGTCCCGTAAGTACCCAGGTCCCAAGCCATGAAGCGTTTTAAAAATTTATGTATTTATTTATTGATCGTATTTCTATACCGCTCCCTCTCCGAAAAGGGACTTGGGGCGGTGTACAGCCTAATAAATACATAAAATACAAGAATATAAAATTAAATAGAGTTTAAAACCGAATTAAACATAAATATAGCTGCATCCCGAAAGTTTAAAAATGAAGTTTAAAATTTTAAAAACCCTATTAACTTAAAACCCCTTAAACCCTTACTGGGCCAGGCCAGCCTGTTTAAAAAATAGGGTCTTAACTGCGCGCCGGAAGGAGAGGATATCTGTCATGGCTCGTATCTCTGGGGGGAGATCATTCCACAGGGAGGGCGCTCCCACAGAGAAAGCACGCACCCTCGGGGCCACCAGCCAACAACGATCAGGTGGCGGTACCCCAAGTAGGGCGACCCTGTGGGAGCGTACTGGGCGGCGGGAGGTTGTTGATGGCAGCAGGCGGTCCCGTAAGTACCCAGGTCCCGAGTCATGGAGCACTTTAAATACCATCAGTACCACCTTGAATCGAATCCGGAAGGCCACAGGAAGCCAGTGCAGCCTGCAGAGAAGTGGTGTTACGTGTGCGCCCTGAGGGGCGCCCACGATCACCCGCGCGGCTGCATTCTGAACTAACTGCAGCCTCCGGAGACTCTTCAAGGGGAGCCCCATGTAGAGAGCATTGCAATAATCCAAGCGGGAGATAACGAGGGCAGAAGTGACTGTGCGAAGTGCGCCCAGATCCAGAAAGGGCCGCAACTGGTAAATCAGACGAATCTGATAAAAAGCCCCCCTGGTGACGGCTGCAATATGTTCTTCCAAAGACAGCCGCACATCCAGGAGGACACCCAAGTTGCGTGCCCTTTCCACGGGGGTCAAAACCTCTCCCCCCACGGCCAGCGAAGGAATAAGCTGGCTGTATCTGGGCGCAGGAACCACAGCCACTCGGTTTTGGCCGGGTTGAGATGAAGCCTGTTACGACCCATCCAACCCCGCACGGCCTCCAGGCACCGGGTCATCACTTCGACGGCTTCGTTGGGGTGGCCCGGGGTGGAGATGTACAGCTGAGTATCATCAGCGTACTGATGGAACTCCACCCCAAAGCCACGGATGATCTCACCCAGCGGCTTTACATAAATGTTGAACAGCAGGGGCGAGAGCACCGACCCCTGAGGCACCCCACAAAGCAGGGGCCTTGGGGACGATCTCTGCCCCCCCGTCAACACAAATTGCGAGCGGTCGGAGAGGAAGGAGGAGAACCACCGCAACACGGTGCCTCCAACCCCCAACCCCTCCAACCGCTGCAATAAGATACTGTGGTCGACAGTATCAAAAGCCGCCGAGAGATCTAACAGGACCAGGACAGAGGAACAACCTCTGTCCCGAGCCCTCCAGAGATCATCTACCAACGCGACCAACGCCGTCTCCGTGCTGTGCCCGGGCCTGAAGCCCGATTGGAGGGGGTCAAGATAACTCGCTTCATCCAGGAACCGGGGGAGCTGACGGGCCACCACACTCTCTACAACCTTCGCAACAAAGCGAAGGTTGGAGACAGGACGGTAATTTGATAACAATGCTGGGTCCAGGGACGGTTTCTTGAGGAGGGGCCGCACCACCGCCTCCTTCAAGGCGGCGGGTAAAAGCCCCTCTCTCAAGGAAGCGTTTATAATACCCTGGAACCAGCCTCGTGTCACCTCCCGAGTGGCCAAGACCAGCCAGGAGGGGCACGGGTCCAACAAACAGGTGGTGGCATTCAGTCCCCCCAGCACCCTGTCCACGTCTTCTACAGTAACAGGGTCGAACTCAACCCAAATGGCCTCACCGATATCTACCCCCGCCCCCCCGCCCGGAGATGCCCAGTCGGAGTCCAGCTCGTCCCGAATCTGAGCGATTTTGTCCTGCAGAAACCTAGAAAACTCCTCAGCCCGTCCCTGTAAGGGATCCTCCCGCGCTTCCATCTCTAAAAGGGAGCGGGTCACCCTAAACAGGGCGGCTGGGCGGTTTTCCGCGGACGCAATAAGGGTGGAGAGGTAAGTCCTCCTCGCCACCCTTATCGCCACTAAGTACGTCTTAATATAAGATCGTAGAAGTGTTCGGTCAGACTCAGAACGGCTAGCTCTCCAACTACTCTCTAGGCGTCTTTTCCGGCGCTTCATCTCCCTTAGCTCCTCAGAAAACCAAGGAGCCATTTGGGATCGGCACCGGGTCAGAGGCTGCAAGGGCACGACCCGGTCAAGGGCCCCAGCAGCCACCCTATCCCAGGTGGCAACTAGGCCCTCAACCGAGTCGTGTGTGTGAGCTTCGGGAAATGGCCCAAGCTCCATCAGGAACCTATCCGGGTCCATCAGGCGCCTGGGGCGGTACCATTTAAGCGGCCCCGCCTCCCTGCGGTCGGGGGGTGCGGAACGGAAGTCGAGCTTCAGGAGCGAATGGTCTGTCCATGACAGGGGTTCTATAACTATGTCCCCTACACCCAGACCACTCTGCCACTGATCAGAGACAAAAACTAAATCCAGGGTGTGACCTCCCACGTGAGTAGGGTCCCGAATTAACTGGGTCAGGCCCATAGCTGTCATGGAAGCCATGAACTCCTGAGCAATCCCCGAGGTACCGCCGGCAGAAGGGAGGTTGAAATCCCCCATGACCATAAGCCTGGGGGTCTCAACCGCCACGCCGGCTATAACCTCGAGGAGCTCAAGCAGGGCCGATGATCACCAATACCTTGAATCGCACCTGGAAGGCCACCGGGAGCCAATACAGCTCGCGCAAAAGTGGTGTAATATGGGAGCTCCGAGAAGCCCCCAAACCCACCCACGTGGCTGCATTCTGCACCAATTGGAGCCTCCGGGTGCTCTTCAAGGAGAGCCCCATGTAGAGAGCATTGGCATAATCTAGGCGGGAGATGACAAGGGCAGATGTGACCATGCGAAGTGCGTCCTGATCCAGAAAGGACCGCAATTGGTAGATCCTGCGGACCTGATAAAAAGCCTCCCTGGCGACGGCCGTTATATGGTCTTCCAATGACAGCCATATATCCAGGAAGACACCCAAATTGCGCGCCCTCTCCATGGGGGCCAGAGTTTCCCCCCCCCCCACGGCCAGCAATGGAATTAGCTGGCTGTATTGGGGCGCCGGAAAGCACAGCCACTCGGTTTTGACCGGGTTGAGCTGAAGTCTGTTCCGCCCCATCCAACCCCGCACAGCCTCCAGGCACTGGGTCATCATTTCCACGGCTTCGTCAGGGTGGCCTGGGTAGAAACGTACAGCTGAGTGTCATCAGCATACTGGTGGAATTCTACCCGAAAGCCATGATGATCTCACCCAGCGGCTTCACATAAATGTTGAACAGGAGGAGCGAGAGCTCTGACCCCTGAGGTAACCCACAAATCAGGGGCCTCAAGGTCGATCTCTGTCCCCCTGCCAACACAAATTGTGAGCTGTCGGAGAGGAAGGAGGAGAACCACCATAATACAGTGCCTCCCACTCCCAACCCCTACAGCCGCCGCAATAAGATACTGTGGTTGACAGTATCAAAAGCTGCCGAGATATCTAATAGCACCAGGACAGAGGAATACACCCTGTTACGGGCCCTCCAAAGATCATCCACTAACGCGACCAACACCGTTTCCGTGCTGTACCCAGGCCTGAAGCCTGATTGGTGTGGATCCAAGTAGACAGCTTCATCCAGGTGCTGGGGGAGCTGTTGTGCCACCACACTCTCAACAGCCTTCGCCATAAAGCGAAAGTTGGACGATAATTAGATAATTAGATAATAATTAGATAATAAGGTCGGGTCCAGGGACGGTTTCTTGAGGAGGGGTCTCATCATCTTCATCTCAGATGGGTTGTCCCCCAAACCCAGTCTGGTCTCCCTCCCTAACCCCACTATAAATTTAGAAATAAAAGAGTACAAATGGGAATAATTTTTTGCGCTCTTCCCTTGACTGTGCCATCTCTCGGGATCCCAATAGGATCCGTCATCAAGGCATGCCATAGAAAGACCGGAGGGCCATCTCAGAGACAGGGGAACGCCCCTGAGAGCCCATAAATCTGCCGATGTGTAGGTAATCCATCCTGTCCTTTGGTGATCAGCCAGTCGTGATCTCGATGTCCCAGATTGAAAACGGGAACGGGCAGGCCCATACAATTGGGGCCAACTCACCCAGGCCCCACTGCCATATTGATTTACATCAGAACATAATTTAGACTTATTAGTAAAGGTAAAGGTTCCCTCCTTGCACATCTGTGCTAGTCGTTTCCAGCTCCGGGGCGGGTTGCTCATCTTCGTTACAAAGCCAAAGAGCCAGCACTGTCCAAAGACGTCTCTGTGGTCATGTGACCGGCATGACTAAACACCGAAGGCGCACGGAACGCTGTTCCCTTCCCACCAAAGTGACCCCTATTTTTCTACTTGCATTTTTTACATGCTTTCGAATTGCTAGGTTGGCAGAAGCTGGGACAAGGAACGGGAGCTCACTCCATTATGTGGCGCTGGGATTCAAACTGCCGAACTGCTGACCTTTCTAATCAACAAGCTCAATGTCCTAGCCACTGAGTCACCACGTCCCTTTAGACTTATTAATATTGCCTAAATAATTATTAATGCCTTAAAGTGGTTAATTCTGAACATAATAAGTACCATTTTAACATTGAAATGTGAAAGTTGATAGTTGGGGGTTTTAGGGTTTTCTTTTGGTGTGGGATGAAGAAGCCTGGCTCATGAGCTTGTTCCCTTAAGGAACCCCCCTCCCGGGGCTGTGTGACAGAGTGCCAGGCACCTCCTTGGCAGCATCTGCCCCAGGAGGGTCCCTTCTCTGCCTGGCTGGTCCCTCGCATTCAGAGACGTTCTCGCCAAGAAGCCTCAGAAGATGCAGGGATTGCTAAGAATGAGATAGTTGATTAAAAGAGATGAATTGGTGTATGTTTTGTTCCCATCACAATAACACTTGCAGGTGATTATTAAATTAGAGATTTTCTTTGTCTTTCTCACAAAAAGAGCCCCTTTTCATGTCAGCACCAATTATGAGTGGTAATTTTTCTCATTTTACAAAAGAAATTTCTGTCCTCCCTCCCCCCATACAAATAAAATGGGGCTTTGACATTCAGTGACAAGGAAGATATTTTTTTCTTTTTTTGCACACACTGTGCTTTTGAGTTTTCTTTTAAAATTCTGTTGACTCTATTGAAATGTGACAGGGCAATATTTAACCTGAATGGAGGCACGTTGACTTCCCTTATTAAAACTGACAGCTAAGGACATTTTGCTCTTTATTCCTTCTGATACATGCAGACAAGTCTTCACTGCTAACTAGTATACAAAATTTAAAAAAATGCTAAGGAGATGAGCACCTTATAAACAATATATGAATGACAATTGTAAATTTAATCTAGCAAAGAAACCTTTTTTAATATTAAAATTAAAGCCCTTTCAGATTAGCTTGATATATGAAGGCAGCCTGACATGGTTAATTTCCCAGTGTGGATTTTTCCCTTCCTGAGCTCCCCATAATATTCTGGGTGTCAAGTGAGTGGAGAAACCCTTTCAGGAAGCAGGGATTCTGCTGGCAGCTGAGAGGGGCACTTACTTCAGAAAGGTGTTTTGCGAGGCAAACCTCTCCAGTGCGATCCAGTGGCTCCAGGCCTGAAGCAGGCAGGCCCTTGGCCCCGAAGGGGGAGAGCCAGGGAAGGTTAGGGGGACAAAAGCTAGAAGGAACCTCTGGGGTTGCCAGGAGAAACTTCCTGCTCACCAAGCAAAGGTCTCCTGCTTCTCCAGCAGATAGACAGCTCGACTGGTCCCCTCCTCGCTTGTCTCTTTAGGCACCAGAGTTAAAGCTGCTGGCAGACATGAGAGCATTGGCAATATTTATGCCTCAAAATGGTCCTTGAGAAGGTCTATGGCATGTGGGTCAAGGGAAGGCCTATGAGACGAAACAATAGAATGCCCAAATAAACCAAATTTGTGTAGGATATTTTTCAAGCACAACGAATTCCGTTTAACTGCCAGCACTTTTTTATACCAGTCCCTGTAAACCGCAAGAACACATGTGTTCTGTACACACAGCTGTTAGCAGAGGAGTGTATGCTGTGTTGGAACATCTGTAGGAATGAAGTGGAATGCAAGATTGGCTAAACCGAGGAAGCAGAAGCTCACCACCTGCTCAACCCCTTCGCTTGCAGTTGCTAACAGATGGCAGGGGCAGAGGGCTCCCTAGGGAAGCCCCCAGGGGCATTGGAGCTTCCTTGGGCCCAGTGCCCTGGCATGGGTGCAAGTGGCAGAAGGAAGGCCCTGGCCCTCGTGAGGCAGGGCTTGTTTCACAAGAGGGGACACCTATGAAGAGGGTATGATGTGAAACAGCTGTTCATGACTTTCAAGGAGGGGTGGAACAAGGGGGTCAGGGAAGGTCACCTAGGAGTATCAAGGGTTTATCCCCCTCAGTAAGAATGACAGCTTTTAATTGTGAAAAATGGTTTGTGTGCAGGCTCTTTCAAACCAGCTGCTTCCTAAGGGCGGAAAGCATCTGCCCCGCCACATCTGGGGAGACGGTGGGCTGCTGCCATCCTGGGATTTCATACATTATTTAGTGGTTTGAAAGGTGCTTTTCTTGGCCTGACCTGATTTAAGCCGAGTCCCTGGGCAGCACCTTCTTGTCTGGTGTTTGTGCAATCACATAGTCCCTTACATCACAAAGAAGAAAGACAGACCATAAATTCAGACAATCCACTTCGTGTCTGGGAAACTGGGAGATGTTCGTCCTCAAATGTCGCTAAGAATGTGGCAACTTATCCTTGGTGGCTGATTTGGCTGTTGCTGGTGCATTCTCCTCTGAGTTTCTGTTGATGACTTGCTGGCTTGCCCATTAGGGAGGCACTGACTGGGACCTGGGAAACAGTGCAGTGCCTTCCAAAATACATTTTGCTTTAGCTCAATTTTTTCTTTGTTTTTTCCTCTTTTGCCGGTCTCAGACATAGAAGCCTGCTATTCCTACAAACAGAAAGGAAAGGGGTGGGGGTGGGGGGTGAGGTTAATAAACCATGTAAGATCTAATATAGTGTTTCAAAATGGTGGCCGGACGTGCTCGGGATGAGCTCCGCTGCACCAGCTGGGCTCCGGAGTAAGTCCCCTCACCCCCTGGGTCTCCCCACCGGTGGCAGAGATGGGGGAAAGACCGAGGGGGTTGGCAAGCCTCAAGCGAAGCCGCGGGGGGTGATGTCGGAGCCCCTGGATCGGCCGGAATCGCCAGAATTGTTGGAACTGCGGGGGCGATTTTCGATCAGCAGAGGCCCTGCTGATGGTCTTTCCTTCCCTCCTGGGTCCCCCCGCCAGTGGCAGAGATGAGGGGAAGCCTGAAGGGGTTGGCAAGGCCCCTGGTGAAGCTGCGGGGGGTGATGTTGGAGTCGCGGGGGGCGCTGGAGCAGCTCGGAAGATCTTTGGGCGGCACAGGCCTTGCCGTGACCATGCCCCAGCCCCCGCGGTCGGCATTGGTCAGCGGCAGTGGTTCTGGTGAAGAGACGGAGCCGCAGATGGACCTTTCGTCCCCCCTGGGTCCCCACCGGTGGCAGAGGTGGTGCAAAGACCAGGGGGGGTTGGCGACCCCGAAGAAGCGGCGAGGGCTGAACGCCACCATGGTTGATGTTAAGCGGCGATTCCGGAGAGGCGACGGAGCTGCGGATGGAGTCCCTTTCCCCCCCAGGTCCCCACCGGTGGCAGAGGTGGTTAAAGGGCCTGGGGAAGGATCGGTGACCTTGGACAATTTGCGGAGAGACATTGGAGTCGTTGGAGAGATCAGAGCCGCTGGGGCATTTCCTGGACGGCGACAGCTCCGACGGATGCGGTCTCCTGGGCCGACGGCGATGGTGGAGATCTTGTTGACTCCGGTGGTGATGGGGGCAGTGAAGAATGGGTGGCCGCGGAGGCGCTGATGCGGCTGGCTCCAGTGGATTGTAAACGCTTCGTTGAGGGAGGGGTCACTCCCTACTGCCCTGAAAATGGCGGTGGTGCGGCCTCTCCTCAAGAAGCCTGCCCTAGACCCAGCACTTTTGAACAACTATCGTCCAGTCTCCAACCTTCCCTTTGTGGCGAAGGTTGTGGAGAGTGTGGTGGCGTTTCAGCTCCCTCAGTACCTGGAGGAAGCGACGTATTTAGATCCCTTCCAATTGGGCTTCAGGCCTGGGCACAATACTGAAACAACATTGGTCGTGTTGGTTGATGATCTCTGGAGGGCCCGTGACAGAGGTTACTCCTCTGTCCTGGTCCTATTAGATCTCTCGGTGGCTTTTGATACTATCGACCATAGTATCTTATTGCAGCGGTTGGAGGTACCATCTTGCGGTGGTTCTCCTCCTTCCTCTCTGACCGCTTGCAATTTGTGTTGACGGGGGGGAGAGGCCCACCCCTAGGCCCCTCATTTGTGGGGTGCTTCAGGGGTCGGTCCTCTCCCCTCTCTTGTTCAACGTTTATGTGAAGCCGCTGGGGGAGATCATCCGTGGTTTTGGGGTAAAATGTCATCTTTATGCGGATGACACTCAACTTTACATCTCTACCCCAAACCACTCCAACAATGCTGTGGAAGTTATGTCCCGGTGCCTGGAGGCCGTGAGGAATTGGATGGGCGGGAACAGGCTTCGACTCAACCCTTCCAAGATCGAGTGGCTGTGGTTTCCGGCGTCCCAATATAGTCAGCTGATTCCGTCGCTGGCTATTGGGGGTGAGATCTTAGCCCCCACAGAGTGGGCTCGCAATCTAGGCGTCCTCCTGGATGCACGGTTGTCATTGGAAGATCACATTACAGCTATCTCCAGGGGCGTTTTTCATCAGGTTCGCCGGATGCGCCAGTTGCGGCCCTTTCTCAATCGGGACGCCTTACGCACAGTCACACATTTATTTTTATTTATTTATTTATAAAATTTCTATACCGCCCTTCTCCCTAGGGACTCAGGGCGGTGTACAGCCAATCTAGACCCCAACAGTAATACAAAAGTTAAAAGGAATTAAATTAAATATTGGCCGAATAAGAAAAACCCACCCCACACCCTTAAAACCCCAATTTAAAATTACAGAACAAATGGAGACAAATTAAAACCATCTCAGCCCAGGCCGGCCTGCTCAAAAAGCCAGATCTTCAGCGCGCGCCTGAAGGCCCTCAGGTCCGTGCCGGTACGCAGTTCCGGCGGCAGAGTATTCCAGAGGGCAGGGGCCGCCACAGGGAAGGCCCTACCCCTCGGGGCCGCCAGGTGACACATGGCGGCCGACGGGACCCAGAGAAGGCCCTCCCTGTGTGAACGCACCGGCCTGCTGGAGATCACCGGTAGGATGCGGTCCTGCAGGTAACCTGGCCCAGTGCCATGGATTGCCCTAAAGGTCAAAACTAGAACCTTGAAGCGAACCCGGAGAGCCACCGGCAACCAATGCAGCTCGCGCAGGAGAGGCGTCACGTGGGCGCTACGCGACGCCCCCATGATCACCCGCGCGGCCGCATTTTGCACCAGTTGGAGTCTCCGGGTGCTCCCCGCAGGGAGCCCCATGTAGAGGGCATTACAATAGTCCAGGCGAGAGGTGACAAGGGCCTGAGTGACAGTGCACAGGGCGTCCCGATCCAGAAAGGGCCGCAACCGGTAGATCCGACGGATCTGATGAAACGCCCCCCTGGAGACGGCCGCGACATGATGTTCAAGCGACAGCCGTACATCCAGAAGGACTCCCAGATTGCGAGCCCTCTCTGTGGGGGGCAAAATTTCCCCCCCAATAGCCAGTGAAGGAATCAGCTGGCTATATCGGGGCGCCGGGAACCACAGCCACTCGGTCTTGGATGGGTTGAGCCGAAGCCTGTTCCCGCCCATCCAATCCCGCATGGCCTCCAGGCACCTAGACATAGCCCCCACAGCATCGTTGGGGTGGTCCGGGGTGGAGATGTACAACTGAGTGTCATCTGCATATAGATGACACTTCATCCCAAGACCACGGATGATCTCGCCCAGCGGCTTCATATAAATGTTGAACAAGAGAGGGGAGAGGACCGACCCCTGAGGCACCCCACAAGCCAGGGGCCTAGAGGTGGACCTCTCCCCTCCCGTCAACACAAATTGCGAACGGTCGGAGAGGAAGGAGGAGAACCATCGAAAGACGGTTCCCCTAATTCCCAACCCCTCCAACCGTCGCAACAAGATACTATGGTCGATAGTATCGAAAGCCGCCGAGAGATCTAATAGGACCAGGACAGAGGAGAACCCTCTGTCACGAGCCCTCCAGAGATCATCAACCAACGCGACCAATGCCGTCTCAGTGCTATGCCCAGGCCTGAAGCCCGATTGGAACGGATCGAGGTAAGTTGTTTCCTCCAGGTACTGAGGGAGCTGACGTGCCACCACACTCTCAACAACCTTCGCCACAAAGGGAAGGTTGGAGACTGGACGGTAGTTGTTTAAAACAGCTGGATCCAGGGAAGGCTTCTTGAGGAGGGGCCGCACCACCGCCGTCTTCAGGGCGGTAGGAAGCGACCCCTCTCTCAAAGAAGCATTGATAATCCCCTGGAGCCAGCCTCGTGTCGTCTCCCTGGCGGCCGAAACCAGCCAGGAAGGGCACGGGTCCAATAAACAGGTGGTGGCATTCAGACCCTCCAGCAACCTGTCCACACCCTCGGCGGTCACAGGATCGAACTCCCCCCAGATAACATTCACATGACCTGCCCCGGACACCTCCCCCGGGACCATCCAATTGGAGTCAAGCCCCTCCCGAATCTGAGCGATTTTGTCATGCAGGAATCGAGAGAACTCCTCTGCTCTACCCTGCAAGAGGTCATCCCGCGCTCTCGGTTCAAGTAGAGAGCGGGTCACTCTAAACAGGGCGGCAGGCCGATTTCCTGCCGACGCAATAACATGTCCTAGTCACCTCCCGCCTGGATTACTGTAATGTCCTCTACATGGGGCTGCCTATGGGGAGCACCCGGAGGTTGCAACAGGTACAGAATGCGGCCGTGCAGGTGGTTATGGGGGCGTCCAGAAGCTCTCATGTGACGCCTCTCCTGCACGAGCTGCATTGGTTGCCGGTGGCCTTCCGGATGCGCTTTAAGGTTCTGGTTTTGACCTTTAAAGTGCTCCATGGCATCGGACCAGGTTGTTTGCAAGACCGCGTTCTGCCAGTAGTCTCTCACCACCCGGTGCGCTCCCACAGGGAGGGCCTCCTCCGGTCCCAACGGCCTCCATGTGCCACCTGGTGACCCTGAGGAATAGGGCCTTCTCTGTGGGGGCACCTGCTCTCTGGAACAGGCTTCCCCCAGAGTTGAGAATGACCACCGACCTGAGGGTGTTCAGGATGTGATTTGAAGACCTGGCTCTTTGAGCAGACCGGCCTGGGCTGATCTTAAATTGATTTTAAATTGGGTTTTAATCTGGGTTTTGGTATTGGGGTTTTAGATTTAGAAGCAGCCCATATTTAATCTTGTTTTAACTTTTTTATATGTATTGTTTTAGTTGGCTGTGCACCGCCCTGAGTCCTTCGGGAGAAGGGCGGTATACAAATTAAATAAAATAAATAAAATAAATAAATAAGATCCCCCCCACCTTCAACTTGGATGAAGGCACCCATAAGCATCCATGCCGTCATTCCTTAGGAAAGAAAAGAGGCTTCCACAAGCCTGCCATTCCCTTACTTTTCGAAGACAGTTGCTGGAGGCCAGAGTACTGAGGGACGGACAGTCTCTTGCAGTCTGGCTCCTTGGGCACCTTTCTTTCCTTTTTTGTCACAGCATTCTTGGGCTGGTGGCAGGGCTTCTCCTCAATCCGGCTGCAGGTGCCTGGCAGATGTGGGGAGGGAGGGAGGGAGGGAGGAGAGGAGGCCCCATCCTTTTGCCCGCCTGCCTCCCTCCCTCCGGGGTGCAGACCAGCAGGCTGTCTCCAGAGCTCCCTGCACAAACAACACTGAGAAGCCAACCCTGCAGATGCTTGCTGGGGTTTGATGCCTAATGGTTGGGCTTCTTGGGTGGCCTTTGAAAAAGCTCCCTCTGTGCAGGGAAGGAGGCCCTGCCTGCAGGTTGAAAGGCCCCGCATGCAGAGAGCCAGCTCTAGCCTTGAATCTTCCAGGCTCCTGAGGAAGGGGGCTCCAGGTCCAGGCAGCAGTGAAAGAGATGCAGGAGCCCTTCCAGCCTGGCGCTGTCAAGCTGGGAGTTCCACAGAAGGGGAAGGAAAGGAGCACAGATGCCTGAGAATTAAGATAGGTTTTGTCCTGCTTAAAAAGCAGGTTTCTTTTCTCAAGTCTTCGTGAATTTGGTAGCCAATGATAAGCAGGGAGTGGAAATTGCTCAGTGGGAGAGCCGTGCCCTCCGCTAATCTCTGCAGAGACTGGGTGGTCTGCATTCAAAGGGGGCTTGAAAGGTGGATGCCATCCCACAGAGCAAGGAGTCCCCTTCCCACAAGAGAGAGAAGAAAGGAAAGGCCAGCAAGCAGGCCAGAGAGGTGGGAATGGCTGCCTTAAAAGGAAGGGAAATCAAGTCCAGCAAAAGGAATATTTGAATGCCTCTTCCTCTCCCAGTTTCAGAACACGCCTCCAGGAATGGCAATCCTTGTTTATTTTATTTATTATTCTTTTATTGGGCACATTCATATGATAGCCCAACATACATCGAGGTGACTCCAAGTGGCTTGTAACATTGGAGGAGGAGCAACAAATAAAACCTGAAGTGATTTTTACTCGGTCCCTGCAACCTTTTCTCTGGAGGCGGCACTGAGGGAAGAGCTGCTGTGGCTTCCGGACATGACTTTTTCAGAGGTGTAGCAGCAACAGGAGAGACGGCTGAGGGTCAGCAACTGCCAGGTCATCTTTCATATACTGGGGCTGGACTTGGAAGGATTGGGAAGCCCATGGCTGTAATGCAGCTGACCAGCAGATTCCCCCGAAGGTTTTAAAGGAAGAGGAGGGCAGGCAGTCTGGCCCAAGAGGGGCCCCAGGGCAGGAGACCCAGACGGGAGGTCCGCATCAGCCACCATTGCCAGCCATTGCTTCCCTTCAGAGGAAGGAGGGCCTTTGCAACCAGGCTGTGAATTGGCTTTCATGCTCGCATTGACAGATTGGGAAAGCAGTTTGTTCTACCAAATTTAACAATGATATATCATTATCACAACTTTGGGAGAAATCTATAAAATCAATAGGTTTGTAGCCTGAACAGGATTTGTATCGCTTGCTTGCTGTGCTGGTGTCAGATATGGGCATATGGATTGAGTCACAGCCTGAGATCAATGGAATTTGTGGACCATCAGCTCAATAACAAGCCCATCTGAGGAGAAAGAGATGTAAAAGGCAAATTTACTAGTGGATAAAAAAGAAGCTGATATCTTTTCCGTGAAGACGCAGCTGCGGCTACTTGGGAGGCTTTGAGGTTCAGCTGAATGCGGGGGGGGGGAGGGGGGTTGCCTACCTTCCCGAATTAGCCCGGGGGATCTCCCGGCAAAGCCAGGACTGGGCAGCTGGCCAATCATGGCGGGGTGGCGAGGGTGGAGTGGGGCGTGGAGGGGGAGGGAATAAAGACTGGAAATGGCCAGGGGCCCTTCTGGGCAAAGACCATCCCACAGCTCTATTGACTGCATGCTGGCTAATGGTCCAAATCACACAGTGTAATTAAATAGTTTAATGAATTCACAATTCTTTTGTTTGAAGGAGGCTCAGAAGGCCCATTTCAGGAGGCCCCACAAAGAGCGCTGCCAGCCCTGAGTTAAGGGTGGGAAACGGCGCCTTTGGAGGCATTTGGAGAGTTCCTTCTCCCAGCATGTGAAGCGATGCTCTGGAACAGCCAGGTTTCCTCCCGGGTCTTTCGCGAAACAAATGAGGCCCTGGGGTGGCCAGGACGGACTCCTCCTTGGGGCCCAAGGCCAGCGGAGTGCTTCCCAGCAGGCGAGCGGGTCTGGCCCCAACCCAGCTGCTCTGGAGTGGGGAATGGGGGGCAGGACGGTGGGGGGCTGCTTGGCTCTGGCAAGGCTCCAGGGGCGTCCGGTGGGGCTGGGACTGGGAATGGAAAGGGGCCGAAGGTTGGTTCCCTGGCCATTCTTCCAGTCCTTGGGGGCTGCATTCCCAAAGGCTCCAGCCCACTCCCCTGCTGCTCCTGCCTGGAGGGGAGGGATGCAGCCCCAGCCCCCTGGGCCCTTAGGGAAAGATTCTTGGCCCCAAAACTCAGGTGAGGGAGCCACACTGCCCGCTGTGATGGGGGGTGAATGTTGGCGTTATTTCCTCACCCGTGCAACCGTCCGATCGATCGTAGGCCGGAGGGGTGTCTTCTCAAGGGCCGTTCCGTGCTGCACCTGGGCCTTAGCAACGGGCGCACCTTAGTGAGGGGGCCAGAGAGCCGTGGGAGGCCTCTAATGGAGCAGGAGGCCTCCTCTGGGCAGCAGATGGTCATTTTCTGGTATGCCAACTTGGTTATGCCTTGGTGTCAATGGAGGTTTCCTCTCTGGGGTTTCTCCGTTGCTCATGAAGGCAGAGGAAGGAGCTGGGCTGAAGGGGCAGAGCCGGAGATCCCTCTCCTGTCCGCCAGTGGGACAAAGCAGCCAAAGACATACCTGGGAAGACGCAGCGGGGGTGGGGGCTTCAAAGGCAGGTTCTGCTGGGTTGCTGCCCCCTTTATCCTGGGGGCTGTGCAGTGCTGAGAAGAAGGCAGTTGGCGGCAAGAAAGGTGGAGGGACGCAGGCCCTGCCTTGGAAGGTGAGCTGCAGGCAAGGATGGTGGGGGGGGGAACCTTCTCCTCCAGAAAAGCTGGAAGGTGGCAGCCTGGGGCCTGCATTCGGAATGAGCCCCTCTTTCCTGGGCTCTGACTTGGGGCTGGGGTTCCTTCCTTGGCCTTCCCTTTCTAACAGTGGACGGGTGCAGGAGGAATGAGCAGTCTTCTCCAGGAGGGGAGCTTTGAAGGGAGGTGACCGAGATCTTTCTGTCCCTCAGGGGAACAGCTGGCTTCCAAGAATACCTCTCATGCAAATGGCATTTGGCTGGAGAGGAGGGGTCATTTCGAGGGCCATGAAGTAGCCATTGTGCAAAAGATTTCTCCCTTCTGCCAGGGGTGCCTTTCCTTGGCTTTGAGAGCCTGGACCTCTGGCCAAGAGGTGCTTCATAAAGCACCAAGAACTTGATTACTTTCCTGGCCTTCAAGAGAACCCTAACCCTAATCCTAACCCTAACCACCACCACCACCCCTACACACACACACACACACACACACACGACAGCTTTCCAATGCCATGGAAATAGCATTGGAAATAGCATCTCTGGCACCCTGAAAAGGGTCCCCTAGGGCTGAACTCCAGAGGGGCCCAAGGGCATGTCTCTTCTGCTCCCCCACCCTTAGCATGGGCCTGGGCCATTTCTCTGCCAGCTGAAACTGGCACCTGCCTCTGGTGGCCTCTAAATCTTGCCAATTCTGCCTCTGTCCCAGGAGGGTGCAGAGGAGTCTCCCAGCCTTCTCCTTGCCTGTTTCTGGGATTCAGGGACCCTCCCCTCCTCTCCAGCCTTCCTGTCTTCTCAAGCCATTGGTGCCACATTTGTACCATGTTCTAAAATTATATCTCCTTTTAATGAGGATTTTAATGTTACTGCTGGCTGGCACTACCAAGGGAACCCCTGTTCTTTGGTTCCAAACGAGCAGCCCCTCGTTTGCACTATCCTGAGATTTACGGAGGGACAGAGAAACCGCCCAATTTATTACATCCAAAGCAAGCTGCTCTCATAGTAGAGCCAAAGAGGGTCTATGTGAACTCTGCTCTCTGTGGTGACTTTCCATGCCACTGAATGGCAGAGCGCTGTTCCAGCTAGAGTAGCCTGAACCCAGAGGGGGCTGTCCTGGTCCATAATGACCATTTGAGCCTTGGCTCCACAACCAGACTGCTGGACTTGGGGCTTTTGGGCCTGTCACACAGGATGCTCTAGACCCCTGGACAATCCTTATTGTTTTTAAAGCATCACATTGGCAGATAGACTTGGACTCCTTTTCCTGTCAGGTTCCTTCACATTCCCTTTTGCACGATTCCTGGAGATATTCCTTGTTGCAAATTTTATTGTGAAAATGGCGACATCCAAGATCCGTCTGGTGTCAATAGGGAGGCAGGTTTGTATCCGAAGAGCATAGCTGCTCCAAGCCCTGCTGCTTCAGGCAGGGTATTTAACTACAAGATAACCGGCAGGGTCACTTTGACCGATCTGTTCACTGTGGGTGTGGCTTTTTTACAAGGAAGCCCAACGCTGGAGCCCTTTGTCTAGATTCAAACCATTTCTCTCTCTTTTCCACTGAACATGCAAGAGAGAAAGTGCAGGATGGAGAGACCTGGCTGGGCGGGGCCTGAAGCCTCATTTCTTAGGGCAAAGAGCCTTCCAGACTCTGGCTTCCTATTCTGAGAATCTTGGCCTTTTTTCTCCAGTCTGGTATCAGACAGTTTAGGGAGTAACTTCAGAAACCAACTTGGCAGAAGTGCCCTTGGCTTGTTTCATTTTTGATATATATCCCAAATCTTATTTTAGAGTATTTCAAATATTCCGGAGGGGAACTGTTAGTTTTCCCTGCAGTGTGGGAACTGGTGTCTTAGCAGAGCAAACAAGCCACTGATAAATTTCTCTAAAATGTAAATAAATCATAGTTGTCCATCCATCCAAATTATGACCTCCTTCCCTTATTAGAGGGACATCTGGCACCAGAGCGGGTGATGGGTCAGGCAAGCAGAAGCAGACCAGGAAAGTCCCTCCTGGAGCATCTTCACTTCAAAGAAATTTATATTCCCAAATTTAAAGTGGTCTAAGAATTCATCAAGTAGAAAAGGATATTTCATTGCATGCTGGTGGAGAGTACTTACTTTTAGTCTGTGATAGCTTGACTAAGAAGTAATAGGAATTTAACTTTGTCATGTTACATAGATACGCATACGCAGCCACTACAGGACTCTGTGATTTCAAAGTTTGGTCCAGTGACTGTATGTATATTTGTCCAGGAGCCTCTAAAGGAGGCTGAAGGGTTGCTGGACATTCCCTGTGTATCGGTGAAGTTTGGCTTAGCTGCTGTCTCGGTTTGGATTGAAAGATTTGTCAAGCATTGGCTACAGAGGTGTAAGGCCGATGAAGAGAATCCCTGGATCCCTGTTTTGCATGCTTGTTTGGTGCTGCTGAATAAATAAACAAGGGAAATCCTTGGTCTTCCACATGGATGAAATGATGGGACAAGCAAGAGCAAATGGTGCTTTTGTCCAGGGAGGCTTGACAGGTGGAGGAGGAAAGCTGGAGGCCTCTGGATGTCCTATGTGGATGATCCCCAGGAGAGCAGGTGGAAAAAACTTCTCTGCCATCCCAGCCTTCACCGGGAGCAGCAACTTGTGGGCATGGCAGTTGCAGCGGAGGTGGGTGGCCAGGGATGTGGGGAGGGGGGGGTGAAGAGTTGGCCAGCGGCTATAAGAAGATTTAAGCGAGACCCCTGGGGAACATCCCCATTTGCTCATAGGTGAGAAACGGACAGAAAGAGGAGCAGTCTGAAAGCTATATGAATTATTTCTATAGATATTACCTGCAAGTAAGACATCAGCTTTATTTTCTCTGGAGAGATTCCTTAATATAGGCAGAACACAATAAAGTAGCTGCCTGGAACGCTACCCGTGTGGCTCTGGTTTCTTGCACAGAAGATGATTCCGTTTTGCTGAACCTTTGTTTCTTTTGTCATTCTTGGGGCAGCTCTCCAGCAGATCTGTCTGTCCTTAGAGTACCCTTTAAGTCTTCTCTTGAATCTGTCTGTCCTTAGAGTACCCTTTAAGTCTTCTCCTGAATCATAGCTGTGATGGTGAAAAGCAACTAATTATGTTATCTGAAGAACAAGTCTTCTTTGCAATTGTGACATTATTTCCTCTTAATCATTTTTCAAAGTTGCTTTATTAATGAATTCCCATCTGAGGGACGAGAGAAGTTAGAAACC
This sequence comes from Bungarus multicinctus, assembly GCA_023653725.1. Classification (NCBI taxonomy): domain Eukaryota; kingdom Metazoa; phylum Chordata; class Lepidosauria; order Squamata; family Elapidae; genus Bungarus; species Bungarus multicinctus. Next base: position 342,139 of record CM042839.1, on the reverse strand, counting down.
TGGCTTCTGCAATGGCAGTTTTCATCTTATATTTAGTGGCAGTAATATTCCGCATTCCTGCATTGTACTCTGCAACCATCCCCAAGAGTGGGGGGAGGCCAGACCCCGGTACTTACGGGACCGCCTGCTGCCACCATCGGCCTCCCGCCAGCCAGTGCGCTCCCACAGGGTGGGCCTCCTCGGGGTGCCGTCAGCTGGGCGATGCTGGCTGGTGACTCCGAGGGTGCGGGCCTTCTCTGCGGTAGCACCCTCCCTCTGGAATGAATTACCCCCGGAGATGCGAGCCATCACTGACCTGCGAACCTTCCGGCGCGCATTGAAGACCCACCTTTTTCAACAGGCTGGTCTGGCCTAGTATCATTGGAGGGTTTTTAATTTTTCTAACTTTTAACTTTTTACCCTGTTTTTATTATTCAATCGTAATTTTTAACTTCAGCCACAAATTTAAATCTTTTTAAATCTATTTTTAATTTTCTATTTGATTGTATTGTTTTATTTAGGCTGTACACTGCCCCGAGTCCCAACTTGGGAGAGGGGGCGGTATAAAAGTTTAAACAAACAAACAAACAATGGATGGAAACTAATCTAGGAGAGAAGCCACCTGAAACTAAAGAAAAACTTCCTCACAAGGACGACAATTAACCGGTGGAACAGAAGTTGCCTTCAGAAGTGGTGGGTGCTTCATCACTGGAGGTTTTTAAGAAGAGGCTGGGCAGCCACTTGCCTGAAAGGGTATAGTAGTGTCTCCTGCTTGAGCAGGGGGGCTGGACTAGAAGACCTCCAAGGTCCCTTCCAGCTGACTCTGATTCTTTTAGACCCTGCCTGGAATTTTTGTGGGTGTGATCTTCAAAACATGCTTATGGTGGAACCAAGACAGCATGCCCTTTCTAGATGAACCAATTGTATCTTTGTGCTTGATCCAGCTTTTATCTTACATCAGACACCAAAATATCCTGAGCCCTTTTCAAAATAGAGGGGAAAATGCATGGGTGCCAGTTTGCTTCAAAGTTCTAAGGAAGGTCTTATCCAGCCGTGCTTCAGGCAGGAAGAGGAAGGGTTGAATGGCCAGTGTCCTGGATTAATTAATGTCAGAAGAGGAAGAGACAAGGGTGCAGTCTAGACATGGGTGTTTAGGGGACCCAGGTGGGATTTGCTGTGGCTAAAATTCTCCATGACCTTCTGCCCCTGGGGAGAATCCAGAGTATCAACCAGCAAAAGGTTTCATTTGCCTGTCTGTCTTTCCAGATGCAAATGCAGCAGCATTTTATTATGTGGAGAGGCATTCAGTCAATCAAATCGTTGTCACTAAGATGCTAATTACTTTCAATAAATGTACATCACCCACTTAATGCAATGAGAGTTTAGAAAATGATACACCTTTGATAATTACAGCAACCAAGATGTGCCCATCAATCTAATGTTTTAGGTTTCTGATTCATTTACATTCCTTCATTTGTATTAAATGAGCTTTCAGTTATTTTGATTGATTCACTCGGTCTTCAGAGGAAGAAAAATAGGATATGAAGATTTCATGTAAAATAGTGTGTGCATAGCTTGCCTCATATAGAAATGATGTGGTAAGATAGCCTTTTCCATTGAGAAAGGAAGGCAGAAGGACCATGGGGTGGGGGGACATCGCTTTGCACTGGCTTTACAGAATGAGGGGTGGGATCCAGCTCTCGGCAGGAACCTGGCCGCCTCTGCTGTGCATCACGGTGACCATCACCAAGACGTTGCATCCAGGACTGGAAGGAGATTCTGCATCAGTCAGGGCTGGGGCTGGGAAGGGGTCAAGGAACAGGCCCCACAACATGCCCAGATGTTGGGTGGAGGAGACTCTTTGCTGCCAAATGTTTTCCCTTCCTTAGTCTCCGCCCTGACGGATGGATGCCTCCTCAGGTGAACCAACAGGAGGCAGAAAGAAACACATGGAGGTTCATAGGAAAGTACTCTCTCTCGGCTTATCTGCCTTACCTGGTCTAAACACTTGGTGTTCCTGGTGGCCTAACAGAATAATCTGTTCTTCAGAGTATGAAATTGTTCGTGCCCAGGAAACAGAAGCAGGGTGAGAGCAAAGATCTGAACTATTCACAAGTTTATCACTGGTCATTACTGGCTGTCTCTTTCCAGCATATCTATTCTGTTGTGGGCTCAGTGCTCCTCTTTGCAACTGAATCACACAACCGTGCGTTTTTTGGATGCCTTACTAATTAGTCCAGCAGGAAGGCTGCAGCCCAGAGGACCTCAGGAAGGGATGTCTCACAGGTCCTTTTCAAAAGGCAACTGGAGTTCCCTGGTTTTTTCTTTGAAAACTTTTTACTTCTGAAGAAGCTTCTTGGATGAGAAGCGAAATGTTTTCAAGGAGAAAAACCAAGAAGGTCCAATTGCCTTTTGAAAAGCGCCTTTGGGACCCCCCTGACCTGGAAAAGGGAGCATCTCTAGACACTTAGCAGGTGAGTCTTGAGCTTATGGGTTCACAGGGAACGGGGCAATAGCCCCACTGTGTAGCTGGGCACCTCTGCATTGTCGGGTGCAGCCTTTCCGCTTACCAGCCATCAGTTTTGGCTAATTACAAATTATTTGCTAATTACAAATACAAAATACAAATCTGTCTAAGAAGGTAACAAGAAAAACATTTGAAGTCTTGTGCATTTTGTACGCTGTTTAAAACGTCCATATCCTTCAAGCTGCTTAGAGTCCCCAGAAGTGAGTGGGAGGCTCTAAATAAACAAACAAAGAAATAAATAAGCTCAGCGGTCGAATTGCATGCGGGAGGTGGGGGGTGGGGGGGAGGTTAGCATCTGCACGAGTGTGTATCAAGTCCTTTCTAATGTCAGCCTTGGTACAGGGCATGGAATAATTTTTCCATCTTAGCCCAGCGTTCTTCGAAGGTCAGGCTTCCAATTGGGTTGCTCCTGTCTTGCTGCAGAGTTTCCAAGGCACCTTAATTCTTGGCCTGCCGCTGATGGATGGAGCAGCTTGAATTCTGACAGGCAGCAATCTGGTTGCAGTGACCTGCAGTGGCTGATGCCAGCCTGCTATTTTATGTCCGTTTGTCAGCAGAAAGAAAACAAAGGCCTTGGAGCTGGTCCTTCCTGACCTATCAGGAGGGAGGTGGGGGGTGCCCCTCTTTTCCCCATCAAGGAAAGAATCCTCTAATCCCAAACAAACTCAGCTGAACAAAATGCTGAGTCCTGAAGCTGTGGTGCTTGGATTTCTCGCCCTGTAGTTTGCACCAACTCTCCAGCCTACCTTCAGGAGGGCCCTGGGACCCCTCACTCCCACATACGGTGCCTGGCACAATTTTCCAGGCTCTTGCCCTGCTGTTGCTTCTTCCTCAATATCCTTCTTTGTGAAGAATACTAAATGAAAAGTGTTGTCATAACCATGGCTCGCAGCAGTAGCCTATATCAGGCTTCTGACTTGTCTTTCTGTGGCTTCCCTATAGAATTGTGCACAGTGCATAACATGGGCAGGATAATATTCTTACTAATGGGAATAATTCAATGATTTCTTGTTCTGAAACAGAGGAATAAATGGTGGATTTTCTTCTCAGCTTTTGGAATTAGCCCCATGGGCTAATTGTTTCTTTTGTTGTTGGGCTAATTGTTTCTGTTTCTGTTTCTTTTCCTCAGGACAAATTCTGTTAAAACTCCCTCCTTGAAAAAGGGCTGATTGTATGAATTGTATCTTTTTTCATAAAGGTGCACTTCATTTTTTTTTTCTCGGCTAAAGAAACAAAAGCAAATAGCTTCCAGTTTCACAAAGCAGAAAGAGAAAAATGAAGCGGTTAACTAATTCCCTCTAGTATTATGTAATAAAGTTTATCCAGTTTTGAATGTAGGGCCATCTGTTTGCATACTTTGCACATCTTAGGTCTGGTCGTAAAAACGATCTGCTTGTTAAGAGGGATTTGTTGGTTTTATTTATCAAACATTTCATTAATCACAGATTAAAATGTGGATCAGGAGGAAAGCTTTCTTCTGAACACATTCATGTTCACAAACACGTGAAACCTTGTCCTAGACGGAATGCCAAATATTATCCGCTCCTGCTGTCCTTTCCCATTTTAAATTAAATAAGCAGGAATGGTGTTGCCAAGGGCTGCATCCAACACACTGCTCCCCCCGCCCCCCCGGAGTTGGGTCAGTAAGCAACTGGTCCCAGGGAGAAGCAGAGGCGTGTCCTCTCTAGCTGCCACCCATGGATGGAGGGATGTCTGGAGGAAAAAGGCTGCAGGGACCCACAGCCTGCCTGCCTTTGTCTGCAAGGAATAGAGAAAGATTGGGGGGGCGGGATACACAAAGCCAGCCATAGCAAAGGGCCTTCGCTCAGCTGAGCTCAGGCGGACCATGTTTGCAGAGGCAGATCTTAGAATCTGACCTTCTGCTAAATTGGATCAAGCGTAAAAAAAAAAAAAAAAGAAAGCCCCACCCCTTTTGGAGAAGCCCCCTCCCTTCCCCCCAAGGACTCAGCAGCCACATTGGGAATGGATGACATACCAGCCCTGATTTCATTTCAGTCTGTCCATTTTGTATAAAAGAATGATGAGTAGTATGTAATTCTGTTTTTCCTATCAATTCATCCTTTCTTCCTTATCTGGTTGGAAACTCTTTCCTTATTGCCTAGGAAAAGCGCCTCATTTTCTCTCCCTCTCTCCCCCCTAAGCTTAGGACACCTGCAGTAAAATAGTGATTTATAGTTCCTAATGCCTGAGTTGCAGGGTAACATAAAAAATGCAATAGCTGAAAGAAAGCAATGTTTTTGTGGGATGAACACCTCCCTCTCTTACCTCTCTCTCAATTACTTTCTACAGTATTATTATTACCATTACTGTTACTACATGTGGTAGTGGTAGCAATAGCACTAGTGGTAGTGGGAGACAGCATGTAATAATTGATAAAGGTACTTATACATTCCCAAGACCGATGCAGCAGTGAGACGTTTATGAAGATAAGCTTAAAGAAATCACATTAATACAGAAAAAAAGTCAACACTTTATCCTTGTTTTACTCCTTGTTGAATGGATGCAAAGAAACACCATCTGAGCAGCATCTTTAGCAAGAAAAGAGGATGTGTTTGGGAGCATTGAAACTCAGCTGCCTTTAAGCAATAGAAACATCATGAAGCCATTTTAATCTGGTAAATTATTTACTCAATAATTGGAGTCCATAATTCTCAGGCTGTGTGAGGCTCACTCAGGATCTTGGTCCCCCCAGATCAGAGAAAGGCCTGGGACAACTGGAGCTGCCAGGGGCAGGCTTGGGTTCTTGTCCCTCATCACAAGGGTCCTCCTTTCAATGATTTTGAAACTAGTTATTTTGATGTTTCCAAAAGGTCAAGCGAAATATTTGGTCCTTTTTCAGCTCCAACGACAGTGTCAGACAAAACATACATTTTAAAAAACATGTTCTTTGGCAAAATCCCCATGAGCCCGTGATGTAAGCCTGTTTCTATCACGTGATGTAAGTGTATTCCCTAAGCCCACATGATCATCATCTTTTTAGGGAAATTGCATTAAATTATTAGTGACAAATTTACTTCTTTGCCAGTTTGTTTTTCTAGAATTTTACTACCACCTTGGATGTTTTATGAAACTTCTTCTTTACGCGGCTTTGCAAGAAGCCCCTCCCTGGGACAGCAGGCTGTGTGCCATTTCCCAGAAATGGTGTAGGGTCTCCCGCTTGGGTGGGGGGTTAGACTAGATGACCTATAAGGTTCCTTCCAACTCTGATTATCTGTTACTGTTACTGGGTTTCACCTTGGTGGTTGGCCTGAGCCCCAGACAGGGCTCTGCAGCCCTGCCCTCCCAAGGGAGCAGATCCTAGCAAGGCAGGCTTTAGTGGAAGACCAGCCTGGTACAAGATCCAGGTCTTTTCTGCTAGGAGCCTGTGAGGCTAGGGGTAGAGATTGACTGGGAGAAATTGTCCCCAGTTGGCAGCAAGGTTGCTCCTTTCATTTCCTTAAATCGGGGTTGGGTGTTTCACATTACAGTGAGCAAAGAACAGCTTATTTGCAAGAACGAGGGGTGCGCGCCCCACCGCCTTACACCATTTTTGGATGTAGAGTTACAGGCACTTTGTTCATTCACAGAGCTATTAAACAATTGTGTCCACTTGTCTTGTTTGTCTGTTGTTCAAGAAAGGGAGAAAAATGCTTCCCTTGAGCATTCTCTCTTGTTTTCTCTTAATTGTGCTGATCTTCAAATTCTTCTGGACACAGGAGTCAATTGCTCCGTGACATCTGCAGCTGCATTCCCAGACAGGCCGTCTTAAGGCTAATGCAGCGCTGTCCCACCTTTCATCCTGCATGAGAAGAGAAGGGATTTGGTTCAGAGGAGGGGTCTGGCTTGGCCCTTCCTGGCTCATTGTGCAGAAGATGGAGCTTAGGAACAGTCAAGTGGATACAGGAAATGGATTATCCTTCTCCTTCTCCTTTTGCAGGCTGTACCTCCCAGCAGAGTCTCTGAGCCTCCTTTAAAGGGAAAATGACAGCTGGACTGACCTTTCTCTCCACATCACATGATAGAAACAGATTTAGTGGGAGTCGGGAACCCTTGAACAAGCTTTCTTACTTCCCCAGCTCTCCGTTCACAGTGGCCGAAGCTACCTGCACTCTTAGAATGATCTCTTAGCAAAGATATTACTCTACCTAGACTGGGCATCCTTTTTGTTCTTCAGTGGCTTCAGACTTGCAATGGCTCTTTATCAAGTTATTCTGATGTTTCCAAATGGTCAAGCCAAATATTTGGTCCTTTTTTTCTTATTTTCCATGATAGAATAATAGGAACTTATTTGCATCCACTAGGATGTAGGGAAATACTGGTTATAAAACAGCCATTTGACTGCATGGTGATTTGAACTAAATGAGTAATGTTTGTAGAAACTCTAATAGATTTTCTGCATGTACACACACACACACACATGCAGACAATTAGTGCTGTTTGTGAATCTCCCACATGCCTGACACATATCTGCCACAACTGTAGCTGATGCCATGCCAGCTCATCATGCTCTTGTCTGCTCTCATCAGCCTGGAATCAATGTCCAGCTCTAAGCCCAACTCAGATGAAAAATAGAAATGCAGTGTTACCTCAAATTTCATCAAGCAAATATGCTGGATAAGGCAATGGATCAGTTGTGACCTCTTTGACATAAAAAAGTTTAAAAGCTGAAGCTAATGCTTTCTGATGGGCTTTCATTTTGCGTTGACAATGAAGGGACTGGCATGGGAAAAGCCAATCTTAGCAAGCCAAAAATATTCTTAAGAAATACAATTTCATTGATACAGATGTATTACATGGAATCAACAGTTTTATGTGATGGCAGAACAAATCCAAAAATAGATTAAAACAAATGTTTCCCTCAAAAATTTAAAATACCTAGCTGTGTCTCTGTGACTTTGCTATGATGTACAGTTTGGGACTTATGGAGTTAAAGCCTATTTCTTCCTTTAATGCCCTGGAAAGAGGAAGACTCATCTCCAGGCTCCACTGAAATCAGGTGGCCAAACCCAGCTGTACACACAGGTGTCTCTTGATATTCAGGAGCCTCTTTAAAACCATCCTGGAATTGCCGATGTGGCTGGTCTGCTTGAGCTCTGCAACACACAAACTTTGTAGGAAGGAAGAACGTGGCTTGTGAAGTTTTGCTGGAAGTGTCATTTGAAAAAAAATGTGTGGTCAACAGTGATTGGTATTTAGGACAAGACAGGCTCAAGAAATTGGGACTTATTTCATGGCCTTGAAACCCTCAAGTTTCCTGGGAAGTTAGCCTGAGGAAGTACCCTGTGGGAAATTGTCCTCCCCCAACCCACTCAAAGATTGGACGCCACACTGTGGGTTAAAATGGTACTTCTGGCCTTCCCCGGGTTCACGGAAGGGCTTTTGGCCTTCATCCTCCATGCTGAGGGACATCTCTACCGTAGGAGGCTCTGATGAGGGGAGAAATGCTGATGAAGAAGAGAGGCCGCTTCATGCATCTTATCAGACATTGACAGGAGAAGTTTCTTTAAGGCCTTTAAATGTCGTGAGTGGAAATAAAGGACTATTGGAGCTCAGACAGAAGGAAGGAGATCCGGGCCAGGGGAGGGTTTTAAAAATTTGGCTACAGCATTTAATAACTTTTCCTAAGCAGAAAAGGGCTTTCCAACCCTCTTCCTCCTTGAGCCACTAGGGTGAGGAGTAGCTTAGAGGAGGATCTCAGCTGTATTATTTGTTGTTGGTGTATCTGTGTGTCTGTCTGCCAGGTGTTGTGATTGCCTTTTAGCCCCTCAAACCTTCTCTCACCTTATTCCTCCCCGCCTTGTCCCCCTTGGTGTGAGTTGCGCTGGCATTAAAGAGCAGATCAAGAGACAAGATCTACCTGGAGGGAGGGAGGGGAAATCTATCAGACACACCACAGATTCAGGTGTCTCTCAAAGTTGTGCAGCTTCCTAATAATAGATGCTTGAGAAACTGGATTGTTAACAGGAGACGTGTGCACAGCTTCCCAAACCCTTTTCTGAGCCAGCCTCGGATTTCGAATGTTGTGGGTGCTGCTTTTTCACCAGGGCAAATTCAGCAGAACAAGCAACGGACTGGACAGGAGCAGAGACTGAAAAGACTGCAGTGGAGGGAACCTGTTATGATATGTACAGAATAACCCTTGAGTAACAAGGATATGCACATGGAAAGGTTTATGAGAGTAGTTATGAATAATTATTCAGCCACACACAGATACACTACATTGAGTTAAAGTTTAGTTTAAGAAATAGCACAGTTCAATAAATGGTCCAGGTCATATACTTTTACAGTTCAAAGAATATCCAAATACAAGGTCTTCTTACCGGTTGCCTTTGTTTACAGTAAATAAAGATATCAAAGTATAAGCACAGCATAACTTTAGATAGCAACAGAATGTCAGAGATACAGAATGTCAGAGAGACAGAATGTCAGAGAGAGCAAGTCATGATCTCTTGCTCCCTCTTATGGCAATTTGCAATACAATCAACCAATCGGAACATAGTACAAATCAATACAGTGACATTGTCTTAAAGCTACAAACATACATTGTTGGTTTATATATTGCCAACCCAACTAATTGGTGGACAGATTCCTAACATTCTCCCCTTTGGGTAGGTCAATATATAATACATTATATCTTTAAACCATAATTCTTACAACACTCTTTATGCTTAATTGCACCTTGAGCTTTCGTGAAATGATCGGCAATATTATGTTCAGTCATGCAGTATTCTAACTGAATTAATTTATTTTGAACACACTGTCTAATGTTCAAATATCTCAAATCAGTATGTTTAGACCTTGTTTTAACAGCTAAATTAGTAGCCATACTAATTGCAGATTGATTGTTTTCATAAACAATAAACGGATCACGTACAGTAATTCCAATATCCTTCAACAATTGTTTACATCAGTTCTGTACACATTAATGATAAACATGAGAATTCCGCTTCCATAGTGGTTAAACTAATATGTTGTAGCCTAATAGGCTTCCGTCCTATTAAGGCATTACCCAATATTACCACTATACCTGATGTTGACTTACGAGTCATTATATCAGTAGCAAAACTTGCATCAGCATATGCAGTTAACACTAATTCATTACTTGGTTCTAAATATAATGAATAATGGATTGTGTGTTTTAAAAACCTAAGTATTCGCTTAACTGCTTGCCAATGCCTTTCATTTGGTTCAGCGTTATACCTAGCCAATTGGTTGACTCTGTAAGATATACTGTATCTGGTCTAGAGTCTAGACCAATTACCCAGATATGATAGACTACCGATTAAGGATTGATATATTTCCTTATCAAACATAGGACTTTTAATATCACTATGTGTAAATTCCTTACTCATTGGTGTCTTAGCAGATTTACAATGCTCTATGTTATAGCATTTTAATAATTAGCTAATCTTCTTGGCTTGCAAAATTTTAAAACCTTTATTCGTTTTCACTATATCAAGACACAAATAATGCTTAATTTCCCCTAAATTTCTAATCCTGAACTTTTTCTGTAATCTATAAACAATATCATTTGCTTCTTGTTCAGTTTTAGTTATAATTGCTATGTCATCCGTAAATAACAATAATAGAGAAATTAAACCATCTTTTTCTCTTCAGAACAAACAAGGATCAGCTATACCAGCTTTAAAACCTATTGAAACTAATTCCTTTACAATACATTTATTCCATTCATAACTGGATTGCTTTAGACCATAAAGACTTTTCTTTAATTTCCAATAATCAGTTTTTCCATCACCCTTTAAACCTAATGGCTTTTTCATATAAATGGTATGTTGTAAAGGTGCATGTAGATATGCAGTTTCAACATCTACATGGTTTATTTTACATTTATTCTTAGCTGCCCAAACTAATGCTGCTCTCAATGTATTTGCTTTCAGACTAGGTGCAAACACTTCATCATAGTCCTTATCTGATTGAGCAAATCCTTGAGCAACTAATCTTGCTTTATGGGTAATAGCCCATCTTTATCTTATACACCCATTTGCAACCTATTGCACGCTCACCTAGTGGTAACTTTACATCCTCATACACTTCTAAATCCTTTAATGATTGTAACTCCTTATTCATAACTTCCTGCCAAGCTACCTGATCCTTTGTAGGATACAGTTTTATTTCATTGAAGTTAGAAGGTTCTGTATTAACCTGACATACAATGCTTGCTTGAAATCTGCCAGGTGGCCGTTTCTTCCTAGTTGACCTCCTAGGCAACTCAGTACATGTTGTTGGCATGTCCTCTTCCTTTACCTCCCCTATCAAATCCTCGTCTTCTACTGTCATAGATGGTTCTTCTATTGAGGATTCCTCCATTGAGGATTCCTCCACTATCTTATCATCAATATTATTATCATCAGGATTATCGGTAAACAATGGAGTCTCAACAACAACACTATCCTGTACCTTATTATATTCCTGTTCAAGCTTTCTCCAGCCAACATGCTCCAGAAATTTAGTACTTGCACTGCAATATACATTAGTAGTACCTGGCTCCCAAAAACTAAATGATCTATGATTAGCTTCATAACCTACAAAATATAATTGTCTTGCTCTATGTTGTCCCTTTCACCTTACTTGCATGGGAATATGAACTCGCTGGGGTTCCAAATGTATGTAAATAACTGAGATCTGGCCTTTTCCCATTCCAATGAGTAAAAGGTAATTCACCAGTTGTTGAATTCACTACATTATTCAAAATATGGTTAGCACACATTATTGCTTCACCCCAAAGTTTCTCTGATAAACCAGAATCCGAAATCATAATCCTAGCCATAGCCTGTAATGTTTGTCCTCTACGTTCAATATTATTATTATTATTATTTATTAAATTTCTATATCGCCCCCTCTCCCAAAAAAGGGACTCAGGGCGGTGCACAGCCAACTAAAAACAAACAATATATACAATTAAAAACAAATTAAAACAATTTCATCAGAGGCCAAAATACAATTTAAAATATAAAACTAATACAAATTTAAAAAATTTAAGAAACCTAGTTATTAAAAACCCCAAAAATCGTTACTGGGCCAGTCCGGCCTGTTGAAAAAACAGGGTCTTTACTGCGCGCCGGAAGGTCTGAATGTCAGTAATGGCCCGTATCTCCGGGGGCAAATCGTTCCACAGGGAGGGAGCCCCCACAGAGAAGGCCCGCACCCTCGGGGCCGCCAACCGGCAACGACCAGGTGGCAGAACCCCGAGGAGGCCAACCCTGTGGGAGCGCACTGGGCGGCGGGAGGCTGTTGATGGCAGCAGGTGGTCCCGTAAGTACCCAGGTTCCAAGCCATGGAGCGCTTTAAAAACAATCAATAACACCTTGAATCAGATCCGGAAGGCCACAGGAAGCCAATGCAGCACGCGCAGAAGCGGTGTTACATGGGAGCTCCGAAGGGCTCCCACGATCACCCGTGCGGCCGCATTCTGGACCAGCTGCAGCCTCCGGACACTCTTCAAGGGGAGCTCCATGTAGAGAGCATTGCAATAGTCCAAGCGGGAGATGACGAGGGCAGAAGTGACTGTGCAAAGTGCGTCCAGATCCAGAAAGGGCCACAACTGGTAAATCAGACGAATCTGACAAAAGGCCCCCCTGGCGACGGCCGTGATGTGGTCTTCTAAAGACAGCCGTACGTCCAGGAGGACACCTAGATTGCGAGCCCTTTCCATGGGGGTCAAAATTTCTCCCCCCACAGCCAGCGACGGAATAAGCTGGCTGTATCTGGGCGCAGGAAACCACAGCCACTCGGTTTTGGTCGGGTTGAGACGAAGCCTGTTAAGACCCATCCAACTCCGTATGGCCTCCAGGCATCAGGTCATCACTTCGAGGGCTTCATTGGGGTGGCCCGGGGTAGAGATGTACAGCTGAGTGTCATCAGCGTACTGATGGAACTCCACCCTGAAAGCCACGGATGATCTCACCCAGCGGCTTCACATAAATGTTGAACAGCAGGGGTGAAAGCACAGACCCCTGAGGCACCCCACATAATAGGGGCCTCGGGGTCGACCTCTGCCCCCCTGTCAACACAAATTGCGAGCGGTCAGAGAGGAAGGAGGAGAACCACCGTAAAACGGTGCTTCCCACTCCCAACCCCCCCAACCGCCGCAATAGGATACTGTGGTCGACAGTATCAAAAGCCGCTGAGAGATCTAAGAGGACCAGGACAGAGGAACAACCCCTGTCCCGGGTCCTCCAGAGATCATCCATCAACGTGACCAACACCGTCTCCGTGCTGTGCCCGGGCCTGAAACCCAATTGGAGGGGGTCTAGATATACCGCTTCATCCAGGTACTGAGGGAGCTGACGTGCCACCACACTCTCAACAACCTTCGCGACAAAGCGAAGGTTGGAGACCGGATGATAATTTGACAATAATGCTGGATCCAGGGACGGTTTCTTGAGGAGGGGCCGCACCACCGCCTCTTTCAAGGCGGCGGGTAAAAGCCCCTCTCTCAAGGAAGCGTTAATAATCCCTTGGAACCAGCCTCGTGTCACCTCCCGAGTGGCCAGGACCAGCCAGGAGGGGCAGGGGTCCAATAAACAAGTGGTGGCATTAAGCCCCCCCTAGTATCCTGTCCACATCCTCCAGAGTAACAGGATCGAACTCATCTCAAATGACCTCCCCGAAATCCACCTCCGCCCCCCCGTCCGGAGATGCCCAGTCAGAATCCAATCTGAGATTGGATCTGAGTGATTTTGTCCTGCAGAAACCTGGAAAAATCCTCAGCCCGTCCCTGCAAGGGATCCTCCCACACCCCCACCTCCAAAAGGGAGCGGGTCACCCTAAACAGGGTGGCCGGACGATTTTCCGCGGACACCATAAGGGCGGAAAGGTAGGACTGCCTCGCCGTCCTTATCGCCACTAAATACGCCTTAATATAGGATCATAATAGTGTTCAGTGTTCAGAGCGGCTGGCCCTCCAACTACTCTCTAGGCATCTTTTCCGGCGCTTCATCTCCCTCAGCTCCTCGGAAAACCAAGGAGCCACTTGGGATCGGCACCGGGTCAGAGGCCGCAAGGGCACGACCCGGTCAAGGGCCCCAGCGGCCACCCTATCACAGGTAGCCACTAAGCCCTCGACCGAGTCGTGTGTGTGAGTCTCGGGAAACGTCCCAAGCTCCATCAGGAACCTATCTGGGTCCATCAGGCGCCTGGGGCGGTACCATTTTATCGGCCCCGCCTCCCTATGGCAGGGGAGTGCGGAATGGAAGTCGAATCTAAGGAGCGAATGATCAGTCCATGACAGGGGTTCCACAACCATATCCCCTATACGAAGATCATTCTGCCACTGATCAGAGACAAAAACCAATCCCAGGATGTGACCCCCCCCAAGTGAGTAGGATCCCGAATTAGTTGGGTCAGGCCCATGGCTGTCATGGAAGCCATGAACTCCTGAGCAATCCCCGAGGCCCCACCGGCAGAAGGCAGGTTGAAATCCCCCATGACCATAAGCCTGGGGGTCCCAACCGCCAAGCCGGCTATGACCTCAAGGAAGCTCAGGCAGGGCCGATGTCACATAGCAGGGAGCCAGGTATGCGATCAACAGGCCCACCTGAACCCTGGGACCAAACTAACAAAATATATGAGTTATGTTGTAGTCTATAAGGAGCAGAACGCCTATGTTCAATGCCAGTTTTCTGTAACATGGCTTCAAATTTTCTATTGGTAAATTCAGTACCATTATCTGTTACTAAGCTAATAACTTTCTGTTTCTTTTTCCTTTCAGCAAATTTTAGCCAGTTTACAAAATGCTGGTATGTTTCTATCTTAGTTTTCATTAAATAACAGAGACCATCTCTGGAAAAATGATCAATTATATGTAACAGACTCCACCTAAACTAGGTTTCTTAGGTCCAATAATATCAGCAAAAACAACCTCTAATGGTTCACTGGTTTTGAATCCATTTACCCTATTTGCAGGAGTTACCTTCCTTTTTGCCTGATTGCAAGCATTGCAATTTAAATACTTTGTACAAGGTTTTAATTTTATACCATTAGATAACTCAACAGTTTTCTTTAGCATTTTGAAATTTATATGTCCCATAGGTCTATGGAGCAGATGAATACATTCATCATGTGGCTTTTTATTCTCATAAACTGAGTTAGCATTAATTAATGGATTGTCATGTATATTAAACAAACCATTATCTAATCTTGCAGTAACAGAACCCATTGGCCCTTCCCAGGAATGCTCCAGGATGTGGCAATGCATGAATTCTCTCTTGTGTGCCCATGGCCACGCAGGTCAGCCTTTCTGCCAGGCATGCAAGATCAGGGCCCTGAAAATGCCGGAGAAGAGAGGTGGCATTGGTAGGCCCTGTCTCCCGCCAGCCTCTGACTTCCGTTCCGTGTCTTTGATGCTGTTTCTGAGAGACTGAAGATGCAATCTCATTTAAAAGTCTCCGCACCTTCCCCCCAGCCACCCAGGGCCGGAGGAGAGAGACGGCCCCACCTTCTTTCCTCTTTTGCTCTGATTCTGGCTTCACCTGGGAAAAATGGGACTGGACCTCTGGAAAAGGGCCTCCCCACCTTATAGGTTGAGCCATTTTGGTGAAGGAAACCAGATAAAGCCAGGCGTCTTTTTTTCTCTCTGCTTCTCTTGCACCATGCAATGCGTGTGTGTGTGTGTGTGTGTGTGTGTGTGTGCGCGGCTGGAGTTCCAGCCCACAGGCAAAATGTGGGGCTGCTGATGAGCTTTCTCAGAGAGCAAGTTGGAATCTGCACGGAGCGACTTCCTTCAGCTGCCCTTTCCTGGTGCCCAGAGCAGGAAAGGACGCCCCTAGAGGTGGTCCAAACCAGCCAGTGACGCTGGCTTTTCTTCTGCCCTCGACTTGCTCACTTCCCAGCTGGTTTGAAGGCAGGCTTCCCTCCACCACCCACCACCCCTGGGCCCAGGGAAGATGCTGGGATTCCGGGAGAAGAGCCTGCCTCAATTGCCTTCGCATCTGCTCACCGCCTTCTTTTTGCAAGCTTATGAGAGCTTGATTGACACAGAGCCTCCACTTTAAAAAAAGGGGAGGGGAGAATTAAATTCTTTGTAAGGGGATGAGGACCCCCGCTTGGCCCTGTTTTATGGAGAGGAAATGCAGCTGGGGGGCTGGGCCTGATGAGCTGCTTTGGCTGCAGAGGAAACGCTTGTTGCTGTCAGATCTTGGGCATCTTCCCCACCCCCCACCCCGCCCATTTCTGGTTTTTGGTCCCTCCAGATGGATGAATGGATTCCAAATGCTGACTCCATCCTGGGGGCATTCTGGGTATGGAAGCCCTTTGCTCTGGGCATCCAAGGGGTGACCCCAAAGAGGGACTTGGTAGCCTCAGGGTACGGAACTGCCTCCTCCTCCTCCTCCTCCCAGGCTCTGAGTGGAGTTGGCCATGCTGGTTCCCAGAGCTGCACCTCAGGCTGTGCTGACCCCCCAAAAAGCAAAGGGGCTCTTGTAGAAAATTCCTCCTCATTGTGGCAGCTGGAGTGTCTCACCTGAGAGGGCTGGCTGGGCAAGGTTAGGGCTTTCATCTCTTAGGGCCTTTGCATTGAGAAATGGCCTGGCCAAGAGAATCTGCAGTATGTCATGAGATAAGCACATTAAAGGTCGAAAAGGCACAATCAAAGGAAACCAAAACTCAGGGCAGCCTCTTCAGGGGGCCTCGGTAGCTGCCTTTGCCCTGAGCACCAGCTGAAAATGGCTGCCCTCCACTGCGCCTTAGATTGACTGCCGCAAAGGGTCTCCTTGGGAACTGGCTGTGCCATGAGGTGCCACCGGTGGCAGAAGTGTGCTCCCTCTGAGTTGAAGGCAGTTTAAAGCTAAGGAGGGCTTTACACGCCCCTCGGCTTGTCAGAGGAAAGGCTGAGCACCAGAACCATCCATCGCTACCTCCCACAGCCCCCAGGACATCTGGCGGGACTGTCTGGGGTGCAGAAGGAAGATGAATGGAGGGCAAGAAGTGAGCCAAGTTCGGACCGAAGTGTGCTATGAAAGCAGGGGCTGAACGCTGGGCATGCTGGGAAAGGCATAGAATGATCTGCTTCCTTAATGGATGCCATGGGGGGGGGAGTAAGTTTTGCAAAAAGGTCAGTTTGCTGGCTCCCCATTTTCACGCAAACCTGCTTCGAAGATTTCTGAAGGAAACCAGAAAAGAAAAATAAAATAGTTCTTCTACATCTTCATCTCTACAATTTGTACTTTGGGATTCTAGTGGAGCTAGCATTTTTCTATTTTGTCAATGCAGTCAAATTAGATTAGAGAATAACCTGGGCTTTATTTGCCCATTTGCTTTGGACTACAAAGTTCTGGACGGCCACTAGATGGTAGCAAAGATTTTTGGAGTTTTGTGGCTATCCAGATACTTGCAGTCCTGATAGCCCCAATTTCTCCTTTTTAAAAAACGATACTTGAGGTGCAGAACTTGAGAGCCAGCGTGTCAGTAAGTCCACCTGGTTGTTCTATAAAAGAGATGCATGTGAAGTTCATTTTAAGTGAGTGCACAGCTGAATACACAGGAATAATGGCATAACCAAAGCTGAGCTAAACAGAAAGTTTTAAACATTCCAGTTAACTTCCCAGATGACAAATGGAGATGCCCATTAAATTTGTGTGCAATTTGCTTGTTTTTTAATCAATCTTTTTGTTCTTGTTCTTTATCAAAATAAGATCTGGAAACTATTTTTCCACTTCTTTCCTCTATCTGATACTTAACATTTTTAAACATTTTTAATCACTCTGAAGATAAAGGGATATACATTTATAATTATTCAAAATTGTCATTAAAATTTAAGAAGACAACTGTTTCAATAGTTGTTTTATAAATGTCACTTTTCAAGGTTTTGGTCTAAATAGCATCAAATGAGGCTTTTAAAAAAACCACAAATTAAGCCATTAACATTTATTTTCAGACAATACTCATTAAACCAGAAATAATGACTGTTCTTAAAAATAACTTCATTCATTACTTCTAAATTATATTATACATATATATAATTTATCTTCATACATTTCTTTTGAAAAGACCAAGCTCGTTTACCATTGGATTCAGAAAGGGAAGCTGAGCCAATCTATATTTATTTAGAATTTCCATAACTGGAATCTTCAAACTGTTACATTCCATTCTATTTTGTTTTCTTTTTCAAGAAAAAGCCTACATAAAATAGAGCAAACATAATTCTGCATGGTTTTGTTTTGGTCATATTAAAATATCTTAATGACTTGCAAGTTGTTCTTCCATTTTTTTTTAAAAAAATGCTTTCTTATGTGTATAACCAAATAATCGAAAATGACAGGTAGTTTTAATCAGTTAGCATTTCCCCATTAATTAAAAATGCATCTGTCTGAAAAGCAGAATGGACTTAACCAATAATCCAAGCAGTTTAAATAATGTTTAGATTTGAGTTTTTATCATATTTAATAAATTTTAAGTGACTTTTAAGTAGGAGTGGCTAACAAAGCAAATCAATGGCTCATCCCAAATTAGGATTACATTTGAAATTTATGGAGTTCCTGATAGAAGGGTTATAATTTTTTATCTCATTTAAAACCTTATTTAAAGTTTTCCTTTAGGGAAAGCAAGCTTCCAAAAAAGGAAAACATGTTCCCTGTGATGTGATATAAATGTTTGAAAATAAAAGGGCATTCAGAAAAACGCTTCAGCTTGCTCTTCAGTAGCCATCCGCTCGTCTACTTTCACCAAATGTCAGTTGTGTTTATCTTGCCTGAGAAAGATTAATGTTCCTGGGGATTGTAACTTAAAACAAAAGGCAACCCAGGCCGAAGAGTGGGATTAACCCTTTTGGGAAAAGACCAGGCAACAGGTAGCATTGGTTTTGATGAGGAAACGCAGAGGCATCCGTGCAAATCCACCAGCTGGGGGAGTTGGCCACAGGGGTCCTTCCTGCCTGATCCAAAACCCACACAGCAGCTTTGCCGTTGTGTTCCCAGGCATTTTCACAGGCAGTGATTGCTTTGTTCTTGTTAAGCATGTCGATTAAGGGTAATAAAGGAAGACTGTGAGGAATCAATTGTTTGCCTCTGTCCGCCTTCCCACTCCGCTCCAGAATAATTTTTGCTCGTCTGTAGTTGAATCCTTTAAGGTTCATAGTTGCTATCCAGGTTTTTTGGCAACCCTAATTTCAGAATCCGTAATGTATGGTTTTGAAACCAATTTGTTGTTGTTGTTACAAAATAATTTTGAGAGTGCTTACAAGGTCCCTGAGAAGTGAGTGTGAAATTATGCTTGGGTGGCAGTATAGTATATTTTTGACTTCCTCCTGTGGGGAATCTCTGAGTGGCCTTGGGCCTTGCTTGGGGAGCTTGGAACAAGGTCCAAGGAGGAGGGCATTTCTGCTATTTCCAAATAATAACAACTCTGTGTGAAGCCTCCAGTCGTTGGGTTTTCATGGTAGAATTGTGGAGTTGGAAGCGACTCAGAGGTCATGTCATCAACTTGTTCTTGGTGCAGGATCTGCTAAAGGGTGGGAGAGAGAAAGAGAGAGCTATCTGGCCTCTGCTTGAAGACCTCCAGGGAAGAAAAATGTAGCCCTTTCATGAGGAAGCCTACTACACATCAACTGGGATGGCTAAGTGGATCCTCCTTGGCAGGAGTAGGCTATCTGAATGCTGAGGATAATAACCTGGGCAAGAACTTCTCCTGCATTTCCACTTCTGACTTTTCCAGCAGCCATATTGGAAGGCAATATCCGGGTGAGGAAGCCTCTTTCACCTCTGTGGTCCCCTTGGGCTGGCCTCTGCTTTGGGGGTGGGTCTGCAGCTCCTCCCTCCCACTGGGAGTGGCAAATTGAGGACAGGCCAGCAAGGCTTATGCCAGGCCAGATTTGCAAGGGAAACTAAGTCCTTAGCCAGGGAGATCAGGAGCGTGAGAAGTTTTCCTTCCCTGGGGACGTCAGGAGATGACTGTCAAGCCAAGGAAGGCTTTTTAATTTCTAAGATTACAACCAGCTTTTAATAATGCGCTGCCCTGGAAATGAGAACAGACAATATTTGCCTTGTAAAACAGAACAGAGAAGCCCCTCCAGGAGGGATCCTTGCTTGCTGATGGTTGCAGCGCCTGCCTTCAGCTGACAAGCCTGAGAAACTAAGATGGAAGCACTGGCGGCAGCTCCCGTGTGATGCGCCCCTTGGCCTTGCCTTGGCTGAGGGTCTTTCCCGGGGGGGGGAGAGCAGGGCTCGTGGGCCACCACAGGGGAGACTGTGCAGCTGTGAAGAGCCCAGGGGAGGCTCCGGTTCTGCTCTGAACATCTCCGTTCTACGACAGTTCTACAGAACTGGCCTAATTTGATGTCTCCCCAGTTGACCTAAGCCATACAACGCCTGCTAGCATAGCTTCATTTCTGTGACAAAGAAGAAGCATTAAAAGTCTAGATGTTCTTACTCCCCTTCCCTCACAGTGGTCTCTTTATCAGATGGTCAGCTTGGAAGAAGGATGGCCATGATGTCTCCCAGAGTCAGGTGAGGGTTCTGGTAACTTCACAACTTTCACTTTTTGTGTGGGAGCAATCTGTTCTCACCTGGTTGCAGGAGGCTTCCTCTGGCCTTCCAGTCTAGTCTAAAACTTACAGGTTTCCTGGTGGTCTCCCATCTCTGGATTTAGTAGGCCCAGTCCTGCTTAGCTTTTAAATCTAGCTGCTACTTGATTCAAAAACCGTATGAGAACTGAGGAATCCCTGGTGCTGATCTCTTTTAGCTTTCTGATGTTTGTCTAAGGCTTAATCACTTGAAGTGATGAAGTTGTCTGAAGCCCTCAGGAGGCTTGAATATAGCACCTTCCTCCATTCATAGTCCTCAGGGTTGGGTGGGCAGAAGGGCACCTGGACATCCTCCTGCTCTTCTAGAAACCTTCTCCAATCAAGAAGAAATCTCTCTTTCTTCTTCCCCTCGTGAGGGACTATTGATCAGAGGAACAGGGTCCAAGGCCAGCTTTCTCTGATCCAGTGGCTTTCACATAGCCAAAGGAAGTGACGGAAAATGTAACCTTACGTGGGTCTCTTTGGGAAATGCATTGAGAATATCCTTTTTCAGGAGATGCTGTAGCTCACTTTGGCCAGGACCCCCCCTCCACCCTCGCGGTGTGGCCTCTCTCCTGGCATCACCACCTCTCTGGACAAAAGACATGGGGGCGGGCAGGCGGGGGGGAATTGAACGGGGGAAGGCAAGTAAGACCTTTCATGCCAAAATCTACTGTGAAATTAGTCCGTTCTCACAGTTGTCATGGATTTTGTACAGAAAAGGCATCAAATACCAATTTGGTCTTGGATTTGGGAGCTGCTTTGGGAGGCAGGCACCTTCCTGCATCAAAACAGCTGAGGAAATCCTCCCCCAAAATCCCAAATGTTTTGAGGGTGGCAATTATTAGCTGAATTTCAGAGCCACTGGGAGGGAAACTGCTTGGGCTGTATCCTTGGTGCCTGTAAACCTGCCTACCCTCCAACTCACCAATGCTGAGCCAATCACTGACCTGGGCTTCCTTGTGATTCTGGCTCCTTTTACCCCCTAGGGACACCCAGCATCACCGACTGGTCACTTGGCTTGTCTGTCACTTTTT
The DNA here is from genome assembly GCA_023653725.1 of Bungarus multicinctus. Taxonomy (NCBI): domain Eukaryota; kingdom Metazoa; phylum Chordata; class Lepidosauria; order Squamata; family Elapidae; genus Bungarus; species Bungarus multicinctus. The sequence goes on along the minus strand of CM042839.1, from coordinate 321,081 downwards.
CTTTTTACCCATCAGCTCAATTTACAGTTGAAATAAATAAGGTTAATTTCTTCTGGCAAAAATTAAAAATCAGAACTCAGGAAGGCTGAAAGTGCTCCAGCATGCTGCTCAATCTTCTCCAGGGGACAGGTTGGTGGGGGGGCACAGGAGCAGAGACACCCAGCCAGTGGGGGCCAGAATGGGGAAGATGGCACTGCTTTCATACCCGCCCATTATGAGGCTCTTCCTCCAGTGGATTCCAAATTCTTCCCTCTGGCTGCTGCTGCTGGTGGTGCTGGTGGTGCTGGTGGTGGGGAGACGTGGCACTCCCTCTGGTTTGCTTTTCGCCTGGCCCTTGGGTAGCCACTTCAGACCCATCCTGTCCTGCCGCTTCCTTCCTTTGAAGACAAGCTGTAGGGACAGGAGAAGCATCCTTTGCCCAGATGAAAAATGTCTCGGCTTCTTTCCTTATATTTGTAGAAGGTGGCATAAGTTCCCCCCTCCATCTGCCTCCTCTTTTATTTCATTCTGGGTCTTTCCGTAAGATTAATATTCGCTGGGCAGAAAGCTTCCTCTGTCAAGAAGGTGTGTGGGCTTTCAGTGACAGGGAAGAGGCAGGAACCCTCCCCCCACTTTTGAGTCTGGGTAGGTGGGTTCAGCTCTGCCAGACTGGGTCTCCCAAGGGTGACAAGGGAGCAATGCAGGGAAACTGAACACAGGGCGAAATCAGCTCCAGCTGAGCTCAACCCTTTCTGCTCTGCCATAGAATCGCCCCCTGCTGTGAGCCCATTCCTAAAACAGAGCGATGCTCTTCCTTCCAAAGCCCACCCTCTAAACTGCAAGCGGAATGTAGTAGCTCTGGCACGCACAAGGGAGGGGCTGGCCAGGTGCAAATTAAACTCCAGACTTGGGGGGTGGGGGAGAACCCAAATGGAAGGAAGAGGCAGATCGGCTTGAGACTTTTAAGTGCCATTTATCAGGGGAGACTTGGAAACCATATTATTCAGCACTTTGTTGGGCTTGAGAAGAAAAAGAAGAGATTTGGCCAGGGCTCTGCTTTTTCCCTAACCAGGCAAAGTAAGAAAAGGAAAGAGACCGAAAAATCTTTAGAAGCATTCAAGGACCTCCCTGACTTTCATCAGATGTTCTCTGTAGGACAAAAAAGAAAATAAACAATGGGTCTATCTCTTTATTGTTGCTTTGCTTTAATCTTATTTGATGATGTCTCTACAGGCTGAGACATGCTTTCTTGGATGGCAATTTCACTGCCCCATATGTGTCTCTTGCAAGCGTAGCGAAATGAATCTTGGCAGGAAGAGAACTAAACATATCGGCAAAGAAAAGAAGAAAAACATGATTTACTTAACTCCCTCTTGCCTGTTCCTGGTCCATGGGCTGAAAACACAGCAGCACAAATGTCTGTACAGAACACCCCTGGCAAAGGGTATATTTGAAAAGCATCCTGGCACCTATTAGAGACAGGCAGTGGATGAGCAGGGCTTGCTCCATTCCAGGACAACCCCCCCTCATTTATGGCAACTTGCCTCCTTTAAGTAGGTAACAAGTACTTTGGGGCTGCTCCAGCATCACTTTCTCCTAGTATGGCCCTATCACCACTTTCTGCTCACAGTGGTGGGTAGGAGGAGAGGAGCTTCTTCAAGGGGAAGATCCCCCCACTCTGATGATGTTCACCTTGGCAGGGCTTCGAGAAACAAAACCAGGGGCCAAAGAAACCAAGAAGTTGGATTCTATACATATGGAGAGGCTGGGACTTTTGGGAAAGGCTTCACTAAGATAGCCTTATTCAGAGGAATTGGTAAAAGGAACCGATATCGCCAACTTGCTTCCATCCGCCAGAAAGCATAGAATAACTTTTGTGGTTAGGCCTGTAGGTTGAGGTTTCCTTTGCATTTCTCACTGTTTCTAATGCTATGTGAACGATTATGAAAAATAATGCTTCCCGTTACAGAATGGCTCATTATCTTGAGTTGCATCACAGCAGATATCCTTTTTAATATATACATATATATATATGGATCTTTGGTTCTTCGGGTTTTCTCCTGCGTAGAATTGGAAGTATCTAGGCGACGTTTCGGTGAAGTCTCATTCATCATCTTCAGGCTTGTGTCTTCGGCCTTGTGTTTCTCCGAGTAATGTGAGCTTGCAGCTGCTTCTTCCTTTTAACTGCTAGTGGGGGTGTGACTTGATTGGGTGGGGGCTTGGCTGTGTTCTGATTGGGTGGGGGTGTGTGCTCATTGGTTGGGGGTTTGTCTGTGTTCTGATTGGTTGGGGGTGTGTTCTGTTCCGGTGGGGGTTTAGTTGTACTCAGGTTAGTCTTAGTTGCTGGGGGATTTGAGCTGGTGAGCTGTGATCCTGTTGTTTGGCTTCGCGTTCGTAGTCGTGCCACATCTTCATGGTGGGCGTCAGTTCCCTTCATGTATGAGTTGGGGGGTGGTTTGAAGCAGATAGTAATGCAGCTGTGGTACGGCTTCTGGTCCGTGGTCATGTTTCATCTTCTGTGTGGGTGTGAGTCTGCTTTCTACGTGGAAGTGTGGTGGTAGCTTCTTGTGTGGCCCTCGTGGGTGTGGGTCTGGTGTCCTTCTTCATGTTAGGTACTCGTTTGTTAATGAGGGTGGGTTTCCAATGGTATTCATTTGTCAATGAGGGCGGCTCTCCCTCCCGCCTACCAGCCATTTGGAAACCCGCCCTCATTAACAAACACCCATTTGTACCACCTATCCCAAACCGCATAATAGTCCGAATCATCTTTGCCTCCTAATTCCATTGTGAATTTATCCAGTTCTACACAATCCGTTATTTTTTGTGTCAAGTCTTCTTCAGATGGTATCTTTTTCTTCTTCCATCCCTGTGCGAAGGCTATTCTCACCGCAGTTATGATATGTATAACGATGTATCGGATGACCTTGTTCAATTTTCTCTTAATTATTCCTAGTAAGAATATTTCCAGTTCGAGTTCTAATTTGTGATCTGTAATTTCTAATAACCATCTTTGTACCCTCATCCAATATTTTTTAACTTCTGGACACTGCCACCATATATGGAAGAATGTTCCTTCTTTATATTTATACTTCCAACATTCTGCTTTGGTGTTTGGATACATTTTGGCCAGTCTTGCAGGGGCTAGGTGCCATCTACAAAACATTTTATATTGATTTTCTTTAAATGTTGTTGACAATGTCAATTTACAGTTATATGTCCACATTTTTTCCCAATCCTCTAAATTTATATTATGCCCTACATTTTTTGCCCAGGCAATCATTGATCCCTTTACTATTTCCTCTAATTCCACTTCCAACAAATAGTTATATATTCTTGTTATAAATTTTATCTCCTTGCCTGTCAAAATTTGGTCCAATTGTTGTAAGTCCTTTTCTATCCCTTGTTCTTCTAAGTCTCCTGAATTTTGTCTGAATTTGTAAGTATGACCACCAATCTATAATTATATCTTGTTCTTTTAATTTATCAATCATTTTTAGATTCCCCTGATTATCTAGTAATTCTTCATATCTGACCATTTTCCTTATATCCCTCATATTTGGGTGTGATATTGCTTCCACTGGTGAGACTCATTTTGGTATCTTCATATAATGATTTTTTAAAACCTTTTCCCAGGTTTGCAGTAATGATTCCCTTATCAAATGTCTATGGAAGTATGAATGTGTCTTATTTATTTTGTCCCATAGGAAGGCATGCCACCCTGCTTAGAGGTCATGACCCTCAATTGCCAAAATTCTTTTATTTTTCAAATTTATCCACTCCTTCACCCATAATAGTACTGCTGCTTGGGAATACAGTTCCCATTTTGGGAGTCCAAGTCCGCCTCTACTTCTACTATCCTGTAGCATTTTTAGGCTTATTTGTGTTTTTTTACCCAGCCATATAAATTTCATAACTATCTTGGTTACCTCCTGAAAAAATCTCTTATCCATTTTTATAGGAATTGTCTGAAAATAGTGTAATAATTTTGGTAGAATATTCATTTTTATCGCTGCTATCCACCCTAATAAAGATAGTTGTAGTTTCCCCCAATTTGTCAGGTCACAGCAGATATCTTTTTTGATGGCATTAAAAACTTGAGCAGCTTTGTGCTTTGAATGCATATAGTGGGGGGTGAAGAATGCCTGCTGGAGCAAGGCTCTTGGCCGAGGGAGGAGGGAAATATTTAAAAATGAATGGAGGTAACATATTACATTGTTTCATTTCATTCTGTCACTGAAAATAAAATACCTGTAGATTTTCTTTTTCTTTTTCTGTTGTTGCTCAAATGAGGAATGGCATTTGAGCATTTTCTGTATCTCAGGTTGCTTTAAAGGATCTTCTAATAGACACCCACCCAGCCTCCTGGCTGAAGTTGCACTGGGCTGCCCTTTGCTCATCCACAGTGATGTTTGTCCTCCCAAGAGCGGAATCGGAATTTCCAGTCATGGCTCAGCTTCAGGACCAGAAGAGCACTAAATGGCTCGGAAATGGTCAAATGTAACCAAAAGCCCCTTGAAGAATAATGCATATATTGTTCCATGAACTTTTGTAAATCCTACATTCTTGAGTCTGGTGAAATAGACTATCATTCTTCAACATTTATGTCATAATATATTTGTTAATTTTTAAGATGTCACTGGACTTGTGATTGTAAAAGCTAAACCTGGTAGGAACTCCTCCAGAACAAATCCTGTTTCTGTGACTTGCCATAAATTTCTGGGACACAATAAAAAGTCGCTTTCAGAAACCTTGGATGCCATTAAGAAGGAATACGAATTGCATGACCCATTCAGTCATGCAATTCGTATTCCTTCTTAATGGCATCCAAGGTCCAAGGACTGTCTGGGGAGGAATAGGAAAGGTGCTGTCAATTTGGCTGGAGAGGGAGGGGTCAATGGAAGGACCCTGTTTATAGGGCTGCTTGAACAGAGAGGTAGGGAGGGGTGGCAGCTTCCCTTTTCATCTGCTATTATTAAGCTTAAAAGGAATTACTGGAAGGCATTACCTTGGGGGAGAAGGTGGTGAATGTTAAGCTGATGTACATTTCTGCAAATTTGGTCTTCATTGCATCTAGCTTTTGTGTTTTTAATTAAGGGATTTGTTTTGAATGTATGTATCTTTGCTATTTTCAACATGATTTTAATGTTCTTTGTGGAGAAGTTCTGATCATAGATGCTTGAGATCAGTTGCAAATCTCAGTTTCTTCCGAGATATGATTTTGTATAGTTTGAAGACCATGTTATGTGCTTTATTTATTTGAACTTGTTTTAATGTGTTGTGCTGTGTATGTTTTTGCTTCACTGTAAGTTGGGAGGAGGAGCAGCAGGAGGAGGAGGAGGAATATAAATACACCCACAAAACAAAAATGACACAGGCTACAGATTAGACATATTTGAAGGGTTGCGGCAGTGGAGTTAATGACGCTCCAAAGCGCAGTTGGTGGCCGTTTGCTCCCTGTCCTGATGGACAAGGAGGCAGATCTATTGCTTGAAGGTCACCGAGGGCGCAGGGTTGGGGCTGATTTCATGAAGACTACTTTAAAAGGGGGAGGGGCAGGGGGTTTGGGGGGCACCTGGCTGTTTTCTCATTCTGCTCTTTCTGTTCCTGTGGCAAAAAGTGCTGCCACTTGGCTATCAGAGAGGAAGTTTTCTGGCTGCTCACATCTGGTCCTCAGTTGCACTTTCCTGAAAAGGTGATAAGAGAAATAATTGTTTATTTGTAGCAATAATAATGTTAAACTTTGGGGTCAAAAGTCCCATTTGTCATCCCACCTTGGTAATATGAAAGAGGAGATGTGCCTCCCACACACCCCAAGGGGCTTCTAGGAGGGAAGGAAAAGGGAACTGCGGCCTTCAGCTTTGCTGGGTTTCTGTGGCCTGAAGCATCTGGAACACACCATCCATGAATGCGGGGCGGGGGGGGGGGAGACACACAGGTGGGGGCGCGGAAACAACATAATAATAATCTCACACTGGCCTGTGTGGATGTTTTTGTGTGCATGCATATGAATGATACAATCTCCCCTGAAATTACTGTTTAGAGGAGCTAATAATAAAGAACACATCAGAACAACAATCTTCTAATTTAAGTATTCAAGGCAGAAATAACATTTTTAAGGAAACCACAAAACGAAATATTTTGAAGTCTGGGAAATGCATTTTCCTTGCCACAGCTTAGTAACAAGGATGCCTTTAGCGCACACACAAAAGGTGTGAGGAAGCTGCACTGTTGTGTCATTCCTGAAAGTGGGATATTTAAGGCAGACCTAAATTTGGATGATTTGGAAAGATTACAGAATGTACAGTTTCTTCCATTAAAAAGTTGATTTTTTTAAAACGGGAAATGAACAAAAACGTGTTTAATCTTCTAAATCGTGTCTGCTTTCTTTTGTGCACTACCCGTTCACCGCCTGCGAGGAAAGAGCCCGAGCGCAGCCGATGCTTTCCTAACCTTTCAAAGGTACGGGGGCGGGGGGAGGGGGGTGGCGACCGGCTTTACTTTCCAGAGATTTCCACCCGTTCTTTGGTCTCACGCGCTCTCCTGTCGATTACTTAAAGGCTTACAAAATTATATAACAATTTCCGAGAAAATGTGGAAATCCAAAGGGCAAGGAGGGTCCAGGACAGAGGGATCTCTTGTTTTAAGGCAGAGCCAGTTGATTCTCCGAAGGGAAGGGGAGATCAGCTTCAAAAGGCTGGCAATGTTTTCGCTTTATTCAAAATTTAGAAAAGCGGACCTGAGCGAGGACTCGGGTCACGTTTGAGCAAATGCCGGTTGAAAAGGCGGAGGCCCCCTCGATTTTGCTCTCATTAGGGAGGCTTAACGGATGCTCGGAAATCTAAATATTTCTATTAGTAATTATAAACGTTGGTATTATTATATATTTATCCACTCCCCGGGTCTGCCTGGAAACTAAATTCACGCCACGAGTTACTGGCTTTTTATTTTCACCGGAGAAAATGAGCGAGAAAGCCTCGTTCTGGCGTTCTCTCGCAAAAGAGCGGCGGCGGCCGGTGGAAAATCCGCAAATGCTCGCCTCGAAACTGACCGGGCGGCGAGGGCCGCCTCTGGAATGCGGAGAGCCTCCTTCGCAGGTGCGCCGGCTCGGCCCGCCTAATCCGGCTGCTTGGCGGCGGGCGAGACGGGGAGGCGCGGTCCACGGCCATCTGTGGCTGGATTAGCCGGCGGCCACGGTCAAGTCCACCGTCCCAGGAAGGGGCTCGTCTGCTCCATCCCCAGGTCTAAGGGCCAGGCGAGCGGCCTCGAGGGGTCCCTGGCGACCCGGCGTTCGCGCGCGGGCTTGCTGAGCGCTCTGGACGGGGTCTCCGGGGCATCCCGCCGCTGATTCTTCGGGGAGCCCTTGCTGGGGTCGAGGCTCGATCGGACCATCTTCTGTTGGCGTCCCCGGACTCGGAGCCTCCTCCTCCCCCCGCCGGGGCTGCCGCCGCGCCCTTCTGACCGGATCGTTGCCCTTGGACGGCAAACGAAACAATGCCCCTCCCCTCCGCCTGTCCAAGGAGCAGGAAAAGGGTAAAGATAAACGGCTGAGTCCGGATGGGGAGAGCGCTTGACGTTTGCATAACAATAAGGAGAGATTTAGCCAGCCAAACTGAGTCCAGATTAAACCCCTGGGTAGCCTTCCTTCTGGCCCCGCGCCCTTCACCCCCGCGGTGGCTGGGGACGGGTGGATGCTCCGGACTGTGTATTCGGCAATAGGTGTGTGCAAATGGAGGAGGGGGGGGGGGCTTCTGGTTTTGTTTAGGAGGCAGTAAGACATGCATTCCTTAGGAATACTTGCAATACTTTAAGGGTCCATTTAAAATACGTTGGTGTTTTTTTTTTTTAAATAGCGCTTTTAAAATCGTTCTCGCATTTGTTTTTCTTGGCGAAAAAAAAGTCTGCATTGTCATTTTCCCCCAAAATACAGAAAAAGGCCTTTTCTTTCTATAACAAATATAAATCCAGCTACCCACTGTAAATTAATAATCGTTATTCCAGCCCTGTAAATACGAAGTTCATTTCTCATGTAAACAATATTTTCCACATAAATGTATCATTATCTCTTAAATATTTGCATTGCAAAAATAGGATATACTCGTGCAGATAAACTAGCAGAGCAGTTCCCATCTCTAATCTTTGTTCCAAATTAATTTTTTGAGAAGGAAAATATCATAGGAAAAATGCTCTTCTTAAAAAAACCAGATATATTCTGAAATATAATTTAAATAATATAGAATTAAAGGAAATCTAGTTTTTAATATGCTGGCAAAGATTTTAATAATTTCTAGACCTAATATTCATTTCTGGCAATAAAATACAAAAAGAAACGCTGGAGAAAAGAAGTTTAACTGTTGCTTTTTAAAAACATAAATTAAGTGTATCAACTCTTTTGACCATTAGTTGCTTCTTTGCATTATCGTGCAGATATGTTACTGGCTTTATGCTGTTACTATTTTTTTGAGCCTCCTGTGTTCTACTTGGGATTTTAATTGTTTCAACTTCTTAGATAGTATGATCTTCTGCAGCGATATTTAAAATAATGTTAAGTAGAATTATTTTATTAGATTTGGTCTTTTTACTTTATTGTACAGGGCTCCTGCTACTTCATTGAAACGAAATGCGAGATGCGTAAGTAAGTTGCAAAATGAGAGGCAGCAAAGTCAGGGCCTTGATTCCGGAGGAAAAGATTGGAAGCTGCCGTCGCCCATCTTGGCCGCCCGGCCGCCCGGTGGGGTCTCCTTCCGCGCGGAGAGGGGCTGCCGGCCGGCAGGTCGGGCAATGGCAGGGCTGAAAGATGTGGGAAACGGAAAGAGAGAATGTGCCCCATTCCCCAGAAGGAGGAAGGGTCAGATAAGCCCCCGCCTTCCCACTCGGGAATGGGAGATTTTCTCCGTAGGAAAGAAGATGCGCGTGTGAATTTGCTCGGATCGGGTCTGTTGCAATCTGGGTCCTAAAAGTACCCAGGAAAGCCTTTTCTTCGGGATACTGTTCCCACGTCTACCCCAGGATTGCGAGGCGCTTTAATTTCTCTTTGGTTGGAGCACCTGCAGAGAAAGCGAGCGAGCGAGCGCCAATAACTACTTTGCTCAGGAACACCCAACGCTGGGCAAAAGGATTTTGTTCCTAAATCAAATTTGGATCCGTTTTGCAATCGACGCTCTCAGGATAGGAAGATACAAAATTGTACACACAGCATTAACCTGGTGGGGGGGGGGTGGAGTCTGTATTGCCGCTGATAGTTCCATTTGCCTCACACCTTAAAGGGGAAGGGGAGGCAGGAAGAGCCAACTGATCTGGCTGACCACGAGATCTGGAAGCAAAGGGCAGCTCTGAGAAGACAGGCAGGCGGAGGAGAAGGAAGGAAGGAAGGAAGGAAGGAAGGAAGGAAGGGTTTCCGATTCACCCCCTTTCTAGACAGTCTCCAGGGATGCCTCCTTACCCTTTGCTAGAAGCCAGACTGGGGCAAAGCATGTTTAAAATGGTCGTGTGAAAAAAAGAGGCGAGATAAAAATGAGGGCGAAGGCAAACAGCCTGTCAGGCAGATGCACAGAAAATGCAGGTTTTAGCATCACAATGCGGGATGCATTTTGCTTTTATGATTTGAATATGAAAAGGCTGAACTTCGCTCGTTCCGGCCAAGCCTTTGGCCTTTGTTGTGTTCCAAAATGACAGAATGCGGGGGGGGGGGGTGTATCACACAATGGGATGACCGTGACTTTGAACAGATAAATAAAACATGTGACTCGGGCGCTGCGCCGCCCCCGTCACCCCCCCCCCCAATCAGCCTCCTTCCAACTGTGATTAAATTTGCTGTGGTCATTTCCCAAATGTCCGCCTGATAAAAAATAAACCCACCCCTCGCTTTTTCTCACACCGCGGCTTTGAGGAAAGGCCCTTCCTGTGGTTCCCAATCTGCACTCCTGCCAATCACCCGGCCTTGCGCAGACAAGCATGCCTCTTTCATTAGCAGAAATGCTTCACATTTGATTGCATCACCCCTCCCCCCCCCCCCCCCCCGCCCCGAACTCCGGCTCGCCTCCCTTAATAAAGCGCAGCCGCTCTCCCTGTGCAGCTGTAATGGGGTTTCCTGATGCCCCCCCCCCCCCCACAGCCGGCTTCCTTGCAAACTGCCTGGTGTGCAATAGAAAAGAATACATTTTAATAAGCCTTGAGAGGAAAGGAAGGAGGGAGGAAAGAAAAGAGGGACGAGGTGCTGCTCCCTTCTCTTGTTCTTTGGGAAGAAAAAGAGGCGGCCCCGTTGCAAGTGTGTGTGTGTGTGGGGGGGTGATTTAATATTGCCAGAGATAATAACGATGTTAATATCCGGAATTTTCAGTGTACTATAAGTACATTTTGTTTTTCCTTTTAGCACGATTTATAATTAAAGATTTTAATCTGGCTTCACATTGAGTTAATAAGCCCTTTGATTGATTAGGATTCATAAAATTGCCATTTCCCGCTGGTGCTTTGTGTTCGGGAGATGCTCTTTTGAAAAGCCGAGCGAAGGTGACAGGGAGGTGGCCTTTGTTCGGGAGCCGCCTGGTTTCCAGGGCACCCAGCCGCACCGCTGGTCTGGCAGGGGCGAGGCTGGCCGGGACGTTCCAGGCAGGGGGAGGAAACGAACCAGCGCGGCCTCCCCGCGAGGAGAGGACGAGCAGGGCCGGAGCGCTTGGCCCCTGGCTTCCCTCCGCATGAACGGCCAGGGCCGGAACAGCCTTCCTGCGCCGGACACGCCGCGGGGACCTCGAACTCTCCAGAGACTCCGGCCTGCCTTCCGCGCCCTTTGGGCACCGCCTTTGTCCCGGGGCGGGTCGAGGGGCTCTGCGGGGCCAGCAGCTCCAGGAGGCGGTCCAGGGCCCCCGCGCGGCCGGGGATTTGGGGGCTTAAACCTCATCGCGCCCCCGCTTTCCCCCTCATCGCGGAGCGTTACTCCCGGGCCCTGCCTAGCCCGTTGCGCCTCGTCCCCGGCAGAGCGAGGCTGCGGCGGCGTAAGTGGGCTGGGCCGAAACCCTGCCGGAGCGGGGCCGGCCGTGGCACCGGGGTCCCCGCCCAGCCACAGCACTTCCCTGCCCCTCCAGAAGTGGCCCCCGCGCTCAGCATCCGCGGCGCGGATTGGCGGCGCTTCCTAGGAAGAAAGAGGGAGGCCGCGCGCGGGTAGAAGCAAGGGGGGCGGGCGGGGGGGGGCGTGCAACTCTCATTCCCCTCCGTGACTCAGTGGGCCTGGCGTATCCTCGGCCTCCGCGCCAGCAGATTATGGAAATACGCGCCAAGGGTTTTCGCCCAGCAACCGCAGCCGAGCCAGAACAATAGTAGCCGGTTCCTGCTTTGGAGCGGCGGCGGTTCCTGCGCCCTTCAGGGCGGCTGATGAATGTTTCATGAGGCCAAATTGTGTCTCAGCCACGCAACCTTGCAAGCAGAGCCGTTCATTACCTGCCAGGAGGTCGGGGCCATTGGCTAGCCGGCTGGCCCTTTCTTCTCCCTCGCCCCTCCCGCAGGGGCAGCCGGGGCTTCGGGCGGAGGGGCTCTCCCGTTGATTTCCAGGCAGGCAGCCGCGGAGGAGAAGGGGGGGCGAGGGTGATCCCGGGTCTGAGGTGAGAGGCCGGGGATCAAGTCCAGGTGCCTGCAGGTGTCGGGGAGCTCTGCTTGGGGGGTGCATTTCCGCCGGCGATGCCAGGCGGCTTTGGGGCTGAGAAGCAGGGGGGTCCAGGAAGGAGTCCTTCGCTCTCTCGCGCGGGTGAGCCGGCGCCACCGTTGGCAAAAGCGCCCTCGTGCCCGGGAACCTTTCAGCTGGCTGTCACCGCGGATTTAGCCCGGCCCCGGTGGATCATCTGGGAGGTTGCTGGGAGTCCCATCTTTCTAAGCTCAGAAGAAGGGGAATGCCAGAAAGAAGACTCCACTTTTAAACATGTAATCTTGGTCGCTCACACCGAAAACTGTTACCTATGCTTTACTACTCCTGTAGCCTGGATTGGAACAGGAATGCCCCCGCCCCAGTAGGGCTGAGACCTGTGCTGGAGCTGGGTCTTCGCTGGTCCCTTTTGAACAATGAAGCGGCTTTTAGCCGATTCGCCCAGAAAAGCTGATTTTCTTCCATTTTCTCCTTTGATGATAGGTGCAGGAGGCGGCCGAGGCTCTCTAATGAAGGGAACCGCGTGATCTCATTGCATTAAGCTAAAATAACCACTGAACATGAGAACAAGAGGAATGGGCTGAGGGGGGGGAGGCAGTGGGAGAGGCAGTGAAACAGGAGCAGGCATATTACCACTCATGTATGTGGATCACACCGCCGGATTGTGAGCAGTTCCCGCACGCCAAGTATCTTCTGAGCAGCCAAGAAGGAAGCAGCGCTGGGCCTGGGCATCCGAGGGTGTGTGAGTGCATTTTCTATTTATTGCCCTCTTTCTGGTCTGCCGGTCCAATGGGATGAGAGGGATGTTTACGGGCATTTGAGGAACTGCTCAGTGCCTTTGCATCCTGGAGGCAAGCTGGCATCAGCCTCAAATCCTCGTGGACATTTTGCGCATTAACTTCTCTGGAAATGTGGGCAGGCAAAGTGCCACCCTTTGCCAGGCTACTTCTGCCTGGGGTGAATAGGATGGTGCCTTTGGCGCAGCTGGAGCTGCTCCTCCTCTTAAGGTCATGAGAATGGGCACTCACTCATAGCAGCCTTCCTGCAGCCCCTATGAAAACCCACTGCTTCCAGCAGGGGCTGCACTGCCGTGGCCTATCGGTGTGCACGTGCTTGATGTACAGGAATCATCCGGATGCACTGAGCCAGCCCCATGGCATCTCAGGGTACCAGTGTTCTGGGCAGCTCTGCCACCTCGGGGAAGGCCAGCAGGGCCTCAGCAGGATGGGCAGGTCACCTGGAGTCTCAGGACAGCAACGGTTGGGATGCCCATCCCATTGTTTTCAGAGTTTTCTGTACTATCGCTGGCTAAGCAGGGCAGGAAGAAGCTGTTGCTCAGCAAAATTTGTGGTTTGGGGGAAACAAAAGTCTTCATCAAAGGAGCCTGCCAGCCTGCCTGGCTCTAATGGCATGCAGGAGAAGCCAGCCTAGACTTACAAGCTGGCCTTTGCCCTCCTGAGTCACACGTGAGCTTGCCAACTTTGGGCTGGTTTCAGTGTTTTCAGCTCTTGCCTGCTTCATTTCTCACCGCTTCATTTACTCTTCCTACAAGGACAAGACTGGCTGGCACCTGCCACTTCCCTCCTAGAGGCCTGTGGGTGAAGCAGGTGTGTCAAGCAGGAGGGCAGACAGCCCTTGTGACCCCCAGAGCCTTCCAAGGCAGCTGGAGTGAGACCAGGGCTCCGTGCTGGTGGAGCCTATGTGTCTGGCTCTGCAAATGGGGAACCTCCTCTGTGCAGAACCCACCCAAGGGTGCTCTGCCATGGGGACAGTGGGCTTGGCCTCTCATCAGCCTCCCCTGCATGCCTTTAAATGCCTGGGCTTCATTTTGTCCAGGTGGCCTCATTCCCATCTTTTGCCTCGGACCTGCTGGCATGGCTGAGCATATATATCTCTTGGCAGCCAGGGCTGCTGTTGCTGCCTCCCTCTCTGGCTTGTGTGGTGGAGAAAATGAAGAAAGCTCTGTCTTTGATATTTGAACCAGGTGTGGCTCACACACCAGCCTGCAATTTAGGGAAATGGAGGACAAGAGAGTTTGCCTGGAGTGATAAACCTCCATGGAAGGCCAGGGGCATTTGTGCGAGGAATGAGGTGCTTAAACAGATCAGAAGTGGGCAGAGAAGGACTCTCTTTCAAGCAGCCAAGTATTTCTTGCCTTGGGATCAGTGTTGTCCGAAGTGTCTGGGCTGGGTGGAGCAAGGGTGGGTCAGAGGGGCATTGCTGAGTCCTACGAAAAAGAGGTGAGTCGGTGCAGGCCAGCTCTTCCACCTGAGGCAGGCTGAATGCCCATGGAGCCTGCAGAAGGAAGTCGGGGTGGATGAGAATATGAGCCCCAATAAAACAGTTTATAGGTAAAGTGAAGGCCTGGCCTGGGCCTCCTTTGGTTCCAGAAGGGTCTTCTGAAAGCAGCCACCAGGGGGCAGCATCTGTGGCTTGGCTCCTTTACGTTGACCTGACTGCCTGAGCCTGGACTCTCCTGTGGCATCCATAACTGGCAGCCCCGGGGTCAGCCTTCTGGAGCGGAGTTTTATTCTCACCACCACTAGCCAGGAACGGTACGTTGGGGGAGAGAGGGGAGTGACACAGAATCACCAGGTCTTCCAGCTCCTCCTACAGCAGAGTCTCCAAATGTGGCCACTTTAAGACTTGGGGACTTCACTTCCCAGAATTCCTCAGCCACCATAGCTGGCTGAGGAATTCTGGGAGTTGAAGTCCACAAGTCTTAAAGTGACCACGTTTGAGGACCCCTGTCCTACGGATTACAATGGACCTTCGCTTTGAGGAGCATGGAGGCTCTGAGGCTCTCCAGGAGCTCCCAGAGTGAATTTGGCATGTTGGGCTGTTTCCCCTGATGGCTGCTGAGTTTGGGCTGCAGAACAGCTTCCACCACAGTCGTTTGGCTGGAGAGTGTCTTTCTTGCCAGTAGCTGGATCCCTGAAGGGCTCCATTCACCCGTTGCACCATCTGGAGGCCCCAGGCCAAGGCAGGACCCCCTTGGAGCAAGAAGAGCCAGTGGGGCCCTGAAAAGCCATGGAGGGCAGCCAGCCTCGTCCTCTGCAGGAGATGAAACAAAGGCCCTCCTGCTGCCCCTCCCCCAGCCCCTCTGCCTCTGTAGTGTTTCGGTCTAATTAATGTAAGGCCCACTCAGCATCTCCCCCCCCCCCCCGCCTGTCACTCGTTTATCATGCGACCGTCTAGCCCTGGGTAATGACCTTGAAAGAATATATCAGCCCATGGTGGCGGGAGTGAAGAATGAAATGGTTTCTCTGAGTGCTTATGGTCATTGCTGACAATTTATATGACACAGCTGCCCTGAGCCATCCACACTGCCCATCTTGGGGTAATCATTTTCCATCCAAGAAAGGATTACATGCAGAATTGCCTCTGGCCCAATTCTTCCAGCAGGTTGGCTGCATCTGGAAACGGGCTGAGAGGATGGCAGGACTGGTGAGCCCAAGACACTTTGAGCAGGAAGCCTCAGCCTGAAGTGACTGCCCCCCCGAGGTCCCCCAATCAGCAACTGGTTCCGGGACGGTTTGCGAACAACCGCTAAGGAGCCAGATGGTGGGAGGGAGGTTTGCAGTTCCAGCTGGCTGCTCCTTTGCCGGTCTTCTGGGTCAACAGGTGGACAGTTTCCTCTGAGGAGTTTGTGTGATAGCTGCCTGGTGGTGGAGGTGCTCCGTCTGATGAAAACCAATAGGAAAGGCTTTTGAGCTGCCTTCATTTCTGCCCCTGTTATTTCACCGCATTCTGGCCATGGCTGCTCACTCTTCAGGCTGTGCTTGCAAAGCCACCTGGGTTTCCTACTATCAGACAAGGACTCTTGGAGTAGTTTTGGACATTCTTTGGAGACTTGGGATACCCTCTCAAGCACCTCTGTTCTTGGCATCCCTTTTAAAGCTAAGCAAGGCAAAGGGTTTGTGGGTTTTATGGGCCATATTTTGTAACTGGAAATGCAGGAATACTTGTCTTTTTAAATGTTATTAAATATATTTTTGCAGACATATATCTGCAGAAATACAGTATGTTTACAATTCTAGTTGCTGATCCTGAATAGAGTGGCCCAAGCCAGACACTCCAGGCTGCACCCACACTGATGTGATTCAGTGTTGGATGATAGAGGCCCCCTACGCGAGCGATAGAGAGCCTCTATTCCGGAGAATGAGGGAGATCCTCTTTTCAGGCCAGGCTGGAGGGCCGGTGCTTCTCAGGACATCTGGGTGCCTCTCTCTCCCTCCCCATTCTCCCACACCACCCATTGCAAGTCCTTCCGAGTTGAGCTGCATTACTGTACATCAGGGAATGCAAGCATCTCTTCTGCGTAGCTGTCGCATTTATATTTCTGAAATGTTAACATTCTGGCTACGGGCACTTAAGCAACAAAGCATCAACTGGAAGTTGGATCAACCAATCAGCATGCAGGACATGTATCTCCACACAGCACATTGTTGAGATTTGGGAGACGTGCACGTCGGCCCGTGTGCAGCCACCTGCAGCTTATGCTTACTCGTGAACTCCCTTTATAGTGGAGACATGCATCGATGCCAAGTAGTTGAGGACTAGTCTAAATCAAAATTCATCACTGTAGGTGGCTGCCAGAAAACCTTGCTGCAGGGCTAAATCAGGTGACCACTAGATGATAGCAAAGAGTTAACAGTTTCTGTACTGCTTTGCTGCCCTGTATTGGTTGTCTGGATTATAGCAGCCCAGTTGCAGGCGGCCTGCCTGTTCTGGCAGTTTCTTCAAGAGGAGGCAAAAGGTCCAACTGGAAGCAACAACTCAGACTCAGGAAAGGATGAGGAGAGATCAACCAAGGTCAATTGACCATGATGCCTTTGATTAATGGAAGCATGGTTGGGCAGGAGCCAGGGGGGAATCTGAGGTCTAAATCCAATCCTGTATAAGCAAGTGAAAAAGACAGAGGTCTTAGTTGAACAGAAGTGGCAACTCAGGAAGGCAAATGACCCAGAGGAGCCAACTGGGAAGCAGTTCCTGCGCTGGCCAGGCCAATAGGCAGGGTTGGCAGACTGAGGGGCAGCGTGCCTGCTGATGAACGAGGGCTGGGCAGATGGAGGTTAAGGCAGGTGTCCCCAGGAGGACCAGCAACACTCCCTCAGTTTCGAGGGATGTGGTCGTGCCCCTCTGGGCAGCCCCCAGAACCTCTGGGCTTTCTCTGCCATTCCGCTCGCATCCCAACCTGCAGGGAAAGGAGTCTCTCCTTTGAAAATGGTGCTCAGAGGAGCCTGAACACCATGCTTCTCTAGGGTAGCCAGCATCAGGATGACAGCAGTAGAAAACAATGATGCTCATCCTCCTGACAATATCAAACAGCTTCTCGCCTTGCCTGAGAGACCTGCCCTTCTGTGTGTATATTTATATTTAGCATTCTTTCCCCTGGCTCCCTTTACCTTCAGTAGAAAAGGTTTGGCTTGATTAATATTTTCCGCTGTCCGGTAACCATGGCAATTGGGTCAGCAGATATCGTACTTAATTTAATCTTCCAACGGCCTCCATGTGCATCGTCACTGTCCAGAATAATAGAAAGCTCTTGCTGTCCCTCCCTCCCTCCCTTTCTCTTTCTTCCTCACATGGCCCTAAAGGTATCAATTGTTTTCTTCATTTGCTGCATGCATTTTAAAACTGCTGCCCCCCCCCCCTTCCAGCTGATGCCCCCACCAGTCCCATTCCGCTGCCACATCCACCACCGTGAGGCTGAGGGAGCGTTCAGAGCAGCAGCGTGGGGGGTGGCTCCTGCTTCTCTGTGGATTTTCCCGGCCACTGCCATGACTTGGCCAGGATGTCCCACGGTGGCCCCTTGGCTCTCCAGGTGGGTTGAGCATTTTGCTTTCTAACCTTCCGCTCTTCTTGTCCTTCCCTTCCCTTGGAATGTCCTCCTTTGAGCTGCTGCACAAAGAATCCCCTTTTCTGTGGCTGGAAGCCGGGGGGTGGGGGGGGACATCTCCTGAGGGACATCATGCCCCGAAGATGCCTCTGTGTTGGGGACCCGTTGGCTGGGATCAGCCTCCCACTCAGAATGACGGCTGGCAAAAAGGGGGGGTTGAGGGGGCTTTTGGTTCGCTCTGGCATTAGCCTTTCTTTCCTGAGATGCCAAGTGTCTTCTCCACCTGAGCAGAAAGCTCTTCCTTGCTTGGGAGCCTTGGGAACGGCCTGGAGGGCTGCAGTGGTCCTTGGCAGGAGGAGATGAGGAGACCTGGCGTGGCTTGAGTTGGCCACCACAAATGTAACCCTAAGCTCTTCAGCTGCATGTCCAGTTGGCTGCCCAAGAGTGGAGAGCCCTGGGCAAGGGGAGGATGCTGGGCCTGGCCAGAAGGAAGAGGGGGTTCCATCCCTACTTTTATTGATGATTGCCTTACCTGTGTGGGCATTGTACACCTGGCTCTGCAGACTGGCCCTGAGAGGAAGCCGAAGCCGAAGGGGGGTGGAGAAGGGGAGCGAGTCAGTTGGCCTTCCCAGCCTCTTCCTCTGCTGTGGCTGCCCTGAGTCTCCCAGTGCCCAGGAAAGGCTTTCAGGCCCTGCTCGGTGGGCCCAGCCGCAGCCTTCCCAGGTTTGCTTCCAAGAAAAGTAGGATGTCAGGCCAGAAGCCCAAAGGTTCCTCCACGACTTGTGTGGACAAGTCAAAACATTTGGGGCGGTCACCATTCAGGAGGCAAAGGTTGGCTGGCCAAAGCTCCCTAATGCCGCCTTTGAAGGGACCCTGTTTTGACTCCATTCCCCTAATCTCAGAAGGGGCCCTCCGAATTTCTTCTAATTATGAGGGCTTGTTGAGCTTTTCCATTCTGACCGCACCCTGATCCTCGTTCTGGGCGGTGACAGAAGCTTTTGGAGAGTCTTTTTCTTAATGGAGCTGAGGAAGGGACCCACCCAGATACACACGTTTCCTGTGGATGCGCTGATTGTCAGTTCGGTCAGGCGGCTGGCTGGATTATTGACTGATAGCTCTAAACCACTGGCATTCAGAAATGCACCAGGGAGAGAAAGTGAGGGAGGGAGGGCTAAACTAGTTAAAGCTATGGCATGACTATGGCATAAAGCTATGTTTTTTCCCAGCAGAAAATCTTGATTTAATTGTATGTAATTTTTAGTCTGATTCCTGCTCTTAGAACTTCCTAAGTAATACCTTTTTTTTAAAAAGGGTCCCACCTTTAATAGTTGATATAAATAACTCAAGATGGCCGACATACCTAGCACTCTTTCCTCCTCCTATTTTTCCCACCACAACAACAATCCTGTGAGGTGAGTTGGACTGAGAGAGAGTAACTGGTCCAAAGTCATCCAGCTGGCTTTCGTGCCTAAGGTGGGGTTAGAACTCACCACTACAAGACTGATCCGGCAGTCTTTCTTTTTATTTGTCCTACCTAAAGGTGAAATGTATAGGTTTGCCTTTTGTTAATGCTGTTGGCTCAGGTGATCCAGGTTGTCTCCTTTACTTCCTGTGGTATTCAAAGGTGTGTGGGTATGTTTCATGATGGCTGCAACTGAATTACGCTGCAAAGGTAGCAGCAGCTGCTTCTCCTCCCTCAGAAGCCTTGGGGGTGGAGCCTGCAAGGAGGCATCCTGGCCCAAGCCCCACCCTCCCCGCAGCAGAGCCAGCCTCCCTTTTGGGCGGACCTGGGTGCTTTGTGGTGCCCAGGCCACCTCCGGCCCCTCAGCTGTCCCTGCCTGGCCTGTGTGAGGTTAGTGGGAGATTTGAAATCAGGTGTCAGTAAGACAGAACGTGTCTTCTTGCCAACCGAAGCTAATCAAAACCATACAATGGCTGCTGTTTATAAAGTGGTCAATTAATATTGAGCAGAATTAATTTCAGCCTATTGGTTCGTCCCTCCACAACGATCAGTTTCTCATGTGGCCCCTTGGGGAAATTAATTGCCCCCCTTGATTTAGGGCCGCTTCTGAAGCCCAAGGCTGTGGTGAACAACAGCAGAAAGTTCTTTCTGAGTGGTGTTTTTCCCATATGAGGACCCCACAGGCCCAAAGGTTATGACTGGAATAAAATCACAAGGTTTGAAATTTCGATGTTTCCTTAGAAAATTTTTAGAACCATCAGCGAGTCAACAACTAAGTATGTGGGGCGATGACCTAAAGAGGAGCATGTGTAAAAATTCCTTGCAGAGATTCCTGCGTAAATGTAGTTGTGGAATTAAAACACGGGCAAATCGGTCGCTGCAAATGACAAGGGCAGAAGAAAAACAAGAGAGGGAGAGGTGGGGGGTCTCCCGTGGGGACCAGGCCTCTGAGATTTGGCTGTTGTCCCTGTGGAGAGGGGGTTGAGTAAAGGGTCTATGGGTCAGGTTTATAAAAGCCCTGGCTGATCAGCTCATTCCGACTCCTGTCGCAGGACATTGGCCTGCCCCCCTCCTGCCCAGGTCCCATCATTTCCTCTGCGCAAGCTGGCAGGTCTTAATCACAGGACCAAAGGGGCGGCAACTACAGTGTCCAGGAATAGCTCTCACCACCCTTGGCAGAGCAGCTCTGTCCTTATGACAGAAGGAAGGAAGGGCACAAGCAGAAGGACAACCGTGCAGCCAGAGGAGGGATCCAAGAAGCGCTGAGAAGCGCCTACTGGAAGCTGCTGGGGGGGCGGGGGGGAGAATTTGGTGGACCACGTAAATAGTAGATTCTGCCCTGAGGGGCTTCAGTTGGGACAAGCTTAGGGGCTCTGCCCCAGTGATGGGATTCATATTTTTTGACTACCGGTTCTGTGGGCGTGGCTTGGTGGGCGTGGCAGGGGGAGGATACTGTGAAATCTCCAGTCAAAGCTGGCATTGGCCGGTTCTCCGAACGACTCAAAATTTCCACTACCGGTTCTCCAGAACTGGTCAGAACCTGCTGAAGGCCACCCCTGCTCTGCCCCAATTTGTGAGGAGCAAGACCATCTGTCCAGCCCCTTTTTGTGCTCCTGCATTACAGGTTGGAGCAGCCCAGAGGCCGCTTTGACTCCCGGCAGGCGGATGCTTTACATAAACTAGCTAGCAATCTGCTCTCCTTGTATTGATGTAGACATTACCACAAATCACCACTTAGGGACTTGGAAGAATTGACTCGCTGGTTTCAGATCCAATAGACATAAGTTGATCAGATGCAAAGTTTAAGCACACTTGTCTGGCAGGCTGACTGCCCCTGAGACAGGAAGTGGCTCCTGCTTTGAAGAGGCCCTGGGGACGCTGTGGACGAAGGAGGCTCTGGGTCAGGACAGTGACGATGTGGTCAAGAAGGCGCAGAGCAGTTGGAGGGTGGGAAACCAAGCGCTGGTCTTGCCTGACCACACCGTCCTCTCCAACAATTTGTGTGGGCAACAACCCTCCTGGTGACTTGGGATTCTATAATCCATTGTGGTGAATCTGGAAAGCTGCAAATGTGGCACAGGAGGAATTTGATGGGGGGCTGCATTACAGCCAAGCCAGAGGACTCTGCGGAAACAGACCTTGCCCATACTGTGCTTTTTTTGGGGGGGAGGAGTGTAACTATCACCCCCCCTTCAGGATTCCTTTTCCTGTTTGGTTCTGTGAAAGGTGAGCTTGGGGAATTTGTATCTATACTTCTTTGGCCTGCTTGACCAATTTAATCCTTAAAGTCTTTTGAATTTGTAGTGGCAATTACCCTGGGACTGGTAAAATTGGCAGAAGCACTGTGGAGGTAGAAGCAACAAGCCAAGAACCCGGAGAGGAGGTAGCAAAATGGAGGCTGGGTATGGACTGCCCCGGTCTCCCCGTGTCCTTCTGTGGCATTCCAGGTCAGGCAGCCCCTCCTCGGGATCTGCTCCCCGGGGCCAGGTT
Organism: Bungarus multicinctus; assembly: GCA_023653725.1. Taxonomy (NCBI): domain Eukaryota; kingdom Metazoa; phylum Chordata; class Lepidosauria; order Squamata; family Elapidae; genus Bungarus; species Bungarus multicinctus. The sequence goes on along the minus strand of CM042839.1, from coordinate 299,679 downwards.
TGCAGCCAGAGCACCCCTGGGAGCAGAGGCCAGCGGCCTTGTCCCACTGCGCCCTGAGAGACCCCGCAGAGCCCGCTCAGATCGTTTGCCACCTAGTCCGCGTCTCCTTCAGGGATGGCATCCCCCCCACCCCCCCATCTCTTTTCTGGAAGATGGTCTACAAGGCCAGGAAGCCTGGAGCCTGCCGGACCGGTTTATTCCAAGAAACTGCATCTCACAGGCCTCAAACCAAGACCTCCCTCCCTGCACGGCAGAGGGAGGAAGCAGCTGACCTGCAGCCCTCTCTTACTCCAGGAGGGCTATGTGGGGCAAGTTAATATAGTTGCAATGCTGGAAGAGAAAGAGGAGGAGGAGGAACAGTTATACAATCCACCCTGTCTGATTCCCCCTCCCCAAAAAGCTGTTCCAGGGAAAAGTGAAATCATTTGAGGTGCAACCTCTTTTGGAATTGAGATCCAATCCTTTCTGGGCTTTGTGGTAGGCAGACTAAGGCTCCTTTGCAGAACCTGCCCTCAGGGGAAAGGCTGGGGGTGGGAAGAGAGCAGAAACCCCTTCCTCCTTTAGCTGAGCGAAGGCCTCAGAGCCACTGGGCTTCCCGAATCACAGCCTCTTAATGAAGAATTCCTCTCAACCATCCAGCCGCCAACATCTCATTTCACTGTCTTTAGGATCCACAGAAGAAAAACTGTGCCAGGCTATGGAATATTGCACAGCCCTGGTGTGTGAAACAGTGCGGTGCCGTTCCTGAGCGACCCCTCGGCCTCCCACTTCCCTTGCCTGCTCCTCCTGGAGAGCAGCCTCATGGACAGAGAGCAGAGAAGCCCATGGCTCCGGACGTCTGCCTGCAAACCAGCAGTGTCCCCCTGAAAGTGAGCCCCCCAGTAGCCGAGCCACCATATGCTTGCTTGCCCCCCCCCCCCCGTTCCTCCATAGCTGTTCATAGGCCGGGAGGAGCTCCGGGAAGGGCAGGCATGGAACCGAGTGGGGAGTGCTGGGGCCCACTCCCCTCCATCGCCAGGCGGAAGGCCCCCCGTGAAGAAGGCCTACGAGTAAAGGGAGGGACCCAGAGTTCCCATGTAATTCTGAGATGCAAGAGAAACTTGGTCTGGGTTGTTTTGCAGTCCAAAAAGAAACGTAGTTTGGGATGCCTGGAGCCTGCCGGGATCAGCAGGGGATCCCCTTGAGGTGTGACGCCACTGAGCTGACCTAGCAGCCCCTCCCCCAAGAAGGGGCGGGGTAACCCAGCCCTGGGCAGGCACAAGGAGGGCAGGGCTGTGGCCTGACCCCTTTGAGCCCAGGGATTTCCTCCACACCTGCGCCTCGGCGTCATTGGCCAGGGCACAGAGAGGGGAACCGGCTGGGTCTCTTCTTCCCAGGATGTGGATGTTGCTCGGGCTGAGTTCTGTGATTAATTTATGGTGCAGTGCAATGCTCTGTGTCCAGGAAACAGGGTGACAAGTAGCCTATGGTTCATTAGCCATGGTTCCCTTGTCACCCGACCGGTTATCCATCGGTACCTGTGCATTTTGGGTGGTGGCCTCTGCTTAAGGCCTCTGCGAAAGGCTTTCTGTGCAGCTGGCCCAAGCTGAATTTGTCTGCCCCCTGATATAACATCAACTTGCTTCCGATTTAGACACTCACAGGCCTCCACAGGCCCAATCTGTCTAGCTCACTTGGGAAGGACTGTTTAGCAGATGCCCAAGTTTCTATCGGCTGCCGATATTATTGACACTCTAGGTGGACTGAAAGGCCAAAAGCTTTTTGGTTGCTTTGTTAAAGCAAATAAGACAAGCAGAAATGTAAATTACACCACCAGGTTTGCATTACAGATTTGTAAATAATAGCAGACTAATGGCTATTGCAGAGGAAAATAGCGTTGGGATCAATACTCCATACACTCGAATGGAATGCCCTTCTCTCTCTTTTAATCACCTCACTGCAAAAGTGGCATTGAAATCAGAAATCTCCTTCTCTCCATTGGTACAAATCAAGTCATGGCTGGGGAGGAACATGGTGAGCCTGGCTGGCTGCCTCTTCCTGAGGACAAAGAGGCCTGTGATGGGGCTACAGGGAGGGAGGGAGGAAGTTCTGACTTCTCCTAAACGAGGGAAGTGAAGCTTCTGGGAGGCTGCCCTCCAGGCAGACACAGAAAATCTGGGTCTCTCTGTCATCGGCTGTCTCCCTCCCTCCTTCTGGGCCACCCTTGCATGACACAATCAAAAACCAGGTGATACTTGGTCTGGAACCAAACAGGCCATGCTTCCTGATTTCCCCCCCCCCACACACACACACCCCTTCCTTTGGCTGCCCAAAGGCTTCATCAGGGAGAGCCCTTCATAGCCCCTCTGGGGACCGAGCCTCTTGGCCATCCTGGGCTCCTTCTGTGGGCAGGTGAGGAAGCGGGGAGGCTGGGGAGCCCTGGCAGAGCAGGCGGAGGGGCTGCCTTTGAACTGCTGCTCTGTGGCTGCTTCTCCGACCCAGAGCCTCCTCCCTCTCTGGAGCTTTCTGAAGGCCACCAAAGTTCCCAAGAATCTTAATATGACTTTTGAGGAAAAAATAATGATTCAATATACAGGCATTGATGAAAGATGCATTTTTAAAGCAATAAATTAAAACCTCATTAATATTTCAAAAAGAGTCATCAAACTATATGTAGCAATAACAATTCCCCAAACCAGAAAAAACAGATTACCCATAACAATAATGAAGCTTCAATCCAAAAAGAGATCACTTTGGTGGAAAAACAAATCTGGTCACATTGCCAATACAAAAAATTTATGCCACCAAATAAAGACTGAATGCACCAATTATCACATTAAACAAAAGGAAAACCTTCTACGCACCAATTCCACCGCACTTTCTACAATTTTGTAAACAACAAACTAAAAGACTCAAGGTCCATCCTGCCCCTGAAACGACCTAACAGCAAAGACTGCAACGACCAAAGCAAACCTCTTTAACACATTCTTTGGCTCAGTATTTGTAAACAGCAATGGATCAAGCCCAGTACTTCCTAGTTGAACCACAGACAACTACAATGATCTAATACATATTGATTTTACAGAAGACAATGTTGAAAAAGCACTACGCAATCTAAAATCATCTCTATCTATTGCACCGGACAAAATATGTGCCTACTTCTTAAAAAAGCTATCCACTGCCATAGCCGAACCTCTAAGCAAAATCTTTGAAAAATCTTTCAGGACCAGCCACGGTCATCCCTACCTTCAAAAAGGGAGACTTCAGCTTAGTTGAAAATTACAGACCAATCTCTTTATGCTGCATCACCTGTAAAGTCATGGAATCAATTATTAACCAATCCATCATCCTCCACTTAGAAACAAACAACCTACTCTCTAATAAACAATTTGATTTCAGAAAAAATCTATCCTGTAATCTGTAACTCTTACACTGCAAAAATATATGGACTATATAACTCGATCAGGGCAAAGCAATAGACGCAATCTACATAGACTTCTGTAAAACCTTTGATTCAGTGCTACACGACAAACTACTCCTAAAACTAAAATCTTATGGTATCTCTGGACACCTGCATAATTGGATAGAAGCATTCCTGTCAAACAGACAACAAATGGTCAAAATTGGGAGTGTCCTATCAAATTCTGTACCTGTCAACAGTGGTGTCCCCCAGGGCAGTGTTCTAGGACCAACTCTTTTCATACTCTACATAAATGACCTCTGTGATCATATTAAGAGCAACTGCGTTCTCTTCGCTGTTTCTTTTTATTTTTCTTATAAGTATCCATCTCATGTGTTCAAAACTATGTTTATTCTTATACCTGTATCTTGTAAGCGATTGACAAATCAAATAAATAAATAAATAAAAATAAATTTTATGCTTCTCTATTTCATCTCTGTTTCTGACCTCTGGCTTGGAGTTCCCAGCATGAAGGCAATGGTGAAATCTGTTCCCCATATAATGCTAATTATAAGTAAATTGCCACATAAACGTTCAGTCAAGCACATTAATTCTACATAAAGTGAATTACTGTAGCATAAAATTTTCAAATGTGACTGAAGTTGGTAATCTGCCTCCTCACTTTCTGCTTTTGCTCTGGATTGAGGGGCACCTGGGCTTTTCTCTGCCCGAGGGTCCCCCACATTAGCACAGTTTCAAAAGTGCTTTTGGTTCAATTCAGCAATCGCCTTTCAAATGGCTCTTAATTATGCCAAATCTGTGGCACTTCCTGGCAGAGCTTGGTGGAAACGGGAGCTGGGGAGCCCCCTGCACGTCCCTCCTGTCTCCCATGGGAGACCTGGGAGTCTGGGAATGTGCAGCCCTTCCTGCCACCCCCCTCCCCGCTCCAGAATGGATCCGAATCTCTGCACCTCCCCACTAGGCAATCCCAGGTGACTTTTACATGGGCCTTTTGATTCATGGAGAATCATTTCAGCTATTACAGTAGTATTTTAATGTGTTAGAGACCGCTGCTATCTTGAATAAGGGAATTCTGCCTTGCTTTTGTTAAATGGTGTCATTACAATACTGCTTCTTTTAGAATGAAAAATTAAAATGTTGGAAACTGCGCTGATTATTGAAATGGCTCATTCTATCGGCATATTTCTTTATCCATTTCAGAAAAAGGAATACAGTTGCATACATATTGGTGTAAATCTATTTTGACTGTATTAATAGCAGAAAAGGCCCTATAATCCTTTCTGGGTCCCTCTATTTTAAATTGCTTTAGTGCCAGCAAAGCCTGTCTTCACCCACTCATTAGCCTCGGCTCCTTGAAGTGGGCGGATGGGAAGTCAGAAGGTGCTCCCGGGTGCCAAGGGTGATGCTGGCAGGCACGGCGACCAGCGGTTCCAAGCAGGCAGGGCTACCACCTCTGGAGAATGCAGGGGGGCATCGGAAAGCTAAGGAGGGCAGGGGCTCCCTCTGCGCATCTTACACCGATTCCCACTGCATCTGGCTCACAGCACAACTAGGTGGGCCAAGTGGGAGACAATCAGTGGCGGGATTCAAATAATTTAAGAACTGGTTCTCTGCCCTAATGAGTTTTTTCCAGCAGCCAGTTCACCAAACTGCTCAGAAAATTAACAACCGGTTCTCTTGAAGTGGTGTGAACCGGCTGAATCCCATCACTGGAGACCATCCTGAGTCTCCCACAGCAAGAAGTCGAATGTGCTCTTATTCCCAGACTGAAAAGAAGGTCTCAACGTCTGCCAGATCACAGCCAAGGAAGCCCCAGGAATGCCAGTAGAAGAGGTCAAGTCAGGATGGGGGGCGTGGTCAGGACAGGAGTTCTCAGGACTGGATTTTCAAAGATCCAGAGTGTCGCTCCGTCAGTTCGTCATTCTATGCCTATTGGTGCGTAAGTGTATAGAAGCTCCGACTGTTTCTCGGGTTTTTCCTGGTGCTTTTTCTTCTCCTTTCTCTCTTTCCCTGGATGGAAGAAAGAAAGCGACCTGATGTGGTCAATGGGACAGTTGGGGAAGATACTCTAGCTCTGTAGGAGAGGGGCAGGAAGAAGCCAAAGGAGAAGGCTCCATGTATGGCTGGATCTTGAAATTAGTGGCATAGACAAACTGGGCAGCATTTCTTTGCTTTAGTTACTCAAGTCCATGGTTTATGTTAGTTGTTTGATCAACAATCTTTTTGCTTGCTCGTTATTCCTGTACTTCTCTCATTTGTTGCCTTCATTTGATCAAAGTTTGCCTTGAGTTGTTATGTCCAAGTCACCATTTACTTCATCTCAGATACTGTAGGTGTGACACTGCATGCCTGGTTCAGGATCACTCGTGTAAATCCTTATTGGTTTGTAGAAGAGCAAGAGAGGTATGCCTCACTCCATAAGACTCTGAGTGGCAGACAACATTAGAGGCGTCTGCAAGCATATGACAGAAAACTTGGGTGGATTTATGCAGTTTTGGCATTCGGGGCTATTAAATTAACTAACTAATTAAATTGCTCGGATAGGTGTGCAAAAAGCACCTGGTAATAAGCGCTGATGAAGCACAAGATCTTGGGCCCTTTGATGGTGTTCAGTTTGAATGCTCTTCTGAGAGTCATCACGCATTTTGAAGGGATTTTATTGATTTACTCATCTATATTTTTATTTATTTATAAATCAAAGACATAGATTGCCTAACTCATTGTGATTGGTACTTTTGGCTTGGCATCCACATCTATCTTGTTTAAGAAGCAAAGTTCTTCAACCCCTATCACTGGTGGAATAATAAAAGAAGGCTGATAAAATGTAGGGTTTTGGAGCAATAAATGACATAAATGTTGTTTTGTAACTTTCAGAATTTAATGAACAGCTTTTGAGATAATTAATACATTTCCATATTCATGTTAAATCAGTATCACTGTAGAGATAATAACGCCACACTTCAATATTTATGACATTTTCATAAATAGAGAAAATTGGTAATTACCACCGCTACAGAAGATACCTACTCGTTAATTCTTTTCTGAATGCATCCACCTGCACCCATCAGTTTGTCCCTGGGTTTTCAGTCAGGCCTGGGAGGCTGCTGGTTGGCTAAAGTGTTGCCCATTAGCCTCTTCCTGTGACAGAGCCCAGCCCAGAGTGCCAGGGCCAAAGGCAGCTACTCTGCCTGCCTGCGGTCGCCTTTTGTGCCAAAGAACCTCAGCAGCTTTGCTTAAAATTGCCAGAGCAGCTTAGATTGTTCTAACACTCCCCTCCCGCTCCCCCCATACGTATAGCCCTTTCCAAACCTAAGGATATTACATAGGCTTTTGTGCCAAAACAGACAAGCCCGTATTTAACTTTAAGTCAGTCAAATCCTTTGCCTGAGAAGCAGCTAAAATTAAAGCTGTGCAGGTTGTATATTTGCAAGCTATGTTCCCATGTTGACCCCTGGTCCTATCTCTAAGGATCACGTCCCTTTCCTTCCTTCTGTAAAGTCTTGGTGCAGCATCTCTTCTGTCCCCCTTGAAGCGAGTGACAGGCAAGCCTGGGGCTGCTGGGTCATTTTGGATGGCTCCAGCTTAGGGCAGCTCTCTGGCTGGATTTGGAAATAGCCCCATCTAGCCCTCCTGGTCACGCCTGACCCCCAACGGGCCCCGGAGGGTCACAATTTTATTCCACATCTGTAATGCAAACTAGGGCATCCCCTGGTCAGGGGGACAGCTGTAAGCAGCCTCCCCAATGCCCTGCTTGTCCGCTGTTGTTGGACTCTCATTGCACTTGGCAGGCATGACCTTTCAACTCCTCCCCCATGGTCATACCCAGGGGATGGCCAGCTGCCATGCAGGTGGGAGAGATCAAAGGCTCAGGGGAGGGACCTGCTCTGCCTCCGCCCTCCCCAAACTACAGGAGGAAGCAGCAGCAGGAGGCAACTGGCCTGCCTACAGAAAATCTTCTTCCTTCTCCTTCTTTCCTCCCATTTGGACATGAAGCAATGTCCTCAAGAGAGGGGAGGGGCTTGAGTGCTGCCCTGAAGGAATGCCATGGTCACTGCTGCACATCTGTGAGCCCTTTTTGGCAACAGGAATTTAATTAAAAGCCTTGTGCAAACAGCCATGTTGGGCATTGCTTGCTGAATGCCATACAGCCAGAGGGGCTGCTGGTTGCTGGGAAACTCAGGGCCTTGGCTTCACGCTCCTTTGCGCTGCTGCTTCTGTCTGGGTATGTTATAAACATGGTGAGAATTTACCTGCAGTATGCAAATATTTTGCCTCTCCACAGGCTGTTGGCACAAATCCAAGGCCCCCTTGAGTGAATGACTAATGGGAACATATGTTTTTTCTGTTTTTGCCATGTTTAAAGACAGGAGCAAAGGCAGGGAGGGGGCTTATCTTTCCCTGGTCCTTGGGCACTCCTAGGGTCAGGAACTCCCCAGCCCTCCCATCCCTTTGGAGCCTGGCTCTGGGCTGGACCATGTGAGGCGTCATCTCTGGCTCACATACCATTTTCTACATACTTTTCCTGCTCCTGCCTGAATCTGATTCACTTTTTGAAAATCTGAGAGTAGCTGCCTGACCAGGATTGTACTTGACTCTTGGAAGACTTAAGTTGATGGTAGATCTACATAGCAGAGGGGAGAGCTCCTCCTTTCGGCCTTAGTTCTGAGGCACCGTAGTTGGATCTTTCTGGGAAGCAGGAGAAGGTCAAACGAGGGCTGAGGATGAGGAGTCCCCAGCAAGCAAAGGCATCCAAGCTGCCTCCAGCAGTTGCTCTCCTCATATAAAAGCTCTTCCCATAGCTTTTATTTGCTCAGGCCCTGCCGCTCGGTCACCAGGCCTCTCTTTGGTCTCTCCTGGACTGCTGACCTTGGGCCAGAATTTTGCAGTGTCCATTGTTCTGAACGCCGTCTTCCCACACTTCCTTCTCACACTGGGGCTTCCCTTTAAGGCCAGAGCCTCGTTCAGGGTGCTCACTGTCTGGCCCAGCACCTGTCTTGGTGGGACTCTATTTCTGCAATGTATCCCCCGTCCCCTCTATCTCCATTTCAAAACTTTATTTCTTGAATGAAGCAGATTGACTGGCGAAGATGGTTGTGAGAGAAGGAGAGAATGGCTGTAGGGCTCTCTTGCTCCCCGGATCCGGGCTGGTCTGGTCTCTGGGACCAGAGTTTTCGGACTCGTCTCTCTCACCCATTCTGGCCCTGGATCCTGATTGGCTATGAATCGTGTTAGCAAAGTTAGATGGTGGATAGGCTTAGGAATCTGTATTTGTGTGTTATTTTTATTGTGTCTGTAAATATCTTATGCTGTATACCACTGGTGGCTAACCTTTCTGGGCTCCTGTGCCGAAATTTTGCACTCTCGCACTTGCATGCCAGTACACAGAAGGCAATGCATGCTGGGCCCCCCTCCACATGTGCACGCAATCCCACCTGCCCCCTTATCTGCACTGGGCATGCATGTGCCTCCCAGCTGATTTTTGGCTCGTTTGAGGCCTTTTTTGGCCTCCCAGCCACTCGAGGGAAGCTTCTATACCCTTTGGAGGGCGAAAAATGGACCCATTTCGTCACTTCCGGTATTTCCAGAAATACAAGAAGTGACGAAACGGACCTGTTGGTTGCTGGGAGGCAAGCTCTTGCGCAGTGATATAACTTTGGCTGGGGTCGCATGCCGGCACAAATGGCTCTGTGTGCCACCTGTGGCATGCGTGCCATAGATTCACCATCATAGCTGTATACTGATCTCATTGCTTTTGTGCACTTTTAAGTGCTGTTTAGTTTTTAATTGGTAAATTTTTATTGTGGTAGGACTATTTCCTTGGGGATGGTACATTATAAAAAAAAGGTTTGTATATTCCATGAAGCCTGTAAGCCACCGGGAGCGGAATACAGGAGGAGAAGCTCCAAGCGCCCTGCCTTGCCTTGGTCCTTCTTCGGCCTGTGGCTCCCCGTGAGGGTTTACAGATGCCAGCATGCTTATCGTCAGGGTTTTAAGCATCTTCGTGGTGTGAGGTCATTGTTATTCCACGGTGACAGATTTTCAGGAGGCCCGAGAGAGGGAGAGAGAGCTGCTCATCCTTCCTTCGCATGGCGGCAATGAACCTGGGAGATGGAGAAGCAGTTCACAATCAGAGCAGCTTCCTTCCATCTTCCTGGGGTTCAGAGGGAGGGCAAGAATCTCTGGGCATGTGGACCTTCCCTCCCGGACATCTGCAGGCCACTGAAAACAATGGCCGAGCTCCCCCAGGGTAGAGAGATCTCAAAGTGCCTTGCTCCCGATGTCGGCAGGACAAAGGGATTCTGCCCTCCTTTTCTACTGACCTGACCGGCTTGCTTGACCCCCAGTTTAGGTCTTTTCTGTGCTCCATTGAAGGCCTCTCGTTCCCACAGCCTTGGGGGTTGGCTGTGCTCTACAGTTAATGCTAATGAAACCCACAACCTGCATTGCCGGCATGATCCCAACTGGGGCTGCTGAGCAGGGCAGTCAGAGGAAATGAAGCCAGGAAGCAGAGGAAATTGTGACTCTCAGGGGCAGCTGCTTGGCCTCCCCGAGAGCCTCCGGCAGCCTCTGGCGTCATCCTTGTCCAGAGGAGTAGAGGATCCTCATGTTCCTCAAGGCTCTGCATCTCTCTCCTAGGCTCCTTGGTCAGCAAAAGCCTCCCCTCCCCAGAAAGGCCGTGTGCCCAGTCGCCTGTGGCCGGCCTCCAAGTGACCCATTGCAGGGTTGCCCTTTGGAAGACGGGAAGCTTCAATCAGGAGACGGTGCCGCAACTGGCAGAAGCTGCCAGGCTGGCTGCCTGCCTCGCCCTCCGCTATAGACCCCCCATCCCCCCACAGCTTTGATCCAGAGAAAACAGGTTTCTTTGCACTTGGAGTCGCCTGTTGGAGCCTCTTCTTGCCTTCCCTTTGCTTAAGAGGCCCATCCAGCAGCAAGGAAGGGGCTCACCTGGCCAGCCCCCTCCCTGGCTAAAAAAAGAAACTAGCCCATGAAACTAGTCAGCCATGAGCACACATTCCCTCCCCCCCCTCCCCCCGTGCCCTCCCCTCCTATGCTCTGCTTGCCCTGGGTCTTGGCACTAGTATGAGCTCTCTGGCTGCTTCACGTTGAATCTTTAGTCAGGGCAGTTATAATCCCAGCTGCTGTATTGGCATAATATGCTAAAATTGGTTGGCTTTCGTCTTTGGTGGGGGGTTTTAAGCTTAGTGATATGGCCAGCCCATCTCCTTCAGTTAATCTGTACTGCAGTAGAATGTACAGATCTAGGAAATGGTTAAATCAGGCCCCGGGCTGGGCCTAAAGTCAGAAAAAGCTGAGAGCAGAGATCTCCTTCTCCGCAGACATGTAGGTCCCGCTGCCCAAGGGAGGAAGACTGTGTCTTCTTACCTGTTCCCTGCTTCCCCCCCACCCCCCATTTGGGAAGCTTTAAATTCTCTAGTGTCCTTCATACAGTGGAAACTATAAGCTGCCCAGGGCCTTCTGGAATGGGTGGCCATAATAAATTTAATAAAATAATGTATGAAAATCCACTGGACATTCATTCACACATTCACTTTTACCGTTACAGGATCATACAGACTCTGGACAGCATCCAAATATGGAACAATAAAGTCAACACGCTCTTATGTAAAAAAGTGAAGGGGCCACTGGGAATCTTCACCCAGCCAGAGCCATTTTGAGGGTCTTCTGAAAGAGAAGAGAGAGTGAGCTGCAGGGCTGCTGCAGAAAGGCCGGCCCCTCTCACCTCTCTTGGGAGGGGAACTTCAGGGGACCAGGCAGGCGGGACTCCCTTCATCAGGGCAGGCCTGGATGGCTCCTGCTGCCATGCCTTAGGCTCAGGTGGTGTCGTCCTGAAGAGGGGCCCTCGGCTCTTGCAGGATTTTCTTGCCAGGAATCCGGCCGCTGCCGTCTGAGCCAGTGGCACCTTCCCTGGCGGCTTTAGAGGGAGCAAAATGGGCTGGGCTGCCATGGCCAGGGCTTCCTGCTTTGCTCCATGGTTGTCGTCCAGAAGGAGGAGGAGGAGGAGGAGGGTGTCCTTTGGAACCGGCTCATCACCAGTTCCCCATCCAATCACTATTCCTTATCCATAAAAAAATCACATTGCATGCAAGCATCAATAAAAATGGCTTGGCCTGATTTTCTTGTCCATTTCTCACTTCCAGGGCGTTCGAAGAAATATTTGCTTTTGCTTATCTTTATGACCAAAAAGTCCTTACATTGTGGTCATTTTGCCAGTTGTGCAAGATGTGTTTGCTCTCCTCCCCCTCCTCCCCTTTTGAGTGGGACCTTTTCCCTGATACCGGTAGAGGCACAGAATGTCGCAGGGTGAGGAGGAAGGCAAGGAAGTGGTGGAAGGCTGTGGATTCTGCTCCGTTTGCTTTCTGTCTTCTTCATCTGATCCTTTCAGGGAGCGATGGTCAGCTGCGAGAGCTAGTTGGGTTGGGCTGAAGGCGTAGAAGCCTGAGAATTAAACTAATTATGTCAGTGGGGGGGAAGTGTTTGGGGACATGTTGGCTCCTCCTCTGGGGGGGCTGTTTTCCTGGATGCTGCCCTGCCCCGCCCCTCATGTCCTAGACTAACTATTGCCAAGGGTGCCAGTCTTTTGGGAGGATCTGAGCTGCTCCTCCTGCTGCCCCAGGCTTGACCCTCTCAAAAGATGATGATGATGCTGATGGGCCATTGTTTCTAAATGGAAAGCTTCCCTCAGACCTGCCATTCAGCATCTTCGCATCTTCTTATTGCTGGGCTGAGAGTCCATTTTTTCAGAGTATTTCATGTAGACCAGGGTCAGTTTTAAAGCATACGGAAGAAATGTTAATAATAAATCTTCCATATCATTGACACTGCAGACTGGAATTTTATACCCTTTTTTAGATTAATGCCTCAACAGTTGCTCAAACTTGGCAACATGGAGTAAGCCCATTTCAATGACTGCAGGACTTGAACTCATCCCTGCAAGCAAGTAAAGTATACAAGGCGTCCACTGTAAGCAATCACTTCTCAGAAACACCTTGTTTCTCCTTCAGCTGTGAATTCTCCTCCTGACACCCTAACAGGATCCAGCTGAGTCCCCAGACATTTGTTTGGTTGGTGAAATGTGACCCTAAAACACCCCTTTTCAAATGTGGGACAAAAGGCAGCAAGCAGCAGGTGGGGCCCAGAGCAGATGGGGGGGCTGGGCAGCCCTCCTCCCCGCCTTGACGCTGCCAGGGCTGCCCCTCCACCTCTTCTGCCCCCCAGGTGTTCTTTGTGGAGCCCAGGAGCACCTCTCAGAGAAGGGTATTACCTGAGGTCAGGATGTGGAGAGACTGGGCTGGAGAAACCCAGAGAGGCTTTCCCCCTGGCAGCAAGGGGCCATGTGCACCCCAGCTCAGCCGTGAGGCCTTGGGGTGACACTGGGGTCTGTGCCAAGCCTGGGAGCGGAGCTGGGGAAGCATTTGTGCTGCCGGGATGGTGGTCTGGGAGCAGCCACTCTTTTTACAAGCTGTGGAGGAGAAGCAGCCTATGCAGTCAGTCCATTAGTAATCCAGCCTGTAATCATACCCTGAGGACTTGGGGTGGGGGAGCACCCAGAATTCCTCTGCACACCCTTTGTGGAAGTCCTCTCTTGCAGGCCTTGTTGCCCTGGCCTCCTTCATGTTAATGTTTTCAGGTCAGAAGTGACAAGCCATTGTGAACAACCAGCCACTTAATGAACCCCAGAGGGACCAGGCTGAGTTCCTCGCAATTTCTCTCCCATCCGTCAGGCAGGAAAACTGCAGTGGCCTCTGGGTTCATCCCACCACTTCCCTCTGCAGAAACACCCAAACCAGTGAAGGGGGAAATGCCAACTGGCCTTTGTCCAGAAAGCCCTTTCCGCATTGCCCCTGGAAGGACCTCGTGTCACAGGGCCCGGCCTCTCTGCTGGGGTGGTCCTTTCATCCTCCCCTCCACCTATTCCAAGATAAGAGGCACTGCGAGTGGCTCCAGAGTGGGGTCCTTGGCCCAACCTCCAGCTCCCTTGCACATGGGTTGATTGCCTGGCATGGCACAGCCCACCCTCCCTCCTCCCCTGCCTTTTGTCGCTGGGCCTAGTTGCCTGGCAGGGGCCTTGTGGGGATTAATGAGATGATGATTACAAAACACTGTCTAAATGAGACAGATTAATACCAGGTATGGCACAGGCTGCCCTATTGGTGCCACTTTGCCTCAGTCCCTTAAGGGAATCTGCCTTCAGCTCTTTTGCATACAGAAACCCATTTATTACGGAAGTTTGTCTCTCGCTTCATTCAGCTGATGCTGGGCGGTTCTCATCAATGCCGCACGATAGGCACAATATGCTAGAAATGAAGCTGAGCCACAAGCCACACCTCATCCAGAGAGGGCTGCGGAAATATTCTAGTCCAAGTTAATGGCCTCTTGCGCTGCCCAGAGGTTCCGCATAGAGCCTGGAGCATTTGCACTGCAATTCTGCCCCAGGGCTCTAGCCGTGGGGAAGGCCCTGTGCTCCTTCGAGGCAGAGCTCCAGATAGGTCAATAGATGCACAGATAATGTGGAGATGAGAAGACGGACATACAGCAGCCCTTCCAGTAGGAAGCTATATCTATAGCTCAGGGTGAACTGTGGAGTACTGTCTGAGTTGGGTTGTTTGCCTGCAGATGTTTTATTACCTGACCAGGGAACATCATGAATGCTAGAAGGGGTTTACTTTCTGTTTATATACAGGAGCTTACCCTGCCACTGTTGCTGGAGTGTAGTTTTCTCCTTCATTTTCTGCTTGATTGTTTGTCTAGTGTTAATCCCTACTTATCTCGGTGTAGGCTGTTGAAGGGATATGTTCTGTCCTTTTGTTTATTTCTTAGCTTTTTTTCTTGTCTCTTTTCAATAGTGTGTAAATGTGATTATCTGTGTGTGTCTATTGATGGCTGATTTCTCTGAATGCCAAGCGTCCAATAATTCTCATGGTTTTTTTTTTTAAATTTAGCTTAGTCTTGGGTACTCACAGTTCCCTGCTTGAAACTATCTGTTGGGTCTGTCCATATATGGGGATAGGAAGGAGTTTTCCTTCTATCTTCTGGCTGTTTGCTGGTGTCAATGGAGGTGCTTTGCTAGTCACCTACCTGTCTGTCCTGTGTAGGGCTGTTACAGTCCTTTGGCTATAGCCCTTCACTCTTTTTTCCGAAAGGAAAAATAATTTTACGTAGAGCTGTCACTTTAAAACCTGATGAGAATATTTTTTGGCTGTGGAAAAAAAGAGTGGAAATGGGTGGAAAGCCCCTTCCTCCGCTTGAAGGCCAGCTTATTAAAAAAGGGGGTGGGGTATTTTCTTTTCCGGGTGTCTTGAAAGCAGGAGTGTAGGAGCGAATACCAGGAAGCTGAGGCTCTGCCTTGTTTCTTAGGGCCAAAGGGAAGTTTTCAAGCAGACTGCAAGGCAAATGGCCCAGAACTGCCAGGCGGCTTCGGATTCTAAGCTCTTTGGATAGATGGCCTTCGGTAGGCAGACCCCCCCCCCACCGCCCCCCATGAACTGATCTATTCAAGCTGCCCTGTCTTCTGAGGCAGCCTTCCTTTCCAAGGTTTCTCCAGTTTGTAGTGGAACTAAACTGGGGGAGATACATTTTCACAAATAATCCAAAGCCAAGAATGGTCAGTGAGGTTACCAAATTTATTGATGATATCAAATTATTGAGATTTACAAAATCCTTTACAAAGCAAAGAATTGGTTGTCCTTTTTTTCTTTCCAAACTGAGTGAGGAAAAATAAATGTGATTAAATTTAAACAAATTAAATCTTCTTGAATGAGAGATGAAATGAAATCAGAAAAAAAGCAAATAAGAAAACTTCACTGTGGAAGTTCAAGCTGTCAGAGGTTCCCAGGAACACCATTAAATTTTCCAGACATCCGAGCTCCTCTGTTATGAGAGGAGGGGAGGGTTTCTTTCCTTAAGGTGGCTCCAGAGAGATGTAGAGTTGTATCTCTTTGAATATAACAGTGTGCGGAAAGTAGGTGGGCCTCTGGAAAGTGTGTTTCTTCCTCTTGCTGCAAAACCCTTTGTGGAACTGGTGGGGAGTATTTCAGAAGAGCCGAAGGAAGCTGCTTCTCCACTTAATTAGCCCAGGGACTCCCCGAGGAGCTCATCCATGGCACAGGCACATGAGCCAGGGGTTGGGCTAGAAGTCCTCCAAGGTCCCCAGGTGCCTTTGTCTGCTGGGGCTTGGCAAAGACCAGCTGCTTGGAGAAGAGGAAGCCCAAGCACTGAAGCCGAGGAAGCCACAAGGACATTTGGAGGCCTGCCCTTGGCACCTTTCCCCCTGGAGGTTTCAAAGGTTCAGGCAGAGACTAGGGAGCGCAGCAGCTCCAGCCCCGCTGATCTCGTTGGGGCACACGTGAGGACCGTGAAACGTGAGGCGGCTGCTCCATGTTCCTCTGAATGTGCGTTATTTTTATTTGCAGCATCTAGATTATTGCCAGAAGGCTGCATCATAAACACACTATGCAATTAGCAATGGACGAGGCTCGCCTGGAAGATGCATTTCTCCCTTTAAACCAGGAAGTCGAGAATTGCCTTCACATTTAGTGTGCTGCTTTGCCTTTTTTTTCCAAAACTGTTATTGAGTCAGTAGATCAGAAAAGACTTTAAAGTATTGTCCCTTCTTACCTGTGAAGAGAAAGTGCTGGGAGAAAGTCACAGGCTCTGCTGGACTTTAATCAGCCCCGGGAGGAGGGAGCAGTTTCCGACTATAGCTCTCCCGCAGGAGGCTGCTGAGAACAAATGCAGTGCTGTGCAGAGAAGGCTTTTGTGGGCACGGAGAGGCTCCTGACTCCAGAGAGGCCGAAGTCGCCCGGGGGGAAGGAAGAGGTTGGTGAGGGTCCAAATGCCAGGCCCCAGACCCTCACTGGACTTGATACCCACTGCCTGCCTGCTCTGCATCAGGAAACCAAGTGCCTGGCATCAGCTCAGGACCTCCGGCATCAGCCCATTGAGCCAGTTGCCTGGTGCCCCAGAGAGAGGAGTGGGAATGACGAGCAGCCAAAGAACTTCTTCAGGGCCATCCCAGGCAGTGCCCTGTGGCTGGAAGATGGCATTCCTTCCTGAGGGACTTCCTTGTGCTGAGGGCCCAGACTCAGCTGCATCTCCTGAGGAGGTAGCCGCAAAACCACACCTACTAACTCAGCTGCTTCGTCCACCCCCCCACAGGTTCCCCTGGTGGTCTTCCGGGTTTCTAAGATGGCGGATGCACGTCTTCGCCGGAGCTCTCTCCAGCCTGGGCGGGTTCAGTCGCGGCCCCCCTTGTCCCCTAGGTCCCCCCGCCAGTGGCAGAGGCGGGGGAAGATCGGGGGAGACCGGCTAGGACCATCAGAAGCCGGTCGGGGGTCTGCCGGAGCCGCAGGACCGGCGAGGAGGACGGCGTGGGCGCGACGGCCCCGGCGGCCTCGAAACGATCGCGGAGGTCCCGGAGGCCTCGTTCGGCGGCCGAAGGAATGGAGTGGGTGCGACGGCGCTTGCGGTTGCTGTGGTGGCGGCCTCTGGAGCTGTTGCGGCGGCGCTTTTATCGCCGATGGTCCCAGCGGTCTCTGGGGTGGAGATATCCCCGCGGCATGGCCCCAGCAGCCTCCGGAGTGGCGCGGACTCAGGGGAGCCGCTTGAGGAGCCCTGGACTGGCCTCGGCGGCCCTGTTAAAGCCGTGGAGGCCTCGGAACAGCTGCCGCGGCAACCCCGGAGCTCCTGGGGGCTGTGGAGAGGCCTCGATACCCCCGGTGAGGCATGGCTGTGTGGTAGGCTCGGCGGCCTTGCTCGGGCCACGGCGGTCTTGGGGGGGCCCGGGCAGTTCCGGAGTGGATTCACTCTGGCCATGGCGGCCCTGGATTGGACCCGGGGCGGCCCTGGTGGCCCCGAAGACGGCGTGGAGACTGGGGTGCCCATGGAGCGGCTCGGTTGAGGAGTGGCAATTCCGACGCCCTCGAAGGCCTGCTAAGGAGATCTGGCGCCGGCCGTTGGCGCCCCTGGACAATCGGTGGAGCTGTGGCTGTTTCCCTCTCTTCCCTGGGGCCCCCACCGGTGGCAGAGGTGGTGGGCCCGGGGGGGGGGGGGATTGACTCTGCCTGTGACTCTTCTCCCTCCGGGGGTTCCACCAGTGGCAGAGGTGGAAGGACCGGGGGGAGGGGGCGTGTACCCCAGTCTGACTGGACTACATCATTCGTGGCTGAGGGATGGCAGAGATTACGGAGAACGTCCCAGGACCGTCGTGACGGGGTGGCCGGGACCACGGAGTTATTCGAGGGAAGAGCTTTGGGCCCTGAGGGATGTCCCCCTCTCCCTTAAGTGGCCTTCAAGGCTCTCTAGAACTTTCCGTGATGAAGGATCCTGGGATCCTGAGCGATGGTGGGGCCGGAGAAACTGGAAACAGCGCGGGAAACCCGGGGTTATTAAATTTTTAATGGGGTTTTTTAAGGGGTTAGAAGTATCCAGGGCGGGTGTGGGAGACAGCCCGCATGGAATTGGGGGCAGCCAGGCCAGCCCGCGCGCCTGGGGGGCCTCGGGGGCTTCTGTGTTGGGGTGGCAGACGGGGGGTGGGATGCCGGGGGCCAATTTCATTAGCACGGTGACTGGGAGAGGTAGATATGCTGGGGGTAGAGGGCCGTATCCGGTAAGGGGATCGCGCTCCCGATATTTGCAAGCGGTAGCGCGCTCCGACCCTCCTCACCCATCTTGCAGTCCTGGCTGTCCGGAGCCTCAGGCCCTGAATACCCGGCTGTTGTTGTGCAATGCCAGGTCTGTGGTTAATAAGGCTCCCCTGATTTATGATCTGGTTCAGGAGGAGGCCGCGGACCTGGTAGGTGTCACCGAAACCTGGTTGGGCCCAGAGGGTGGTGTCCCTCTGGTTGAGATGTGCCCACCAGGTTTCCTTGCATTTCACCAGCCTAGGGTTCAGGGAAGGGGCGGCGGGGTGGCGGTGCTTATAAAGGAGGTCCTTTGTCCTAGGGAGGCCACTGTTCCTCAGACGGCTGGCTGTGAATCTCTTTTTGTGAAGTTGGGACAAGGGGTTCAGATGGGTCTTTTGATGGCGTACCTGGCTCCCTGCCATGTCTCATCGGCCCTGCCCGGACTCCTTGAGGTAATAGCCGGGCTGGCAGTTGAAACCCCTAGGCTTTTGGTCATGGGGGATTTCAACCTGCCATCGCCCGGTGAAACCTCGGGGTTGGTCTGGGAGTTCTTGGCTTCCATGACGGCCATGGACCTGACCCAGTTAGTTTTTGCTCCCACTCACATAGGAGGACACATGCTGGACCTGATTTTTGTCTCTGGGCAGTGGTTGAATGACTGTAACTTCGGGGATTTAGTAATCACACCCTTTTCATGGACAGATCATTCCCTCCTTAGACTGGACTTCTGTTCCGCCACCCCCCACCGCAGGGAGGTGGAACCACATAGATTGTTCCGCCCCAGGTGCCTGATGGACCCGGAGCGGTTCCAGAGGGAGCTTGGGCCATTTCCTGAGTCTCTGGCTCACAGCTCGCCTGGAGACCTGGTGGCCACCTGGGATGGGTTGGCTGCCGGGGCTCTAGATCGAGTTGCGCCTCTGCGACCTCTGACCCGGCAGAGATCCCACTTGGCTCCGTGGTATACGGAGGAGCTACGGGAGATGAAGTGCTGGAAAAGACGTCTAGAGAGCACTTGGAGGGCGAGCCGTTCTGAGTCTGACCGAACACAGGTGAGATCTCATATTAAGACTTACCTTGTGGCGATAGGGGCGGCGAAATCTTCGTATTTCTCCGTCCTTATTGCGTCGGCAGAAAATCGGCCTGCCGCCCTGTTTAGAGTGACCCGCTCTCTACTTGAACCGAGAGCGCGGGATGACCTCTTGCAGGGCAGGGCAGAGGAGTTTTCCCGATTTCTGCACGACAAAATCGCTCAGATTCGGGAGGGGCTCGACTCCAATTGGATGGTCCTGGGGGAGGTGTCCGGGGCAGGTCTTGTGAATGTTATCTGGGGGGAGTTCGACCCTGTGACCGCTGAGGGCATGGACAGGCTGCTGGGGGGTCTGAATGCCACCACCTGTTTATTGGTTTCGGCCGCCAGGGAGACAACACGAGGCTGGCTTCAGGGGATTATCAATGCTTCTTTGAGAGAGGGGTCGCTTCCTACCGCCTTGAAGATGGCGGTGGTGCGGCCCCTCCTCAAGAAGCCTTCCCTGGACCCAGCTGTTTTAAACAACTATCGTCCAGTCTCCAACCTTCCCTTTGTGGCGAAGGTTGTTGAGAGCGTGGTGGCACGTCAGCTCCCTCAGTACCTGGAGGAAACGACTTACCTCGATCCATTCCAATCGGGTTTCAGGCCTGGGCATAGCACTGAAACAGCATTGGTCGCGTTGGTTGATGATCTCTGGAGGGCCCGTGACAGAGGGTTCTCCTCTGTCCTGGTCCTATTAGATCTCTCCGCGGCTTTTGATACTATCGACCATAGTATCCTATTGCGGCGGTTGGAGGGGTTGGGGATTGGGGGAACTGTCCTTCGATGGTTCTCCTCCTTCCTCTCTGACCGTTCGCAATTTGTGTTGGCGGGAGGGGAGAGGTCCACCTCTAGGCCCCTGGTTTGTGGGGTGCCTCAGGGGTCGGTCCTCTCCCCTCTCTTGTTCAACATTTATGTGAAGCCGCTGGGCGAGATCATCCGTGGTCTTGGGGTGCGATGTCATCTGTACGCAGATGACACCCAACTGTACATCTCCACCCCAGACCACCCCAACGATGCTGTGGAGGCTATGTCCCGGTGCCTGGAGGCCGTGCGGGATTGGATGGGTGGGAACAGGCTCCGGCTCAACCCATCCAAGACCGAGTGGCTGTGGTTCCCGGAGCCCCGATATGGCCAGCTGATACCTTCGCTGGCTATTGGGGGGGAAATTTTGCCCCCCACAGAGAGGGCTCGCAATCTGGGCATCCTCCTGGATGTACGGCTGTCGCTTGAACATCATATTGCGGCCGTCTCCAGGGGGGCGTTTTATCAGATCCGTCGGATCTACCGGTTGCGGCCCTTTCTGGATCGGGGCGCCCTGCGCACGGTTACTCAGGCCCTTGTCACCTCTCGCCTGGACTATTGTAATGCTCTCTACATGGGGCTCCCTGTGGGGAGCACTCGGAGACTCCAACTGGTGCAAAATGCGGCCGCGCGGGTGATCATGGGGGCGTCACGTAGCACCCATGTGATGCCTCTCCTGCGCGAGCTGCATTGGCTGCCAGTGGCTCTCCGGGTTCGCTTTAAGGTTCTAGTTTTGACCTTTAAGGCGATCCATGGCATTGGGCCAGGTTATCTGCAGGACCACATTCTACCGGTGATCTCCAGCAGGCCGGTGCGTTCTCACAGGGAGGGCCTTCTCCGGGTGCTGTCGGCCGCTATGTGTCGTCTGGCGGCCCTGAGGAGTAGGGCCTTCTCTTTGGGGGCCCCTGCCCTCTGGAATACTCTGCCACCTGAACTTCGTACCAGCACGGACCTGAGGGCCTTCAGGCGCGCGTTGAAGACCTGGCTCTTTGAGCAGGCTGGCCTCGGCTGAGGTAGTTTTAAATTGTCTCCGAATTTTTGATTTTAAATTGGGTTTTAAAGTTGGGGAGTGGGTTTAATTAATGTAATCAGCCATTATTTAATCGCTTTTTAATTTTTGTATTGTTTTTTGGGGTTTGGATTTGGCTGTACACCGCCGTGAGTCCCTAGGGAGAAGGGCGGTATAGAAATCCTACAAATAAATAAATAAATAAATAAATTTTGCTTTTGGGCCCCCATAAGTGGGGACAGAGCGGCATTGGAGAGCTGCCTCAGATGCCCCGCTCACAGAGGGCAGAGATCGGGAGGAGAATAGCAAGAGAGAGTCTGCCTGCCTTGGCCCTTGACACATCCCATTTATTGTGGCCTTGCGGGACAGGCACACTGCAACACACACAACCCCCCTGGCGGCAGCAGACAGACGGAACATGATTGAACACCGACACATGAGACACCCTGGGAAAACAACACAAGGAGAAAAGACAGGCACAAACACACTTCAACAGACAACCAGTCCAATTAGTGCCCATTGCCGGCCGTGGGGCATGACCCTCTAGGGCACCTGGTCATTGGGGAGTTCAAAATGTGTCCAGAGCCTCCATTGCACTAACACAACAAGTACACACAAGCAATGGCAGCATTCCTCTTGGGAGTTGCCAGAGCACACTTGCAGGAGTAGGTTTGCAGGGTCTGGGCATGGAGTGGGGCTCAATGGGCTGGGCTCTCTTTCCACAGACATTAGCTGGTGTTTTGAGCAGAAGGGCCACTTCTGAAGTAGGAAATTCCATCTCTGGCTAATAGCAAGGAAGATTTGAAAGTCCACTCAGGATGCTGACAGGGAAGAGTCACCACAGTAGGGAGCATTTGTCTCTGTCCAATTGAGCAAATCTCTGGCAGCAGTAACACTGCTGGAGAAAATGCAGAAGATGGCCATTAGACCACCAAGAGGCTTGAACCTTCCCTGAAAGTGGTATTCTTTGGTTTAGGAACAATGCGACGAAGGGGAGCAGGAGGGAGGAGGTGATCAAAGCGTGTCTTGATCGTAATGCTCAGACTGGGGATCATCCATGAAGCTGATTGGAAGGAAATTCAGAAGAGGATTTATTTTATTTTGATGTCATCTGACTCCAACCAATTCATGTTGTCTTACAGAATAAAAAACAACATAAGACAACCAAATGCAACAAAGTATGCTAAAACAAATGACAAAATAATTAGAAAATGGCAGTGTAGATATATATCAAGATGTAAAACAGATTTCACAGGGAGCTGGACTTGGTCTCTTGTGGCAATGCAATGACTCCAAACTGATGACATATTTTACCTCACTTCAGCTCTGCCCTCTTTTCCTACAGCAGAGTTGTCCCATGAGCCTATTGAGGCAAGCCCATCTTGCTCACCCCTCTGTATCTGAATGGTCCAAAGGCAGATCCACATTGAGCATGATGGACCTGAGACTGGAAAGGAGAATATTTGTATCTCAGGATTGAAATGAGGGATCCTTTTTTTTAATTCAAAGGTTTTTTATTTTTATTTTTTACACATCTCTTCACTTGAGCAAGGTGATTCCAGATTACAATATCTATACATAGTCATAGTTACACTTTCAACATACTTAATTAATATCACTTCAAGTTATTATCCATTCGACTAATCTTTAGATAAATTTCCCTTTCATATTTCAATTCATTAATTCAATTTCAAAATCATTTCATCCTCACATATATTTTCAATTTTTTATCCCCTATTTTTTCTATTTTCAGCTTACCACCTATTTTATGTTACCTTATGTATTGTTATCATCTATAACTTTCTCAAGACCAATATATAATTAGACAGTCAATGAAAGAAAAAACGAGTAGAAGTGAAGTAATTACATTAATACATTTAGGATTCACATGGTATATCCCCCCCATCTACAATATATCTTATATCTATTCCAGAGATATTATCAGGGAGGTGGAGCCGAGGAGATGATTCCGCCCCAGACGCCTGATGGATCCTGAACGGTTCCAGACGGAGCTTGGGCCATTACCTGAAACTCTGGCTCATAACTCGGCCACAGACTTGGTAGCCGCCTGGAATAGGCTGGCTGCCGAGGCTCTGGACTGAGTTGTGCCTTTGCGACCTCTGACCCGGCAGAGATCTCACTCGGCTCCGTGGTTTACGGAGGAGCTGAGGGAGATGAAATGCCGGAAAAGACGTCTGGAGGGCGTCTGGAGGGCCAGTTGTGCCGAGTCTGACCAAACACAGGTTAGGTCCTATATTAGGACCTACCTAGTGGCGATAGAGGCGGCGAAGCATTCTCACTTCTCCGCCCTTATTGCATCGGCAGAAAATCGACCCGCCGCCCTGTTTAGAGTGACCCGCGGGGGGGGGAGAGATCCACCTCTAGGCCCCTCGATTGTGGGGTGCCTCAGGAGTCGGTCCTCTCTCCTCTCCTGTTCAACATTTATGTGAAGCCGCTGGGGGAGATCATCCGTGGCTTTGGGGTGAAGTGTCATCTGTACACTGATGATACTCAGCTGTATATCTCCACCCCAAGCCACCCCAACGATGCCATGGAGGTCATGTCCCGTTGTCTGGAGGCCATGCGGAATTGGATGGGCGGGAACAGGCTCCGACTCAACCTTTCCAAGACTGAGTGGCTGTGGTTTCCGGCATCCCGATATAGCCTATCTATATTCCATCGCTGGCTATTGGGGGTGAGATTTTGCCCCCTTCAGAGAGTGCTCGCAATCTGGGTGTCCTCCTGGATGTACGGCTGTCTTTGGAAGACCACATTATGGCCGTCTCCAGGGGGGGCGTTTCATCAGGTTCGCCTGATCCGCCAGATGCGGCCCTTTCTGGATCAGGATGCCTTACGCATGGTCACTCATGCCCTGGTCACCTCCCGACTGGACTACTGTAAAGCCCTCTACATGGGGCTCCCGAATGGGAGCATCCAGAGGCTTCAACTGGTACAGAATGCGGCCGCGTGGGTGGTTATGGGGGCGTCAAGGTTCTCTCATGTGACGCCCTTCCTGCACGAGCTGCATTGGTTGCCAGTGGCCTCTTGGGTGCACTTTAAGATTTTAGTGTTAACTTTTAAAGCGCTCCATGGCATCGGACCAGGATATTTACAAGACCGCATTCTGCCATTTTCCTCTCACCGTCCGGTGCGCTCCCACAGGGAGGGTCTCCTGCGGGTCCCGTCGGCATCTATGTGCCGGCTGGTGACCCCGAGGAATAGGGCCTTCTCTGTGGGGGCATCTGCCCTCTGGAATGGGTTGCCTCCGGAGTTACGTATAGCCACGGACCTGGGGACCTTCAGGCGTGCCTTGAAAACCTGGCTCTTTGACCAGGCCAGCTTGGGCTGATTTTAGATTTGGGTATTTTAATTTTTATATTCAATTTTAGAGTTTTAGGGAGGGGTTTTAATTGTTTTCAGCCAGGGCCTTTAGTTTAATTTAGTTTTAATCTTTTACATATTTATTGCTTTAATTGTATGGCTGTGCACCGCTCCGAGTCCTTCGGGAGAGGAGCGGTATATAAATAAATATTATTATTATTATTATTATTATTATTATTATTATTATTATTATTATTATTATTATTATATGATCATTCCATATTTTTTCTTTGTTTCCAAAATTTACCTATATAATCTTAATAAATTTTCATTCTCCTGCTTTTGATTATAATATAATTCATTCATTATAAATATTTTACATTCCCACATAATCCCTTCTAGTTCATTACATTTTCTATTTTCTCATATCCTTTGTATAATCAATTGTATTTTCTATTTCATATATACCTCAAAGAAAAAAATAAAATAAAAACAAATAATTTCCCCTATTACTTCCCTTTGACCAATTTTCAACCTATAGCATTTATATAACCCTAATTCACACTTTTTGAACATAATACCAGATTTTCACCCAAGTCATCGTATTTTCTGTTTTCCTAATATCATTTAAATAGTCATTAGCATATTTTAGAATATGTGTGTGTGTGTGTGTATGTGTGTGTGTGTGTATGTATGTATATATATATATATATATATATAAAAGAAAGGATTAATAACACTAGAACCCTCTTAATATCGCTCACTCCATCTTCATTTTTTTCATCTATAATTATCTAATAATCTTAAGGTAATTCCCAGTAAGTTATAAACTTCAAATCTCCCCAGTCTACATTTCTAATAAAAAATACAAAGATACATTCCCATGTGGTGTCCCCTTTTATGCTATATCTAACCCTTATTTCTAAATCTCTCGGCCTTGTCATTTCTCTTAGTTTTAGCCAGCTTTCCCTTTACTAAGTTTTCCTGCCTTTCCTCTTTCTCTCTCTCTTTTCCTCTAATATTAGATTTACTTCCATCTGCCAGTCCCCCATCTTTCCTCCCACCCTTTCCTTTTCTCTTTTTGGAATTTTCTTCCTGTACAGCTTCTTCTTCTGCTGCATACTCTTGGGAGCTTTTTTATTTATTATCTCTGTCATCAATGTCTTAGTTTTAGTTCCTTTTGTGTCTTTTGGCAATGTCTCTGAATCTTCATGTTCATCTTGGCTGTTTTCCTCTTCCTTTGGCTGAAATGAGGGATCCTTGATGTTCTCTGAACTTGGTGGTTTTCTTGCAGATGTTTCGTTACCTGAACTAGATAAGGTCATCAGTGCCCTTTGATGTTACTTAGTTTGGGTAATGAAACATCTGCAAGAAAACAAACATCCCCCTCATGGTGTGGTTGATGTATGGATGTGAAACTGGTAATAAGGCCAAAACACTGCTTTCCTTTTGCTCAAATTGCACTGTGTTTTCATTCTTGTTCAGTGCCCAGAGTTTCTTCTGATAGAAACTGCCCCTCCCCCAGAATCTTTTGGGGCTTGGAGTTGAGCTGGGGTAGAAGGGGTTTCTGTCAGAAGAGGCATCCTCTGATCCCACCTGTCTGTCACAGACAATCCAGTCATTAAATATTTGCACTATAACAGGAGCAGGCTAATTTAGGTTTTGTTTCTTTCTCTCTGTGGTTTAATCACAAATGAAAGAGACTAATAGCACTACAGAGCTTTCTGGTGATCAAAGGCCAATCAATCGTCTTTGTGGAGTAATTAACTATTTGCTAAAGTTGCAGAATTGATTTCCATTTAGGACTAAGAGAGGAGATTTTAAATGAAGACCGATTTACCAGGCGTGAGGATAAAATCCCAACTTTGATGCCAGGAGATACTTGAGGTGATGGATTGCAGCCTGCTTACTGGAGACGGAAAAATAGGACTAGGATCTGGCCCCCTCCCACCAGAGAAAGCAGGGCCGATGAGGAATAAGGGTCCACAAGGGCAGGCAGGCAGCCATTCATGGCCGAAGGCTGGGCCAGTCGAGGGTGGCCAGGCAGTGTGGGAAAGAGATGGGGCCCCGTGTGGACACCTTAGCTTTCTCATGGACCCCCAGGTGGACTAGTGGAGGCCATTAGCTCTAGGCTCACTGGAGATGCTGAGGGAGCTCCCCACGGCAAGGACAATCCGGAGGAGATCATCCCATTAGATGGAGTCTTCCTTTGGGAGAGTAGATTAGAGCAGGCAAGCTCCCTTTTCCCTGGCTGAAGGGAGTCTTTGTTCTTGGCCAACCGAAGAGGCTTCTGCCACCACCACCGGCCTCTTGCGATGCTCTGCTTAATTTCAACTGCTTGCCAGGAAGTTAACTGTCATGTGACAGATTGTGTGACAATCACAAAGCAGTTGCTGTGTCAACCATTGTCACATTCTTACAGAATGACCAATTTATGGTACCAAAGACTTTTCCAGATGCAAACGCCGCTTGTCTCAGTTCTTAGAGGAGGCAGGAAAGGTGAGAGGTTTGGTGAGGGACATCAGGCAGATGAATTTTTTAACCCCTTTATTCTTTTATTAGTCTTAAAATAAGGACAGGGAAACAGGCAGTCAAAGAAAATATTTTTTAAAAAGTGTTTTTAAGTGAAAAAATATAACAAAAGAAAGAAAAAGAAAGAAAAGGTGTAATACATCATTTTAGCTGTAAATATCTAATGCAATTATTATTCAAATATTTATGATACCTTTATATAACTATAATATTTAACCCAACTGTATTTTGTGTAAATTAACCCCCTATTTAATTATATTTGGCCCTACGAAGTTCCGCTCACAGATGCCACCGAGTGCATTCAGGCCTTTAATCCACATAGTAATCTTTCCAAGGTGGCTACAGCATCAGTCTTTAGGGCATAATAAGGGTATGGAGAATCCATTTATGGTGTCCAGTTGTCAAATTCCAAGTATTAGGTATATAGTTCAAGAATATAATCATCTAAAAAGTTTAGCTTTTGTCGCACAGTTACCATGTATTTATATAAGCCAATAGTTTTTCCCAAAACTTGGCAAGTGTGAGACATTGCAAAAGCATGTTTTAAAGCAGCATTATCTTTATTATATCTCCAGCAAAATGCAGTTTTTGACAGTCCTTTTCTACATAAATGTAAACAAGTCTCATAAATTCTAACTCTTATTTTTTGTTGGGTAAGTCATAATTTGAGGTCTATTGCCTATCAATTAAAACACTCCCATTTTCCAGAGAGTATAAGAACCTCCAGTTCTTTATTATACTCATCCATTAGTATCTTCATATCAAATTGATTTATTGATAACATTTTTATAGAAATGAATGGTAGGAGTTTTTTTAGTTTTAAAATTTTTAGCTAGAGCCGTGTTGGCACAGGGGGTAGAATGCAATGTTGCAGGCTAATTCTGCTGACTGCCAACTGCCAGCAATTCAACAGTTCAAGTCTCACTGGCTCAAGATTGACTCAGCTTTCCATCCTTCTGAGGTATGTAAAATGAGGACCGAAATGATTGGGCGCCATATGCTGACTCTGTAAACCACTTAGAGCAGGCTGTAAAGTACCGCGAAGCGGTATATAAGTCTAAGGGCTTTAGCTATTAGCTCAGAAGTGGTGTAAACAGTGTGATTAACAAATGTTGTGACTGTAATGATTGCCATTGGTAATATTGGTAGATGATATCTCTCTTCACACAAGATGTGTTAAAATTCATCTTCATTATTTATCAGTTGATTGAAAGTCAGTATTCCTGCTTCCACTTAATTTTTCATTTGTGTGTGTGTATATACACATATACATACACATACACACACACACACACACACACACACACACACACACACACACACACACACAATCCTCTTATTCGGGTTGATCAGCACCTGCCAGACTTGCCACACACTGATTCAGTGCTCACAATCCCAGCAAAGACAAGAGGCCCCACTGGAAATCAAGTCTGTTGGACCAGGTTGATTATTCAGAAACCCGCCTTGCCAATTCTGGAGTATATTAGGCAGCCCCTGTTGGGTGACCTCTGCAGGATTGGGGTTGACACTTGAAAGAGGCAAAAGGATGGGGCTCCCAGCCTGTGCTTATCTGTCTTAAATTGCATTACTCAGACTTGCTTGTCCTCTTTAAAAAGCACCACTCCTGGGTTCTCCTTCTCTCTTTCTAAGTGATTACCATTTAGTGAGCTTTTAGTTACTCCCGGACAGTTAACCCTTCATGCCGCCAGCATCAACGGCTTCCCCTGACAGAGTGGTGCTGTCTTTCTTGGGAGCCTCTTTTGTCTTTCTCTAAAGAGCATCTCGAGGCTGGAATGCACAGAAACTGGGTGTCTGCCAACTCTCTCTTTTCAGCCCTTTAATTCCGTTTCTTATACTCCGAATCGACCATTTCTCTCCGTCACCATGGATGGAGGGAGTGGCAGAAACAGGGCCTTTGCCAGCCTGCAGCCAGTATGGCAGACGGCTTGAGGGCCGAGCCAGACCCCCAGTTGCACTTGGCAGAACGTTTGGTCTCACCTGCAGCCCAGGGATGTTGAAGCGATCCCTGCTCTCTTATTTCAACATCCCCTCAAGGCCAGCATGTGAAATCTGTTTAGCTTTGTTGTCACCATTTGCTAGGAGGGAATTCATGGGACTGCGGGGATCTAGAACGGGCGTTCTAGAGGCAGGCATGACTCAGAGATCCATTTTCATGCTGCTAAAGGGAAAGGAAGGAAGGAAGGAAGGAAGGAAGGAAGGAAGGAAGGAAGGAAGGGCATCCCTTTCCTGAATTTCAGCCTCAGGAAACTCAGATTGATTTGTTCCCCTAGTTTTGTGGGCACTGTGCCTGCTGGGAAGACAGGAGCTCCCCTCTCCATGTCAAGACGCCTTCTGAGAGCTTGGCCAGCAAAG
The DNA here is from genome assembly GCA_023653725.1 of Bungarus multicinctus. Taxonomy (NCBI): domain Eukaryota; kingdom Metazoa; phylum Chordata; class Lepidosauria; order Squamata; family Elapidae; genus Bungarus; species Bungarus multicinctus. The sequence goes on along the minus strand of CM042839.1, from coordinate 270,532 downwards.
AGGCTGTGGTTGCTGGCTGACGGGCAGGAAACCGGTGGCCTTGGCTCTCCGGGACCAGCTGCAAATGACGGTGGTCGAAAGGCAGGGCAGGAGAACCTTCCCAATTGGTGGGATCTTTGATGTGGGACCTCCTGGCTCCCCCGGGGATCTTGGCTTCACTGAGGAGCCATTCAAAAGTCACCTTGGGTAGCTGAAGGCAGAAAGTGCTGCCTACCCCCCTGGGAACACAAAGGCTCTTTCTCCCCGGCCTCTTAATCCTCTTTAAATTGCATGCACTGAGGACCCGGATTGCCTAGTAAACTTCTCGGACTCCAGCACTTGCCCTGGCAGATCTTCATGCAAACCAGGTGAAATAAGTGAGAGCCGGTTGGGTCTAATGGCCAAGAGCTCAGGCGAGAAAGAGGGAGACCTTCGCCTCCGTGAAAGCCGGCTGAGTGACTTTGGGCCAGCCTCCCAGCCTAACCCACCTCACAGGGAGGTTGTTCTGGGGGAAATGGAGGAGGTGTGTTTCCTACCTACATTTGTTAACTGATTAACAAAAAGTCCACCTGTTTCTTCTGCTTGGTTAGGTGGTCTGTGGCTTCTATGGCCATGTCACTCTTTCTTTGTTTTATATTGACCCGTATGCATTCCAGGTGGCTTTCCTTCTTGGTTTTGTGCATTTCTGTAGAGCTGTAAGGCTCTCTTACATATAATGCAACTCCACCTCCTCTTTTGTTAGGTCTGTTTCTTTTGAACAGTTTGTGTCCTTCCATCAATACATTCCGGTCATGAGTTTCATCCCACCAAGTTTCGGTAATGGCAACTATACCACACTTGCCCTCATGTACTAGCCCTTCAAGTTTGCCTAGCTCCTTATGGTTGACTCTGGGCGTGCTTCCCACATCTCCTACTGTACACAGGAATTTTTCTGCCTTCCCATCACTCGCTGTTTGTTTGGTTGTCTTGGGTTTACGCTTGGGATTAGGCCCTAAAGATCCTAAGGATTGGTCACCCTCCCCCCTCAATTTTAGTTTAAAATTTATAGAGAAGGGACTCTATACGTAAGAAGCACAACAGAAACTCTGCATCTCTCAGAATACATTAAGGATCAGTTAGGTCCAGCGTGTTGAATCCTGCAGAATCTGCATAGAATTGCACTGGGAGAGAGGGCAAAGCCACAGGAGCTCTCTGCACAGGATCTTCATCCAGGGATTTGCTCCCTCTCGCAGGGAGGCTCCTAAGGGGCTTCCTGTGGCTTTGCCCAGTCTCTTCCCTGCGTGTCAGGACCTGAGGCCCTGGTGATTTCCCCCCTTGCTGATTCCATCCCAGGGAGAATAAGCCACTGCCCCCACTCTGGGCCTTGGCAACCTTTCTTCTACAACCAGAGAAATAATCAGAAGGCTGCCCGCTGTCTCCCGCTCCCCAGGCCCCAGTTTCAGGATCACGTTTGTGCACATTCTGCCTCCAAATCAAAATGCATGCAGCCTTCCTGGCTATTCCTGCTGAAACGTGTGCTTGCCTTTTCTGGGACCTGATTTTCTTATGGCTTAGTATGTAAACAAGGCCAGAACAGCTCTGCTTAAATTGCTGATTAATCCTGGATCCCCCCTTCCTTTTCCCTTTCCCCACCAAGGCAGCCAAGATTAGATAAAGCAAAAGCCATTCGTTTTTACCTTTGCTTATCTGAGGAGTCTTTCATGTGGCCTGGCTTTCTTATGCACCACCAATTACAAGTCCTACGTGCCTGAGGAGGCTGGAGCAACTTTATGGGCTGAGGAAGGTCTGCTTCCCCCTCCAATTACTGGCAAGGTGCATCCCGCGTGAAGCATCTGCCAGGGTCAAGTTGGAAAACGCGAAGCAGCCCCCCCTGAGGAGGGAGGGGCATTTGGCAGGAGAGGGGTCTTTAGTGACTAAGGCACCTCCTCCCCCTCCCCCTCCCCCTCTCCCCTTCCCCACCTGGTTTAGTCTGCAAAGCGGGATTTGGCTTGGTTGCCACAAAGTGTAACCTCGTAGTTGCTGTGTAACCAGAGAAGTCAGCTTCCAATTGATTTACTTTCAAGGAGGGCTTTGAACTTGGAGGAGTGCCTGCCTTGTGGTGAAGGAGGGTGAGCATGCTGCAGTTGTCCAGGGCGTTTTTCTTACACAGCAACCAGATGCCACTGCTGAGGCTGAGCAGCTCAGAGCAAGGAGGGGGCTTCTGTCCTGAGCAGTGACCTCCAGTGGCAGCCCAAGGTGCTCACCCCCCGCCTCCTTCCCTCTGAGGCCTCCAACTTGGACACCTCGTCCCCAAGAAGGGAGATGGAAAGGGGCGGAAGGGGAAGCATCCTTCGCCATCTTATGGGGCATGGTGTCTGAATTAAAGGCTGGGGACCTGCAGACTCAGCCCGAGTGTTGAAGGTTCTCAGAAAGGTTGCTCTGACCAGCTCCCGGGTGCATGATAATTTTACTATAGATAAAGCTAAAGTAGCTAAGAAGCTTTTAAGACAAAAAAGGATCAACTGCAAAGTCCGCAAAGTGGACAGCACAGGGGCTGCAACCAGGGGTGAATTCAAATTTTTTAACAACCGGTTCTGTGAGCGTGGCTTAGTTGGTGGGCGTGGCTTGGTGGTCATGTTATTGGCTGGGCATGGCCAACTCAATATCACTCACATCGAGGCCCGCATCTCCTCGCCTGGCCTCTCGTGACTGTGGGGATGCTGCAACAGTCGTAAGTGTGAAAAATGATCATAAGTCACTTTTTTCAGTGCCATTGTAACTTTGAATGGTCCCTCCACACAAGCAAAGTACCAACAAAGGAGGGGAAAAAAACTCCAGAGAAGTTCCTGAGACAGGAAGTCTAGTCCTGCCAAGAATGGAATAAGAGTTAACAGAGAGGCAGTTTCTGTAAGCAATCCCAGAATGTTTCCTTCCTGCCTTCCTTACAGGATTAGGCCAGGAATTTCATCTAACAACCGGTTCTCCCAACTGCTTAGAAAGTTAACAACTGGTTCTAGCGAATAGGTGCGAACCGGTAGAATCCCACCCCTGGCTGCAACCATCAATAAATAATAGTTGTAAGCAACAAAAAATTAACCTTCCTGTCAAACTCCCTGGACCAAGACTGAGCTTCAATTCTCTACTTCAGGTGGCTTCACTTGTTTTATTCTCAGTTGAAGCCTCCCAGACACAGAGTGAGGCCTGGTTAGAGAAAAAGTTTCAGGGCAATCTAGATAGAAGGGAGGCCACAGGAATAATGAGAAGGTTTCGCTCTCTCTTCTCCTGATGATAGTTCCAGCCCTTCGCTACATCTTTCCCTCTTTCATGCAGCCCAAGGGAGTTTTTGCCATTGTCCATGTTCCCCTGGGCCAAGGATGGTGCAAGAGCGGCCTCCTCCTGGAACTCTACTTGCAGTCTGAAAGGGCCGAGCCAACCTCCTCTTGAAAGCAGCTGCTTTCCAGCCAACCCAAATGGATTTCTTCAAAGTTCGACTACCTTTCACTCAGCTCCTGGTTTAACTCTGGGCAATCCATGGCTGAAGCTAATTATAGGGTATGATTAAAGTGTGGCACAATAGTATGATACTGTTGGTTTACTAATGATACCACAAGCTTTTTCCACCAACACAGGACAGTGACTGTGCGTCATTTATAAGGTTTTTTTCCCTTTTTTTTGCTAAATGAGATGCTGACATTTTCAAAAATTGCCTGGAAGTTTCTTAATTGTTAGCAGCAGAAAGGTCTTAGATGACTTCTTCTTAAACAAACTCAGAAACAAAACAAACATCGCAACAAAGAATTAGCCAGAAGCCTTTGGGGCAAATGCCAGAATGCCTTTGTGGCTCTTCTGTTCCTGAAATCTTCTGCTGGCAGAAATGCACCAGCGTCCCTGGAGGATCTTCGTCTGATTGGAGTCTGCTCCTAGAGAGAAACCGGAGGTCATTTCCTGTATCATTTCCTACGGTTTGAAGTGCCCGGTGTTTGAAGAGGAGCAGGCATTCCAAAACAACCACCAGAGCTCTAAAGTTATGCATCAAAGAGAAATACCCAACAGAAGATCTGGGGAAATCCTCAGAGTGCAAGCTGAAATATCTGGAAGCTTGTGGCTAGAAGTGGTGGCTTTGTCCTAGGACACACAAGTACAAGGAGTGGCCTTTGCCTGCAGCTCATGTTTTGGGAGGCAGCTGATCCCCTCCGTGGTGGCTTGCAATTCTGTGTGCTGGACTGCTGATCTCAGGGACTCTGAACAATTCCAGTTTTTTGAAGGGTGCCTTCAAGTTAACTCCTGTCAATGAGATAAAATGTGCCAAGAGCAGAAAAGGAGAATATTGGAGTAGAGAGCACTGAATCAGTCGTGGTAAAAGGCACCAGCAGTAATAAGTAAGGCAAATTGGGATCAGGAGCAGCAGGCTTGTCCTGTTCTGGCCCTCAAGGATGCCGTCAGTTCCTGCAGCCTATAATCCTGGGACCCTCCCTCGGTGGCCGGCCTGTCCTCTGGAAGGGATTACCCTCTCACTCTCCCTTAAAACAACCCAGGGAGGGCAGGTGAGTTTCTCCTGGGCAGCAATGCAGCTGCTACTGGGAATCCTGGGAGTCAGGAAGAGAAGGGAGGGGTTGCTATTGCGGTTGATGGAGAAGTGAAAACAACTTCTGAAGACAAAACATGAAGCTGTCCAAATGGCTGACCGAATGCCAGGTGTGTTTTGCTGACCCTGCTAGGAGGAAACCCTCCTCTGTGGCGGTCCCTGAGAGTCAAGCAAGTGGGGCCCGTCCTGAGTTTTCTCGCTGGAGAGGCGGCCTTGGGCTCAGAGCCAGCCCCTCTCTGGACCCTCTTGCTGCCTAATGAAAAGGAAAGGAATGTCCCAAGCACTCCAGAGAAGCAGGGACCAGTTTCTTGGGCTTCTCTCCTTTGCCAGATGGTCCTCCTTGGCCAAGGCTGGGCACTGCCCAGTGCTGGTGCTGAGGGGCCTCTGAGGACTCTGCAGCAGAGGCAGCCCAGGGGAGCAGCTGTCTCACTCTTTCAGCTGCTGCGAGGAGGGAGGGAGGGAGGGAGGTGGAGGCGTCAGACATGCAATTCCTTCCAGCTGGTGTTAAGTGATAATGGATTCTCCCTCCGCCTGATGCCTGGTCTCCCCAGCAGCTTCCACACCAGCATGTGGTTTACATGGCAATTAAGGAAGCTGCGATCTGGGAAAAGGCTCGTGCTCCTTCTCTGCCTCCCCCAACCAGCCGTGTCAGTGCAGGAGGAAGGGGTCAGGCTGGGCAGGTAGGGCCTTGGGGTTTCCTCTCTGGCCCTCATGGGTAGCTGCTTCTGTTGATCTGCTTCCCCCCACATTTAGATTACAGGGGGCAATGAGGAGAGAGAGGGCCTGTTTTGGAAAGCCCGAAGAGGCTTTGGATGAGGCAGACTGACAGTAGCCTCACTGGTTGCAGATGTGTTCTTTAGACATCTGGAGATGTAAGAAACCTTTGCACTAATTACTTCGAAGGCCGTATTAATCACAAGACTCTTTAATACCCGATCAATAGAGGCATTTGTCAACGACTTTGTAAATCACCTCGGTTTCTACTCTGCGAGGGAGCCACCCCAGGTGTAGCTGGGGAGCGGGATGCCAATCGGGGAGCACAGGCCCCAACTCCCTTGCCAGGAGCTCTTCGGATGCCTTATGGGACAGCCTCAATCCCCTGGAGCCGTGGGGTGGTTGCCCACATGGGACTTCCCTCCAAGACCCTCTCCTGCTGAGCCCCTGTGCAGGGCTGCCAACTGGCCTCCAGAGGCGCCTGGCGTATCAGAAGCGGCTCAGGAGAATCCCTGCCACTCCGTCTCCCTCTCAGGTTGGCTTTTTAATGGTTTCCTTTTATTTGGGATCTAGATCAGGCTTCTTGGGAAATGGGTAAGGAGAACTAACACTGGGTGAAAGGAGGAGAATGTACACCAGGTCAGCACCTGCCAACTCCTTCCCCGTGACCCATTGCAGCCCATCGTCCGCATAAGGGCCACTTGGGGGCCACCCATCTCTCACCTGGCATGGCACAGTTTGGGGGGGGGGTTGCTGGAGGGAAAGGAGCTGGAGGGAAAGGAGCTGGCTGCTGGAGGGAAAGACTGGCAGTGGCTTTTGGGGCTGCTCAGCTGTTTGTCCTGTGCTGCTTGCTGGCTGGGGGGCGGGGGGAAGGGAGGTGGGCTCTTGGCCTACTAAGAGGCGGAAGGGAGAAATGCCTGCCTCTGGAGCCCAGCAGACCAGCTGTGAAGAAGCCCACCCCAGGGCAAAGAGTCAGGGTCATTTCCTCTCCCGAGGCTTAGGGTGAGGGGACAGTCTCGGTGGGGAACCACAGGCTTCAGCTCAAGCCTAGCAAGTCCTGGCCTTATACGTTCTTGTCAAGAACCTTTGCTCCAAGTTATCCCAGGTCTCCTCAAGGAAGGAGGTGCCTGGACAAACAGTGTGTGACAGAAGCTGGCACAACTCCCTTGTCTTTACTCCAAGGAGCCCTGGCTGGCAGCTGCTGAAACTCTAGAGTAGCAAATCTTCATTTCATGCTAACTTCTCACCGGGAGGTTGTAGAGGAAGCAAAGGCCTGAGCTGAGCTGCTTCTTTTTCACGGTTGCATGCAAAGGGCAGGGTGGCCCTGATTTGGCCATCGTCAATATTTCTGTACCACCTTCCAGGGCAAAGCCTGAAAATGATAGAGTTACGAGTGTAATCGCAATGACCCCCACTATGCACAGGGGTGGGATTCTACCAGTTCGCACTTATTCGCTAGAACCGGTTGTTAACATCCTAAGCAGTTTGGAGAACCAGTTGTTAGAAGAAATTACTGGCCTAATCCTGTAAGGAAGGCAGGAAGGAAACATTCTGGTGTTGCTTACAGAAACTGCCTCTCCGTTAACCCTCATTACATTCTTGGCAGGACTAGACTTCCTGTCTCAGGAGTTTTTTTCCCCTCCTTTGCTGGTACTTTGCTTGTGTGGAGTGACCATTCAAAGTGACAATGGCACTGAAAAAAAGTGACTTATTACCATTTTTCACACTTACGACTGTTGCAGCATCCCCACAGTCATGAAAGGCCAGGCGAGGAGATGCGTGCCTCGATATGAGTGATATTGAGTTGGCCACGCCCAGCCAATAACATGACCACTAAGCCATGTCCACCCAGTCACATGACCACCAAGCCACGCCTACCATCCAAGCCACGCCCACAGAACCGGTTGTTAAAAAATTGAATCCCACCCCTGACTATGCAGTTTCACCCGGAACAGCATAGTTCAGAAAAAACGATTGTATTTTAAAACTTCAGTTTTAGCTGAGAGGTGAAGGCAAGAAAAATGTCAAAGTTCATTTAAAGGCGCTTCAAACGGAGCATCAATTCCCCAATGGACCCATTGAAAAGGTCCCATCCCTACTGCTGGCCACTACAGTGGGAAGAGGCCAAGGATCAGCTGCTGTAAACCTGAAGTCTTAACAGTGAGGATGTCAGGGTGGTCTTTTGACAAATGGTGCTGTGTGATAGTGTCTTCTGCTCCCCGGCTGACCCCAGAGGTGGAACGATGGCCTCATTGACAGAGAAGGGGAGGAAGCTAAGTGAATATTTTCACAGCCTCCCTTGGTCAGCTGGAGGTTATGGGGCCAAAGGGGGCTTCTGGGCTTTATAAACCTCCCAGGTTATTCAAAGTCATGATTCCCTTATTCAACTGTCAATGCTTTTCCTGGGATGGCTAATCCCTCAGCCTGACTGGTGGAAGCCGATGTATTGATTTCTCTTTCTAAACCTCACTTGTGTCTGAAGCTTGTTAGACATCTGAGGGAATTTCCAGAGGGCTCTGGGGGCAATTTGAGAGCAGATAGCATTGGGGAGCACTTGAGAAAACTTTCTGTGAGGTCACTGGGCGAGGAGAGCGAGGAGGGGGAAGCCCCAACCTGGGCCCCAGTGGGTTGAAGCAAACTTTGAGGTCTCATTCCCCTTCAGTTAACAGAAGTGCATTCTGTCTGTCAGACTCAAGGAATGTGGTAGTTATCTTCACCATTGCCCAGCTCCTAAAAGGGATTTGGATGCTGCTGACCTATTCATCCAATTATTTTTCTGGGAACACTAGTCCTCACTGAGCAAAGGCATGACATGGACGGGCTCTGCAGAGACAAGCCCTGTGTTGATTCATTTTAACCTTCTGCTCCCAAAATCATGCCTAGAGGAAAAGGTTCCCTCCCCCTATCCTGTTGGTTATGGGAATGAAGAGATAGATACCTGCTACATCCTTGAGTATGAGATGAGCTGAGGGAGGAGGGAGTTATGTTTACATGGGATCCAGATTTTAATCTGGGTTTTGCTCCCTGGAATCTAGCCCATAATTCAGCTTGATCTCAGCCTTGGGTCTCAAGCTTCACTCTGCAGCCTTGGAAAGAGAGAAGAGAAGGATGCCTTAAGGTTATACATAATTTAAAATGTGACCAAGAAAAGTTTGTTTAATTGTAATTGATCGTTAGGCTCAGGATGGTTCCAACCTCCCTATCTATCTTGAGGAGCAAAGAAAAATATTAAGCCCCTGGTCTGCCATGTCCAGCACCGTTGACAGTGATTTCAGGAACTCCATTTTCAAAGGCTTCAGGCAGATGCTCAGAGATATATTCTAAGGAGCCAAACTGGGATCTTGATGTAATTCACAGCCCTTGGCACTGAGCAGCTGGCCTTTGGTCATTCACGTTCTTGGGATTTCAAAAAGTGCAACTAGCTTGCTTTGTGCTCTTCCCCCAAGCAAAGCCAAGTAATCTGGATGCTTCTGGCCAATATGGACATTCATCTGGTATGCTCAGCAATCGTTCCATTATATTCTCCTCCAATTAACACCTGTAATTAATCAGCAGATTGGCAGCAACTCAGGTGGGGTCGAGATCACAGCCAAGTACTTTCTGTCTGTCTTCTGTGCATCTGATACCGCCCTCCCTCTGCTCTCTTCGGTAAAGCCCGCTAATCATGGCTAATGCTATTGTCCCTTGCTGTCGTTCAGGACTGGTCCCTTCCTCTTTGGGCTTCCAAAGGCCCGCAGGCAGGCTTCTGTCTGCTTGTCAGATTGGCACCTTCTTGAACAGGAGCTGGGCTGCACCATCCCAGCCATGAAGGGCACAAGGCCTTGAAGGGCAAGCCCCCGGACTGGCTGTGCTGCCACAGAACGGTGGGGAGAGACGGAGCATCCACATCCAGCTGGGAGGCGTCTAGGGGTCTCGCCTTCAGCCCACAGGGGCCTCCTTGGTGCAAGTTGACCACAGGGGCCCTTTCCTTGGCCCAGAGGTCTGGTGGCGCCTCTCCTGGTGGAGCTGCCCTTCTTTGGGCAAGCAGGTTCTGATCAGCATCAGGCAACGGACTTGACGTGAACCCTTGTGATGGGTGCCATGTCCTCATCTTGTCCTGCACTCCAGGGACCTGGGCCATGTTAGGCTACTGGATCTCTAGTTAGTGAAGCGCTCAATCCCAGCTGCCCAGCTAGACCAGCCATTTAGTGCCCTTCATTAAAGCACTCCGAGGGTGGTCCACTGTCCCCCCACCTCCCCCTTGGGCCGCTGCCCTGCAGCATCACCCGAAGGCTGCCATCGGGCTTCTTCCCTCTGAGATGGGACTGAATTTAAGGTGGACAGAGCCAGATCCCTCAGTTACAAAGTCCAGCATTTATTCATTGTCTGTTTATATGCCGCTCCGTCTCCACTTGCCCCATTTCAGGGAGGAGGAAACCATGGTAAGGGAGCCCCCCTTTCCAGGCTTTTTTAGATTTTGCACTTCATTCCTTTTGCTTTCTGAAGGAATTGGACTGAGAGCAGACTCTCAGTGCCCTTACGAGTCTGTTTTATATGAACTGGGATTACGATGGTCAGAATCAGGTCCTCCAGAATTTCCAAAATGAGAGGCAGCAAGCCTCCCCCCCCCTTGAAGAAAGTCTGTATGATGTTGAAAATATAGGTTTCACCCCATGGCCATTCCTCTGCTGCCAGGCAAAGCCTGAATTGGGTGGTCCAGGGGGTGGGGGGAGGAGGTAGCTTTTCTCAAGCTGCCCCTGACTCAAATCAACCCAGCATGGAAAAAGCCTCCATGCAAGCATGTTTTTAAGAGAGCCCCTGTGTGCGTGTCCGTGTCCGTGTCTGTCAGAGCTGCTCTAGGGGCTGGGAAGGAGGGGGGCCTCTTCTATCTGCTTTGCCGAGCATCTCAGCCTGGTCCCTCCAAGAGCCCCAGAAACAGAAAAGAGGAAAAGCAGAGCATCAGCTCCAGGATGCTAACAAGATAGTTTCATTTTAAAAAGAAGATGGAACATTTTTGTACTTTCATTGATTTTCAATATTGTACAAACATATGCCATGTAAAGCAATAACAGAGAAGAAGATACAGCTATTGAAAAACAATTTCAGATCAAATGTTCTCTTCATGAGGCTGCAGAACTGGCTGTTCCTGCTGGGCTAGGAACAAAAATGAAGAAGTGACAAAAGGTTAAATGACAGCCCGACCCTCAGGAGGCCCCTCCTTCCAGGCAATCCCTCTGGGGAAAAGAAAGGTCCAGGGATGGAAGCCATGCGCTGGTGGCCTGCAGCTTCTTGAAGTTTGGCCAGAGAGATCCGGACTTCTGGAGGACTGGACCTGAAGGGGAATAGGGAACACTGGCTCAATGGGAGGGGAAAAGCTGGTTCTGTAATTAATCATTTTACTTACAATCTATTTATTATTATTTGTTGGATTGACAGCCTCCTCTATTTCCAAGAACTCAAGATATTGTACATAGCAGTCTTCATTCCATTTCCCCCCAGGGAGACAGACTGACTGGCCCCAAATCACCCAGATTGCTTTTCTGGGTCTCCTCTATGTTGGTCCAGCCCTCTCCCCACCATAGCCGTGTGGGTTGGACACAGACACCAGCAGGACCCTGGGAAACACTCCGCAGTCTCATTTCTGCTGATGGACCAACAGAGAAACACCAGACCATTAGAATTCTGGGGCTGGAAACTTCCAAAGCAGTTGCTGTCCAGACATCGTTGTTGCCCCATGGAGATTCCAGAGCTCACCTGTGGGCTGCCTTTCCCACTTGACCTCCCCCAGGATAAGGGCCAGTACCTATGGTGAGTGGAGGGGGAGGGGAGGGGATGATGATAAGGGACAGAGTGCTGACAACAAGGGGTCCCCAAGGCAATTGGTCATCTTTCTTCTTTCAAGTCAGTAGCCTTGGCCTGCCTGCCTGCTTGCCTGCCTGCCTGCCTTCCTTCCTTCCTTCCACCTTTCACATCTGGCTCCTTTTCCAGTGCCAGGATGCATATTGGAGAGGAGAAGAGGTGGGAGTAATGGAGAAAGGGACCAAGAATCTCTGCAGAATGAGTGGGACCCAGGGATGAATGAGGAGGCCCTCCGCTTTAGCTGAGCCAATGCTGCTTGGTCCTACCAAGCCTCTCATTGTCTGGGAGGCTAGCAAGGGGTTAGAATACGAGTAGGGTAGAATAAAGCTGGAAGGCACCTTGGAGGCCTTCTAGTGCAGCCCCCCTGCTCAAGCAGAAAAACCTACAGTGCAGTCTGAGACAAGTGACTGTCCAATCTCTTCTTAAACCTTCCAGTGATGGAAGCGCCCACGATAGACTCCTCAAGAGACCTTGTTCTTAGTTCAGGGTTGGTGGACTTTAAATGTTCCCCAGTCGGCTTCGTTTTAAAAATTACACAAAACCTGCACAAGGCCTTTGCTGAGCCAGGTACGCGATGTGGAACCTGGGAAGCTTTAGAAAGTCCGCTTCTGAAGGGCGCGGGGCAAATGAGTCGATCAAACGTGCAAAACCAGCAAGAGGCTGGAGACCCGCCAGGCACCTTTGAGGAAGTCAAACGCGGCAAGAGGTCGGACGGGAGCGGCGGAGGCAAGGAAGGCTCGAGCGGAGGCGCCTGGAACGAGGCTTTCCTCCTTTTCCAGCCGCAGGTGCGAAGGTGCGAAGCGGAGGCAGAGGAAGCGTCCCCGACCTCCCGGCGCAGCCGAGCCCCCAAGGTGAGGGCCGCTTTCTCTTCGGCCAGGCTCTTCCCAGCGGCGCTTCCGGGCGAGTGAAGGCGCTCCTGCAGTCGCCGCCCCTTCCGAGGAAGCCGCCTTTGGGCAGGCAGGGCTGAGCCCGGGGAAGCCGAGGCCCGAGGCGCGTTGCAGACCGGAGAGCTGCTCTGCTCTGCCGCCCGCGCCCTCTTCGGCCCCGCCTCATTCCCCGGCGGGCGCCCCCGCGGCCAGGCTCCCCAGGCGGAGCCGCCTGCCCCGCGTGCCCGTCTTGGCAGCCCGCCGCGAAGAAGGGCAGGGCAGCCCTCGAAAGCTGCCCGAAGCTCCGAGAAACTCTTCGGTCCGTTGCTGACGGTGACCGCGGTCTCCTGCTGGCCCTGGCTGGCTCAAGGGCCGGCCGTGCCTCCCCGGGAAGAGACGCGGCTTGCCCTGAAAGGATCCCAGCGGCAGTGGAAACGACGCTCAGTCTCCCCTCCGGTCCGTCGTCCGGGTGGAGGATCCGGCCTGAAGGAGCTCCTGGGCAGGAAACGGTTCCCGCTGAGGTGGATGGAGCGCGAGCCCGCCGAGTGGGAAGGCCGCTGCTGAGGCGGTCCGGATGGCACCGGGGCTCCTTGGAGGAAGCTGGCCTGCGTGGTGGCAAATGAAGGAGATGCTGCCGACCCAGCGCCTGCTTTCCCTCCCTTTTATTATCTTCTTTTTGTCATTTAATTCCAATTATCGGATGCTAAGTGCTTTTGGAATTTCATTGTTAATATCTTCTTACAATGCTATTAACGTAAATCAAGGTTAATAGTATCTCAGCAAGTGTAAAGGCAATCAAAAATTCAGCACTTACGAATCATTCTGTAATTTCAGCATAAAATGTTAATAGAAATAATAGAATACCATAAAATATCAGCAAATTCAACTTTTAAATCTAGGTGATAAATGACTTTTCTTCCCTGAAGTCCCCTTTGTTTCTGCATCTGGCACAACTTGATTATGCAGGACTCCAGAATCTCTCCTCTTGGGGGAGGATCTCTTCTTTGCCTTTGCCTCAGTTTCCCAAAGGATGGATGGTGCTCAGGGATTTCCCAGCAGTAGCAGATCTGCCCTCAGGCTCAGAACTCTCTCTCTGCACTGAAGGGGCTGTGACAGGGAGATCCCACCCAAAACGAAAAGCTGTTTGGGGGAAGTGGAATTAGAGCTGTAAATATTCATCATTGCTAATTAAGTTTATACAACCCTCATGAGAGTCCTTGCCAGAAAGCCATTGATTTTGGAAGATTTCCTCAGCAAAACAGCCTCAGGACTTGAGGAAAGTGAATGGCAGAGCAGAGCAGGATGTGGCCCTCTCCTCCCACGGGCCTTTCTGAGAAGCAGGGTGGCTCTGCGGAGTTCCGGTGCCCATGAAGAAGGAGAGCCGGGCACAGCTCACTCTGGGTCCTGGTCTCCGGACCTGACCTTAAAAGAAACGGGCAGCTTCTATGCAGCTCAGCTGGACACCCCATCATCAAGGTGACACCCCTACATGTCCGGGAAAAGCACACGGAAGTGGCTGGCTGTTGTCTCTCGAGCTTCCATTAAATGATCATCACCAAAAACCTGGTTAGAGCAATTTGGAAAGCAACTTCCCAACTGGCTTTATTTTTTTACCTGCTTGTGTTCTCTAGAAAATAAAGGACAACTCCGGACATTTTCCAGTAGGAAATGGCAGGGCAATTGTGTAATGACCCCGTAACAATTCCTCTCTTGTCCCCAGGTGGAAGCTCCAAGGGGTTTCCCACCTGCCCCGGTGGGCTCCATTATCCACGAGGCCTTTTTGGCCTGGTGAGTGGATACATTGCTTTCCCAGTAGGATTAGGTGGAGGCCACTTTTGATTCTTGTTTAGGGATGAGTTGTGCTTTGTAACTGCCATGAAAGTTTCTAATTGAAGCAGTGGAAACACACCTGTTTAAAATGTAACAATGAGTAAAATTTGTTTCCTGCCAGGATAATGGGAAACTCTGCTTCTTTTCTGCGTTTTTAAATGATATAAAGGTTATATTCTAGGATAAGCCCATGAGGTAACCTTCCCTTCTCCCTCCAAAGTCCCCACTTATTTATTTATTTATTAAATTTTTATACCGCCCCCTCTCCCAAAAAGGGACTCGGGGCGGTGTACAGCCTACTAAAAACGAACAATATGTACAATTAAAAACAAATTAAACAAATTAATCCGGCCGAAATCCCATTAAATACAAAATATTACTAATAAATTTAAAATTTAAGGATTATATTAAAATTTTAAATTTTTTAAAATTTAAAACCTAGTTAATTTAAAACCCGCCAAAAAACCGTTTACTGGGCCAGGCCGGCCTGTTGGAAGAACAGGGTCTTTACTGCGCGCCGGAAGGTTTGGATGTTGGTAATGGCCCATATCTCCGGGGGCAGATCATTCCACAGGGAGGGGGCCCGCACAGAGAAGGCCCGCACCCTGGGGGTCGCCAACCGGCAACGATCAGGCGGCGGAACCCCGAGGAGGGCAACCCTGTGGGAGTGCACTGGGCGGCGGGAGGCTGTTGATAGCAGCAGGCGGTCCCGTAAGTACCCAGGTCCCAAGCCATGGAGCGCTTTGAAAACCATCAATACCACCTTGAATCGGATCCGGAAGGCCACAGGAAGCCAATGCAGCCTGCGGAGAAGTGGTGTTACATGGGAGCTCCGAGGGGCTCCCAAGATCACCCGCGCGGCCGCATTCTGGACCAACTGCAGCCTCTGGACACTCTTCAAGGGGAGCCCCATGTAGAGAGCGTTGCAATAGTCCAAGCGGGAGATGACGAGGGCGGAGGTGACTGTGCGAAGTGCGTCCAGATCCAGAAAGGGCCGCAACTGGTAAATCAGACGAATCTGACAAAAGGCCCCCCTGGCGACGGCCGTGATGTGATCTTCTAAAGACAGCCGTACGTCCAGGAGGACACCTAGATTGCGAGCCCTTTCCATAGGGGTCAAAATTTCTCCCCCCACGGCCAGCGACGGAATAAGCTGGCTGTATCTGGGCGCAGGAAACCACAGCCACTCGGTTTTGGTCGGGTTCAGCCGAAGCCTGTTAAGACCCATCCAACTCCGCACGGCCTCCAGGCACCGGGTCATCACTTCAACAGCTTCGTTGGGGTGGCCCGGGGTAGAGATGTACAGCTGAGTGTCATCAGCGTACTGATGGAACTCTACCCCAAAACCACGGATGATATCACCCAGCGGCTTCACATAAATGTTGAACAGCAGGGGCGAGAGCTCTGACCCCTGAGGCACCCCACATAATAGGGGCCTCGGGGTCGATCTCTGCCCCCCCTTATAAGCCAAAAGGGTCATCTGGCCATCCTGCACTGGCTGGATTTCTGCTTGTCTGGACCCAAAGACTCCCTGAAAACTGCTTGCTGAATGCCACTCAGCCTGTCAAAGGACCTACCTAAGGAAGGCATCGCCCTGAGGGTGTTGCTGCAGCCCTCATCACTTCTGTGGCTTCGCTCTGTTGTCCCCTTAGAGTCTTAGTAGCAGCTAGAAGAAGAATGCTTTAAGGAGTTCATCAAAGGCCTGTCCTCCTTGTCCTATTGTGTGGCAAGGACCGCTTTGTTCACAAGGTGCAAAAAAGCCAACTTTGGCCCTGTTGGATAATATTGTGCATATTGACTGAAGCCCTGCTTTAAGGCTGGGCCCTTGTACTCCCCCACACACTGAACCTAGTTTCCTTTGGAAAGTCTCCAATCCGGAGAGGTCCATGACATTTGGAAAGCTTACAGGAGAGGACCTCTTCTCACTTTGAAGATCACCTTAATGTAAAAGTTAAGCCAAAGACTGGATCCTCAGGAGAGTTTACCTAAGAAAAGGGAATGGAGAACTCAGACGTGCTTTTTCAAGAGGCAACTGGGCTTTCGGTTTTTTCTTTGAAGACATTTTTCTTCTTGTCCAAGAAGCTTCTTCAGCTCTGGTTGGACGGTGGGAAATGGAAGGATTTATACTCCTAGCAGACAACTGGTCGTTTGCATTCTGAGGCCACCTGGAGGTTTATCTGTGTCCTCAGGGTCACCTGAGTAGTGCAAATGGGTGTGGAGCCATCTTGGAACTATTGAAAGGACTGTGTTGTAGACTGGAGATAGATGATGTCGTACCTTTTGAGAGTGGGCTGTTCAGTGTTGACATAGATGGCCTCTTTGACCCCATTTCAAACCAGCTGTCCCCTCTGTCCAAAATGTGGACTTTGCTGTCATCAAACGAGTGACCGTTGTCTTTTAAATGCAGATGGACTGCTGAATCTAGTCCTGGTGGGTTTGTTCTCTCGTGTTGTGCCATGCACTTATGAAGTGGTGGTTTTGTCTCTCCAAGATACAGATCTGCAAATGGGCGACTGCATTGTCCTGCATATGCCACGTTGCTCGGTTTGTGTCTGGATGTTTTATCCTTGGGGTGGACCAGCTTCTGCCTTAGTGTATTCTTGGGTTTGGAGTGTGCATGTCTGTTGTGTTGGCTGAAGATCCTCCTGAGCTTTTCCAATATCCCTTTAATGTATGGAATGACAGTGTTGCTTTGTTTATTGTTTTCTTCGTTGTCTATTATGGAGGAGCTCTTGTAAGGCCTTTCTTGAGACTTGGCCCACTTGGAACAGCACCTTTGGGACAACCATGACCTGAATGACTGAGAATCTCCATAGACAGGGAATGGAGAACTTGTGCTTTCAGAATGCCATGTGCCACTGTGAACCGATTCCTTGGATTCTTCAACCAGTAGGTTGTCTTTTAATTAAGACCATCTCAATCCAAATGGACTGCAAAGACCAAGGTTTCATTCTCATAGGTGTTGCTGAAAAAAACCTCAGTTGAAGCAGTTGGTCATGACTTTGTGAAGATCCTCTGGCCAATCCCCAGAAATGACACAGAAGCTCTTCAAGGACTGGATTTCTTCAGCCAAGAGCTGCTGGAGAACCGCACCTCGGGCGAGATGGGTGGCCCCAGGGCAGCCTGCGAATGTGGAACAAAACGATTCCCCCTTTGCTTTCTCTCTCAACACGGCAGTTTTGAAGGATCAGTCATACTTAGAGATACTTTCAAGGAAACCTACTTGCCCTTAGTCTCTGGGCTGACCCATTTTAGCATCTGACTTGTGGGGAGGGAAGTTTGCTGTATTTCCTTGGGTTTTTGAAGCCTGGCAGCTCTTCTTTTGCAGCCTGCCCTGGTGGACCCATCTGGCACAATAGGAGGCCAGTACCATCACTCCGCAACTGAGGTTGTTGAATGGAGTTAAACAAGGGGACGTGCCCTTGACCTGGCCAAGGCATCATCGGGCCATCCACGCTCCGTGGGAATAACTCGCTCATTCTGGAAGGGCATAACGATACTGATAAAGCCTTCTTTTAGCCACTCTCTGGGACAAAGCTTCATTCACCCAGAACTTCTCAATGATGTGCGATACGGTAGTTTGTGACATTTATTTTCATGTACAGAGTTTGTGGGGGGCCCTGAATGGCTGTGCAGCAGGCAGCCCCTTCTGCAGGCTCTTCTGGGGAAAGGAGACTCTATAGGGAGCTGAACAGATACAGGGCCTCCCAAGTGCAGGACAAGCCCCATTCAAAAGGTCCCCTTTAAACCGTTCTACTCCTTGCTGTGAGGCTCAGAAGGCAGCAGTTTCAAGCAGGGCCATTCCCTCCAATCCCTCTTGTGAGGGCACTGAAACTACTGGGAGGGGGGTGGGGGGGCCTTCGCTCTGCAGCCAGGAAAGCCAGCTCTGCTCTGAGAGCATTCTCTGCCGGTCAGTGCCAAGGCCTCTGCTCCTAGGTTAAGGGAGTTCAAGTGGGCAGCCTAATTAATGGATCTTCTTTGCCACGTTCCCAGCTGAGCCTTCCTGGTGGTCACAGCCTCCTCTTTGCTTTCCCCTTGAGGGGAACGTGACCCCAGGGGGTGGGGAAAGCCACACCCCCAAGCCCTGTTTCTGGCCGGGGAGAGGCGGGACTAGTCCTTTCAAGGCCGAGTTGGTCTCTGCTGGTCAACGGGCCCATCTGGGCCCGGGCCGACTTAGATTTCTCCAGCAAATCCTGTCCCTGGCCCAGGTCTTGCCAGAGGCAGCGACTTTAGGGTGGGCAGAGGCCGAGCTGCTTGGCAGACTTCAGCTGAGGGCTAGGCTTAGCAGGAAGTATGTGCATTCATTTACTCAAGGTGCTTTATAAATCAGAACCTGGCTCTTGATCCGGGGTCAAGAATGCAGAAACACAACAAACAAGTACAATCTCAAAACAGCCTATTGATTTTTGAAAAGTGTTCTTTGCATTATTCATACCAATTTTAATATGTCACTTTATGCATGCACACACACACACACAGACAGAGAGGCTAAACGACCTCATCAGTGGTCTTGGTGGTGCAGCCAAGAAGCCACGCAGGCTCTTTGCTGGGGATTTCTGTGGGATTCTGCAGTGGTGGCAGCCAGAGCTGGGCAGCCCCACAGCTTCCTTGTGCTGCCTGCCTAGAAGAAGGAGAAGGCAGTTTCTCCCTTTCCGGAGCTTCTGGCAAAGCAAGAGTTCCGTTGTGGCTTTGAGGGGGCACAGGATGCCCCCAAATGTTGCAGGGGGCAGAAATTGGTTGTGTAACTAAGGATATCTTGCTGTGAGAATTAGCACCACGGAAAGCATAGAATACTTTCCCAATGAAGAATGGACGAGGAAATTGCAATTTGAAGACATTCCCACCAGGAAAGGGTCCCTGCTTATGAAATGAATACCACTTCTGCTTTGCCTTCCATATCCCGAAGTTTCTCCCGAAGTCCAGTGGTGCCTAATATTTTTAACTAAAATTTATTACCCTGAGTCCTCTCCACTGCCTTTTATTCACTCTCAATTGCTTTTTTGGCATTGCTAACTAGGAAGTATCCATCGACTTAGGATAAGGTCTGTCTTGTGCCGGCGTCACCTTTTCTTTGGCTACCAAATTTCCTGCTTTGTCATGCTTTTCTTGTGAGTCAAATTCTTTACATTTACTCTCCTGGATGAATGCCAGGATTTCACCTTCGGGTGTTAAGAATTGCTAAGAGCCATCAGAACCTGTGTAAATTACAGCCACGCAGACAGCATGTTGAAAAATCAATAAGTAATGAAATCGTACTGCAGGGGAGCAGCCAAGAGAGCAATGGGTGGAAAAATTCTGAGGACTTGGTTTCATTTTGTCAAAGAGAAAAGAGGACGTTGTAGTGTACTGCAACAAAACTCCCCATTGGTCAGGGAAGAGATTGAAATGCAGCCGGGATCCCAAGAGGGATACTGCTGGTTCTCCCTTAAGATTCTTCTGCCTCCACTTAATTGGGCTCTGGCTGCTCATTTGCTTTGCCCATGAATGAGGTAATGCAATAGATTTCTGGCTCCAGGTCTTCCGGGTTGGGTATCCCTTTCCTTCTTCCATCATTTCCCCAATGGCTGGGAAGGATGACCAGAGTCCTTGCCTGGGAGGCAGGCTGCCTCTTCAGGTCCGTCAGCCGGGTGCAGAGAGCTGAGACCTCTGAGGGTGGGCAGAGTGTGCAGGGGAACTGGCTTGGTCTGCCATCGGGAGCGTGGCGCTAGCCAGGGCAGGACTGATTTGCTTGCATATTAGGAAGGACCTCCTCCATGTTCAAAGAGGACACCTAAGACATGAATTATGGGTTCCACGATCCAGCATTTGAAGCCACATAACTGGGAGAAGTGCTACCACCATGGCTGAGCTTGAAGTAGGGGTGTGGCCGGCTGGCCTTCCTGAACCCGCTTTTCTCCCCCTTTGCCAGCCTGACCTGATTACCAGGAGGACAAAGGAAACCTTGCTTGTTTGCTCACCTTGAAAGAAATGGCAGGGAAATCCAGCTAAAGAACTGGGGGGGAGGGGCAGTGTGTGGGAAGTGACATTTTTTCCTTTGGAGTTCCCAGTTTTGAAGAATTGCCATCAGAGATTTTCTGAATGAGTAAATGAGCCCCCCCACCTTTTGTTTGGCTTCTGCCCTCCTGGGGGTCATTGAGTAGCAGGATAACAATTAATTAGAGGCTGTTTAGAGGGGGCTTTGGCGATTGCCTCAGGCTGCTCTTTGGTGTGGCTCTTAGAAGCATGGAGACTTCCTCTCCCTGGGAAGAGCCCAGCCAGGTGACAGCTGGGTTCAGCCCAGCCTCCTCCCAGAGAGTTCTTGCTGCTATGTTTTATTTTATTTATTTATTTGATTTGTCAGTCACTTACAAGATAATAGTATAAGTAGAAACATAGTTATGAATACATGAAATGGATACATATAAGAAAAATAAAAAGGAACAATAGGACAGGGACGGTAGGCCCGTAGGTGCACTTATGCACACCTGCTACAGGCCTCTTAGGAAAGGGGTGAGGTCAATAGTAGACAGTCTGAGATTAAAGTTTTTGGGGTTTGGGGAAGAAACCACAGAGTCAGGTAGAGTATTCCAGACATTGACCACTCTGTTGCTGAAGTTGAATTTCCTGCAATCAAGTTTGGTGCGATTAACCTTGAGTTTGTATCTATTGTGTGCTCTTGTATTGTTATGGCTGAAGCTGAAGTATTCACTGACAGGACATTGCAATGTATGATTTTATATACTATACTTACATCGGATCGAAGGCGGCGTAGTTCTAGGTTTTCTAGGTCTAGAATATCAAGTCTGGTGGCATAAGGTATTCTGCAACGAGTAGAAGAGTGGAGAACTAATCTTGTGAAATATTTCTGGACTTTCTCAACTGTGTTAATATCAGATACGTAATGTGGGTTCCAGACTGATGAGCTGTATTCAAGTATTGGTCTAGCAAATGTTTTCTTTGCTCTAGTTAGTAGTGTGATACTACCAGAGAAAAAACTATGTAGGATTAGGTTAAGAACTCTTAATGCCTTTTTGGCTATGTAGTTACAGTGGGCTCTGGCACATAGATCATTAGAGATGAGTATTCCAAGGTCCTTGACAGAGTTTGGATCATCAACAAGGTCTTGACTATTCAGCTTGTATTTTATTTTCTGATTATTATTTTTTTTGCCAATATGTAAGATAGAGCATTTATTTGTTGAGATCTGAAGTTGCCATTTGTTTGACCATTCTGATACATAATCGAGGTCTTTTTGAAGGGTAGCAGTATTGTCTGTGGTGTTGAATAGCTTTACATAATCAGCGAAAAGAACGCAGTTACTCTTAATATGATCACAGAGGTCATTTATGTAGAGTATGAAGAGAGTTGGTCCTAGAACACTGCCTTGGGGGACACCACTGTTGACAGGTACAGAATTTGATAGGACACTCCCAATTTTGACCATTTGTTGTCTGTTTGACAGGAATGCTTCTATCTAGTTATGTAGGTGTCCAGAGATACCGTAAGATTTTAGTTTTAGGAGTAGTTTGTCGTGTACCACTCAATCAAAGGCTTTTCAGAAGTCTATGTAGATTGTGTCTATTGTTGTGCCCTGATCGAGTTGTGTAGTCCATATGAGTTGCAGATTACAGGATAGATTTTTTCTGAAATCAAATTGTTTATTAGAGAGTAGGTTGTTTGTTTCTAAGTGGAGGATAATGGATTGGTTAATAATTGATTCCATGATTTTACAGGTGATGCAACATAAAGAGATTGGTCTGTAATTTTCAAGTAGGCTGGGGTCTCCCTTTTTGAAGATGGGGATGACTGTGGCTTGTGACCATAGTTTTGGCAAGGAGCTGGTCCTGAAAGATTTTTCAAAGATTATGCTTAGTGGTTTAGCTATGGTAGTAGATAGCTTTTTTAAGAAGTAAGAACATATTCCGTCCAGTCCAATAGATAGAGTTTTAGATTGCGTAGTGCTTTTTCAACATTGTCTTCTGTAAAATCGATATGTATTAGATCATTGTAGTTGTCTGTGGTTCGACTAGGAAATATTGGGCGTGATCCATTGCTGTTTACAAATACTGAGCCAAAGAATGTGTTAAAGAGATTGGCTTTAATGGTGTCGTCATTGCAGCCTTTACCATTAGGTCCTATCAGGGGTGGGCTCGACCTTGAGTCTTTTAGTTTGTTGTTTACAAAATTGTAGAAAGCGCTGGTGGAATTGGTGCATAGAAGGTTTTCCTTTTGTTTAATGTGATAATTGGTGCATTCAGTCTTTATTTGGTGGCATAAATTTTTGTATCAGCTTTTGAAGTTGGCAACGTGACCAGATTTGTTTTTCCACCAAAGTGATCTCTTTTTGGATTGAAGCTTCCTTATTGTTATGGGTAATCTGTTTTTTCTGGTTTTGGGAGTTGTTATTGGTACATATAGTTTGATGACTCTTTTGACTTCAAGTAAAAATATGTTGTAATAGTCTTCAAGAGTATTGCATCCAGTGAATAGAAATTGCCAATCAAGGGATGAGAGATCGTTGACTATAAGATCATAATGGCCTTTTTTGTAGTTATAATTGGGGATCACGCCATTGTGATGATTTTTGTGTGGACGTATGTTGAGACAAAAGTAAATCATGTTGTGATCACTGTTGGAAAAGGGTTCTTTAATTTGTATTCCGTAAATTGAATTTAAACTATTGCAGAAGAGGAGATCGAGGCAGTTGTTAAGTCTAGTGTTGTTGGTTACTAGTTGTTCTAGTCCCAGATTTATTACAGCATTGTAGAAGGTTGCATGTATGGGTTCAGTTTTACATTCATTTAGGGTCCAGTTAATATGTGGTAGATTGAAGTAACCAAGAAAGATAAAAGCGTGTGGGCAGGATGTTGCCTATGTTAGTAGTGAATTTAGCTTGTTTACATGTTCGGTGTCATAGTCAGGGGCTCTGTAATGTAGTAAAAATTGAAATGTGATATTTAAGGACAGTTCACAGATGGTGGATCTTCCTGCTGGTAGCCCCAGGAACACGTCTCTTTTAATTTGGAGTGTCGCAGAATATGGCTGCTTATGTTACTTGGAGAACGCTAATGAAACAATCCCTGAAATATCGGCTGTTTCCCTTGTTCTGCCTTCATAAATATTATTATTATTATTATTATTATTATTATTATTATTATTATTATTATTATTATTATTATTATTATTATTATTATTATTATTTATATACCGCTCCTCTCCCGAAGGACTCGGAGCGGTGCACAGCCATACAATTAAAACATTAAATATATAAAAGTTAAAACTAAATTAAATTAAAGGCCCTGCCTGAAAACAATTAAAACCCCTCCCTTAAACCCTAAAATTTGATATATGGTCAGAGGCTTGAAAATGGGTAGCAAAGAATGGAATTGCCTTCAGAGACCCCTTTATTCTGGAGGGAGGGGAATGGCCCATATCTGTCACTCCAAATTATTATAGTTCTAACAAATCTCAGATCATCCTTCTGTACGTAAAGTCAGTTTGTTAAAATAGGGTTTATCTGGAAGGCCTTTGGTTGTTCAGAAGGCAGAGAGTTTTGAAGAGTCGGATGATTTAAGCTCGATCCACCTGAGAGCATCAGCCTTTAGATCAACCTACCTAATCCTCACCCCATCCCACCTCTGGAGCCCCCTTTCTCCTTTGAGAGTTCTGGCTGTTTAGGCTCTGGGAC
Organism: Bungarus multicinctus; assembly: GCA_023653725.1. Taxonomy (NCBI): domain Eukaryota; kingdom Metazoa; phylum Chordata; class Lepidosauria; order Squamata; family Elapidae; genus Bungarus; species Bungarus multicinctus. The sequence continues at coordinate 247,074 of CM042839.1, read as the reverse complement.
AAAAGCTCGCTTGGGAAGGGCTGGGGAGTTCGGCTGCAATTGTCCCTGTTTTCTGCCCCCAGCTGCTTAAGTAGAAAAGATTTCCACGCCAGGATTTCCCTGAGTCAGTTTTAAAACTGGCAGAGCTCTGGTGGGAACCGGCCAGTTGTGTGTCTGGGAGAGAGAAAAACTCTGGGCTCTTTTGAAGGACCAGCTCTCCTTCACAGGCGGTTGTGCTCTTCCCAGTGTTGCTCCGGGGGCTTCCCTGGGTTGGTTTTTAGACAGGCCAGGGAGCTTGTCCCTCCCCCCTCCTCTTTCTACGATTTGTTAAGATTGCGGTGTGGTGGACAGCTTGACTTGGAAGTTGCAACATCAGCGAAGAATAGCTTAAATCCAGTGACAGGTATTTCCAGAAAAGCAGAGTGTATCCTGTGAATTCAAAGATGCTTATGTTAAATCTAGCAAAGGTTAGGCTGGAGGACAACTGAAAAAACTGACCGTCACTGACATCCCAAACAATGAATGCAATGGCCGGCTGGACTCCCTGGGAGAGCAGCTCTGCCTCCTCCGGGGATGCGAAGGGTCCTGCTGGCCATGGGCCCTGGGAAATATTTCCGTGCACAAAGGCAAACAGATGTGTCCCACAGGAGGCCAAAAGCTCAGAAGGCTGAACCTCTGGTCCCAGTGGCTGACCCAGGTAGGATCCTCCCATATTCCAAGGGACCCACAAAGCTACTCTAGCTAGCAGGGGCACCTGGGGTCTGCCAGGAGCAGGCAGGAGGCTGCCTCTGTGGGTGGGGGTATCTAGATACTTTTCTTTTTCCTTCTCCAACTGAGAGCAAGCGAGGCACCCCTTACTTGGTAGGAGAGCGGCCAGGTTAGCCTCCTGTGCCCAAGGGGTCCCCACTGACAGGGCAATGACGGGTTGGCAGAAGGAGGGCAACGAAGGGGTCAGCATTGGATTTCTGTCCCTCCTGCTGAGGGAAGAGGAAGAGCGGCAGCAGCACAGGGAATTCCTGGGGGCCGGCTCCCCAGTTGACAGGAACTGCCCAGCATGCCCAGCTGGGCCTTCCACGCCACGGTCCAAAGTTTGCGTTTGCTTTTAAAATGCCATCTCCTAAAACTGGCCCCTAACAAAGAGCTTTGTCTTTTTTCCTTTGTGAAAAGTTGACTTGCAGGGCTTGGAGATGGACTTCAGCTGGGGCGAGCACCAAAGTCACCAGCCGTTCATCGGGGAGGAAGAAAGGTGAAGCGAGGTTTTCCAGTGCTTGGAGTAAGGGGAGCCCTCCATGGAGGCAAGAAGAAAGGAAACGGGAGAGATACTCGCTGAAGACTCCAGCAGGTTAATTCAGTAGGGAACTTGGTTTCCAGTTTGATGTCTGACATTCTGTGACATGGCTCGACTTGCAAGGCGACTGGCATGAGATTAAGTATGTGTAAATCTTTGAGAGCCCATTAAGCCCACAAAAGACTCCTGGTTAGAAACCCTCTTCTCAGCTCTGTCCGTGACCTCCTCTCTCTGGCGTAGTCACAGCACACCTGCCTGTGTTTCACGTGATCACAGAATCGACCCCACTGCCTGGAGCTGCCTAACACCTGGAGTCCTGAGCTGGCCCCATAGCCATTTCAGAGAACCTGTTGGGTGAACCCAACCAATGCAGCAACTCCCAGAGCCATCTCTGCCTCCTCTTGCTGGCTCCTTTTCAGTTTGTTGAAGTCAGTTAAGTCTCTAAATCTCTCCTCTAGGTCTTCTCTCAAGTCAGCTTCCCTGTTTGTGGTTACTGTGGTGATTTCTCTGTCTTTTGTTTTTGAAAGTTGTACAGATACCTATCTCTCAAGTGTTTTTGAACAAAATTCAAAAATTTAAAACTATTAAAATAATACCCAATTTATTGATTCTTAATTAAAAATAGCCTTCTAGCACGACTAAATGAATCCCCAAATGGGTCTCTGCTCAGGACCCCTTGCCCTGGATGGCAGACCCCAGCCTCTTCTTTCCTCCTAAAGTACAAGAAGGACCTTCAGTAGCCCCTTTTCTGACCAGCACATTTTATTCCAGGGGTCCCTTCTCACAATATTCTTTAAAACTTTAACAAATTTCTTTTGTAAATCCAATAAATGAAAGTTATCCAGGTCACTCTTTTGGTTTATTACTTGCATATCCCTTTTAATTACTACAACCTCAGATGGTTTCATTTGCATATCCATATTATTCTTGTAATGTGTCATTTTTAAATCCGGTTTCAAATCAGTCTTAAACTTGTTCCTCCTCTTTCATAAGAACTTTTAAAGAATCTGTCTATAATGGCAGACACTCTTGACAATATCTTCCGGGTGAATTGTTCACTTAAATAAAATTTAAGTGTTCTTTTCCTTTAATTGTAAGTTTTAATTCCTTTTGGTTCCCTCTGGTGTGTAAGCTTCAGGATTCTACCTATCATGCCTTTTTTAAGTAATCAAAACAACAGCATTTTCCCGCAGGAAAGAGTCGTAATGTCAAAATCTTATTTTAAATCATTCTGGATTCTTAAATCTATTTGTAACTTTCCAAAATTAATATTTTTATTTTTTTAAAGTCTTTAAACTTTAAAACTCATTGATCTAAAGGTTCCTAATAACCAAAAAGCAGCTAACAATCATTTTTTGAAAGTGGTTAGAAGAACAACTTTGGGACCTGAGTGTCCTTTTTGGAAGGCGTGGATCTTGGTTTGAGGCAGAAATGGCCACTCGCTTGTCCCCTGGGGACTGCGGCCTTGCAGCTCCTCACGAGGAACAACTCCCTCGAGCCCCCTCCGTATCAAAAGAGGGATTATCCATGAGCTGCTCCACTCACCAGTCTTCCTCCCAGCAGAGGAGCCAACTTCTGTCCCAGGTGTGCCGGGTGGCATTCCCATGGCAGTGACTGTCCCGAGGGAACCTGGGTCATGGCCTGGGCTTTTCAAAGGACTCTCCTTCCACACTGCTGTGTCCTGCTGTTCTTGGATTGCTCGTCTATTTAAGCCTTTTTCTTTCAACGTCACACAAGAAGAATTGGGCTTCATTTGCTTAGTCTGCATTCTTTTTAGTTTCAAGGGTAGCAGGAAGAAATCTCACTGGCCAGAGAGCCAGTCATGGACAGACTGTGAGGAAATAAATAGAGGATTGCTGAAAAAGAGCCTGATCAGAGAGCAGAGCCCCAAAGTCCTTTTAAAAAGAGCAGCTTCCAAAAATACAAACAGCAGAGAAAACTGTTGCTTTTAGGCCCTGATGAAGGGACAGGAACAAAGATGTTTCCTGCTGGCCAGCCTTGAGGAGACCCGGCCTTGCTCCAGGCCCTGGCTGGAGGTTGCCTTCCAGTACTGCCTGAACCGGGAGGGTGGGTGGGCATCATGAGAGGAGCTCCCGGTGGCATTAGGGTACTACCTGGGGCACCACACTCGATAGTCCAGCCATGCTTTGTCCTCCTGCCATGCCCTTTGTGCTGCATGCAGCTTAGAAAGGGGATCGAGGTCTGGCGCTGCGTTCCACCTTCCTCTTGGCTTACCAAATCTTCAGCCAATGTCATTTTTCTCCCTTCCTGCCCTTCTTCCTTTGAGGACATCAAGTAGCCTGACCAGCCAGGCTGACGATGTCGCGAGGGAGAATGCCCAAATTGGTTTGGTCCAAGAGGGCAAATGTTTTCAATTCTAATTTATCCTGAACCTTTTGGGAATAAAAAGTAGCTGAACTGGTGCCAGTGGAGCTGGAAGCCCTTATCTGTGGGGACTGAACTGGTGGAGAAGCTGCAGGAATAAATCAGAGGGTCTGGGAATGAGGCACCACAGCTCTTTCCTCTAAAGAGAATGCAGTCAGGTAGAATGGGCATCCCTGGGTTTTGGATGCCTTTGTTTTTCGTTTTCCCATCCTCTTTCCAGTCCTGTCGACTCCAGCTGTCACTGTCTCTGCTGCTGCTCTTCGGTAGAAAAGCTCTGGCCTCAAGGACCGCTGACTTTTCCCAGCCCAGGGGATCAGGGCAAGGGCAAACCTTTGCCAAGGAAGCATTGGCCAGGAAGAAATGGTGCCCTGCATGTGTCCCTGGCTGCAGGCTGGCTCAGCCCTGAATCTTTCTGGGCTCCACCAATGCCCAGTACATGCTGGTTAGCTCACTCCTGAAATGGAGGGGAAACTGTTATCGTGCCCCCCCCCCTAAAAAAAATCTGGTTAGCAGCTGTCCAAGTAGGCAGCCCTGACTTTTGATGCCCGAGTCCCCCAGCAAAAGCCGTTTCCTCTTCTCCGCTTGTCAGGGCCGCTCCCTTCCTATTGGCACCTTTTAGCTCAGATCAATACTGAGCACTGCATAACAGCTCAGGCATGGCTGCTTTGCTTTGCATCGATCAGACCTGTTTCCAACAGGTAGCAAGAGGCTCCACAAGGCGATGCCTGCAACGACTCCAGGCTAGTCCATGACCCAGGGTGGGAGGAGGCTCCGGGTCCCCATTTGGAGAGACCCTCGGGCCCTGAAGGACCGTATTCCCTGGCTCCACTTCTGCAGCATACGTGCAGCCTGCAGGGTGTGAGATGCAAGCCACAGCACCCTGCCCTTTCTAGCATTGCTCCCCCCCCCTCCTCCCCCACCCAAAATGGGCATCCTGCCATTCAGGCCAAGCGAGGAGGCTGCTGCGGCGAGCCGAGGCAGGAGCCTTCCAAGCACAGCCTACTGAAGAAGGCCCCCTCTTCACCTTTCACTCGTCCATGGATGGTTCTGCTTTCAGAGCAAAGGAGCTCAGGGAGGAATGAGACTGCAGCAAAATTGCCCAAGATGCGCTTATTGCTTAGGAGGCTGGATGCCAAGTTCCCAAAAGGAGCTAATCCAGGTGTAACAAGGCCTCCAGAACAGTTGCTGCTCTGGTGTTGGCTTTGGGGCCCATCACGAAGGGGAGCTTGGGAGGAACTGCTTCTCTCACGTTGTCTGGCACTGAGTCCAACCACAGAGCCTCTAACCGGCATCAGACTTCGTGATGGGACTGGTCCCCCTGGTGAGTTGTGATCCGTTGAGCCTTGGAGCACATCACAAGCAAAACCTTAACTGAGCAATGGGGACCTAGATCTCTGCTGCCCAAATCCAGGGGGCCACAAGAGGGCAGCAAAGAGGTTCAAAAGGTGCAGCTCTTGTGTAATTCCCCCCCTGCCCCCCCTTCCCAGAGTTGAGCAGGCTGGCTCAATTTTTTTCACCCATCACCACCCTTGTGTCCTTTTAGGGCAAGCAACATCCTTCAGAGTGCAGAAGGAAGATGAGTAAATGAAAGGCAGGGCATAAGAGAAAAGGCAGGAAAAATAGCTTACTGCCCCTCTCTCTCTCCATGCCTTTCCCTCTGTTTCCACAGATCCCCCCACAGGACATAAAACGAATGCCTATGTCCAGTCCAGGCTGCGCCTGAGGGTGAGAATCATGACGGACGCAAGAAGATTTGGCTTCCCATCTGACCCCTCTAGAGCTATTCGTAGGACAATCCAGAGCACCCGGGGGGTGGGGGGCAGTTGCTCCCAGGAACTTTAGGAAGCAAAAGGAGTTGCTCTCCTTGAGGTGCCAAGGGTTCTGAGTCCTAGAAAGAAGCTGAACCACTCAGCTGACTTTTAGTGGGCTCTTTTTTATTTTTTATTTATTAATCTCTTCTCACAGTAGCTCATGCAAACCTCCTCGCAAGTAGTCTCTCCTTTGCTAACATTCAGGTGCAGGACAGGGGGAAATGGTTTTGCAGGAAGCCCAATTCCATTTGGCCAGAAGAGCAGGGCGGGCGGTTCCACAGTGTTGCCTGGAAGCAGTGAGGTGACCAGCAACCGGGGAGACTCCAGGTTGGAGGGTGGGGCTTGGTAGGCTGAATGGCTCTTCCAGATCCTCAGTTCTCTGAAGGAAACCATTTTTTCTCCTCTTCTAAAAAGGAGCAAATAATCTGCCTCTCGGTCAGCCATGCCAATGCATTTCATGCTTAAAAACAAGAGAGGAATTTTGAAACAGTCCTTTGCGAGAGCTGGAGCAGTTGAAGGCAAGACCCTCTTTCCTTGAGCTTCTGTCGACCTGAGAGTATAGGAGGGACAACAAGCCAACACTGAGAAAGCCTGCATTACAATGACACTTCATTCTTCATCCTTTCTATAAAGTGGCTAATTGATATCCATGGAGACTGTTCTCATAGAAATAAGCCTCTGCATTTACTGGGCTTGAGACAGCTATCCCTGCAGTTATTTGCATGACATACCAGTCAACTATTTTTTAGCATAACACCTTGTGCAAATCTAGCCAATATGGTAAATTTACTGTTTGTGTAACATGAACCCAGAAAATTCAGTTACTGAGCAAACTATGGATCAGTGTGCCGTGTCAATGTCCCTTTTATCTTTCTCTTGCCTTGGGAGAGCTACCAGATTAGAGCTGCAAAATTTTAGATTTCCTACTAGATGGCAGCAAACAATGCTGTTTTAATCTCTTATCTGCCATCTAAGGTTGTGTCAGTTTTTGCAGCCCTTACTTCAAATTGACACCTGCCAGTTTCTCCAAGCTACCGTGTTTTGCCAGACTTGCATAGGATCTATTCCAATGGAAGCACCTTTTAGCGGGGAGGGGTTTCTAAGCCACCAAGTCTTTAAGAATTAGAGCAACATATAGGCTGTGGTACAGATGGGCAGATAGAAATACATACATACATACATACATACATACAAACATACATACATACATAAACACACACACACAAATGTACATACCAGTACCATTTGCAATGATGAGGCACATTCCAAAGTTATAAAATGTATGGACATATGAGCACAAGTTTTCATAATATTTATAAATGAAGATTTATTTATACAGATCGATACTCTAATAATGGCAATTTGAATATAAATACATTTCACCCCACTTGTTTGCCCTTCTAGATAGATCAGACCAGACAATAACACCACAAAGACCAAAAGGACACGTTATGGAGAATAGAGCTAGAGGGTTTTTAGTCCAGCACGCCTGCCTGAGCAGGAGAACTTATACCATTTCTGACAAGTGGCTGTCCAGCCTTTTCTCAAAAATCCTCCAGTGATGAAGCACTCACAACTTCTGACAGCGAGCTCTTCCACTGGTTAATTGTCCACACAATAGTCAGCAATTAGATATTATTTATTTACCAATAAAATGTGCGTGCTGTCCAACTCTTGGTTACTCCAGGTAGCTCACAGCCACTAAAACACCAGGAACACAGGGAATAGCAATGAAATGAGTGCTGGGAGGGACGAAATGAAAAGAGGCTCCCCCCCCGGCCAAAAGCCAGCTCTTATAGGGCCTGGGGGGGGAGGGGGGGGGCGTCACGAGGCACTGGATGCGATCGAGACCTTTTGTTGGCTCCTGTCTGAGCAACTGGAATGCTGATCCGGGCCTCCTTCGGTTGGATCAGGAGGCTTTTGCTGAAAGATCCGCTCTGATTCCCAGCCATTTTCCAAACTCATTGATAGGGCATTGGTTTTAAGCCTCCCAATGTTCTGGGCCCGCTAAGCGACCTTCGTGCACTTGGCATGGATCCTGGCAGATCAAGAGGTCCAGGAGTTCTGATGAAGGTGCTCGCTTAGTCAGGAGCTTGGAAAGGCTCCCTGTGCATCTCTCCCAGGTGTGGGATGAGTTTGCCTCCACCACACCCTCCACTGAGGTGCTCTATCTCAATAGTCTGTGGGGAGAAAAGCAGGATACAACTCAAGACCACAAATAGACACCAATGTTTAAAGGAATGAATGCATGCAGCCCTAACGCCGATGGCTTGCACCTGTGGTATTGCCTTGTTTGACTGGAATGCATCCCTTCCTTGAGGGTGGAGAAGCACTGGGGTGCCCCTGGACAAGGGAAGTCCTGAGCTGCCTGCCTGGGTGGCATGGAGCTGACGTCTCCCTTTTCCTTCCAGGATGAGATGCTTGTAGAACACCTCCATGGAGCGGCACACGAGCAGCAGGCAGGACGTGCCAGACAGTCACATGCAGAAAGAAGGAGACCCCCACTTTTACACGAACCAAAATTTGCTTTGAAACAAACCAAGGATTTATCTGACCAAACTCTTCAGAAATACACCAAAGAGCCAATCTACGGAAAGCAACTACTCACCTCTCCTGATGCCTCTGGACCTGCCGTCTGGATCTCAAACGGACACGAGGCAGAGGACGAGCCAGGTGTGGAAGGGCAAGTCTTTGGGATCAGGATCAGGTAGGGATCCTTCTTGGGCCATTTTCATGATTTCTTGCCCAGTTGATTCTGGATTGTATCCTTTCTGTTGTGGGGGCCATGGTTATAGATGGGCAGGTACAATACAGGTAGTTCTCCACCATTCAGAGTTACAACAGTAGCACTGGGAAAAGTGACTTATGGCCATTTTCATACTTACGACCATTGCAGCATTCCCCATGATCACGGGATCAAAATTCAACAGGCACGTTGCAGCATCTCTTGGTCAAGTCATCCCCTTTTGCGACCATCCTTCAAGCAAAGTCAATGGGGAACTCAGATTCACTTAACCAGGCTACTAACTTAATAACTGCAGTGAATAACTGGCAAGGAAGGTCATACAATGGGACAAAATTCGCTTCTCTTGCTGAAACAATATAAACTTGGGGCTCAGTTGAAGGCTGCCTAGGCCAGAGGAAGCCCCCATCCACAGCCACAGCCTGAGCTGCTGCTGTGTGGCCTCCTGATCCTTGGCAGGGTTGCCATTGGGAGACCTGTGAGTGTCCCAGGCTGGCTGGGAGCCCCCTGCATACCTCTTGGGTGTCCCTTTCAATGCAGCCTCCCGTTCCTCTGGACGGCTGGTGCCTCAGCTAGAGGGGGGGCGTTGGTCAGTAGTGGGTGTGCAGAATGAGGATGTTTGATCATCTATGGAGAGAAGCTGCATGAGGGCAACTTGTACAAGGAAGAGCAGCCGGAGAGGGAGGTGGCCTGGCTGAACAGCCCCATTCCTCTGGGGACACAGTCTGTTCTCTCACATTCACCCAGAAAGGCCCTTCCCCGCTCCAGTGTTCCAGGCAGGGGGTACCTGCTCCAGAGTTGCTGAGATTTTCACTTAACTCTCCTACCGATCATGGTGTGCACAATTCGGCTGCTTCCATGTGAATGGGACTCTGGGAGACACCGGCCTTTTCCTGCCTGCAGGTGGCGGATTCTCCTGCGAAGGAACCACCCACAAGTGCCCTTGGGCAGCTCTCCCTGGCGCCACCAGGAGACCTGCATCTGCCAGGGCAGGGGCATCATTTCAGGCTGCCAGTGGGGTACAGGGTAGCCCCTTTTTGGACTTCAAAGGCCTGTCCCTACAAGGCCGACCAATCGCTCTCTAGGAGTAGTCAGAGTCCAACGTGAGAGACTCTGGCATCCTCGGCAAGGCCACCCGAGGTGGGCACAAGCATGAGAGGCCTCCAGATCCCCTCCCCTTTCAAAGAACAGCCCTCTCCTCAGCAGGGGGGATCACTTCCCTCTTGGAGTCTCTCCCTTAAGGGGCATATTTAGATTGTGGCCCAGGAAAGATGCCCCAGTCAAAGTGGCGGCCCACAGGTCAGCCAGATGGGTCAAGTGCAGGCCACACCCAGCCCGGCTCTGCAAAGGGAGAAGACACCGTGATATGACACGTGGCGGAAGGTGAGGCCTTATCGGACAGGCCCTTTGGCTGCCGAGGGCTACGTCGGAATACGGCAGCTTTAAGGCTCTGCTTCTGCAGGGCTCTACGCATGGACCTGCTGCTTGGAGGCCCCCTCGGGTCTGCATCAAAACGATCAGCACCTGATCCATGTGCTCTGATCCCCGTGGAAATGCCTGTGCGCAAGACTTCCTCAGGAGCCACACTTGCACGGGAGAACCGTCTGGCCCGAGAATGACCCCAATACCGACAGCATTAGAGACCCCCTTGCAGACACTCCCCCCCCCCCCAGTGAGAGGCCCAGCAAGTCCTGGATGCTGGCACTCGCTTGCTGGGCAGGTTCTGCCAGGAGTAACATCTTGTGTCCAGTCAAACAATGGATCCCCTGGCTGAGAAGGGCTGGGAAGTTTCCAGGGACACCTGACAGCTGCTCTGTCTGCAAGAGCACCCAACCTCTTTGCCATCCTGTCCCTCTCAAGAGGAAAGAACCGTTTGTCTCCAGGGCAGGTCCCTGCCAGCCCGAGTGGGCCCAAACAGCTGGAGCCCCAAGTGCCGTTCACCGCCCATTGCCCAACCACCTGTACTCCTTCTCTATTGGAGCAAGATGCCTGCCCCGCCCCCTCCAGGTGGCTGTCTGGGCAGGGCTGCTGTAGCATCCACAGCAGACCCACAGGGCTCCTTCTGCTGCATTGCCCAGAGAGCCAAGCACAAAGCCAGTTCCTGCTCAGGCCAGGAGTCCAGAACTGAGGCCTTTCCAAGTTGGTGGAGATCCTGTAGCCAGGAGAGCAGGAGGGGGACAGGAGAGGAAGGGGAAGCCTTCCCAGATATGCTGTCCTTGAAGGCAAAACCAAGGTTGCACAGAAAAACAAAGAACAATTATAGGGATGGCTACAGTTTTCTTCATACTTGGAGGCCAAAAGAAAGCTGTGTGGAGAATATGAAATCTTTCATACTTGTAAAGGCAGGATTGTGTGCGGTTTACTTAGGTAGTAGAGGAGCCCCCCCCCCCCCCCGAGTCTAAGACAACCACCGTCTTCCTACTACCAACACCCTTATTTTGTGGCTAAAGGACCCCAAGCCACCTTGGAGTTGTAATGCTCCCTGTATGATTTGGGATTGAAAATTCTGGATGCATTGGGATCATGAAGCAATGTTCAAGTGTTTTGAACCAGGCACTGACTAAACCAGGATAAAAACAAATACAGTAATTTGTATACCTTTTAGCAACTCCTGGAAGGCCCAGCTGGCTGTGCAGATGATCTATAAAATTTGGAATATAGAAGATTTCCATTTTCTGCTTTTATGGCAGTAGAGACATTAAATTTGCAGACTGTATGAACTTGCAGGTCCCATGAGCAGTGAAAAGGTTTCTCTTTTGTCACGGTTGTGGTGAGCACTATAAAATATACAATGTAAGGATGCCACAGATACATTAAACAACATCATTTCTTAGCATAATTCAAAATCCCAGCGTTAAGCAAAACATACAGTACTATGAAACCGGAGCCTTTATTTTTTTTGGGTTCCAATGATGGATGAATGCCAAACCTGGCTGAAGCTCCATTTGTTTAGGTGAAGATTTTCTCACTCCAGTTTGTGTCCTGCTTATAGATGTATAAATGCATTCACAGCCGTTGTAATCGGATGCTTTCCCGGGAGTATTTTCTTCTTAAACTCTGGGGAAGTCTCTTGGTGGTGCCCGCCCGCCCCCAGGGGCTGTCACACGAATACCCGTCCATTCTCCATTCCTCCCTGGGCTTCGTTCTCTGCTCCCCCCTCCCCCCCATTGTGGCGGTTGCAAACTGAATTGTCTGCTTTCAAGCTGCCTGGATGGGCTGCTGCTCCATGAGGAGCCGGCAGGAACAGCATACAGATTTTGCCCAACAAAGCTCGGGCACCGCATTCTTTTCCAGGAAGAAACCTGAAAAGTCCTTGGACTAAAATGGACAAACAGCTTCTCAGCACTCCCAAGGAAGGAGCAGTTCTAAACCCAAAAGTACTGGTGGAGTAGCTAGGGAGCATGCGGTGATGTGCTGGCTCAGGCCCTGGCAGGATGAAAACCTTCCAGGCAATACAGCAGATTGTTTCCTTCGCTTAAGGCAGGGGGAGAACTTGCTAAAACGGCCATCAGTCAATCTGAGACAGCTTCTTCCTTCCATTTTCTTCCCTTCCCTCCCTCTTTTTTCCTTCCTTCCTTCCTTCCTTCCTTCCTTCCCTGATGGAGCTGGTTAAGGCAGTCAGGCAGAGCCATTCAGTCAGATCTTCCTTGCTGCTGCAGCAGATTCCTCCCCACCTCCCTCTGAACCCCGTCATTCTTTCCCAAAGCCCTTCAAGGTAGCCAAGGCACACTGGAGGAAGCCACTCTCACCACGGCTCCTGCAGAATCCTTTTTTCTGGCATCCAAAGGGGCCTGTGCTTAGAGGGACGAAGGAAGTTTGGATGGTTGGGGTTTTAGAGGCAGCCCCCCCAGTGCTTCTCCCAAGAGGCTTGCAAGCAGGGGGCAAAGAGATCCTTCAAAGCTCCCCCTTCCTGCCTGTGACATTCCTTCATTGTCTTCATCTGTTCTGGAGTAGATTAAAATACACCCCACTTGCCTGGTAGCCTTTGAGGAGGGGAGGGACATGCATCAAGAGTCCGTGGCTCCCTTGAGTTTCTCCCAGTGTGTTCAGAGTGGATCTGCTGCCCCTTCATTTTGTATAAAATTTGGATGAGGTGCAATTCAGAAGAACTAAAATGCACTTTATTAAGCAGTAATTTGATAATTCTAAGAATGTAACTGTGCTTCAGCCTGTATTTCAGCTTTAGATAGAAGGCTGAACTTGGCTTGTGGTGTTGATTTAAAAATTAACTCAAACATTCTTAGCATCGATGACTATATTTATTAGAATAAAATGAAGTTGACACCAATACGCTAATCTAAGGCAGTTGCTCTGAATCAGCAGGAGCTGAACACCAGAGTCCCAGTCAGCATTGTTGCTGAGAAGTCAGTTGCAAGTCATTTATACTTGTAAATTATTAAAACAACAACAAGGTTAATTAAACAGAGTCTGATGACCACAAGGGCTTGGCGTGAAATTTGGAAAAGAAATTTAGTCCTTAGTAGGAAGTTAAAAGGCACGGAGCAGAGGGGACCACCCCACCCCCCCCGCTGGATGAGCTCTACTCCCGGCTTGCCCGCGAAGGGGCTGCGTTGGGCTGGCGGTCGCGCCCCTCCGGCTCTTTCAGGCGGCTGCCTCTGAAGCGCGTCCTCCTCCGGGCTGGCTCGCCGAGCAGCGGGCAAAGGCTACTCACTCGGGCTGACCACGGGGGCGTTTCCGCGGCTCCTCCGTCCCCATCCCGGAGGCCCATCGGCCGGCACGAGCCGCCGACCGCTGCGAGAGGCCGGGCGCACCCTCCCCCTCCGAACCCAACCGGCAGAGGAAGCCACGTACCCAGAGCTGCTTCTCCCAGGAAGAGCCCAGCTTCTCGCGGGGAAGAGTCGCCGAGGCAACCGGGCCAAGGACGCGGCCGCCCGCGAGCTCTTCAGCGCCGGCCGGGCAGCGCGAGTTTCAGGCCATTCCGGCCCGCCGTCCCCCGCTCCTTTCGGCCGGGGCCGCCCGCGATCCGTCTCGCTGTCCGCGGCTCGGATCTTCGGGGCTGCGGGCGTCTTGCTAGCCCCTGGCAGCTCAAGCGCTTCCCGACTGCAGCGCGGCCGGGCTGGGCGCGGCCAGCACTGGGCCCCTCGGGCGGGGGCTCCGTCCGCAGAGCCTCCCCCGGCCGCCACTCCTCCCGGTCCCCAGCCGACCTCCGGCCGCCCCTCGCCGGGCCTTCCCGCCGCTCTCCCGGCCATGTCCGAGCGGCGCCGCGTCGCAGGGGACTTGAGCCCGATCTTCCGGAAGAAGGTGCCGCCGCCGGGCCGGCTGCCTTGCCCGCGCCGAGGACGCCCGGCGGAAGCCATTCCAGGATAGCCATGACGTTACCGTTGGAAGCCGGAGCCGGATCAGGGCCGCGTCCGGGCGAGCCTCTTCCCGCCGAGCCCCAACTTCCCCGGCAACTTCCCCATCCGGCTCCAGCCGCGGCGGCGGCGGCCAGAAAAGGGCTGGAATGCGCGGGGCGAGGCGGGAGTGCGGCCCCCCCGCCCTCGCCCGCCCGCGCTCCCCCTCCCTCCCTCCTTCCCCCGCCCGCCGCCTGGGCTGAATCTTATTGATCCAGAAGGTGGCTAATTAGCCCTTCCCGTCGTGCCTGGGTAATGAGGCACATGCGCACTGCACTAATCAGCCATTTTTTGCAGGAAACTAATTAGCAGAATAAAGATCCAAAGAGTTTTTTTCCTCCCCAATCAGCAGATCTGAACGCGGCGCTTCCTGCTCCGGCCGCCCCGCCGTCCGGCTCCCGCCCGCCCGGGCCCCCGGCCGCCTCGCTCCGGGGCGCCGCCGCTCCCGGCGACGATGCTGCTGCTGCTACTGCTGGGCAGCGGCGGCGGCGGCGGCGGCGGCGGGGGAAGCAGCGGCCCCGGCGGCGCAAGTGGAAGCGGCTCCCGCCCGGCTCCGGCCGCCGCGCCTGCTCCGCGCCTCTCCTCCGCCTCGTCTCGCCGCCGCCGCCGCCGCCTGTCCGGGCTGCAGCTCGGAGCCCGCCGCGCCCGCAGCCTTCATGGGATCCGTCGCCCCCCCGCCCGGGATTAGCCGTCTCGCCGGAGCTATCGCAGCAGGAGGGGCCGAGGAGGAAGAAGAGGAGGACGGACGAAGGAGGAGGGAAGCCGCCGCCGCCGCGTAAGTGGCAACTTCACTGCGCCCCGCCCGGGCTGCTTTGCATGGGGTAGCCCGGCCCCTTCTCGCCGGATCGGGGCCGCTGCTCCCATCCCCCCCGCGGCGGAAACTTTGGGCGCCTCTCGCCGCGGGCAGGTGCTGCGGACAGCCCAGGCCGGACCGGTCGACCGGCGGGCAGTCCGGAGCGGGAGCGCCTCGGGGCCCAACGATCGCGGCCGCATTGATCGGCCCATCTCCTTAATCGATCTGGCAGCCGCGGAAGCCGCCGGGCCGCGGCTGCTCCTGATCGGCGGCCTCCTTGTGCTCGGGCCCGGCTCGAGCCGCCTCTCCCCGCCCTCGGGGGCTGCCCCTCCGGAGCCCCGGCCCTCCGCAAGGCGACCAGAGAGCCCGGCGGGAGCCGCCGCCAGCCCGTCGCTTGGGGCCGACTTGGCCGTTTCGGGCCGCTCTCCGGCCGAGGCCAGATGGGCCCGAGCTAAGCGCGGCTCCCGCTCGGCCGGGCGACTGAGGCTCCCCGGACTGGAAGGTCCCGCCTGCGCTGCAGCGGCCGCGGTTTGTCCCCAGCCACGGCGGTCCCGCATCGCTCCGGAAACCGCGAAGTTGAGCCCCGCCGCTTCCCGGCGGCGGCGGGCCCAAAGTTCGCCCGGAAGGAATTCCGCCCGTCTCCCTGCCCGGGCTCCAGCGGGCTTCGGGCGGCCGCCGCGGCGGGCACCTCTGGCCAGCCTCGCCGATCGCTGCGAGCCACACATTTTCCGCCGGCCGTTCCGCGCCCGAGCTGCAGTTGGAGTTTCTCCACAAGAGGCTGCCGGGCTGTTGGTGGCTAAGCCTTGCCCGGCAGGAGAGTGATTGCCAGTCTCCACAGCCGCCGCAGAGGCCTCGGGCGGCCGGGCGAGCAGCCTTGTCGCGGTCCGAGCTGCCCGGGGCCGCTCCGCCACGAACAGCGGACGGCTCCGCCAGACTTCTGCCCGGGGACTCTCGTGCGAAGGCGGCTTAGGGACCCCACCGTTTAGCCGCATGAAAAAGCCCCGTTCCGGCCGTGGGGCGCCCCGCCTGCCTTGCGGCGAGGGAGACTCGGAGCCGGGATCTCCCGAGCGGCAGGGCGACGGGAGGGCAGCTGCGGGCGAGCGACCGCCGGCCGGAGCCTTCGCCTTCTGCAGAGGCCTCGCCCGCCTGCCCGTCCCCGGGTCGGCTCTCGTCAAGGCGGTGTCAGGATTCTTTGCGCTGGGTCAGCGTAGGCCGAGGGATTTCTGCGTCCGCGGGGCTCGAGCAGGCCTTGCGGGCGCCGCCTCCTTGGCCGCCGCCGGGGAGCGAGGCCTGCTACAGACCGGGGCTTCCGCGTCAGGAGGCGTTAATGTCCCTTTGATGCCCCGCGCCTGGCCTTGTTTTTAGTGTCCTTTCCCCCCTTCCTCTGGAAACTTCGAGGGCCACTTCAATGCAGTTGCCGTCCCAGGGCAGCCTCCGGGCTCCTGCGGCGGACAGAGGCCGCTGCCCTCCCGCCGCTCCACCAGCCTGACTCCCAGTTTCTAACCGACCCACCCCCCCTTCTTGCATCCTTTTCTCCCTTGTGGGCCAGCTGACTTGCCTTGCCCAGCAGCCTCCGGTCCCAGCCCTTGCGCAGGTGAGCCCCGGTGGGTGGGAGGGAAGGAGAAGCAGCCCCTGCTGGGGGTGGGCTTTGAGAAGGACCTGGGGTGGCCGAAGCCAGAGGAGGCTGGAGAGCTGAGCTGAGCCCTTTCCTGGCCTTTGAAAGGCCTATTTCTCCCTGGCTCTCCCCCTCCCCCTCCCGCAGGTGCCATTCTGAGGAGTGGGGTGTGTGTGTGTGTGCAGTGGCTATGGAACGAATTCTATTTCAGGAATGGGAAGCCACCTTTCCAGAGCAAGTCCCTGGATCAGGCTGGGGTCCTTGCCGGATCCTGCCCTGCCCTTTCCTCCAGGGAATGTCTAGCCAGAACAGGCTGCCTCTTGCCTTGGCTTGGGGGAGTGGATGGCACCAGGAACCAGGAAGCCTCTGCGTCCTTGGATGTGTGGCAGATCAATCTTATTTATCATTAATCATTAATAATTATCACAGATCTTGCTAATTAACTGAACCACTTATTTGGACACCTCAAATCCCATCATTTTATCAGCTCGTGCAGCAGGACTGGCTCCCCTCAAACAGAGCCTTAATCCTCTTCCTGCTGGAATTCGGGGGGGGGGGGATGAACAGGGAAGAGAGACTGAATTCATGGGCCAGGTTGTGTTTTGACCGATGGAAAAATGCAGCATCGGCTGCCTGGATGAGGCAAGACCTTGTTTGAAAGGCCTGACCTCATGCTTTCTACATTATGAAGTGTTCTTTTTAATTTTGCCATTACAGCCTTCTTTTATTATGCTGCATTTTTTTTTCTTCCAAAGAAAAGAAAAAGAATCATTACTAGTTCAGCCTAAGGTTTCAAAACCTCATTTTATCCATTCCCTTGAAGTATCCCATCTACCTCACAGTTGTCCGCATCAGAATGAGAAACTCTGCAGCTGAAGCTTTTGTGAGTGATGGACTCATGGCTGACTGCAGTTGTAGTCCATATTCAGGGAAGGCTGGACCCTAAATAGCTTTGGGGTACACTAGATGCCATTTCAGGAAAGACCAAATAACAAAGGGCCCAGGTGGAACATTCTACCAGCACTTGGTGGTTTGGCAGTGTTTTAGAAATGAACGGCGCGTTTACTGTGGTGGGAGAAGGATGTTGGTTGGCTGAGGCACCTTGTAATTATGAGTGTGTGGAGACACCCAGCTGGTGTTGCCAAGAGAGTAGTCTGTGCTTGAGGGGAGGCGCGATTGCTGAAGGGCCCCCTCCCAGTTAAGGAAGGACAGAGATGGAGGGAGCCTCTTGTATTGCACAGCAGAGGAAAGGAAGGTACGGCTGTGCCTGTTCTGGCCCTGAAGAGAGATCTCAGCCGAGGACGGGGCATCGGTTCCTTTCAAGTCCCCCCAGGACAGATGTCTGTGGAGGAAATGGTTGTCTCCACAGCAACCATGAGTGAAAAGGAGGAGGGCAATGAGAGCTTCTCGGGGAATGTGGCAATGTGCAGCCGGCCGATGCATCCTTGGCCCTTTAATTGGATTTTTTCCCCTGCTGGGCTGTTTCAGGAGGGAGAGGGCAAAGTCTGGTATGGCCAGGCCTGGCAGCCACCAAATGTCCTGCCTGCCTCTAATGGCTCCTGGTTGCGTGAAGAAATCTTAGCCGGGGGATTTGGGAGATTGCACTGGGCACCAAGGTGGCTCTTCAGCTGGTTTCACAATTAATTGTTGTAATTACCGAATTTCAAGTTGCTTTTTCATGATGGTGGACAAATAAAAAACATTCTCTGTGCTTGTCTAGCAGAGCAGCTTAGTTAGAATCCGTGTTGCCTTTATTTAGGTGGGGTCGTCGTCTTGTTTCAGGAATCTTTTTGGGTTGCTACAGGTGTTGAGGGTTTTTGGTGGATGGTGTTGCTAAAGGAGCTGTTTTTCCAATTTCAAATGGGAGCTTTCCTTCTGAGCATTTTCTAGGCCAGCCCAGGGGAAACCTTCCTCAGCTGATCCCATTGTACCGGGAGTGGGGGCAGCCGTCCCCTGTCCCATTCCCGCTGCGTGAGAAGGCCTCAAAGCGTTGAATGATTTTGTGGGCCGGAGTGGCAACAGAGCCATTGTTCTTGTGATTTGCTGGGCTGCATCTCCCTTTTCTTCAGGAAGGGAAGGAAACATCCTTGCAAGGCTCCCTTTATTGAGTCTCTGCAGCAGTGCCTGTGAGGCAGGTTGATGGGGGTGACTGGCCCAAAGCCTTCGAGCTTCCATGGCCCAGCGCAGAGTTGGAATGGGGCATTTACTGGTTCTGGCCCAAGCCCAGGAGCCTCCCCCCCCCGCCCGGGCTCTCACGCTGCAGCCCTTCTGGTGTTGTGGCTCAGCAAGTTGCAGCTCTTGCAACTCCCCCAAGGCCACGCCATGACGTAAGGCTGGTGTATTGTCCGGGCGTCTTGACCTGGAATAGGCCAGGCTGCAGATGTGACTTCTGGGTGATGCTCTGCCTGGGCCAAGAGGCTCTCTGGAAGAACGAGAAGTGGCGTGGAGGGAAAAGGCCACAAGCTTGCCTGAAGAGCCTTAGCCTTTCCTGGGAATTCAGTGTGAGAGGAGAAGGGCTGCTTTCCTCCTGGGGTGTGTGAATCCTTCAAAGGATTGTTGACATTCCTGGCGGGCTTCTGGGCTGATGCCCCCTGGCAGGGGCTGCCTTGCGACAGGTACCTGAAGAGGATCTGTCCTCATCGTCTGCTTGTGCCTGACAGAACTGTCATGGCTGGGCAGGTGCACTGAAAGCATTTTGGGTACCATGAGGAGCTCAAGAGCCACCAGTTAACCTTTGGGCTTGCTGAGGTCCGATGGGATTTTCTCACCCATCTCCCTTCCCCCCCAACAAATGCTGGCAAACTAGGCGTTCTAAGGAAGGAGAGCTTAAGGCTACAACAGCCCCTTCCGTCTGGCTCTCCTCAACCGCAGTGAGTCTGGCTCTTCCCCTGGCTCTGCCACAGGTCTTCCTTCAGGACACCCAGTGTCTTTAGAAGTGTCGCTGGGGCTGTTGGGGAGCATCTGGAACAGATTTCTTAGGACAATCTTCCTTTATCATCATACTGAATGGCTCACATAAAACCATCTCCCCCTTAATGTTTAGTCCTCAGCTGTGGCAAGCACCTCTGTTCAGCAGGCAGTGTCAGGTGTTCCCTTAGTCAAGCTGCACTCAGAAACTCCCAAGCTTCTCCGCCATTGTTCTTACTTGCTTTGGAGGTGTTCACAAATTCACAGGCAGCAATGAGAGAAGCAGAACAACAAGGATTAATCAACAAGGCTGGAGATTTTCTGCTGGGCCTGGGGAACTCAATGCAGGAGAGCAGCGATTCTTCCCAGGGGCCAGTCCCTGCTTAGGACCCAGCAGCCTCAGCCCAAGGCCTTTTCCAGCGGCGAGTAGCATTGCGTATTCCTGCCTTGCCGGTAGCTGCTCTGAAGGGTAACAGGACTTCCGGGTGCGCTTTAAGATCTTAGCATTAACTTTTAAAGTGCTCCATGGCATCGGACCAGGATATTTACAAGACTGCATTCTGCCAGTTTCCTCTCACCGACCGGTGCGCTCCCACAGGGAGGGTCTCTTGCGGGTCCCGTCGGCATCTATGTGCCGGCTGGTGACCCTGAGGAATAGGGCCTTCTCTGTGGGGGCGTCCGCCCTCTGGAATGGGTTGCCTCCGGAGTTGCGTACAGCCACGGACCTGGGGACCTTCAGGCGTGCCTTGAAAACCTTGCTCTTTGACCAGGCCGGCTTGGGCTGATTTTAGATTTAGATTGGGGTTTTAGATTGGGGGTTTTTAGTGGCGATTAGAGGCTTGGGGTTAATTTTAAGGTTTATAGTGGGGTTTTAACCTGTTTACAGCCAGATTATGTAATTTAGTTTTAATTTTTGTATATTTCTATGTTATTAAATTGGATGGCTGTACACTGCTCCGAGTCCTTCAGGAGAGGAGCGGTATATAAATAAATATTTATCTTATCTTATTTAGTTTGACTTAAGACTGATTTGGTGATGGACATCTATGAAGTTCTTGGCGCTCTTTGAACTTGGAGTCATTTCATTACCCAGCTGAGCAACATCCTCCATACTGCTAATGTTTATATTCTCAATTGAGTTTTACCTTTTAGCCACCTTATTTAATCTTTTTAATTGTTTTTAAATATTGTATTTGTACTGTGTTTTTAGATTGGCTGTACACCGCCCCAAGTCCCTACAGGGAGAGGGGGCGGTATATAAACTAATAAAATAAATAAATGAATGTTCCCTAGTCAGCAGGCAAACCTCTCCGCTCAGAGATCAACCCTGAGTTATAGAGATTCTTTTCTGTTGGGGCTTCCATCTTGTTCCTGAGTAAAGCAGGATGGTTTTGACCTCATAGCTCCAAAAAGTTCCTTTGCTGCTGCATTACCTTCAGTTGCATGGACTACTTGCCTCCAGGGCCTGTTGCCTGGGTGCCCTGGAAAAGGGCTTCACCAGAGGTCTCCGTCATGTTCCCCGAGGGGGCGGGTCTGCAGAGGCCTTCCCAGCACTGATCACCGTGTGGGCTTTGGGAAATGAGGTGCTCTGGAGCAGGCGCAGCTCAGTGCCAGCGAGCTTGGCAGGACCATTCAGGCACCTGGCCAAGGGTGCTCCTTGCCTGGATTGCTTGCTGCAGGGCCTGTGGGGCGGGGCACTCGCATCCGCTGCCGCATTTTGAATATCTTTTCTGAAGCTGGGCTTGCCCCTGGCATGCCGCCATGACTTGCATAACCATGATTTATTGAATAAAGCACAAGGGCTTGACTTTGTAGAGCAGGCTAACCCATAAACTGTGGGCTTACACAATGTTGCATGCTGGAATTTAGCAATGGCCCTTCTGGCTTGGAGGGAGACCCGAGTGTTGCCTGCCTCTCTGTTGAGCTTGCAAGGGTCGTGAGAGATGAGGGACGGGGCGAGCTCCTCAGGGAGCATAGGTCTGCTACTGCTCTGCTGCTGCAGAGAAGAAGCTTCACTGATCAGGATCTCGTGTGGCCAGTCACTTCTGAAGGTGTTACATTGAAGAAGCCAAGATGGTGGCTCTTTGGCCACATTAGGACGTCTGCATGGAGAGAGGACAGCTGCCTGGAGATTTGATTTTGCTGCTGGGGGCTGTTTTGGGGTGGGGGAATGGCAACACCAGGAAGATAAACACGGGTTTTCTGAGAAGACTTGGTAGTTAACCCTTTGTTCCTCCTTGTGCTCCCCTCTTCCACTTTTGGGAGGGGAAGTCCCTAGGGAGCAGAAGCTGAGCTGGGGTGGGGCAATCCTCGTCCTGCCCAAGGTCCAGGGTTCCCAGTCATTACAAGAACTGGGAAGGGGGAACTGCTTCTGTGGGGACACTTTCCTCCCCATGGGTCCCTGGACAGTATAAATGGTCTCCTTACAGCACAGACCTTGGAGGTCTCTTAGTCCAGCCCGGGGGGGGGGGGGGGAGTCCAGCAGGGGGGCTCAAGCAGGAGACCTATATATTTCAGACAAATGATTGTCCAGTCTCTTCTTAAACACCTCCAGTGTTGAAGCATTCACAACTTCTGCAGGGAAGCTGCTCCGCTGGTGAATTGTTCTCACGATCAAGAAATACCTCCTTAGTTCCAGCTTGGATCTCTCCTTCTTTTGGGCCTTCAGGGACTTTGGAGAGTCTCCTCCCTGGGACAAGAGTTTGAGGCCAGGAAAGGTTGTGCCTGTGTACAACAATCTCTTCCTCTGCCCAGTTAGGATTTGCCTCTGGCCTTTGATCCCGCAGTAAAACTGCACGCATTCAAGTAGTCCTTGACTTACAACCAGCCATTTAACGACAATTCAAAGTTACAGCAGATAAAAAAAAAGTTACACATGATCTGTCCTTGAAGTTGCAACTGCTACATCACCCCCAAGATCTTGTGATCGCATTTTGGTAGCCGCTTGCATTTACAAGTTGAGTTGCAGCACCCCATGTTCACATGGCCGCATTTTGTAAGTTAATGCTTAATGCCATTCACAAAATGGTCATAAAATTGACTGGTCGCATGATGACTTGACTTACAACTGCAATGAATTACAACTGAACTTCTGGGCTCTATAAGTTGAGGACTACCTGCACACCTTTCCGTTAGCTAAGATAGTTGTTGCTCAGATTTTTATGCTGATAACAGAAGGGTGGAAGCTGGTGGCTTGAGACTTGGACTAAGCAGGGTTTCCTGGATTCTAAAGAATGAAGGTGTACCTCCTTCGCTCACCATCCCTCATGCCTTCGTCAGCCCCAGTTGGATTACTGCAGTGCATTCTACACAGGGCTGCCCTTGAAGATCATCTAGTTCTGAATCTGTCTACCTGCATGAGCTGCACCAGTCTCCAGGTGCTTTCTGGAGGCAATTTAAGGTGCTGTTTTTAATTTTTAAAGCACTGCATGGCATAGGACAAAGATATGTGGGATCCCCCCTCCCTGCCCCATTAGGTCAGAAATGGTGGGCATTCCCAAATTGCCTCCCTTAAGCGTTGTCCTCTGATGGGGCCTTGGAGGTGCCCCTTCTTTGTATCTCCCTTTTGAGCTTCCTCCCACCTGAGATTTGGAAAAACCTGCCCTCCAGGCTCTTCTCCCAAGCAGTCGGCTGGGAGGGTCACTGTGGGGTTGGCCTGGCACCTGGCGGGAATGGTGGTCTTACCCTCATTCTGGTGTTTACAGGTTGATGAGAGCTGCCTAGAATCAGTACGTGAAATAGGTAACCATATAAATTCTTTAAATAAATCAATTAAATCTGGGTACTGAGATCCAGAGTGCAGTACCAGGGAAACCAGGCTCTCTTGAAATGATGATTAATTAACAATTAAATGATTAAAACATGGCTGTGGCTGAAGAGATGTGAGGAGCTGGTTTTATAAATGATCAGAAATGAAAATCATCCCAAACAAAAGCAGTGAGAGGACAGCAGACACTCAGTGTTCCATCACCAAAGCAAACAGGGCCTTATAATAACCATTCACCGCTGGCCATGAGGAAACTTAGAGAATCATGGAAAGTCTTTCCTGGCTGGTAGGCAAGCAGGCCTTTTTCAAAGGGGTGGCTGAGTGCCTCCTTGCCGGTGCTGTTCAGCTGGGTGGAGGTGGTTCGGCTTCTAGGGTGGGGCCCTGCTTCAGATCTCTCACTAGGAGCATCTTGTGGCTGCCCTCTCCCTGCTCCCCTTGGCAGTGTCTGTTTAATTGTATTTCTGGTGCTGTTGGATCTTTTTGTTTTGCCTGAGAATTTATTGTTTTTATAATTGGTTGGTTGGTTGGATAGTTGCTATTTATATTTTATGAACCTGTAAATGACTAGGATTCTCCAGGATTCTCCGTTGGCTTTCAGTAGCCTCTTGCTGGATTCCCTGTCCAGATCTGCTCAGAAAAGACCAAATAAGCCCTCCAGTCTGGTCTAAAAGCTGGAAGTGAACCACAACTCAAAGGGAAGCTGAGTATAGGCAGCCCCCTTTCCTCTTAGCAAGCAGCGTCTTGTTTTCTGACATGATGTTTGCTGTGAGATTCTGACAGGTGCTACGTACATAGGGAAGTTTCTTCGTTCCCTGTTCCTTTGCCTGTTTTGGGAAGACTTTACCTGCTAATACAAATAAAATTTGCCTTTGTGCACAGTCATTTCCACCAGCAAGGGGTGTCCTTGGATGTTGGTGAGATGGGCAACGGGAGACATTTGTGCAAGCCAGGAGGTCCTTTTTTCCTACTGGCTGCTCAAATGCCATTTGGGAACCACAGGACTAGTCTCTTTCAAGACAGTTGCCATTTCAGGAACGTTGGCACAGAACATGCAAACTTAACCCAGTCTTTGAAGCAGGTGGAATCATTGCAGGATAAGAGAGAAAGTGCAGTATTTGAGAATGAAGCCTTTGCTCTTAGACAGACCCAAATGGACAGATTGGCCAGTCCAGTTGAAGGAACTCGACCGAAGAGATTCCATGTTCTCCCTTGCAGGTACCTTTGGGGCCTTTCAGAACCAAGTCAGCCTCATTATTTTTGGCTGTGGGATTTTCTGGGGGAAGAGATCCTGGATTTGTGAATGGTGTGGAGGGTTGGTCTGGGCCTTCTGAGGGACTCGCACAGGAGCCCCACCAAGCAGGGAACCAGTGTGTTCAGGGTCTATTTCCAAAATGAATAAAAGCTGTTATTGCTTAAGGTAAATAAAGAGGAGCTGCAGCGATGCAGCTTATTAAGAATATCTCTGATTTGACCCAGAAATGCGCTCGGTGCATGAGCTGCTTTTTCTCACCCCGTCTCATGCATGAGCAGCCTGAGGATTAGCTGGCGTGTTTCTGCACCCTTTTCCTTATACCCTTGACGTGGACCGTAAGGCCTTATGGCTGTTACCCTGAAAAGCGTGCAGGTCCTTCAGAAGACCACTTGACTTGGGCACTCTCCCTGTTCTCATCAGGAGACATGTCTGCCAGCCACAGTGGAGAAATTCCCCTGGTTATATGGAATTCGTGCCCGGTCTTGCCTTTCCTGTTTCAGTGGAGTAGCCTGGCTAGTTTGCTCCACTGAGGCGGGTGGGCAGAAGGCGCTGGGGCTCAGCTGGCTCTAATAAGTTTGTCTTGGGCTCCCCTCTGCTTGGCCTGCCTGTGATTGCCCTTTGCATGGGGGGGGGGTCTCCTCTGCGTGGGGAAATTGGCAGGCTGCCCCCTTTCAATGACCCTTCCTGAAGCTGCTGTCCAGGGTGGATTTGCATATGTTAATTGCTTGCCTTGTCCTAGCTTGTTAGCTGTGATATGTGGCTGCATTTGTATGCAAATAGTAGCAACTTGCTGCTGAGTTAATTAGTGCTTTTCACTTTATTTCCTGCAGCTCTGAAGAAAGGCTGGCTTCTCTTTCTCCAGCTGGCTCCCCCCCCCCTCCTCCCCCAGTGCACTGGCTGCAGTTGGAAATGTCTAAGGAGGTTCCCCGGCCATCTTGTTCAGCAGGGGAAGAAGGTCAGAGGGCTCTCCCCCTTGCCTCTGTGCAGTGACCACTCAACCAGAGCTGTGGGAGAAATGGGCGGGGGGGGGGGGGCAGGAAGGGTGAGGCTGCATTGTCCCTCTTGTGAGCAAGACCGGTGGGAAGGGCCCAGGCTCCAGATCCTCCCCTACCTTGGGGGAGGGCTCCCTGTCTTCTGGTTTGGGATTTCCTTGCTGCCCTGGTTGTCTTGGGTCACCTTCATTGGTGTGTGCTTGGCCTGCCCAGTGGGTGCTGCTCTTTGGAGGAGAAATGCCTTGCTGCATCCTCAGGGAGTATCCTTCTGCCAGGAAGGATCACTCTCCAGCCGGCTTTGGTCATCAGTGCTGGAGCGGGATGCCAGGGCCTGGGGCGGGGGCTTGGGTCACCTGAGTGGAGGAGCTCCTCCCTCCAGGGCCAGCCCCCTTCCCAGAGAAGCCCTCACCCTGGAGCGGTGTACACAGTAATGGCTGAATGAAACCTGGTCTGCTTCACGTTGAGGTACCTAAACTGACAGGCCTGACAGGTAGCTGGACAGTTGCAGACCAGGGTTTTCTTCCTGCTGCCTCCAGGGGTTGTGAGAGGGTCCTGGTTGAAGGGCTCACTGGTCAAGTGACAGGGTTTGTGATGCTTCAAGGAGAAGCACAGCTATGGGCTCCTTCCAAAGAAAGACGGGCTCACTGTTTCTTTTAATCAGATGCATTTTGCTTGGTTTTCTAAAAAGTAACATCAGAACTATTTCTGAAAATCCGTTTCTTTATTCTTGTAGCTAGTATGTAAGAGGAATTTGCTCTTAGTTGGGTTCAGAAAACAGGAATGTCACTTTTCTTCTGGTTTATTCTTCCTTGTCATATCGAGAATAATAGTTCTTAAATCCAGGAGAATCGGTTTTTGTTGAGTGGCCAGAAACCTCGGAGGACTTGGCAAGGCCGGCTGGGCCTGCTCTTCAAGGTGGGGGTGGGGGTGGGGGGTGGAGTTCCCACCCTCGTCACAGTCCCTGTGGGGATCTCGTATGGTTTGCAGATGGGGGGTCAAGTGAGGAGGGCCCATTTCTGCCTGAATTCTGGCTCCGGCCTTCTGCTCTGCGCATGTCTCTTTCACGGTCAGGGCCTTTGTTTACCTGTGTCTTTCTGTGAACGAAAGGCCTGGCTGCGGACTGCAGGGCTGCGGCTGGGAGGAGGAGGGGTTGAGCTGCTGCTTCCCCCGCCCCATGGGTGCCTCAGTGAGTGGAGGGGCTACCGGCCTCCCTGCCAGCAGGCCAGAAAGGGTCCCTGCTTCATAGGCCCTGCCTCCACTTGGCCCTCTCTTGCTCAGAGTGTGGCTGGCCGGCCAGGGGCTGTCAGGGCCTCCTGGGGAAGTGACCCCCCTGCCCCCACCTCTGGTTGTCTTTCTTGTCTGGCAGCCGAGGGGACCAGGCAGAGCTGGAAGTGCAGAGCTGCCCTGCTGCATTCCTCGGCAGCTGGGCTGGCTGGCTGGCTCCATTCCAGGGGGAGGGAAGCTGGCTACCTGGCGGGCGGGGTGTGTGTGTGTGCCTCGGGCTCTGCTTCTCCTTGGGAAGGCCCGATGCGCAGGAGTGGGACTCAGGATGCTTGTGTGGCTGCCCAGCCTCTCTCTGGGCCCTGGCCAGGAAAGCCTTGCTCTCTCCCTCCGGGCCCTTTTCTGAACCCAGCAGGGCTGCCTCTTGCTTTCAGACTCCCTTGACTACGCTGGCTTGGATGAAGGAGGAGCCTCCCAGGCCTGCAGAAGGCTCCCCCCCCCCCCCCCCCCCCCCCCCACACACACACACACACACACACACACACACACACGGAGGGCCTGCAGGCAGGGTTCAGCCTGGGCCTCTCTCCCACCTGCCACCTTCCTCAGACATCCTGAGCTGGTGGGTTTTCTGGCTGCAGCCACTGAAGAGTTTCCCGGGGCGGCTCTCTTCCACTTTCAAGAATGGAAGCTGGGGGTGACGATAAATGGAGCATTGCTTATGGCAGCTGCGGAGGCTCTTTGTCTGTCTCTCCAGCAGGATGGGGGCTTACTGAATTCCCCCCCCCCCCAAGTGGTTCCTGGTCTCCTGACCTTCACCTTTGCAAATGTGAGGATGGGGGTTTCTGGCAGAATGGGAAGAGCCCCCACGGCTCCAGATCCCTTCTGGGACAAGGGGGCTGCAGCTGCAGGGGCCATCATCCATCGGGTGAAAAGTTCAAGTTTGCATTTCAAAGAAGGCAGGAGGCCATGGGGGACTGGGCTGGCGCTGCTGCCGCTGCCCCTTTGCTTCAGGTTGTGTGTGGGGGGACACAATATCGGGGGACCGGATAGCCGTGTGCACATTCTGGACCGAGCCACTGAACGGAGACAGTGCCAGCTTGGGGGCTGTGGGCCTTCTTGGGAAGACTTGAGATGGGGAGAGTTGTGGGAGCCAGGCTCCTGGGTTCTTCTCCAGCAGTGAGCTACTGCTGCCTGGTCTCCTCTGGCCTGGCAGATGAATGGATGCGGCTGTCGCCAGCTCACCCCCTTGGCCTGTGGGTGGCTGGTGGGAAATGCATGCATTCCAGACTTCCGTCCCCATGGCCAGGGGGACAAGGGGAGGTGCTGGTGACTCAGCCCTTGGGCCCAAAGCCAGAAGGCAGTTAGTTTTCCCCAGCCTGGAGCCTCTAGTAGCAACCTTGAAGTGAGTGGGTTTCTTCTCCCCCTCCCCACTTCTGCTACCAAAACAGCAGCCCCTTCCCACCAGGGCTTCAAGGCTGCTTGTGGGTATCATGATTTGGGTGGCTGCAATAACACTGGGATCCACTCAAGGGATCCCAGAGATCTACCCAGCCCCATTGCTCCCAATTTTGCCCTTAGTAATTTAGAACCAGGGTCGGTCTTCTGCAAGAAGCAGAGCAACTCCAGACCCATCTCTCCTCTTGAGGGATCTAGAAAGGCAGCAGCCTCCCCCCTCCCCCTCCATGTCTGAATCCTGGCAAACATCAGAATTCATTCTTTGACCTAGTGGGCATGGCTGGCTGTCCTGGCTGCTACCTCGTCAGAAACATTTGGCCAGCACAGCTGCCCCCTTCTGTTGATCCTCAACCCCTTCAGGAAGAGCATCGAAAGCACCTGGTCATCTGTGGCTGTTAGTTGACTTCTCCTGGTTGGGGGCTTCCAGACTGGATTGGGGAGGAGGGCTGAGAAACCCAGCGGGGCCCAATCACAAACAAGGGACTGTGCTGCTGAGGGGATCGGGGTGCTGGCGAGCTTCTTCAAGCATGGATGGGTTTGGAAGCATGTGTTGTTTGCACTGCAGTGGTCGTCTTGGCTTCTGAAATTCTGACTTTGCGATGACTTTCAGAAGAAATTTAGTGTTCGTTTGGGATGATTAACCTGATGTTCTGTTGGAGCAGGAAGTGGTGGCTTCAGACAGGTGACCTCTGTTTAGCCACTTGGTCAGTCTGTAGGGTGAGCCCTTGATCATGGCTGCCCCTTCCTCCCAGCTATACTTTCTGTGGATGGCCACCACAGTGGCAGGCAGGAGTGGGGAGGGGACAGGCAGCAGGTTGGGTGCCTGCTCTGTGTGGCCCAGCATCTGGTGGCAGCATCTGGATGCCAATGCCCATCAACTGGGGAGGGAGAGCCAAGGGAGAGAGCTGTTGACCAGATAGCTTTGGAAAGTACTTAAGATTTGCCCCATTGGACATGGTGCTGTTAGAACTGGAGGGGTGAGGGGGAGCAGAAAAGTTTTCCTATGACAGAAATTGGAGAAGATGTTTGATCTTGGCCTCCTCCTCCTCCTCTTCCTGCTGACTCTTGTGACGGCTGTTGGAGGGCAGAGTGAGCGGGTTCCTTGGCAAAGGTTGGGCTTGGGCCTTTTGTTAGGGTCTGCCTTGTCTCATCAGATTGCCAAGCAGACAGGAAAGGGCTTTATCCTGGAAAGGCAAGAGCTAGCAGGGCTGCTTCTCCCTTCCTGGAGCTGTAGAGATGCCTCTCTGTGTGTTTCCTGGGTGCTGTGGAATGACGGCCGTTTCCCCTGACTTGGCCTGGTGCTTCTGGGCTCCAGGTACCTGCAGTCTCCCTCCTGGAGCTGCCAAAGAGCTTTCCCAGGGGAGCTGCATTCCTTCGTGGGACCCTTCAGTCCGAGGAGCTCTGATCCTGAATTGGTGAGGAGATCTATCTCACCTAGTGGATCCTTCATTGTCTGGCTATTTGTTGGAATAGGAATGGCTTCCCTGTGTGGACAGCAAGGGTGTCTCCGTGATGGAAGGGTTCAACTGCTCTCCCTCCCCCCCCTCCCAGGATGGCGGCCGGTACATTTACCAGCAAAGAGTTTGGGGCTGGCAGTGGGCTGCCCATTTCCTCCCAGCCTTTTTTTTCAAAAGATCTTCTGGCCTCCAGATTTCTGATAAATTGATAAGAGGAATTGTGGGAGTCAATAGAGTTGTAGACATTTTGCCAATATAACCCTAGTGCTATTGATCTGCCAGTAAATTAAAGTCTTACTTAGAAGCTGCCGATATTTCTAATCGCCTGCCTCACCAATTACAACCGCCCAGTTACCTGGCAAAGACAGGGGGCGAGAGTCTCTCAGCGCAGGCCCTCGAAGGAAGGGGGTGGCCCTGCCTCTCCCCACAGGGAGCCCTTTAGAACAGCCTTCCTGCTCCTGGGAAGGGTTTTGGCCAGGATCCCGGGGATCTCAGCAGCCGGCCTTTCTCCAGGGAGCCCTGGCTCTGGGTGCAGGTCAACACAGCAGGGACACAGAGAAGGCCCTGGGCCTCCTGGGAGTGAGCATGCTCAGTGGGGGCAAAATGCCCCACTGAGTGTCCCCCCCAGGATTGCCATTCTCAGCTGCCCATCTTTGCTCCAGCCCTGCCCTAGCAGCAGAGGGGACCCTCCCCAGTCCAGTTTTGGCACTGCTTCTTTTCAAGTGTTTGTGGGGCTCGGGAGGGGTTCATCATGGCGAAGGTCCCAGCAACGGTTTTGCTGGCTGAAGGCTGTTCCCCAAGTGAGGTGCAGCAGTGGCTCCAACCCCATCAGTGGCAGCAGAAAGACCCCCACCCTGCTTCCCCCAGGCCTCCCTCTGTGGGCAGCCCAGAAGAGAGGCAGCAGTGGGGTCTTCGGAGGTGGGGGAGTGGGGAAGCATGGCAGGGCTCTCTGCCCTGGGTGGGGGAGCAGCTCGGGGACCTGCTTGTCCATCTGCCCTTTCATTTCCCCCCACTGAAGCAACAGCCCAAAGGGGAGGCTGGGCCGGCCTTGTGATCTCCTGGTGAACACAAAATGCGCATAGCCAGCCAGCCTCTTCCTGCTCCCATCCCTGGTATCTGGGCAGGTATCAGCTGCTCCACTCGACAACTCTGGCTTTTCGGGAGTGGATAGTGGCCGATGGGAAGGACAGACCACTTTTGATAGCGTGGCTTCTTTTGAAATGGACCAGTGGTTTTGGGGGAGGAGGCAGAGCGATGCAGCACCGCCTGACCCTCCTAGTTGAGCTTTGCCCAGTGGGCAGCGGGGTGGCATTTTCTCCTGGAGAGCAGCCAGCAAAGCCTGCTGCTTGGCCTGCGGATGGAGAATCTCTTTTACACAGCCGTGAAGCCCATCCACATCTCTGGCCTTGGTGTGGCCCACCCCCGGCCAGCCTCCCGGGGCTCACCATCCCTCCCAGTTCCAGCTGAGACCCTGGGCCCTCCAGAGCCCTTTCTTCCAGGCCCCCAAGAGGCCAGTAGGGTCCCTTTGGGGGTAGTGAGGCTTCAGTTCAGTGGGCCTTGGGTGAGGTCAGGTCTGGTTGTTTGGCTCCTGGAAGGGAGGGATCGCCCTGGTTTGGGGCCAAGATCACGCAGAGCTTGATCTGTGGGGAGGCGCCGAGATTACAGGCCTTGTTGGTATCGATAAGCTGTATTGAGTGTGCGTGAGCCTCAGCTGTGTGGGGACGGCCTCTGCTGGCCCTCCTGCTTATTGAGAAGCCAATAGCAATTTCCTGGCTGACACTTGATGCCCTCCTCCTCCTCCTCCGGGCCCAGGCCCTGCGTGGCTGCAGTGCTGCCTCCCAGCCACAGCGGTTGGCCTCCTGGGGGCTAGCTGGGACACCCCTTCCTGGGCTGTGGGGTGCAGTCTTCCCCCAGGGGCTGCCACATCCCTAGGACAGGGCAGGTGTTTCTCTGAGCAGTCTGGGATGTGGACTAGCGTCCTCCCGCCTTCCACCCACATACATAACACCTGTGGCAGTTTTCTTCCTTGTTAGAAGAACAGGCATTGACTTTTCTTGGAAAAGTGGAAATTTCCAATTCCCAAGGCGGTGTTTCCAATGCTGCCTTTCCTGTTCTGGCATCTGCAGCTGAAGGGAAGCGTGTCCAAGGGAGTCATCAAGAGAGGCGAAGTGCAGCCTGGGGAAGTGGGAAGAAGCGGCTCCCTCCTCTTCCTAGGAAGCCACTCTTCCTTTTGAATTTGAGAAGAACATTCAGCCACAGGTTCATATCAGCACCCCAACCCGTGCATGGGGAAGTCGGGAGAAGAAACTCATTTATATCCATAAGTCTCCCCAAATAATGTTCTGCTTTCTAGGGATTGTCTCGGACGCGTCTGTGGGAGACCTTCCCAAGCCCAGGAATGATTCCTGCCAGCCAAGTATCGTCTGGTGGGGAGCCTACCTCCCTCCCTAGTCTGAAGCCGCCTGGAGGACTCTCTCCTGCCCTCCGCACCAGTCCTGCCATTGGTACCTATATAGGGTGGACTTGCCTTTGCCGAGGTCTGCCCTGAGTCTGCAGGAATCTGCCCAGAGCAATTGGTTACGGAAATAAATGCTGGATTGTTCTATGAATGGTCCTTTATGGAGCCTGGTCCTTTACAAATACTGTTTTATGTTTTTATATGCTAATTATACACACACACACACACACCCACACACACACGCCCCGAATTGCTCTGTGTAGGATGGGAGACTTGTGTGGGGCAGGAACAGCCCTGGAGGGAATGTGTTCTCCCAGAGAGAGAACGGACAGGCCTTTCAGGAGCTCCCTCCTGCTGGAAAGAGAGATGCCAAGCTTGTAGCCATGGATTCCCTGGGCTGGAGGCTTTCTCAGTTGGGATGTGAAGATTTGGCTAGAAGAGGCGGCTTCTCTATGCTTTATGTATAGGTCAAAAATCTGATCCACCTAGATAACCAGCACTGCTGAGTGTCCATTTCAGTCATCCAGGCCGTGGTTGTCCCAAAGGTGCTTTTCAAAAAGGAACTGGACTTTTTTGTTTCTCATCCAAGAACTTTCTTCAGTCCAAGGAGAAAACTAAGGAAGTCCAGCTGCCTTTTGAAAAGCACCTTTGGGACAGCGTTGTTGAGATTGATGGGTTGCTGCACGTGACATGCAGGGCTGCACACAGTTTTGGAAGCCCTGACCTCTGAGCGATGCTAGATTCGTCTCCCCCGGCTAGATCTTCTGAGATATCCCAGATGTCGAAATCTTTGGGTACTTTGAGAGGCATCACATTCCACGAAGACGGTGGGCCTCTTTAAGTATTGGCTTTGTACACAGACTTTGTATAATTGCAAGTGGTCAGCCCAGGTATTTTTGAATGGTTGTCTTGTTCACCGCGTCTCCCTGTCTAGATTCTGAGGCCTTGTTGCAGGTGAATGACGGGTGAGCCTGCTCCCAGCCATGAATGAGCCTCAAGGCTCCCTCCCGCATCAAGGTCACCACCATTTCTGTGCAGTTCCACAAATAGCAGGAGAGGATGCCAGGAACTAAAATGAATCCAGTTCAGTCAGTGTCAAAATGCTAAAAGGTTGAAATGCCTAAAGTTTCTGGGACTCTCAAATTTTGTATGTGCTGGAAGGAAATCCAAGTTTAGCTTGGGCTCATTTAGGGGTTGGCCAATAATTCATGAAAGTGAAGCTGGTGGGACATTCCGAAGGGACTCTCGATTCCGGCCTCAAAGGAGCTTCCTGGCATCCTCCTCTAAAGTGCCGTGTTTGTCATCTCCTGCTAGGTTCAGCTGCTTAGTCCTTCTGTGTACGTTGATGGGACTTTGGTGTCCCCTTTGAAAGAGAACAACTCCCCCTTGCCCAGAGCGTCCTATTGCAGACACCACAGTGGCCCTTGCCATTTCAACTTTCTCTGCCGGGGAAAACTTCCGCCAGTGTTTCCTCCAAGGGCTTCCGGAGCTTCCCTCCCACCCTGACTTGGTGGGTCAGCCCCAGGCTGTTTTGGAAGCGCTTCTTCCAACTGCCTTTCTTCCCTGCCTTCAACAAGGGATCTGGGGGTGAACGGCAGCTTTCATCCTCGAAGGGATTCTTTGTGGTCTCCTTGCATCGGAGCTGAGTTTTAGTGGGCACCTTTTCCATCTAAGGAAGAGCCCACCTACCCTCAGAGAGAGAGAGAGAGAGAGAGACGTATTGGACAGAGCCTCTTACCTGTTTTGGAGGTGAGGAGAATACAAGAAAGGAATTAAGGAGGAAGAACTGAATTTAAAATGCCAACTGCTCTTATATCATGTCATGACTAATGGGGGGGGGGTATCTTGCTCTGCAAGCCAAGTGATGGTGGTGGGCAGCAATGCAAGTGACTGGAGCTGTTCTGAATTGCCTGCTGTCCTTGCAAGGCTGCGAAGGGATCAAGGGAGGGCTGCCCCTTCAGGGGCTTCAGGTGAGAAGCCTTTTTGTGGGAAACCTGGCGGGAGAGGATGGCCCCGGGACCAAGAGCGGAAAGCTGCTCTGGGGCTGCTGCAGGCTGTACGAACCGGGTTCCTTCCGCCGGACTGGGAGAGCTGGGCTCTTTCTGACTTCTCCTTATCGTCATTGTCTTCTCTCCACCATGTCCTCCTGAAGGCACACGGGCTTGCCTCTGCCCTCGGAAGGCTCTGGCAGCAGCCTGGCTTTGAGCATTGGGTCCCCGCTAGAAGGGGGCTTTCCACTTGTCATGTTCCCTTCTGATGCCAGGCCTGGGCCGAAAGGAGCTAGGAGAAATACATTCTTCTGGGTTTCTTTCTTAGAGTGGCAATGGGAGGCTTCAAATAATTCCTTCTTTTGTAAGTTGTAAACAGTGCTGGTTCCAAAAATCAAATGGGAACCTACGAGGGAAAAAAAAGTTCCTTCTAGGGATAAATCTTGGCTTCCCACATTTACTTGAGTTCTCTGGGAGTCAGTCTGTGGCTACGGGCCATGTTTCTTTCCGTGAGAGATTAAACCCTCGTGGTCGAGATGGACAGCTAGTATGGTCAGCTGCAGCTGTACTGGGCCACAAAGTATCTTCAGCACCCCCATTGTTCTGCAGTTGCCAGTGTCCTTGTAGTACAATTGGGAGTAATTAGCCTTCATTTTTGGGGATGGCTCTCTGAATTCGGGCTCCCACTCGCTGCTCTGGTGGCTTTACAAAAGGGGGGGGCTCTGAATGCCTTCAGATTTTCCATTTTGTCAACTTCCTTTAATTAAGCGATTAGAAAGTGCTAGCGTCTTGCAAAAATGTTGCTGAGTGTATCCTTTTGAATGCCAGTAGATGCCTTGGCGTGTGCGAATGGGTCCCCAGCAGACCCTCGAGAGAATGTTTGCGCTCTTGGCCTGGCTTTGTTAGAAGTTGCAATTACTGCTGTGGTGCTGATTGCTCTGCCTAGTACACAAAAAGTTTGTAGATTGCCAGCCAAGGTCAGCCCAGCGGCCCTCCACTGAACGCTCTCCTGCTGAAGTGACGTTAGCCAAGCAGGACTGAATGGAGGCTACACCCAGCCACACGGGTTTGAGCCTTCGGACTCCTCAAGCAGTGAGTAAGGTCTGAACTGAAAGAGGGAGTGACGCCCCTTCTTTCTCTTTATCCCGTTCTTTTGCTGTCTCTCCTCTTGCTGTCAATTCACAGGAGTCAGGAATGGGCCGCTGACTCCCTTTGGAAGCCTGGACCGATCGGTGGCAAAGGATTGGGGACTGGCCAAGAGCTAAGTTGCCATTCCCAGGGTAGGAGCGGGACAGTGCTGTTGTGAGTGGCGGATCTGGAGAGTTCTCCCAGGTTAAAGCTGGGTCTCTCTTCTGTTAAGGAGGGTTTGGACAGCTACAGGTAGTTCTTATTTAGCAGCTGCCTCCTTTATTGACCATTTGCAGTTAGTTACAGCAGTGATGGAAAAAACGACTTTGTGACAATCTTCACGTTTACGACCTTTGCAGGTCTGTAAGGTGAAGGAAGTAAGACCATAAGCATAGTTTGCTTAACAACCAAGTTGTGGTCAGTAAACAAGGATTGCCTGTACTCCATAAGCATGTTGGAGCCAGGTCTGTTGCTGTTGCTCATCGTGGTTTTGTCATTGTCTCAGAAGCCGAAGGAGAACACGCAAGTCATCTAGGCCAAGCCTTGATCTCAAGAACCCGAAGAGTTGTGGACTTGGGGAGGGTCTGGTCAGGGGGAAGCTGTCGGTCTGCTCGAAGGATGATGCCCAGGAAAGTTTTGGCTGCCATGCTGAGGCGTCTCCCCTGTCCTAACGGTCTTCCCAAGGGGCCAAGAAGCTGGCTCCCTCGGGGCGGGTGGGGCAGCCATATGTGTTGGAGAGGCTGCTTCGGTCTTTTTTCTTCATTACGGTCAATCAGGGCCTTGACCTGGAGGAACCATGGCTGAAGAGAAAAGTGAGGAATGCAGAGGTGTCCCAAGTGGCCACGCCTGCCTTTCACTCGGCTGAAGGCGCCCCGGAGAACCTCCATTCAGAGGCAGGGCTTCCGCAGTCTCTGAATTGGGCTGGGAGAATTGGCTGTGTTCACTGACTGGTTTCTCTGACATTCGTTCAAGGTACAGATGTATTTACAGATCTAATCACGATGTAGGATTCTGGCCTTACTTCTGAATGCGTAATTTCCCCAGCAGGATGTGGTTGCTGAGATCAAGGAGACGGTTTAAGCCACGAGAGATCCCTCTCTCAAGCAGGAAAACAGGGCAGCCCTTCGCAGGGAGCCCTTGGGGGCTGCTTTGAAAGACCTTTGAAGCAGGCAAGGTAGTCAATGCAGCATCTGAACCGGAACGAAAGGGGGGCTGGGCTTCCAAGAGGCCTCACCAGGGCTGCATCTTGCAGCGCTAGCTCCCTGACAGGCCCCAGGTCCCTTTTGTCACGAGGTGCGCTGGCAGTGAGTCAGGAAGGGGAGAGCCAGCCCAGGGGCCTCGGTCCACAGAATGAGCTTTCTTAGGCAGAAAAAGGCGCTGCAGGAGCTGGTCTAGGCAGCCGGCAGGATTGGGCCGAAGAGGCTGCTTTGATGGCCCTTCTCCCGCATGGAGCCCGTGGGACCTATTGAGTTAACTCCAGGCTGCAGCCAGGATCCTTCCCAACCCAGCAGCTGGGTGTTCAGCAAGTGGCCCAGTGTCCCTTCTGCGATGGCCACCCTGGGAGACTTTGGCTTCCTCTGGCCCCCTCTTGGTGCCGACTGAGCCCTCTGATCCACCACAGCCAGCCTGGTGTGTTGGTCTTGTTGTGGGCTTCAGCTAGAGACCTGGCAAAGTAGCTGGAAGACAGATCTGTCCCACCAGCTAAGTGAGAGGGCAGAGCTGGCTAGTAATCTGGTGCCAGTCCCTAGCGATCTATCAGGAGCTTTATTTACCCTTCTAATTACCCTTCTGCCAGCCCCTGCCAACGCCTGTTCCCAGGCCCTCCCTCAGAGTGAGGCCTTCAAAGCCTGTGGAGGAAGGCTGGGCAAAGTTGCGCTCTGGAGCTACGTTGGGAGGTGGGCTTCTGGCCACCTCTGCGCTCAGGCCAGACTGCCTTCTTGCAAGGGGTGCTCTTTCAGGAGATTTGCAATTATCCGTATAAACAGTTTTATCATCTGCTTGGCAATCAATAATGCAGCTTATGCTGCTGTAATATCTTGGTCGTATTGATTGCCTTAACAGCCATGCCACTGTGGTCAGCTTCTGTTAACCCTGAGCTTCCTTCCCTGGAAGCCAAAAGAAGGCTTGGGGTGGGGGGGTTTGCACAGCCAGGACCAGAGGGCAATAGGAGGCCCAAAGGAGCCCAATTGGAGCCAAATAGGACCTGAAAGTGGGTGCTGGGGACTCAACAGTAACTGAGTAAGCGGCAGATTGGAGACTTTGCACCAGGGTTGTTGACAGAGGAAACAGGGCAATCACAAATAGTGGTGATAGTGAATTATGGTTATTGTTTGTTCTGTTTGTTGTTATTAATTATTTCAGTCTTCAATTTGATTCACAGTCTGGGATTGGTAACAGTTTAACAGTTCAGGTCCTAGCCAAGGACCTAAGAGCTATTAAGGGAGCTTCTGATTAGGGTGTTTTTTTTTTTTTTGCAAAGTCAGGATATTCAGGTCTAATAAGTTCAGAATTTCCATGTATTTAGGCAGCCATGATGATGATGTTCAGACTGGATCTGGGATTTTTGTCTGCCTGTTCAATCTCTCCTAGAGATCAGGGATGGGCAGATGTGAATGTTTGATAATATTATAGATACCACCCACAATATGTAAATTATTGTCATTATCTTTATTATTATTATTATCATTTTTGTAGTGCTAGTAGTAGTAATGGTAGTACATTCTGATTACAAAGAGGATGAACATTAAGAAATTATTTTGTTATTATGGAAATAAAAGATGCTGACATACATGATCATTTTTCAAAAGTTTTCAGCTCCAAAAGTATATCCGCTTCATGGAAGGCAAGTGCGCATCTTATTGAAGGCACTTTTTATTGATGGATGGATGGACTTTTGAGCCGGCTTCAGCAATCTTGCAGTTGAGGGGTTCATCCGTGGATGGTCATGGAGAGCTGGACTGCTGAAAGCTGCAGGAAGAAGAGCCAGGATTTTAGGCCTGGCTCAAGGCCGTTCTTGGCTGCCCTGATGAAAACATGACAGAACAGCTTTGGGCTGCTGCTTCTGGATCTCTGTGGGATCTCAGTGTCCAGTTTGAGAAGCAGATGGATAGGAATGGACGTATCTGCCTGATGACGTGGAAAGCGGAGAGGCCCTGCCTGTATCCACCAGATCTCTTTGGCTTCCTTTTTAGAGTTTGGTCACCCTTAGATTTTGAAAGGGCATATGACTCACATACATGCCTTTTCTGGGATAATTATTTTGAGCTTATGCCTCCTGTATGAAATTACCCCTTACGTGAAAATTAAACCACTCATGTTGATATGTATTTTAATAAGGTATGGACAAGTTTTAACATTTTTATACCTTTAACGTTTTTATGTTTTCTTGTGAACTGCATAGAATCGTTGGCAGTTCAGCAGCACACAAATTGAGTAAAGTAAATAAATCAATTAGATTGTTTAAACAATTAAACACTAAAGAGATGTATAAAATGGGAAAAAATGGCTGCCTGTTTAAGAGCCCATTAAGCTCGAGTCCATGGCTTTGTCTCCCAGCTGTGAATTCTGCTGGTTAATTACACGGTGTGGGGGGGGCTCATGTTGAGTGTGCCCGTCTTGGATGGGAGAGAAATGGGGGGGCAGGTCTACTTCCTGCCTGCTTTGGGTCGACCCCTGGGACTCGGCAGTTCTTCCTTCCTCCTGCCCTTGCTGCCTGCCCAGTGGACTTTCATTTCTTTTCCTTTTTTTGTATTTTTTTTATTTTGTATATTTCAAAAACATCTCTTTTAATGAACTGCATGGTTCCAGGTTTTCACATTTCCATACAAACATAACCTAAGTTACATACCCATCATTCATATTTGGTTTCATATCATTACATTTCATATTTTATAAATTTTCTCAGATATTCTTATGTTCTTCAAATTTATTTTACATATTTTCTATTCCTTTCTTGACTTATTTCTTTTTATTTTAAATAGTTCTCATATTTTCATATTCATTATACTTTATATTTTAATCTGTCACATTTGCAATTTCATCACATATTCTGATTTCATTATTCCAAAAGTTCCATCTTAATTCTAATAATTTAAAAAGTTTCCCCTTTAATTACTAATTTGAGTGTACCACCCCTTTATCTTATACATCATTTAATTAACTCCTCTTTAATTCATAATAATGTATCATAATATAATCACTTTTTAATTATCACCTTAAGAGTTAATAACAATCTCCTAGTAACTACTTAACATACATACATTTTAGGCCAGATTCCACATGGTATTTTCCCCTTCAATTGCATTAAATCATTTATAATTTCAAATCAATTAATCTATCCAATTAATCATAAAAAACTGATGTTAGTCTTTTGATAACAGTCCTTGTAATTCATTTTAACTATATTCTTAAATTTATTAAACATATTTAGCATATTTATTATAGTTTATCTTTTTTCACATTTATTCCATTTATCTCTATGTAATTTAACAATAACAAGTAGTCTAATAACAAAGAAACATCAGTTCCAATCTTTTCATTTTGAAAAATCTATATTTTTCTATCCTAGATAATTTATTGCTTCAAATGTCGTCATATTACACTACATTACCTTGCAGAATCCCCCTTTTTAATCCTTAACTACCCATTATCTCTATGTCTCTTGACTAAACAATTTCTTTTTATTGTTAAACTATTTCCATATCTCATTTCCTGGTCCTTTCTCTTATTGCTTCTTTTTTCTTCCATTTTCCCCCTCCCTTTCTTACTCCAGTTTCTATCCCCCTCCCTCTTTAAAATTTTCCTCTGTAATCCCCTTTTCTGCTGTTTCCATTTTCTTTGTTTGGCTTTCCAAACATTTCCCTTCTTAATTGCCTCCTCAAATCTCCAAGTTTTAATTCCCATTCTTTTTCTCCTTTGCTTTAATGTTCAATGCTCCAGTTGTTCATTGAAGCTGGCTTCTTCTTTAATTAGCTCCTCCCCTTCTGGCACTCCTTGTTGTTCTTCAAACTCCAGAATTGCCATTTCTAATGATTGCAAAGCTAGGCAGCACGATTCACCTCTTTCATGTAACATTTCTTTTATGTTTCTTAATTCCATTTTTAGTTCCAAAAAAAGTTCTGCCATTTTTAAACACTTCTTTTATATTTTCTTTATCCCTTTCTTTAGTCTTTAAATCCAAACCAATTGTCCAGTAATTTAATTTGACCAGTGTCTTTTATGTTAATTTCCAATGATGAACTTCTATTCCTCTTTAAGTTTTTTCCAAGTTCATCAAACAGTCCAATATCTATAAATTTAAGTTTATGCCAAAATCACCAAACAGTCCCAGTATAATTTCTTAACACTTCTTTCTTTTATTTTGATATTCTGTGTTTTCACTTTTCACTTTCCAGGATTTCTATTTTGTTGTAACAAAGTTTCTCTTATTTTGTATCAAAATCCACTTTTGAAAGAACCAGGCGTTTCTTAAAGAGTCACTGAAATTTTTCCTTCACCATTAGGTGGCGCTCTCTGTGATGTCCAAATTCCATCCTTTTCCCCCTCCACTTTCTTTTCTCTGTTTAAGGCTTTTAAATTCCAAAAATCCAATAAATCCAATTATCAATTACTGTTCTTTTTTTTTTTGACACATTCAAGTTCAGCTTTTAATTATGCCTATTTAGTGCCAAAATCATATATTTGTCCATTTTAAACAAGCATCTTCTTCTGGCTTCCTCCTTGAATTAAGCTCCTTTCAAAGTTCAAAGCCACTTTCAGTTGTCAATCCCCCCCCCCACACTTTCTTTGGTCACCGCTTTTACTATCTATCTTCCTTAAAATTTCTTTTTAGCTTAATTCTGGGGTACCTTAGTGTCCATCTGTCAGCTAGTTTGCCTGGTCTCCATGCTGTCCACTTCTTCTCTGCTCCAGCACAATCTTATTTCTTGAATAGCTTCCTGTCTTCAGGGCAGTCATTAAAGACTGCCACTTACTCCTGTCTTCAAAGAGAATATACCTAGCCAGGGAGGGGAGCTGTGGCTCCCCTTGACCCAGCTGGCAGTCTCCCCCTTTCCCACCCCTCCGAGGTGGATCTGGTCCCGTTTGGGACCCTCTGACAAGGTAAACACGGATCGAAGCCGCGTACAATCACCACCTCCTATCGGTTGCCGACAGAAATGCCACCGGAAGCCCTGCCCAGTGGACTTTCTGACAGGGCTCCTGGAGGGGGAGTCCACAGCTTGAAGACTTCGGATTCCCTGGCTGAATTGATACCACCACGAAGCCTTGCCAGATATTCATTGATCCTTCCTTTGCCGCCTTGCCTTTTACCAGTAAAAAGGGTTTATTTTGTCCAGCCTTTATGAGAAGGGGAAGAATCGTTTTCAACCTGGGCCAAGTGTTGCTCAACTGGATATTTTCTCCTGCCCCGAGAAGCAGATTTGATCTGGTTCCTGAGGCATCCTTGCTTCATCCTAGCTTGTTTGTGGCTGGGGAATCACTTGTGAAGCTCACATCTGCCAGGCCTGGCCAGAGCTGGTTATTTGCATGGACAGTTCATCATCAGTGCACTGCACTGAGCACCACCAGTGATGTTACCTAGTTGGATAATGAAACATTTGCAAGCAAACAAATTCAGAGAGCACCAAGGATGAGTTACTTTTATTTACTTCTATTAGTGTTGAATCTTTCTTCCCTTTGTTTCCCACTTCCATTTGTCTGAAATTGTTGCTTCTTATTGAAGAAAATGATAAATGCAACCCAAGCATGGTTGGAATTAATAGAATTTGAATGGGCCACTTACTCTTAGAGCAGACATATCAAACACATAACCTGTGGGCCAAATCCAGCTCGTGATAGGCCCAGAGTTGTCCTGCGGGGCCGTCCCAGAGATGTCAAGGGACTGGTCTCTGCCGTCCCGGTCTACCTCAGTCCCCCAAAGGCAAACAAAACCCTGATATGGCCCACAATGGGATCCAGTTTGACACCCCTGCATCCAACTGCCCAGCAGGAATCCAAGTTCAGACCTTCCTGGCAGAGGCCTCTTTCTACTTCTGTGGAGTGGAATTGATGGTTATCTTATCAAGAGGAAATCAAAGCTCATACATTTCCTAACACCCAGGCCTCACCTGCCTTTCAGTAATTGAATCCATTGTTTTGTGTCTGGCGCTTGGCATGAGAGGGACAAAGTCTGGCTCCTCTTTCCAGTTTTTGGTGTTATGGCTAGGCATACCCGGCTTCCTCAGTCTGGCTTTGAGGGCTTTCGTTTAGTTTTCCAACTGTCCTAGTTGCCATTATCTGAGCCTGGCTTTTACATTCACGTCCAGAAGTGGAACCAGAAGTAGAAGCTGTGTCTGAATGAATCAGAATAGAATGGAACAATTACTTCCTACAATTTCATGTTTTATTCATGATACGGCCTAAAATTGTATCTCCCGCTAGATCATATTTACCTCTGATGTGAGCCTATGGAATTGATCCCATGGACTGTTGCTAGTCATCCCAAATTCCTGCTGATGGAAAATGGGCCACCTTGGGTTCTTGATTGGTGTCCCTGGTCACAGGAATTTGCCACAACTTACGTCTTTTCTTGACTCGCCTTGCCAGCTTTCCAAGTAATGCGATTCTGGTGTTTTTCATTCTCCAAGCAGCACGGTCTTCCTGGTTCCTTTCTATAAGATGCAAAGAACCAGGAAGAATAACTGCACCTTGCAGATGCCATGGTTGAGCCCATGGTTCCAGAGGTTGACAAGCTAGTGGTCAGAGTGGATATATTCTGTTGTTTTGGATTGGGGAGGAGAGACACAAATGAATTAACTGCCCGGGTATCATGGTCATCTGGATCTCCACAGAGGCTTCCCACTTTCCCTGTACATGAAGATCT
This sequence comes from Bungarus multicinctus, assembly GCA_023653725.1. Classification (NCBI taxonomy): domain Eukaryota; kingdom Metazoa; phylum Chordata; class Lepidosauria; order Squamata; family Elapidae; genus Bungarus; species Bungarus multicinctus. Next base: position 204,618 of record CM042839.1, on the reverse strand, counting down.
TATTGGTTACTTATCTGGGTCGGTGGTGGCCTCAAGGTCAAGGAGGGATTTACATTCCTCTGAAAGATTTCTTGGTTTATTTGCATTTTTATCAGTTCAGTAGATGGTAGGTGTATCATTTGTGAATTACTTCCTGTGTTAGTAGATGGAGCTCCGTTCGTCCTGCTTCACAAGCAGCTTGCTAATTCTGTCTTCTGGAACAAAATGGATTGGTTTAGTGCTGGCTTTGAGGTTCAGTCCATCTCCTTGACCAAAGGGAGAAGCATGTTGGTTTGGAAACTCTGGGAAGTCTGGGGCAGGGAAAGATGGAGCTGCGCATTCTCTTAAGCCCTGGCTTTGTTCCCTTTTTGGGGGTGTCAAGATCAGGCCGTAGCCCACAGTGCCTCCTATAGCTGAGCCTCGGTTGTTCACGGCATGATGGCAACTAACCTTTTTTCTATCTGCCAGACTCAGGCTGGGTTGATCACCTTGGCTTGGCTTGATTTCCTTCCTTTGACCATTCAGCTAGTCTGGACTGCAGAACCTTCCAATGTCATTGGTTTCTTCTATTTGAAGGAGGGTTTGGTGCAGCAGCAGGATTCCTCTTGAAGGAAGTTCCCTGACTGTTGAGTTGTGAGGTGTTCTTGGGTAAAAGACTCAGGACAGTTGGCTGAGCAAGCAGGGTCAGCAGTTGGAGATCCACTGGAAGGAAAGTTTGTTTACCCATTGCAAATCTGCAAACATTGAAAATAAAGACAAAATTGGCCTCGGTCAATTGCAAAAGGCTGCTTTACTTAGAACAAGGGTCTTCAAACTTGGCAAGATTTAAGACTTGAGAACTTCCAGCTCCCAGAATTCCTGAGCTGACATGACTGGAGGAGGAATTCTGGGAGTTGAAGTCCACAAGTCTTAAAGCTGTCAAGTTTGAAGACCCCTGACTTAGAACAACGTACAACCTGCTTTAACCCCATTAATTGGCAATACTGCCTATCCCAGGTGCTTGGGAAGGATTTGATAGGCAGAGGGAAAATGCCAAATCCAGTCTAATAATCTGTGCCATCAATCATATATATCATATTGTATATAAAACAATAATTTATATATATTGTAATTACTGGTTTTAATTTTAATGTTGGTTTGGACCAAATTGATTTTTAAAATGTACATATGTATTTATTAATCATATTGATATTTTGTTTAGTTTTATACTTTGTATTTTTTATTGCCATCTCCCTTGAGTTTTGGAATAAACAGAAAGGCAGGGTATACATTCAACAATAAAAGAGAGAATTTGCTCGGCCTTGGTGCAGTAGCTGGAGATGGCCCTTCAATTCCCCTCCAGGAGCCTTCCAGGGAACCGGATTGCCCAGAGCAGAGCGGGGGACGCTGCCAAGCAGGGGCTGGGCTGCGGGGTTCCCAGTCTCGGTGCTCTCTAACTGAGCATCATTGATTTTACGGGAAAGATGTTTACAGACAGTGAACCGATCGACCTGCCTCCTTGTGCAAGAGCTACCTTTCCTTAACGACTGCGAGGGGGTGGGGGATGCCCAGAACAATGCATGGGATCTGGAGTCCAGGACGGGTTTGCAGGCCGTGTGTGTGTGTGTGTGTGTGTATGTATGTTTGTGTGTTTTTGTGTGTGTGTGTGTTGGCAGAGCATGGCTCCTGCTGGTGACTGAAGGGCTTTGCCTGGCCCTGGCAGAGCAGGGAGGGCGGCCAGAGAGCCCCAATTAATTGGGAAGCATTTGCCAGCTTGCCTGGCCTGGCCTGGCCTGCAGGGGAGATCAGCCTGTCTGTCGATAAACAAGTCCCCAGTGCAGCATCAAAGCCGCAGCCCTTTATCAATCGCGGCCTCCTCTTCCCGCTTGTTCCTGTAACTTACCAAGCATTTATGACATTGATTTTGCAATCAGGCGGTTAACCCCCTCCCCTGCCACCGCCTCCTTCTCCTCTTCTGCCCTGCTGGCCCCCCTGTCCAGCCTGTCAGTCAGGCCTCCGTGGCCTCGGCTGTGCTGGGAAGCAGCCTTGGGCCCTTGGCTTCACATTTCAAATTGGCCAGTCCCACCTCCACGAAAAGCGCCATTAAGTAGCTCTCAAAGTGGGAGAGGTCATTGGTGCCATCTACCCCCCCCCCCAACCTGGTCTGCCTAGGGCAGCACTGGGACAGCTTCCCTGCTCCCTTGGCTCCAGAGGGAAATGCAAGGCAAGATGGGGCAGCCCTCGCCAGCCACGCCCGGCTGCCTCTTGTGAGCTCATGGCTGTTGAGCTGAGGACCAGGCCCTCCTGGGGACCTAATGGAGCCTGAGAGTTTGGGGTGAGGGGCAGGGCTGGCCCTGGGAGGCCTCTCCTGCCCTTCTGCAGAGCTCAAATTGGAGAGGATGGATCTCTGTGTGGCTGAGAAGTTGCCTGAGAATGGACTCAGCAGGCACCGTAGGGCTAGTCAGGGCTGTGGATTTCAGAGGAACCTTTTTTGGGGATGCTCCCCTTGGTGTGGGAAGGAGAAAACTCTTGCTGGGTGGGAGAATCACTGAATGGATGGTCTCTGGACCATTAGCTTAGAGACATTCTTGGGTCAGCCCTTGAGGAGCTCTGAAGGAGGAGGGGGGCTTCTTGCAGGAAATGGAGCGTGTCCGCTTCCTTCTGCGCCCTCCTTTTCTGGCTCCCTGGTGAAATCCTGCCAAGTGCTGGCTGTGGGGCAGGCGAGTCGCTTCTGTGGGCAAGACGGGCTGTGTGTGTGGAGTGGCCAGGCCTGGCTGATAAGCATTTTTCTTTATCTCTCCCTCTGCCCACTTTTAGGTCCCGGACGTGCCAGGTGCGATGAACGCTGGCTGCAAGGCTGACGATGGAAGGCTGTGATTTGCCGGTCATCCTGGGCAAGGACCTTGGGGGCGCTGGGCCTCAGCACCAGCAGTGGACTGAGTTTGGCAGCGCTCGCCACCTCCCCGCTGCACCTGATGGCACAGAGTCCAAGGCAACAGGCCAGCTAGGCCATGAGCGCTCGCCAGGAAGTGCAGCAGCCTCCGCTTGCAGCCCTGAGCCCAGCAGCAAGGAGGTCAGCTGTAATGACTGCCCGGCCTCGTTTGCCAGTTTACAGACCTACATGGAGCCCGTCTGTCCCAGTGCCCATCCTCTATTCCCCCCGCAAGAGGACTGCAGGAGCAACACTGGCGGCGAGGAGGAGGAGGAGGAGGAGGAGAGTGATATCGAGAATCTGGCCGGAGAGATCATCTACCAACCAGACGGCTCAGCCTACATTGTAGAAAGCCTCAGTCAGCTGAGCCAAGGCAGTGCGGGGCTCCCACCCCTGCTGGCAAACTCTGCTCTCACCATCCCAGGAGCCAAGTCAGGGGAGCCTGTTGCAGCCGTGCCCCAAGTCTATCCGCAAATCATCAACACTTTCCACATCGCCTCCTCCTTTGGGAAGTGGTTTGAGGGCCCCGGTGAGGCCTTTCCCAGCACCTCCGCCCTGGTGGGGGTCAGCCCTGTCCTGCACAGCTTCCGTGTCTTTGATGTGCGTCACAGAAGCAACAGGGATTACCTGAACAGCGACGGTTCTGCCAAAAGTTCCTGCGTATCCAAAGATGTTCCCAACAATGTGGACATGTCCAAATTTGATAGCTTTGTCCTCTATGGGAAGAGGAAGCCCATCCTGATGTGTTTCTTGTGCAAGCTCTCCTTCGGCTTCGTCCGCTCGTTTGTGACCCACGCGGTGCACGACCATCGGATAACTCTAAGTGAGGAGGAGCGGAAAATTCTTAGCAATAAGAACATCTCCGCAATCATCCAAGGGATAGGCAAAGACAAGGAGCCCCTTGTAAGCTTCCTGGAACCAAAAAACCAAAACTTTTCACACCCTTTAGTTTCCGCAACTGACCTCATAAGCCCCGGACACAGCTTCTATGGCCAATTCAGTGGGATTTGCGTGGAAGGGGAGCGAGGCTCCCAGATTGGGATTGCCAGCGCAAGCAACCAGCCCCAGACAGCAGACCTCTTAGCCCCGGGGGACCTCTTAAACCTGGGGGGGCTGACGAGCTCAGCTCTGAAGACCCCAATTACCTCAGTTCCCCTGGCTGCCCTCACCTCCAGCCCTCCTGCCTCCTCTGAAGGGAACGACGGTGGCCCAGGGAGGGCCGGCAAGGATGTACAGGGCAGCTGCTTGGCAGAGGCGGAATTGGCTGGGGAGGAGGGGGAGGAGGAGGAAGAAGAGGGAGGGGCTGGTGGGGGTGGCAAAGGGCTGTTTCCACACAGGCTGGAGCAGGATCCGGGGGAGAAACTTCCTGCCACTGCTGAGCCCGGGTTGGTGGCAAGCAGTGGCAGCAGGCTGAAGGACCTTTCTCTCTCAAACCAAAGCATATCTCCCTTGATGCCTAGCGTGCTCCAGGCGGTGTCGAGGGGCTTGGCTTCTTCCGCTTCTCCTTCGGCTTCTTCCTTTGTCTTTGATGGTGCAGACAGACAGAGTTGTTTCAGCTTTAATAGGGAGGGCAGCCAGAGGCCGGACGTGGCTGAGGAAAGGGGCACGAGAGATGATGCCCTGGGCCCAGAACCAAGCGAGAGCCTCGAGGGGGAGGACGGGCTCTGCGCCTCCCACCACCTGCACGGAGGACCCCTCTGTGAGCTGGGGGGTGAGGAGTGTCCCTCGGGGGGAGGGGTGGAGTGCCCCAAGTGTGACACCGTCCTGGGGTCCTCGCGCTCCCTGGGAGGCCACATGACCATGATGCACTCACGCAACTCCTGCAAGACCCTCAAGTGCCCCAAGTGCAACTGGCACTACAAGTACCAACAGACGCTGGAGGCCCACATGAAGGAGAAGCACCCTGAGCCGGGAGGGGCCTGCGCCTTCTGCCAGTCGGGGCAGCTGCACCCTCGGCTCGCCCGGGGCGAAAGCTACACCTGTGGCTACAAGCCTTTCCGCTGCGAGGTCTGTAACTACTCCACCACCACCAAAGGCAACCTCAGCATCCACATGCAGTCAGACAAGCATCTCAACAACATGCAGAACCTGCAAAACGGCAACGGGGAGCAAGGCTTCAGCCACGCTGCGGGGGCCGTGGCCACGGCAGCCGCCACCAATATTGGTGGTGGCTGTGGGGCCCCCTCCCCCACCAAACCAAAAAGTAAACCTACCTGGCGATGTGAGGTGTGTGACTACGAGACCAACGTCGCCAGGAACCTCCGCATCCACATGACCAGCGAGAAGCACATGCACAACATGGTGCTGCTCCAGCAGAACATGAGCCAGGTGCAGCCCAGCCCCCACCTGGGCCTGGGCAGCCTGCCCGCTGAAGCTGAGCTCTATCGGTACTACTTGGCCCAGAACCTGAAGATGGACAATAGCCCAGGCTCTGAGACGCAGTTCCTGACAGGCAGCAATTTCCAGGGGGAGCCCGCCAACACCGTGGCCCCCGTGGCCCCACCCCCAGGTGAGATGTCCAGGTAGTTTTTCGGTATCATAGGAGAGGAAGGGGCCGTCTTTCTGTCCAGCCTTCCTAGCAACACCTGCCCTCAGTAGGAAGTGGCTCGTGTGGGCCCAGGACAGTGACAAGGCCCCTCTGCTCCTCAGTCCCCCTCTGGGCTGGGGCAGTGGGTGTGCTTGAAGGCTGCTCGGGCCAGGGGAGAAGGAGAGACGGGGCTTCCTCTGCATGCAGGCTCTTACCGTAAACCCAAAGCACAAGACCCTTGTAAGTTTGTGCCATTAGAGGTCTTGATGCCATCCACTCGGTCACCCCCTTCCCTGCTGCAGCAGAGGGGAGGCAGTCTTGCTTGGCCTGGACTTTTCCAGGCTGGTTGGCCCTCCAGAGTTGGGATGAGGGGGGGATTTCTGCTGTGGTCCAAGAGGAGAGGGAGCAGCAGCTCTTCTATGGATTGAAGAGGGTGGAATTCTCCCGTGTCTAACAGGGCCAGCTTCCTTAGCAGGAAAACATTCATGGCAATTCCTGCATGTTAACGTCGTAATTAAGCATGATGACTGGTCCAGGGAAGGCTGGAAATCTACCTTGAGATGCACTCGCTTCAAGTGCTTTCGGTAGATTAAAGTGAAAGAGGTCCACAAATTAAAGAGCTTGTCAGAGTTCTTTCATTTTGTGGCTAGACAAAGAGCACATTTGCCATTGTGCGTGTGGCGAGGACTTTTACTGAAACTTCTACACTAAGAGACTTCACTGCTTCAGAAGAGACCAAGTGTCCCTGAAAGACTCACCGGTGCCATTTTCCTAGGCAAATTGTGTTGTTCCACAGGTGGACGTGCAGTTCTGAAATCTGGGCTGCGAAGATGAAGCTGCTCAGGCCGTGGGGAGAACCTCCCCTCCTCCTCTCTGGAGAAGAAGCTGGCTGGCTGGTGTGGGAGAGCCCAGGGATGCATCACACTGCATTGGCCTGGCTCCAGTGTGGGAAAGGGGCCCTTCATGTAGTAATCCAGATGAAAGCCGCCGCCGCCCAGCCCAAGTACTCCTGACCCCTTTCCTTGGGGATGTGCTCCGCCCTCCAACGGCTCTTAGCCAAAGTTTTTCACCTAATGTTCAGCCGCAGTTTGTCTGCTTGTGACCTAAGACTTCCCTGCTTTTGCTGTGCGGTGAAAGGAGCTGGTGTCTCTTTGGAGTTTGCCGAAGGCTGCTATGTCCACTCTGGCACTTTCTCCGATGGCTGAGCACACCCAGTTCCTCACTTTTTGCTTTAGAAATTCCTCCTAAGTGTCCTCATTGCCCTTTTTGGAATTGTTTGAATTTTTCTGCTGGTGCCTAGAACTGGACCCAGCACTCAAGGGGGTTCTGACTAGTGGATGGTAGCAGAACTATTATTCCCCACAATTGGGGAATGACAGTTCTAATTTATGCATTATCGAGAGGATGGATGCCTTGATACCTGTCCAAAAAGCAATGAGAATGCATCTGAGGAACAAAATTGCAAAGTGCTTCATCGTGTGTTTAATCTACTCTGATCTTTGTTAGAATAGAATAAAAACCAAAAGAGAAACTGTATAGCAAACAAATGCTGTTAATTGGGCTTGAAGAGATGTGGCGATGTGAGCCTGATCACACAGAACAAAACAACAGGCATCCTGTAGTATGTGGCAGAGTTTTGTGGGCCGCAGGGGATGCTGAGTGCCCCGCAGGGTGGAATGCTAACAGGCAACCCGGGGCCAGGAGGACTGCAAGAAGAGACAGTCACACTCTGCTGCTGCCTTAACTCGCCTGAAAGGGTTGCATAGCTCCTGGGCATTTCTGATTTCACATTTATTTGTGCCTTTGGGAACTCTATCACCCTGTCCCAGTTAGGGATGCCAGCATGGTCTCGGCTCCTGTGCCCAAGCCTTAGCCCACCCCTCAGCCTCCTGGCATTCAGAGAGCCTGCTGGGCGTGGGGGGTAGGCGTGCGCTTCAGGAGCCCGGGAGTTACAGGGTGGTGGGAGAGCCACGGGGGGCGGGGGGGCTAGCCAGCCACGCTCCGGCTGGGCCAGGCTCCTGGAACTGAGCAGCTGCCCAGGGGAGCCTCTCTGACTGCCGTTCTTCTCTCTCTGCACAGTGGGGGAAGAGATCCCTCTGGACCCACGGCTCGGGGCAGGGCAGCTGGTGTCCGAGGAGCTCATGAACCTGGAGGAGACCTTCGCCCAGACCAGCGACCCCTCACTGAAGCTGTTCCAGTGTGCTGTGTGCAACAAGTTCACCACCGACGCCTTGGATCTCCTGGGGCTGCACCTGAATGCGGAGCGGGCCCTGCCCGCGGAGGAGTGGAAGGGGGCCGCGGGGGAGGTCTACCAGTGCCGGTTGTGCCATTATAGCACACAGCTCAAGGCCAATTTCCAGCTGCATTGTAAGACCGAGAAGCACCTGCAGAAGTACCAACTGGTGGCGCACATCAGAGAGGGTGGGAAGGCCAACGAGTGGCGCCTCAAGTGCGTGGCCATCGGGAACCCGTTGCACTTGAAGTGCAATGCCTGTGACTATTACACCAACAGCCTGGAGAAGCTGCGCCTTCACACCGGCAATTCCAGGCACGAGGCTAGCCTGAAGCTGTACAAGGTGAGGCGGCAGGGGGCCCATGGGGCAGGGGCTTTCTGGGGTTGGGCTCCAGCCCAGCAGGCCTCCCTCCTCGCCCCTGCCCATTGCTGAGGCCCTTGCTGCACCCAAGGCCGATTAGGGCCATCAGAGGGCAACCCTCTCCCTCCTCCGCTGGGTCTGGCTGCAGCTCCCCCCCCCCCTGCTTGTAGTAAAGAGTCCTTTCAGTGGTGTGGCAGAATTGCTCCAGACGTTGGTATTGATTTTCCCTGGACTCGGAGCTTCACCTTTTTCTCTAATCATCCCGTAATGGCTTTAGTATGAACAATTGGGCACCGCCTGCGATAAATCTAAGCGGCAGCTTTGCTCCCCAGACACGCCGTCTCCTGGGCTTTGAGCTGCTGCCCTCCTGCTTTCCAGCCCTTCCCCTCCCGAGGCTGGCTCTGGCTCTGGCTCTGGCGCTCAGCCCCCACCCCTGCTCCAAAGGCAGGCTAGTTTCTGGCGGGTGATGGGCCTGTGGGGGTCCCCAGCAGCCCCTCCTTTGGGTTGGCAGAGGTTTCACCTGCTGGTTCGTTTCTGCGTCTGGGCGTGTGCAAGGAGGTGGCTCTGGGTGCAAGTCCCCCTCTTGTTTCTGTGGCCGGGTGTGGGACCTGTGGGTTCATTGGCCCCAGCGCCAGCACTGCTCTCCTTGGCAGTGGCCCTCGGGACGTTCCTCTCCTCCGGCTGACCCGATGCCTTCGCCTGGCACTTGCCTAATCAGTTGAGTGCAGCTCAGGGGATGGGATCCAGTTCTCTCCTCTCAGAGGGAGCAAACCCTCTCCAGACCCTGGCCGGGGGAGAGGGAGCCCAAGGTCTGCCAGGACAATGCAGCAGGCCACCCCTGTCGTTCTCATGACTTCCTGCTGCTCCCTGACTTCCAGGTACCACACAGGCAGGGCCTGCCACTAAACACGCCATGCAGCCCATCCCGCCTGCAGTGGCTGGCAATGCTCCAGAAAAGGTCCAGTGTGAGGAGAACAGCCCTGGGAGCCCCCCCCCCTCCCAGCCCATTGCTTCTAGCATCATTGTCCCTGGCAGAAAAAGTGTGGGGGGGGGGAGGCCTTTCCTGGCTGGAGTGGACTCTTGACTCCTTTCCCAAGGAAGCTTGGTCAGTTTGCCTTGCTTTGGCCTTGGGCCTTTTTTAAATTAGTTTTGTTATTCCACACTAATCAGACAAAGTAAAAGTACAGACACTAAATATTAATGATGTAACTTCAGCATGAATCATTGTAATCATGTTGAATAAAGAAGAGAAAAGATATCTATAAAATTATTTTGTGGATAAACCAAATCCAAAAATCCTGACCATTTCCCACCCACTGGAAGTTGCTCAGGTGCAACTGCCTGAAGCAATTCTTGGTGTGGTGAGATTGCAGCGCTGGAGATGGGCTGGAGATCAACCCGGTGCTTGAGGTCGGATCTGCCCTGTTAGATTTTAAGCAGTGGTGATCAACAGTGGCGATCCCTTTAAGGCCCAGGGATCCATCTGGAGTCTATTAACAAGCCTGTTGTTGGGAGTGGTGGGAGAAGGTAGCTGGTGTGTGCCTGTTCCCGGGTTGCAGTTCCAGACTGGGCCCTCCTGACTTGCTTGCCCACTTATCCTTGCTTGTCTCCAGGGCAGCTTTGAGCTGCTGGACTTGACCCTGTGTCCCCTGGGAACTGTCTGTTGAGGGACTCCTTCTTCCTTCCTCAGCCCTCTGCTTCAGGAGCAGAGCTGTGATCCTGCCTCTTTCGGCTCCCTTCGCTTGGCCTGGGTTCTCATGAGGTCCAGGGCCTGAGGTGTCTGGCGGTGGCACTGGTAGGGCTTCTGCTGGTTTAGGCAGCAGAATAAAGATAGATGGGTAGCCTGTGCCCTCTCAGTGAAAGGATTCGCTTTTTGCTTCCTGAGTGGCTCCCAAAACAAAAGGGGGGTTCCCCCCATCGAGGGGGTGCGTGTTTTGCAGCTCATGAATCCAGCAGGTCTCTTGTGTGCGTTGTCCATATTGCACGAGTTGAGCAGCCAGCGTGGCTCTTGGTCTGGGGAAGAGGCTCCCTTTTCAAGCCCCGTCTGTAGCCCCCCTGCCCTCCTCCACCTGAAAGAGGGAGGTCCTTGCCCCACCATCTGTCCCTGCCCTGTCAATTTGTGGGCAGTAAAGATTTTCAGTCGTGTTTATCCAAACTTGTGGCTGTTCTCCACTCCTGCCTGGCTCACCTTGGGCTTTTGAATAGAAGATTGACAAGCTACCAACAGCCCATTTTTGGGTTGAAAGAGAAAGGCCACTAATCATTCCTACAAAAGGAGATGTTAAAGCACCTGAATAAAATCCAGGTTGCTACAGGGCAGGTTGCTGGTCCTGGGAGAGGAGCCCTCCCTCGGTCTCTTGGGGCTGAGCTACTTCTTTAGACACCCTTGGCCGGTTTACCTTCCTAATGGATTGCAAAGGCTGCCGCTGCCTTCTCCGGAGAGCCTCCCTGTGGTTTGTTGGCTCCCCAAACCTGGTTATTCAGGACTAGGAGTGTTGCCTTGGGACAGGCTGACAAGGGCTCGAGCGCTTCTATGATCTTTTCCCACCAATTTGGGCAGAAGTTTCAGTGGGGAAGGAAAGGGGGGATTCAGCCCAGGAATTTGGAGCCAGCTGTGGCACAAGAGCTTCTCTGCTCTGCAACCAGCTTCAGGCCAGCCCAGCAGTGCAGCCTAGAAGTGCTCCTTTGGGTAGGGAAGATCGGAAGAATCCAGATGCGTGGGATGAATAATCTGGCCCGAGGAAGCCCTCACTAGAGAATTGGTGCAAGGGTGTGTTTGAGGAGACAGCGGAGCCAGAGAGCCAAGCCTGTGGTACCACTGCTTTCTATTTGGAGAATTGTTTCACTTTAAATTTTGTATTTGGCATTCTCCTCAGAGTTGTCATGGAATTGGGTGGCTTATAAAGGTAATAAAATAGGTAAATAAAATAAATAAATCTGACATGTGGAAGCCGGGATAGCTGCCCTCTCAATGAGAGCCTGGCCAGAAGAAATATAGTCTTAGCAGCTGTTCAGGGTCTCTCAGCTCTCCTCACTAAATCCCCAAGCAATGTGATTTATGTGACCCGCAGTTGGGGGGGGATGCCTGGAGCTTCTCTGCTGTTTCTATTTGGCTTTCTCCTGGGGGGGGGGGGGAGAGAACCCTGCTGGTGTGAATTGAAAGGGAGGGGAAGGTCTTGCCAATGTCCAACCCCAAGGGTGATCCAAGACTTCTAAACCCCTTCCTCCACACACGCACACACAACTTGACCCTGTTTGATTGTGAATTGTCTGCCTATGCAGCTAGTCTTTTGCACCCTGGTTTGGTCAACCTAGTCCCTGGGTCTGTGGCCCTGCAAATGGGCTGTGTTAATTATAGGGGGAATGAAAACAATTGCTAAGTCGTCGTCTCCCCCTCTCCCCCCCGAATTAATCCTATAAACTGTCATCTTGCTTTCATTTAAAGCAAATTCTGTTACGTGGAATCCGTTTGATTGGGTCGCGTCTTTTGTGATTAGTCTAAGAAAGGGCTGGTGGAGGCCCAGGGTGGAAAGGGGGGGTTATATCCCCTCTGGCTTTGGAGAAGCGTGGGGCAGTTTTGCTTCTAAAAACGTGTCTTCCCTCTTTGCTTTCCTTGGAGTGGAGGGCCACTTCCTGAACAAGCTCAGCCCTTCGGTCCTGCTTTTTAACCTACTGTTCTGAGCGGAAACAGGGACTCTTCCAGTTCGGCTTGGATTATTTCTGGCTTTATTTCAAAGCTCAGCACTGATTAGAAATGCATAATGGAAAAAGCTGTTTATCGCCCGTGCTGGACTCTTAGGGAGGGCAGAGTCTTGCAGGGCACGGATACATTGGGTAAGCCAGTAATTCCCCAGATCTAGTGGGGCCCTCGCCTTTTCTAAGAATCCCTGCAAATGTTGATCCCTACTTGTTTTGTCTGGACAGTGGAGGCAGCTGGAGAAGTCCAGTCTGTTGCATTTCTTCTTCTTGCCAGGTAGAGTATAATAAGGCCCAGGTTCAGATGACACCTGTCCAGGAATTCTCCACTCACATAGGAATTGCTGTTCATTCTACCACAGAAAAGGATTGTTGTCCTCCAGATTGGAACACTGATTAAGGTTCTGAGATTAATAGCTGATGTAGGTGAACTTTTAGTAAATATTAAAATCAACCAGAGATCATTATTGAGATCAAGCAAAGTTGATGTTTCTGAAGAAACATTCACATAATTTCAGAAAAGGTTGGTTCTGTTTTTCCTGAACAAGCAGAGGGTCATTTATTAGATAAAGAACAGAAAAACTTGAGAATTGGAAGAGAATCATAGAGTTGATGATCTGGCCACTTGAATGAAACCAAGGCAGGATGCCGGAGCCTTTTTAAAGAATGGATCAAGCCAGGCAGGTGAAGGTATGTGGCTAATGAGCCCCCCACATCCTCCTGCTGCCGCCCAGCCTTCCTAGAAGGTTCATCTCCAGAAGGACTCTTAGTCTGCTCCTATTTGATTTAAAGTGGGAAGCCAAATGGACAGACAACTGCATTATTTGAGGTCTTAAAGAAAGTGAACAGCAAAAACCCTCCAATTTTTTGTTCATTGTTGCCAATTGTATGTGGAGACAGGCTTTAATTGTATTTATTTAACGTACATGGACTAGCAATATGTATTAACATTTCACTTAGATGAGTAAAACATAATAAAATGTAAATGTGAAAAAGACCTGCCTTCACATGCCAATGTCTTTGGCCACCTAACCATTGAAGCACAGAATCATTTATATGAAAAAGAAGTCTGGCGCTGGGCCAGTAGATGCCCTCGGCTTACAGCCAGTTACAATGGGATCTAGTTTGACATGGGAGCCCTGCAGTCATCACCGAGGGGAGGATGCCGGCCCCCGTTTAGGCAGGGAGCTCTAGCAGATGTTGTGGGAGGTGCGAATCCTAGTCAGGATTGTTCACTGCTGGCGTGATAGTTCAAAGCCTATTTTAGACAATATCAAGTACTTCATAAAGCTAGTTTTGCATGGTGTATAATTTCTCCTCTCCCCCCTCCCCCAGCTTCCCTAATTAATGTCCTACCAAATTGGTTTATTGTCTTGGTCTGGGATGAGTCCGGTGTTGCACCTGAGCTTCCTAAAGAGCAGCAAGTCCCTTGGCTGAGCACTATGAGAGCATCTGGGTGGTTTTTCTTCCATTTTCTCGTGCCCCACAACACGCATGTCCTGCTGATGTCCTGCTGAAACAAAAGCAGCTCCATAGCACCCATGGAGACTTCAAGCCTGACGTGCGATGCGACATCCGCCCAGTTATGTTGGAGGCTTCGTTGTCATTAGTAGGTCCCGGTGTTGACAGTGGACAGGCTCCAGTGGAAAGCTGCAGCTGCAAGCCCTCCACTCCTCTCCTCTTCTTCTGCCCTTTTCCAGTGACCTTGCACATCAGGCAGAAGGACACACAGCCACCTTCCTTTTTCTCTAATTAAACAGCTCTTGGCACACAATGGCAGCCCAGGAACCCGCTTTCTCACTTGGTGTTGCATTGCTAGATCTGATCCTACTCAGATAGGTACTGAAATGGAATAAAAATCTGTTGCCTCCTGTCTCCACAAGGCCCAAGGAGCTGATACCTCCAGCAGATCATGCTGTGTTCTTCTCCAGTAGTTGATATGGCGACTCGTCTTCCCTTGATCCTGGAGGCACCAAGGATGTTGCTAGCCAAGGACCTGGTCAGTGCCCATCGATACAGGGGTTCGCATCGCGGCTGCTTACATTTGAAGTCATTTCAAGGCAGAGAAAGCTCCTCCTGCTTAGAACAATGGGGGCTGAGGAAAGGGCCAGAACACTAGGACCTGCCAGGGGTTGAATTTTTGGTCCACATATTTCAGTAGAGTCTCTTCTCCAAGCATTTAGGTTCTGACAGCCTTTTCCTCAGAGATGCTGGTTGCTCGGTCTTTTGGGAGCAAATAAGAAAAAGAATAGGCACTGTGGGAATCTTATTCCTTTCGGGTCAATGAATTCTCACTGATGTTCAGCCAAATGGGTGTTTTTAAATATCATATGCTTGAGGTGCAACTATCCTTTTTTTTATGCACCAAATATTCTCAAGGCTGTTTGCAGACATTTTACCACCCAACTAGGTAACAACATCGGTGTAAGTGAATGTGAGGTACTGTATGTTTTCAGTAGCTTGCTATTCGAGTTTTGGTGAAGATATGGTTTTCTTCTTGGTGATTCTTTGATTAGGGGATTGTTTTCTGTGTGATTGTTTATCTGATGTTTGTCCCCATTTATCTGGACATTGGCTGCTGGAAAAGACATGTTCTGGTCTGTTTGTTTCCTTTGTTTGTTTGTTTTTTATTGTCCCTTTTGAATGGTGTATCACTGGCAGGGCAAGCTACTGTATATAAATAGGGACCAAACTCCACATTCATTCATACTGCTGATGTTATCTAATTGGGTAATGAAATGCCTGCAAGCAAACAACCAAGCTCCTAGAACATCAAGGTCCCCACAGCTGCCCATCTCTTCCTGAGCGGCTTCTCCGTTTACCTACCTGTGGGGACTTTCTCAGGCTGAAATCCTGGAACCCAAGGTGATGGTAGCTCTTGTTTCCTGTGGGATGAGTAGCTTTCTTCATGTTGACCTACTTGTGGGTCTTGTGATGCCTACAGAAGTTGCAGTAAATCAACAATCTGGGCCCCCGTGGCCTTGCTTTCTTGGGGCCCTGGGCAAAAGGCTTAGTTTTCATGGCTTGTTTGATGAGAGGTACTTGAACCTCAAGGAGCTCCTTGACATGTGCTCAAAATTTCCCTAAGTTGGAACAAGCTTGAGCCACTCATGATGAGTGTATCTAAGAGAGAAATTCTGTTAGGTTCTAGTAGGACACTGTGTGAGGGGGGGGGAGGGGGAGAGAGAGAGAGATGTACAAAGGAAGCAGATGTGAACTGCTAAGTATTGAAATGATGCAGCACCTTAGCCATGAAAGCCGGCTGGGTGACTTTGGGCCAATCTCTCAGCCCAACTCACTTCACCAGCTTGTTGTTGTTATTTGCTACCTTGAGTTATTTATAAAAATAATAAAGGTGGGATATACATTAAATAAATAAAAATGGTGCCGTGGGGTAATCACCATTGTTTGAAGCTGAGCAAGGATGGGCTACATCTGGCAAGCCACACTGTTGAACGCCGAGGTGTTATGGTTTCCTAAACCAATCAAGGAAGAATCCTGAGGCAGATGTTTCCGGTTGCATTTTAGTGGCTGCAGACACAGGGCCAAATTCAGGAGCTGAGGAGGCCAGGAGAAGAGAGCCGATGTCACAGCTGCCGGGTCTCCTGTCCCCTGGAATGGCCAATGTAGAGCCCTGCCCAGGGCCCTCCAGCCTGTCCCTGGAGGGGGTCTTTACTGCCCTCGGCATTGGCCTGCAGGGCAGCCTCATTAAGGGTCGATCTGCTTAGCTGGCCGGCTGAAGCTGGCTCTTGCCTCCCTGGGGGCTGTAGCCCCTCCTCATTAAGCTGGTTGGGGCTATTGATTGGGCATTTGTGTTTGGAAGAGTCTTACTTACTCCATGCATTATCTTGACAGATTGATCAGAGCTGATTGAGAACCTCTTAAAGGAACGAACAGCTATAATGGGAAAGTTGGACTCTGTCATCCGTTAGGGTGATTCTGGAGCGAGAGGAACAAGGCTGACATCTTGGAGCAATTGTATTTACAATTAACATGGCTGAAAACGATTGCCTCTATTGATCCCCCCTTCCTGCAATTACAGCCCCATTGTTTACATTCCAGCACTTCAGTTATAAAAAGGAAATTCAATAATTATTGCATTATTTAAAGTTAAAGTGCCACAGAGTTTGCTGGCTGTGCTTGCTGCTTGATTTAACATTCAGTAAAATCTATGCTGAGCTTTCCATCTCGAAGCTGAGCAATGTAGGCTTTTAATGAGGCTTGGAAGGCGGAGCAAAATCCCACCAGCCAGTTATGGGTGAGGAATGGGAGAGGGATTTGAATCCAGCTCTCATGACTGCAAGACCTGGAGCAAAGGGGGGGGAGTGGGGAGTGGACGCCACTGAACTGGGAGGGGCCTGTTATTTGGGGGAGGGGCTCGCCTGTTATTTTGGGGGAGGGTCCCACCTGAGAGCACGGGAGGAGGGGCTCCTCTGCCTTGCTTGGTTGGGCGCGGAAGAAATCTAACTGTGAAACCAATAAAACTGCCACCCTGCCTAACTGGCTTCTGTCCTCCGCCTCCCCTTCTTGTTTGAGAGTCGAGGTGGCAGGGGCTGCCGTTAGCCCAGCCCTCCCTTTCTCTGCCGTCTCCTGGGCCGCCTAGACTGGCTCGAGACCCTGGGAGGATGGGCAGAGCAAAGGGGCCAAAGACAGCCACCTGACCCCTCTTCTGGGCAGGAAGCAGGTGACCTCTTGATATCCGCTGGCCCCTCCTCTGGCCCTGGGGAGAGTGTCCGCCTTTGTCCTCCCTGAGCCAGTGCAGTGTGCTTGGCTGATTCCGGTGCTGTGCAGAGAGGCTGCCCTGCTCTGGGCCGCAGCCTCTCTCCAAGGAGTGGGCTTGAGGTGGTTTGCAGAAATGTCATTCAGATCAGATGGGGTTTCGATCTATCTGATCCAGGGCAAAAAGTGAAGGGATCCAGATTTTACATGTGTGTGAACCAAACCCCCTCCCCCCGCATCCTTAGGAACCTCTGACCAAAAGCATCTCAGGCGGAAGCGATACGGCCCTCCAGACTGAAGAAAGTGACCAGACCGTCCCGTCGGAGTTTGCATGGAGTTTCCTAATGACCTGCAGCAGGCATAATAGGTCCTTTTGGGGGGTGGGGGAATTCTTTTGGAACAATAAAGCATTTTAGTGGTTTTCAGACACAGAATTCAGTCCCAGAGAGCAGGGATGCCGTCTTCTATGGAGAATGGTTATGTGGCTCATTTCCCTGAAAGGTAACCTACGCACATCACCTAAAACTAATATTCAGTGATGACCAGCCAGCCTCTCGTCCATCTTGGTTCAGTAGATGATGGAGAAGGAGGCTAGCGGTCGACTGGAGGACGGGCTGAGGCTCCTGGCCTGGCAATACCAAGCGGCTCCCCTGCAGAACTTCTGAGGAGCCGCACTTTGGGCCATTGGAGGCCGGGTGCTGTGCCAAAAGGAGGGAAGCAGGGCTTTCTCCTCCTCCATCGCTGTCCTGTTTCCTTCCCTTGCTCTTGGGTCTCAAGCTTCTGATCCAGAGATGAAAGGGCTGCTTTCAAAGTGGGTGGACTGGAAACCACCAGGTTCTTCTCTAGGAATCGGTTGCTTTATTAGATGAATGACTCCTTCTCAATACGGGAGCAGCCTTCTTAGACAGCAGCCTCCAGCGATTCATAGGCCTAGGTAAATGTGAGCATGGATGTGACTTCAGGATGAGTTTGGAAGCAAATAGCTCTCAACAACAGAAGCTTTACACCTTGCTTCTCAAAGATGCTCCCAAGATCTTCCCGAGATACCCTTGCAGTGCCAAGATGGGGGAAGGGGCCCTGGGGCTTTGACCCTATTTGAAATTCGGATCCAGATTCCAGAGGGAGCTCAGTTACTCCTCTGCTGCTCACCTGGGCGTGGGTTTGTTCTGTGCTTCTCTCTGCAGCACCTTCAAAACCACGAGAGCGGACTGGAGGGAGAAGGCTGTTTTTACCACTGTGTCCTTTGCAACTACTCCACCAAGGCCAAGCTCAATCTTATTCAGCACGTACGTTCCATGAAGCACCAGCGAAGTGAAAGTTTGCTCAAGTTGAAGCGCTTGCAGAAGAGCCTTCCTGAGGAAGAGGACAACCTGGGCCAAATCTTCACCATCCAGCACTGCCGAACTACGGACACTGGTGAGTGGCCTTCTTGACCAGCAGATAGTAGTCCTGCTCCCATCGCGTATGTGGTAGGATTCCAGGGGCGTGTGTGTTTCTCCTAGGCGAGGAGCTGACGTATCTCCCTTTAGCATTGCATGTGGACAATACTGCTTAAGATTTCTGACTTGTCCAGAGCAATGGGAGGATTCCACTGCCTCTGGGGCCTGAACTAGTCTGGGGCAGGGAGCTCCAAAGGCCTCCACTGCGGTTGGGTCGAAGTGCTAAACACAGTTGCTTGGCCAGGGGTCCAGCTTGGTTTATGCCGATACGCCTTTTGCAGGCATCCTTGGCAATGACGATAAGGCCCTTCTGCAGAAGGCATGAGAGGGGGACCCTGGCCTTTTGGCCGCCTCAGCAGCTTCTGGGAAAGCTGCATGCAGCCCAAAGGCTTCTGATCCTTTCCCGAGCGAAATCAGACTTTCACATGAGATGCATCAAGGCATTGTGTCAGCATGGAGACAAAAAGAAATAGTGAATGGGAGTTGGGGAAATATTTACTGTCTTGCCATAAAATCAAGGCGAAAGGAAGACATCTTGGTGGAGTGCTTCCTTTAAGACTGCCCACACCTGGCCTCTCCTGTGCCTCCCTACCTGAGTAGGACAGGCTGCCTCCATCTACGGAGGGAGGACTTCCAGGAAAGGTTGGATAGCCTTTGATCCAGAATAGTATGAGGCCATCTTGGTTGGCTTGCTGTCTAAATGGGAGCTTCCTCTCTCCCCCCCCCAACCCCCCTCCAACTAATCCTTTAAATAGTCTTTTTGCACTACTTTGAATATTTGGGCTAAACTGCTTTATTTCTCAGATCTCTCTCTTGCTGCAAAGAGTCCAGTCTTCTGCAGTCAACATAATCATGGCTGGTTTACTTATGGTTTACTCTGTCGACCCAATTCCAAGCACATGGTTAGTTTGCCCAAGAAGTGCTTGGTAGCTCCCTTTTCTCTTTCTCATTCCAGTCCAGTCCTTCACTGTCCTTGCTTCCCACGCCTGGCTTCCTTTTTGCATAAGATCCCCCCTGCCAAGTAGGTGCTCTTTGCTCAGCCTTCTTGCAAGGGGGGTAGTGATGTATCCCTCTGGGCTTTTCTGCCTCCAAGAGGAAGGAATGCTTGGTTGCCAAGAACTGCTGATCCTTTCAGGCTCACCCGACCTCTTCGCCCCTGGCTGTTCCTGGAGCTGCTCCTGTTCAGCCCAGGTGGAGGAGGGAGAAAGGAGGAGAACTGAACAGCTCCTCTGGCCTCCCCCTGGGGCTCCTGGGGCCCTTTCCTCCTCCTTTGGGATTCTCTTCCTCCATAATTCTGTGTTTTAGCCATGAAGTAGCTTGGTGCAGAGAAAACATTTGATCAATAAATAGGCTTGAATTATGGAATGTTTTGCACGAATATGGAATAGGTGATTGCTGAATGTGGTAAGAATGGTATAAGATGGAAGTAAAATATGCATGAGAAGAAATGGAATGCTTAGCAAATGGGCCAAGCAGCAGGTAAGCAACGGTGGTAATTCCCCCCTTCCTTGTTTCATATATTAATGGATATGTAGAAATAATATTTTGGAGATGTTACTTTTGAACGTAGATAATGTCATGTTAGTAGTTGAAAAGCCAAACATTTTGCAGCATATGTTAGAAAGCCTGCTATTTTCTATTTATTTTCTGTGTTCATATAAACATGGCTTTTCCAAAAAGATGGTGGTAAGTATGTATATCATTATTTTGAGGTATTTTCTTTCCATTCTGAACTTGCTAAGCAGTGTTTCCAGAATAACAAAATAACAGAGTTGGAAGGGCCCTTGGAGGTCTTCTAGTCCAACCTCCTGCTCAAGCAGCAAACCCTCTACCATTTCAGACAAATGATTGTCCAGTCTCTTCTTAAAGATCTCCAGTGTTGGAGCACCCACCACTTCTGGAGGGAAACTGCTCCACTGGTGAATTGTTCTCACGGTCAGGAAATTCCTCCTTAGTTCCAGGTTGCTTCTCTCCTTGATTAGTTTCCATCCATTGCTTCCTGTCCTGCCCTCAGGGGCTTTGGAGGGTGGGTCGACCCCCCTCTTCTTTGGGGCAGCCCCTGAGACATTGGGAGACTGAGCAGTGCCTTCAAGTCCAGTTGGGACTCAATTCCAGGGCTCAGCAACCTGGGTTTCAATGCAGGAGTCTTCACCTGAGCCCAGCTCTGGCCTTGCCTGCCAGGAGCAGGAGGGCTGGTCTTCCTTCTGGGACCCCTCCCTTGGCCTTGGCCTTGGCCTGACCCCGGGTGTCCACCGATGTTCTCCAGGGAAGTCAGGAAAGGCGTGAGAGGCTAAAACTGCAGGCTGGGGAAGAGAACGTCCCTGAGTGAGCTCCTCTTTTGGTGGGGGCTGCTTGGTTGGATATGCACACACATATCCACTATGTCAAATGGGTGGTGTGTCAAATTCCCAGCAGAGTCAGGAGGAAATGCCCCAGGGCTCCTCGCCTACCTTCTGCTGGGTACAGAGTTGGGCAGAGGGAGGGAAAAAAGGAGATGAGAGGGGAAGCAGGATTCCAGGTGCTGCCCAGGCACTTCCTCTTCTCCCCTCCTCTCTGTTTCTTCCTCCTCTGGCCTTAAAATGCTGGCCTGAGAGACCCAGGTCCAGCCCCCGGGAAGTCGATGGAGAGTTGGGCCTGGCGCTTGGCTGGGCAAGAGTGTTGCTGGTCCCCTTGAGCGGCCAGGCCACCCCATCCAGCGAAGGAGTCACAGGCTGAGCAGAAGGAGCAAGGGGAAACTGCCACGGGGCAGCCACGGTGTCCCAGCCCCAAAGAAGGGGCCTAGCGGGGCAGGGAGGCGGTGGCCCTAGCTTGCTCTTCCCCAGGCTTGTTCTCCGCAGCAAGAGAGGAAGCTGGAGCTGTTGACTCGCCCCAGAGCTGTATCTGCCACCCAGCTGGCTGCCCAATTTCGGGGCTGGAAACCTGCCCCGGTGGTGGGGGGTTCCCCTGCCGGCCACAGCCACACAGTTCACGGGTTGCTTTCCCCGTTGGGCTTGGGCTGGAAGGGACAGAGCAGTGGGGGAAGGGCACCCATTCAGCACTCAGCACTCCTTTCTGCCAATCTATGCCTGGGAAAGAACAGACATGGTAGCTTCTGGGGGGGGAGAATAACAGTGAATTGGGCTCCTCTTCTTTGCCACAAGATAAGAATGAAGCAGGCAGCTTCCCTGTTCAGGTATGCATAATTACAGTGTGTGGCTCGGTAAATATTGCCTGCTCTTCTCAAAATGGCCACACTGCCGGCACCTTCTGGGTAGAGCAGCTGGCAGATGGACTGCAGATTGTCAGAGTTTGTGAAGCAGAGAGAAAAAGAAGGCCGGTGGGGCTCCCAGAATGCAGCGATTATGAACGTCTCGTAGCAGGCTGCTTGAAGTCAAAACTGGGCAGAAAAACCCCAGACCCAAAATGTTGCCTCCAACCACGAAATGGGCTTCATAAATATAACAAATAAATGAATTGAAAGAACGAGGCCTCTGGGGTGATGTAAGTTGCTGCTGGCTCGCCTGTGAGCCTCCTTCCCTTCTACCTCCTGGGAGATCTGGGCCTGTGTGTGCTGCACAGAAAGAAGGTTCTCTCCCATACTAATTGGGGTGGGTTGGCTGAGGTTGCAACTGGGGAGGAAGGTCTTATGGGGCCATCTCTGTCCACCTGCCCTGTAGGTCAGACCTAACAACCCCTCCTCTTCTTTGCCATTTGTATCACCATGATGACGATACGGCCAGGTTGGACAATGTAGATCCTTCTGCTTGGAAGGAAGCGGTTGGCTAGGGCTTCTTGGCCTTTCCGCCTTGCCTGGGCTCCTGGTTCCTCTGTTCTCAGCCGCCGGCTGACCTGTAGCCTTCGTGGTCAGGCAACAATCCCAGCTTGCTTTCGCAGTAGGCCGTGAGCTTGTTTTGGGTCCATGGACGCAGCCGGGCAGACCCTGTTTGGGTGAGAGGGCTGTCCCCTTTGGACAGCCTGGCCATGAAGCGAGGAAAGGAGGAAGGGATTGAGGCTTGGCCCCCAGGGTGGCAGCAATGGGATGAGCCCCAACTGAGGCTCCTTGGAGCGTTTGGCCTGTCTTTTCTCAAGCGGGCATGAGGACCACAGGAGGTGGGGAAGGGCAGCCATGCCCATCAACCGGAACCAGGGGAGACCCTCTAGGGAGGCCCAGTTGGGATAGTTGGGCGGCTCGCAGAGTTTGGATAAATTTGGCTGCTCTGGCTATGAAGGAACCCAAGTCAGTTTGGAATTATTCTCAGGGAAAACTTCGGGTAATTTTTTTCTGAAAAATTATGTATAACTTTTTATCTTTAAAAGATAAAAAAAATCTAAAAATCTTGAACATTTTATCTTTAAAATGTCAATGGTGTGTTTTAGGAATCACTTCTTTCAAATTTGAGAAATCTCTACGGCCCCCTTTATAAATCTAGCCATATCGCTTTTATCTTACGTAAAAGTAGAGATCCTGAAGAGGCTGATTCCTCAGGAAGGGAAAGTGGAATCGCTGTGGATGATTCCAGGAAACGTAAACCTAAGTATGGAGAAGGAGGCCCTCTTGGAGTTTGTTCCGGCTGCAGCACAGCCAATTCCAGGCGGCTTGAAGGAAGCCGGCTGGTTACCTTTGAGGAGCAGCCTCTTGTGGGTCTCCTATGGGGCAAGGAGGGAGGAGACTGCTGCCATAAAGCCAGGCCTCCCTAGAGGCGGGAATCCCCTTGCTTAGCCAGAACTGGCTTGGGGGTTGGGACAGCACAGGGTTGTACCCTCAGGCGCGGGTGGGGTGATCCCCTGGTTGAGCTTACGTAAACCAGCAGGTTCTGCTAAGAGCCTCACTTTTAAGGTGCAGCCATGCAGGCCTAACTTCAGAAAGTTGCAAATCTCTGAGCAATTTTGTGAGCATTAAAAATGTCCTCTTTGCCAGAAAGGTCATTCATAACTTGGCTGCGCTGCTGATGTACAGTCAGTGATATTGATTGATTAATGTATAAAAAGCACCAAATGCATTTGCTTCTATGGAAGAGAATAAAGTGCAGGCGAGTCTCTCTTTATTTTCACCTCATCCTTTTGTTTGAAGGACATCCACCCCTCCCCTCTTTTTGTGTGTGTTGCCGGCTTCGTTTAAGGGGGATACAAAAAGCCAGTTTCTGCCAAGTAATGCATTCACAATAGGAACATTGATTCACATCAGTGTCGCTTGAGTTACCCTTGTGATGAAGTGCCTCTTGCGTTAACCCTTCGGTTCCCCACAGGCAAACCGCCCCTACGCACTTAGCTCAGAAATGACTGCAGAAGGGGAGTCCCCAAGGAGAGAGCCGGTGGGCTTTCCCAGCAGAGACAGGGAGGCCCTGGGTGGTGTGGGAGCCTCTCTGCCGGCTGGGCCTAACTGAGCGTTGAGGCCCTGAGGCATGGCGGCCCAGCCTTTTGGCCTGCACTGGCCATACTGAGCGATGAGGAATTGTCTCGGGCCTCCTATCGAATGTATAAGACAGTTAATGTGTATAAACAATGTTGCTTGCTTTCTTTTTTAATATTCTTTGTGATTTTGTAGAGCCCCATGGCAAGCTGTCCAGGGCCACATGCAGCCTATGTGTTGCGGGTTGGACATGTCTGCTCCTACAGGCTCATTTGGGGGCACCAGAAACATGTTGTATAATATTTGGTTATATCTCCAATTTAGAAAACAGCCCCTCTCCCTCACCAAATGACTTTGGACAGTGTACAAGTAAAATATAAAACATAAAAACTATATATAAATATTAGAAGTCAAGGTAGATAAAATTCAAGGTTAAAAAGATGGGTTAGGGTTATACGTTTCCAAAAGGCCAGGCAAGAGGAGACCCTTATGGGGGGCTAGAGAATATTCCCTGTGTGGCCCAAGGATGTTCCTTGTGGCTGTCCAGCTTGGCTCAAGGATGCTGTGGCCCTTCCTAATGTGCAGGACAGAGCAGGGGGTTCTTTTTCTTCTGAAAACCGTCAGGCAGAGCATCTGAGGGGTAATGGGCTTCTCCTTCCAGAAGGGGCTTGAGATGCCGGCAGATGGCCTTGCAAGGTCAGTCACTGATATAGCCAACCACCCCTTCCATGGTCTTAAGGGTAGACGTTCACTGTTAGCTTCTCCATAGCTGACAGAAATGACTCTGTCCAAGGATTGACAAGGTCCCAAATCTGTCCTTTTCTCATATGCTCTACAGCCGAGGGGGGGTGGAGTACCGGGCTTCTGGGCTGCTTCTTGTGCTCTCCCCCCCCCGCCACTGGTCCGCAAAGCCAGAAGGGTTGGGGACTGCTGCTCTGCAATGCTACAGTGAGAACCGGTGGGGGTGGGGGGGTGTTTGGATGTTGTCTGTGCAAAGCTTGCTTCCCCCGCATTGCACTGGGCAAGCTGGGGCTGCTCATTCCTGGTAGGGTTCAAGTTTCGAAAGCAAACAGAACTCTGCCATGGCAAAGCCCCAGGAAACTCTTCTTTGCTGTTTTCTGTCGACCTTCTTCTCTTGTTTTGAGATTTGTCATTCAGTCGTCAATGAAGCCGTTTCTTGATTCCTGGGCTTGCTCGGTATTCCTGCTACCCCAGTACTCCAGATGTAACTGGGGGAGTTTGCCCCCCCCCCATATCAGAGACACGCTCCTGCCAAAGTATGCTAAGTGGTTGCATTAATCCAATTAATACTAAATTATGCAATTTTGTGCAATATTTCAGATAGTGTGTATTTTGAGAATATATAATTCATGGGTTCCTGTTAGTAAAAGAAAACATTGCACTATGAAAAGAGTCCATTAGAGAGAGAGAGAGAGAGAGAGAGAGAGAGAGAGAATGTGTGAAAGGAATGCAAAGGAATGCATTGCGTAGGTTCCCTTTAATGGTTTGCACTGGAACCAACTCAGAATGTCAAGAAAACTCAGATTCTATGTCCAGATACCTTGTTCAGATCAGTGCTGTTGACATACCTGGGATGCTAGGCCTTAATTTAAAGTGAGGTTGGTTTGTTTTCTAAGGAAAGGGGCAGAAGGGGCAGAACGTTGAGCCAAGGGATGAGAAAAGGAAGAGGATGCGAAGTGTCTGGCAGGATTATTAGGAGATGCAAACAAAGCTTCTTTTTTGAACTCGAGAACATTTTGGGTGCCTCTGATAGGGAAATGGCCTTTCCCTGAATATAATGAGGTCAAACTTCAGGAGTGCCAAAGTGCAGGAGATTTGGTTGGTCTTTTTGTAGCGAATTGCCCTCCCCGTTGACAATCGCTGCAGCCAAGGATTTGGGTCTTAGCCCACCTGGGCAGCTATGGAGAAGAAAAGAGACTCTGCTGCTACCTTTGTGCCAGAGAAGAAAATGCTGGAAGCCATTGGCATCAAAGGCTGAATTGCTCTGTTCCCTTGGTAGGCTTCTACACATGCAGAGGCTGCTGGCTGCTCACAACCGAACCTCCTCTACTATTTTTAGCTGCTGCTGCTGCGCTTTGCAAAAGGCAGCCAGCTTCCTTCTCTGGATGCAGCTAGCGAGGCGGAGGAGGGAAGAGCTGGGAGTTTCTCTTGGTTTGGCTAGGGATGCCCAGCTGCTCTGCTGCTGTTCCTTTCTCCTCTGCTGGGTCCCCTTTTCTCCGCTAGCCCTTAGTGTGGCCCACGTGCCCTATCTCCCTTCCCTGACTTTGATACGTTTCTTCCGTCTTGACTTTCCAGCATGTGTCTCAAGAGAATGTGAAATCCAAGAACCAGATCGCAGAGATTTCAGAATAAAATAAAAGTAAACTCTGCTTGAAAACACTTTAGTAGGAAAGCTAGGCTAATTGTAAATCAATGAGTCTTAAAATGCAGCATTGATCTCCAGTTAGAAGTTTGAAAGGAAAAGCGGTAATTACTGTGCTCCAAAGGTAGCTTCTTCAGTCGTAGGCTCTGGGCAGAGAGAAGGGTCATTAGAAGTGGCACTGTGATGGGATCGGGATAATGAACTTGGAAACTGCTTTTGGGGTGTTACGAGGACTAGAGTCTCCCCTGTTTTATGAATTGCCTTCAGTAAGACATTGCTACCTGGCCAGGGGTTTAAGGATTCCAGTCCTGCTGGAGATCTGAAGGCAACTTAGTGCAGGAAGCCTACCGGCTTTCCCCGACTCTCTTTGCTTGCTGCTGGTCCTCTCCTTTTGGCTCATCTGACTTCTAGCCTATCTGAGGTTTTGCGGGAAGGCACCCAATGCGCAGACGAAACCAGGTACCGGCAAGGGGGGCGTTTCAGGGCATCCTGAGTAGCAGGAAGGAAATCTGGTCCCTTAGCCAGGCAGGATGCAGTGGGTCACTGCCTCTCAGCCTTCCGTGCAAAGAGACCCCTTGGCCCAGGCGTATCGGAATGAGGCTCCTTTGGAAACACGTTGCTTGGCTCTGGCTTCGTCTCCTAACAAGCAGGAGAGCGAATGGCAGCCGCTGGGCAGGAATTGATTATGCTAATTGATATGCCAATAAGAGAACTTGTTACATCTGCCTTTGGTTAAGCTAGCTGACAAGTCCGGCTAATCAATGAAACCAATAAAGATTTCGTCCATTAATGAGAAACATGGTAATTAACATTATCCGTAGACTTATTAGCTGAACCAATTAGGCAGTGGTCCATGGCAAAGGTTTGTGTCAGCCGCTCAGGGCTCTTGCAATACACCCACGTCGTATGAACGAAGACTGACCAGTTGCAGAAAATGGGGTGGAAGGCCCGCTAGGAAGAGACGGCCCCTCTGCCTCCCCAGGGAAAGGGGTCACTACAGCAAAAGACCCAACCGGACTGTGCAAAAGTGAACTTTTTTTTTTTTTAATTACATTTATATGCCGCCCTTCTCCGGAGACTCAGGGCGGCTTACAGTCTATGGAGCACCATGCTAGGTGCTCAGCAATAGCCTTCATTCCATTGTATATGCCTGCTTATTACTAGGGCTTTTTGGCCCCCTCAAGCGGCATTTTTACAAAGTCAGCTTATTGCCCCCAACAATCTTGGGTCCTCAATTTACCTACCCCGAGAGGATGGAAGGCTGAGTCAACCTTGAGCCTGGTGGGATTCGAACCTGCACTAATTGCAGGCAGCTTGCACTAAGTGCTAGATGATTAACAGCCTGCACCACCAAGGCCCACCCAACTTGAATTGCCCCAAGGTCACCCCTCCTGCCTCTTCTGTATTAGTGGAATCTTTATCAGGGTCAGGTTGGCCAAATGGAGACTGTTCCAGGCCTTAAGAGAGCAGGCGGCCCAAGCTCTCTCGGCCTTCGGGATAAGCCATTGCCTTAAATCCCACTCATTTCCCACTTTATGCTAACATATCTAATGCACTTAAGACCATTTGCACTCCCCTTTTGTCTCAGTGCTCTCGGCAGCCACTTAAAATCAAAAAGAACTGTGAAGTCCTTGAAGCTTTCTGAGCTCGGCTGTTTTCTTGTAGAAGATACATTGCCTGACTGGGTAACATTGCCATTGCCCTGATGCTGTTACCTAGTCGGGTAATGAAATGTCTGAAAGCAAACAGCCCAGCTCAGAGAGCATCAAGGATTCCCCGTTTCAACTCTGGACTAAGTATTTCAGATTCACTTTTAACTAGATGTATTGAAAGGCAAAATATTCCGTCTTTATATCATTTGGCAAATGGTCTGTCTTAAGGACCCTGATATGTACTGGTCATTCTACCAAAGAATCTAAGTGGGTCCATGCAAGGAAGAGAAAAGCCGCCTTACGGCTGTTTTCTCCTTTGGGACATAGAGACTCTTCTTCCAGGAGTTCTCAACCTTTTCTTCACTCCAGAGACACCTCCCCCCCCCCCTTTAAATACCTTTTGTGGCTGCGGACCCCCAACACTTAAGATTTAAAGCACAATATTTCTTCAAGCCTTTGCAGACCGCCTGGGACGACATCGCAGCCCCCCAGCGGTCCAAGGACCGCCGGTTGAGAATGAAGTTGCAGAAGAACATTCCAACCGAGATGAAAGAGGAGGAAGCATTCAGTGGCTGCTTCTAGGGATCCGTCCCGGAGGAAGTGGAAGAAGGCATGCAGGAAACTGCCGAAGGTTCTCTGAGTACCAACTTCGATATTTCACTCTGGCACTTCCTTTTCACTGTTAGGTATTGACCTTGGTAGACCCCTTGTGGATTCCCTAATTGAAAATTAATACTAGATCGATGCTGGGAGTGATTTGCATATTGATTATAAACAATTTTGAAGACACCATGTGTGCTAGATCAATAGGACTCTTTGCAGGCTGTGATGGAAATGCCTTCCGTCATCTCGGTCTGCACTCTGGAAAATGTGCAATTGCAGGAGCAGAGAAGCATCTTGACGTGAGGAATAGCGGAGATGGTGGACAGAATAAAATGTGTGATTCAAGTTCCGACAGCCTTCCAAAGACACTTCCTGCACGAGGAAGTCTGTGAGTTGGCCACCGTCTGGCTTGAGTCCATTTAAAGAAGATGGAATGGCGATTGCATCCTAGTTGGCCCTCTCTCAACACCTGCAATTTGCAGCCTCACCTTCATGCGTCTGATCGCTTCCTTTTAGTAGTGGGGCTGCTAGAATGAGTCAGCAAGAGAACCACAGGTTCTTCTGGAGCCTGATTGCATGCACAGCATTCCAGGGAGAGAAGCCTTGGTGGCCTCCGCACAGCCTGGCATGCTTTAGAAGAGCTGGGCTAGAGCAAGACTAAACCAGGCTGCTGAGTTGCACAGGCTGGGGGTCCTCACCAAAGTCAGCCATGGACTTTGATGTGTTTTAGCTGAAGAATAAAAATAGGTGTGTGGCTTTTAGGTACAAGTGAGTACATTTCCCTTTCTTTAAAAAAATCGCCACAATCATTGCATTGGAAATGTGTTGAAGGGATCCATCTCCAAACGGAAATATGAGGAGCACATTCCTTCTGGCTTTGAAGGAGCAGGATTGTCTTTCCCTTGGAGTTTCTTGGGCAGCCTAAAAGCCACTGGCCAGTAGAGGAAGTGGCTGAAGAAAGAAAGTCACAGAAGCTGTCCAGGCCCCTTTTCTCATTTCGCTTCCTGATTGCCCAGTAATGCTGCAGCCCATCAGAGTGAAAATCCTGTTTGTGGGATGTCAGGAAAGCAAGAGAAAAAGCCAGCCAGCCTCTGTCTAGTCCATAGAGTGGATGGATGGATGGATGGAAGGGAATCTTCCCCAAATGTCCCTTCTCCACCCCCCTCCCACTCAATTGTGTGCCATTGGCCCAAGAGCTGCTAATGTTTCCTGGCTCTGGCTGCCCCAGATGGGCTGCCGTGGAATGAATGGAGGCTGTGTCACTCTGGGTATCTCATAAACCTTTCTGTTCCATCCAATGGAGCTTCTATGCCAAGTCAGAGAACAGTTGGTGGGAAAAAAAAGAAAACGCCAGGGGGAGAATGAGATAATTGGAAGGACTGCTAATATCCTAATGCCGGGATGGCAAACCTATGGCAGAAGTGCCGGAAGTGGCAAGCAGAGCCATTACTGCCGGCACGTGAGCCCTTGCCCAGAGCAGGTCTGCTGCATATGTGCATGTGCTGCCTGCCCGCCAGCTGATTGTTGGGTATCTGGCGTGCATGCGCGGGGGAGCGGGGGGCATGGGCAATGCACATGCATGTGCAGAAGTGCAGGGGTCATGCACGCATGCGCAAGGGGCATGGGAGCCGGCGCATTGCCTTCACGCACGCGATTTTCGGCACAGGAGCCCCAAAGGTTAGCCACCACTGTCCTAGTACCTAAATAGTTAATGCACTTGAAACCAGCTGAACCCAAAGATGGTCTGTTTTCATGCTCCCGGGTATGGCTGGCTTGAAGTTTGCCTCTTCCCAGTTTCATGACTCCTGCCTGCACAGCAAGTAGAAGCCACGGCTAGGCCAGTTGTGGCCTTCTGGGAAAGGGAGATCCTGCTTGCTGTTACTGATGCACTGGTCATATTGTAGCTGGACATTGTGAGAGATGTTTGTGGGACTGGCTTTGAAGAGTTGTCTGGAATATTCAGTTGGTGCCACAGGAGTCAGCCTAGGTTGTTGGGATCCAGCCTAGATTCACTCTTATAACAGGATCAGCACTGGGCGCAAATCAAAGTGCCGACTGTCCCCTTTGCAAGCTCCAGGGCCCCGGGGCCGTTCAGAGGGCTTGCTCCAGGCTGAGTCTGCTTGACAAGTAAGAGCTGGGAGAAGGGGTTAGCTAATGCCCCCTATAGGGGCCCTGGGGTGGGGCCTTCTTAGCCCTTTAGGGTGCAGCTTGGTCTTTGGTACCAGCCCTGTTGGGTTTCGGGAGCCTTCCAGGAAAGCATTGGGGGCTTCTGTTAGGGGATGCCTATTTCGGGTGGAAAGATTTCTGTGAGTTGATTATCAGAAGGTGGAGGCAGAGTGGTGGGTCAGGGTGTTCTTCTTCCTCCCCTGATACTAGAGCCTGACCTGAAAAACTCAGGGAAGAAGTGAGGTGGGGGAGGGGAAGATGCGTGGAAGAAAACAAAGGAATGGGCTGCTGTAGATGCAGATGCCACACAGCAGAGTGAGTCTGGCCAGTTTGGAGAGGAGGTGGAGAAAGGAGAAAGAGAGAGAAATAATCCCTTGTTTTAGGCCCCGAGGGAGGCTGGGGCTCCAGTGCAAAATATCACATCTGAGGGGGGAGAGATGGCTGCTCCTCCTGCCTCGTGCAGGAACCCAGAATTCCTGTGCTCAACTAAAGGCCTTCCTAAGGCCCCTGCAGAGAGGCTCCTGGCCTGGCTCCCTTTCCTTCTGCAAGCTCAGGCTCTCTGTTTTTTTTTCCTCAACGCCTCCTGCAGGTTGATGGGAAAGGGTGGCCTCGTGCTTGCCCTGCCCTTGTTACCCTGTCTTGGCACACGGCAGGCGGCCCAGAGGATTGGGGAAGGTTTGGATCTGGGTCTCCTGAGCTCGGCCAGCCAGCTTCCAGCCACCCTGCGCTGGACCTGCCCCTTCCACTGGCCCAGGGAGGCAGGCAGGCAGGGAGGGAGGATGGTTTCTGGTGAGACAGGATAGGAGAAGGTTCTGTGTTTCGAAGAAGCAGCCTGTGCACAATTAAAACTTGTTTCTGGTAAACCTCATTCCAGGAAGATGAGCTTTTAACAAAAGGCTTTTGACAGCTGCGGGGTATTTCAATTTTTTTTAATGCTGAAAGAAAAATCAATACATTTTTCTGGGTTATACATATTCAGAACAGACTGGATATTTCCATTATAATGGAAAATGGTGTCTGTACCCATCTCGCCTGTCAGAGCTGCACCACTGCATTTTCCAAGCCACTGCTAAATATTTCAGACCCAATTTGATTGTGGTTTGTGACAGCTCATGTTTCTCGGCTGCTGAATCTCCTGGAATGGGATGCGGGTGGAGTGAGGTGGGGGAGTCAGCCCACCAGCGCTCCTCTTCCTGCCTTATCCCTCCCCCTCGCCCTCCCACAGCCACGCCAGCCTGACCATGTGGGTAAGGACAGTCATTTTGTTAAGCCAGCCTCTGTGAAGCCTGAATCCCAGAGAGAGACTGGGGGGGGGGGGGGGGGGGGGAGAGGGAGGGAGAATTTATTTTATTTATTTATTTATTTATTTATTTATTTTTATTTGTCCATTGCTTACAAGATAGTAGGTATAAGTAAAAACATAGTTATGAATACATGGATACATATAAGAAAAATTTATATATATATATATATATATATATATATATATATATATATATGGATCTTTGGTTCTTCGGGTTTTCTCCCGCGTAGAGTTGGAAATATCTAGGCGACGTTTCGATGAAGTCTCATTCATCATCTTCAGGCTTGTGTCTTCGGCCTTGTGCTTCCCAGAGTGATTATATATATATATATATATATATATATATATATATATATGTATGTATGTATGTATGTATGTATGTATGTATGTATGTATGTATGTATGTATGTATGTATGTTATATATATGTTTTATATATGTATATGTATATATATATATATATATATATGAAACATTAGGACAGGGACGGTAGGCACGGTGTGCTTGTGCACATTTGCACAATTGGTGTGCTTGTGCACGCCAATTGGCTCTGCTGCCTAAAGTCTGGGTGTCTGCCAGGAGGAAGGGCAGGAGGGGCAAAGCAGGTTTTCCCTGCGTGGACCTAGGAGTCCACTCTGTGCACTTCCGTTGAGGGCCTGGCGGTGCCCTTGCTTGGGAGAGAGGATTTGTCTCCAAATAATCCACTCGCAAGGTGAAATTCCTCAGGGAGGCAGCCTGCCCAAAAGGAAGGGGGGCTCCCACTGAGGCTTCCGTGCCAATCTCCCTGCGTTTGTTGAGGCCTTGAGAGCAGCACCTGGAATGCAGAGGGCTGGGTGGAATATAGTCATCCCTGATGGATCTCTAAGCTCTGCTTCTCGTTATTGTTTTAATTTTGAAGGGGAAGTGTTGCTTCAGATCTGCCCTGGGTCCTTTCCTTGAGCTCCTGCTGTGCCAAAGGGTATGGCCAGCTTAGAAGACTTCATGGCCCCAGTTGTCTATTTAAGATGCATTGCTCAGTCCCGCAATCCACAAAAGCTCCTGCTGCCATGAACAGGGGTGCCTAAGGTGCCACATGGTTCTGCAGGCACATGGAGAACCTGCCAAGGCAGGCCTTTTGCATGGCTAAACTTCTGCTATCTGCAGGCATCCCTTCCACCTCTGTTGAAGGGCTCAGCTTTGCTGCCGCCATCGCTGAATTCTGATGGGCATGGAGTACCCGGTTGGTTCAGAGTCCCTCCCCTCCCCTCTCTTTAACTGGCATCCACATTCATGGTTTTATGCTTTTTAAGCCTCCCAATGAGCTGCTCCATCTTGTTGAGGATAAACCTCACGACTCTGGGGCAGCCCTCCTTGATTTCCTCTGCCCAAGACCAGTAGCCCTTTGCTCCCAGGGCAGGGGTGTGATGCCCACGAGGGGCTGCAGAGCCCCTCCAGCCAAGTTTCTCCAACCCCAGAGATGGAGGGACTGGTCTGGGGCTGCCGCTTGTTAAGAAGGCGGTGGGGAGTCTGCCGATCCATCCCCTGCCCCTGTCTTGACTGGGGACTGCTGGGCAGGGAAGGGAGAGGAGAAGGAGGTGGCTCTTCCGCTTCCTGGATTGTGCCTCTCGCCGCAGAATCTGCCAGGGCAGTGAGAGCGATCCAGTCCCCAACAAGGCTGCTGATGAGTGACCTATTTCTGCAGAGTGGCAGAATTGGGATGGGGAGGCATGTCGTTTCCTGCAGTTATGGCCTTTCCCATGGAGCCCCTCGTGCTTGACTCTCACCAGCTGGGATGCTTGGGCTGAACTTGTTCCAGGTGGCTCCTGTCTGCCCTGAACGTGGCCACCGTGGTGGTGCTTTGTTTCGTGGGGCCTCCCTTTTCTTCCTGGGGAGAGGGGGAGGCGCCTCGTTGGCTTTGCTGGGTCCACTCTGGTGGGCCTTCTTGCCTGCCTCACTTCACCTTCTGTTTCGGGGCTCTCCCCTCCCCATCCAAGGCCCTGAAGAAAATCCTTTTCAGAGCCTGGGATCACAGCATCCCCTTTTACCCCTTTCTTCTTCTTCTCCTTCTCCTCCTCCTCCTCCTCCTCCTCCTACTACTACTACTACTACTACTACTACTACTACTACTACTATCCCAGAAAGGCCTGCTGTTTCCCTGGAGTCTCTGCCTGGGAAGCATTTTGAATTTCCTGGTTTTGTGGCCAAGAAGAAAGTCCTCTCTTCCCCCACCCCCACCCCACCGACTCTTGCTGGTTGCCTAGCTTTCCTTCCCTCTCTTAGGTCAGGGGCTTCTCTTCCTTCCCCTTTCAGGGAACGTAGGTTGTTTCAGGGGTCCAGGAGAAGGTGCAGAAGGCTGGGTTTTAATTGTCAGATGTTCTGTCTGCCTAAGAGGAAGTGTAACTTCTTGGGGAGGATGGGAAGCTGACCACTGGGCCCCCAGAAGTTGGGACAGGCCGGGGCTTCTTGAAGGGCCTCCTCCTCGAACTCGGAACAGGGCTGGCATGGCGAGTGAGCCTGCTGCCGGAGGCCTCAGGTTGGCTCTCTCTCTCTCGTCCCCTCCAGAGGAGCTCATCGGAGATGTGGAAGGACCTGGCGAGGCGGCCAAAGAAATGGAGAGCATGGCTGACCCGGACCAGGCCAAGTGGGCAGGTGAGCAGGGTGGGCAGAGGCCACTGCTTTGCTGGTCCTGGTGCTCCCATGTCCATCGGCAACCACCCAGAGAGCATTCTCGCACTCAAACTGCTAGTGTGAAGCGGAAGCGATTCTTTCTGAGAGAGAACGTATCTCTCCCTTTAGAGGGAGTGTGTATTCACACACACACACACCCATACAGGTGCTTTGTCTGCTCGGAGCCAGCCGTGGGCAAGCAGAGAAGCACTTCAGTGCAGAGGGGCTCGGGAAAAGCCCTCCACGTGGCACAAAGAGGGGGTGCTGTTGCATTGCATTGAGCAGGGATGTGGGAAGCACAAAGGAGCTCCTTATGGGAGCTTGAATGGGGACATTCCTGGCTTTTGGCCATAGGAAGAGGCTCCTCAGGCCCAGCTGAAGAGGGAGACTGGCAGCGGCTTCAACCCCAACTACTGCTTGAGTCTCAAGATTGACTCAGCCTTCCATCCTTCCACAGTCGGTAAAATGCAGGCCCGGATTGTTGGGGGCAAGAGGGTGACTCTGTCAACCGCTTAGAGAGGGAGGGCTGGGAAGCACCGGGAAGCGGTATAGAAGTCTACGTGCCGTTGCTATTATCGTGTCAGCTTGCAGGCGACAGCAAAGTGAGCTCCTCCAAAGAGGGCCTTTGGCTGAGGCTGAAGTGGGGGGAAGGCAGGGATGGAGGGGGGCTCTGGACCAACCCCCTGCAGACTCTCCCCCTGCCCGCTAAGGCCACCAGATCCTGTATTCACAGAGTGGTGTCTTTCTCTCTTTGACAGCTGAAGGCCCCCAGGCTGAGAAGGAGCCAGCAGAACCCCACTTCCCCTCCAAGCAGGCTTCGTTTTCGAGGCCCTCGACGTCACCAGTCCCCAAATGGCCCACGCCATCTGATGAGGCGGAGCTAGAGCAGGTGAGATGCCGGGGTGGCACTGGCACCTAAGAAGCCTCACCTTGCTCTTGCACTACACCAGGAATGATCTGCCTTTGGGCCTCCGGGCAGCCCAGTGCCAGCAGGCAGAGCATGAGAAGGAGGGAGGGAGGGAGGGAGAGTATGTCTTGCAAATGTTGGCCAAGCGTGACGATGGACTGTGGGGCATGCCATGCTACCACCTGGCTGCCTTTCCACCCGTGCGAGCACCTGCTTTCATTTGCCCCCAGGTGTACCAGTGCCCCTACTGCAAGTACAGCAATCCAGATGTCAACCGGCTGCGGGTGCATGCTGTGACCCAGCACTCCATCCAGCCGATGCTCAGGTGCCCCCTCTGTCAGGACCTGCTCAGCAGCAAGCTCCACCTTCAGCTGCACCTCACCCACCTGCACAGCGTGTCTCCCGACTGTGTGGAGAAACTCCTCTTGACGGTGAGTTCCCGGGGAGAGTTTTGGTGTCCCTGCACAGCAGGACTTGACCCGCCTGCTGGTGGGTCAAGAGAAGGAGCTGTGGGAAAGCTGGGGGAAGGGTAGCTTGGGAAGCCCGAGGGCTTGGAGGAGCCAGAAGACCTGCTGGGGTTCTGCGGCCTGTCCTGGGGTGGCACTGGGAGTCCGCCCCCAGCTGCCACAGAGGCATAGGGTCCACCGTGACGTTCCCTGCAGCCTCCCTGTTCAAACCACCTGCAAAGCTCTGGACTCCTCGTGGAGGTTGACCCTGATGGGGCCCATTCCAAGGGAGGGGCCACTCCTGATTTGGGAGACTTGGCCCCCCTTTCCTGAGGGGACCCCCGTGCTGAGAATGGGGCCCAGGGTTGGCTACTTGGGACGAGAGACATTCAGGCTACAGCGTTGGCCAGCGGTGGACGACTGGGCCCAAGGAGAGGGGGCCCCTGTCCATGAGAATGCCACTGGGAGGGACACCTCATCCGCTGGATGGCCAGGGCGATTGGGGGGAAGTAAGGGTAGAATCCTAATGGCACAACAACCGGTTCGGGGGGCGCACGCTTTGCACACACACGTATGCAACTACTTACAAATTACCGGCTCCGGCAAGCATTCACCTCCTCCAGCTGACGAGCGGCACTCAGCTGTGCCACGAAAAGCAGCTGAAGAGGAAAAAGCAGGGCATAAAGGACAGCCTAGGGCCCAGGCAGGTGGGTAGGCCAAGCAGAAGACCAGAAGATCGATGCAGCAAACCGGTTCGATGTCAGCTGCTCTTTGGAGCTCCTGGTTCTATAGAACCGGCTGAACTGGTAGACTCCCACCCCAGGGGAAGGGCTGGGGCTGAACTTGGAGGCCTGCGCTGCTGCTGCTGCCGCTGCCGCTGCCGCCCTACAAGAAAGGGAAGGCATAGCTGGCTGCAGTGGGCTTTCTCTTCCGGCTGGGGCAGAAGGCCCTCCTCCTGGCTGCTGGAAAGAGGGCTCCTCCTTAGCCCGAGAAGTTCTCCTGAAATAATCTGGGCTCTGGGAAGTGGAGCTGGCTCTGGGTGCCTTGCCGTTCACCGGCAGACTGCGCTGGGGTTGGGGCCAGGCAAGGGCCTGCTGGCTCAGGGGGCCTCAGCTCTGGATTCCAAAGTCCCTCCATGGCTTCTCCAGCTGAGGGGAAGGACTCGGTCCCCCTGGTACTGTGGGTGGGTTGGGCCTAGTGACATTCCTGGTGGGGGGAGAGGGGCGAGCAGCCGGTGGTCAACCAGAGGTGCGGGGAGGTGGTTGCTGGAGGGGGGGTGCGGGGAGGGGTTGAGGAGCCCTGTTGATCCTGAGCAAGGGTCTTCTGGCTCATGCGGACCAAAGTCTCCAGCGGCCCCCCTGGCTTGCTTGGGTCAGGCCAGCCCTGGCTTCCTACACCTTTGTAGCTCCCCTCTCCCACAAGACCGGGGGGGGGGGAGTGTTGCCCTCTCCTTTCCCTCCCCTGCCTCTTTCCTGCTCCCATTGTGTGCCTCTCCCGTCAGCTGTCCTCTGGCTTCCCAGCCCCACTCCCCATCCCGTGGCTCTCCTCCCGCCTTTGGAAGAAGGTAATGAAAATAGTCGGCCATTGTTAATTTGGAGCCACGTTGGCCAATTAGGTGGCCCAAATTAGAAGCGACCTTGATGGTGTGCCTAATGAAGTTTTATCGAGGTTAGGGAGGGCGACGAAGAGAGGGTTGGGGGATGGAAATTTATTGGGGTTAGGGAGGGTACCCGGTCCGGGTTTGGGGGATAGCCCGGGGGGATTTGGAGTCAGCCAGGCTGGAGTGCACGTCTGGGGGAACCCAGAGGGTCATGAGTCGTGGGGGCAAACACAGGGGGTGGGTTTCATTGGCACCATAAGTGGGAGGGGCAGATATGACGGGGGTAGAGGGCCATATCAAGTTAGGGGATCGCGTGCCCGCTGTCTCCAAGCGGTGGCGCGCTCCGACCCTCCCGACCCGTCTGGCAGGCCTGGTTGTGCAGAGTCTCAGGCCCTGAGTACCCGGCTGATGTTATGTAATGCCAGGTCCGTCGTTAACAAGGCCCCCCTGATTTGCGATCTCATTCAGGAGGAGGGTGCGGACCTGGCAGGGGTTACCGAAACCTGGTTGGGCCCAGAGGGCGGTGTCCCTCTGGTAGAGATTTGCCCACCAGGTTTCCAAGCATTCCATCGACCGAGATCTCAGGGAAGGGGTGGTGGGGTGGCGGCGATTATTAGAGAAGTCCTTTGTCCTAGGGAGGCCACTGTTCCTCAGACGGCTGGTTGTGAGTCTCTCTTTGTGAAGTGGGGTCGGGGGGTTCAGATGGGCCTGTTGATAACGTACCTGGCTCCCTGCCACGTGTCATCGGCCCTGCCCGGGCTCCTCGAGGTGATAGCCGGGCTGGCGGTTGAAACCCCCAGGCTTTTAGTCATGGGTGATTTCAACCTGCCTTCGCTCGGGGAAACCTCTGGGGTGGCCCGGGAGTTCCTGGCTTCCATGACGGCCATGGATCTGACCCAATTAGTTTCTGACCCCACTCACACGGGGGGACACACACTGGACCTGATTTTC
The DNA here is from genome assembly GCA_023653725.1 of Bungarus multicinctus. Lineage (NCBI taxonomy): Eukaryota > Metazoa > Chordata > Lepidosauria > Squamata > Elapidae > Bungarus > Bungarus multicinctus. The sequence goes on along the minus strand of CM042839.1, from coordinate 166,768 downwards.
GCCTCTGGTCAGTGGTTGAATGATCGTGTTGGAGATCTAGTCATAAAACCCTTGTCATGGTCCGATCATTCTCTTCTTAGACTGGACTTCGGTGCCGCCACCCCCCATCGCAGGGAGGCGGAGCCGAGGAGATGGTTCCGCCCCAGGCGCCTGATGGATCCAGAACGGTTCCAGATGGAGCTTGGGCCATTTCCTGAAACTCTGGCTCATAACTCGGCCACAGACTTGGTGGCCACCTGGGATAGGTTGGCCGCGGAGGCTCTGGACCGAGTTGTGCCTTTGCGACCTCTGACTCGGCATAGATCCCACCTGGCTCCGTGGTTTACGGGGGAGCTGAGGGGGATGAAATGCCGGAAAAGACGTCTGGAGGGTATCTGGAGGGCCAGTCGTGCTGAGTCTGATCGGACACAGGTGAGGTCCTATATTAGGACCTACCTAGTGGCGATAAGGGCGGCGAGGCGTTCACACTTCTCCGCCCTTATTGCGTCTGCAGAAAATCGGCCTGCTGCCCTGTTTAGAGTGACCCGCTCCCTGCTTGAGCCGAGAGCGCGGGAGGACCTCTTGCAGGGTAAAGCAGAAGAGTTTTCCCGATTTCTGCATGATAAAATCGCCCAGATTTGGGATGGGCTGGACTCCAGTTGGGTGGTCCCGGGAGAGGTGTCCGGGGCAGGTCTTGAGACGGTTATCTGGGAAGAGTTCGATCCTGTGACCGCCGAGGGTGTGGACAGACTTCTGAGGAGGCTGAATGCCACCACATGTTTATTGGACCCGTGCCCTTCCTGGTTGGTTTCTACCTCCAGAGAGGTGACACGAGGCTGGCTCCAGGGGATTGTCAACGCTTCGTTGACGGAGGGGGCGCTTCCGACCGCCCTGAAAATGGCGGTGGTGCGGCCCCTCCTCAAGAAGCCTTCCCTGGACCCGGCTCTTTTGAATAACTATCGTCCTGTCTCCAACCTTCCCTTTGTGGCGAAGGTTGTTGAGAGTGTGGTGGCGCGTCAGCTCCCTCAGTATCTGGAGGAAGCATCCTATTTAGATCCGTTCCAATCGGGCTTCAGGCCCGGGCACAGTACTGAAACAGCATTGGTCGCGTTGGTAGATGATCTCTGGAGGGCCCGTGACAGAGGTTATTCCTCTGTCCTGGTCCTCCTAGATCTGTCGGCGGCTTTTGATACTATCGACCATAGTATCCTATTGCGGCGGTTGGAGGGGTTGGGAATTGGGGGCACCGTTTTGCGGTGGTTCTCGTCCTTCCTCTCGGACCGCTCGCAATTGGTGTTGACGGGGGGGGAGAGGTCCACCCCTAGGCCCCTCATGTGTGGGGTGCCTCAGGGGTCGGTCCTCTCCCCTCTTCTGTTCAACATCTATGTGAAGCCGCTGGGAGAGATCATCCGTGGTTTTGGGGTGAGATGCCATCTGTATGCTGATGACACTCAGCTATACATCTCCACCCCAAACCACCCCAACGATGCTGTGGAGGTTATGGCCCGTTGCCTGGAGGCTGTGCGGAACTGGATGGGCGAGAACAGGCTTCGACTCAACCCTTCCAAGACCGAGTGGCTGTGGTTTCCGGCGGCCCGATATAGTCAGCTGACTCCATCGCTGGCTATTGGGGATGAGATCTTGACCCCCACAGAAGGGGCACGCAATCTTGGTGTCCTCCTGGATGTACGGCTGTCTTTGGAAGATCATATCCGTCTCCAGGGGGGCTTTTTATCAGGTTCGCCTGATACGCCAGATGCGGCCCTTTCTTGATCGGGACGCCTTACGCACAGTCACTCATGCCCTGGTCACCTCCCGTCTGGACTACTGTAATGCCCTCTACATGGGGCTCCCTGCGGGGAGCACTCGGAGGCTTCAACTGGTACAGAATGCAGCCGCGCGGGTGGTTATGGGGGCGTCGAGATACTCCCACGTGACGCCCCTCCTGCGCGAGCTGCATTGGTTGCCAGTGGCCTTCCGGGTTCGCTTTAAAGTACTGGTTTTGGTCTTTAAAGCGCTCCATGGCATCGGACCAGGATACTTACAAGACCGCATTCTGCCAGTAGTCTCCCACCGACCGGTGCGCTCCCACAGAGAGGGTCTCCTCCGGGTCCCGACGCCTTCTATGTGTCGTCTGGTGACCCCGAGGAATAGGGCCTTCTCTGTGGGGGCACCCGCCCTTTGGAATGGGATGCCCCCTGGATTACGAACGACTAGTGACCTGAGGGCCTTCAGACGTGACCTGAAGACCTGGCTCTTCGAGCAGGCCGGCCTGAGCTGACTCAAATGGGATTTTAAATGGGGTTTTTGGATTGGTTGGGATGGGTGTACAAAGTTTTAATTTATTTTAATTGGGGTTTTTAGATTTTTATAGGGACAGCCTAGGGTTTAATTCTTTTTTAACTATTTATATTTGTATACATGTATTTTAGTTGGCTGTTCACCGCCCTGAGTCCTTCGGGAGAAGGGCGGTATATAAAACCTAGAATAAATAAATAAAATAAATAAATAAGTTTCCCCCCTCCCTGGCTGGCTGGCTCTGCCTGGGGGTCTTTGTGATGGAAATCACTTCCTTTGGCTGGCTCCCCACAGGAACACCTCTCCCCCCCAGGCTGCAGAATGTATGTGGGGCCAATTATATTCCGAGGGGAGGGAGGAAAAGGAGAGAGGAGATTCTCTCTTGCCCCCTTTGAGAGGAGGCAGCGGCCCTGGGTGCTCCTTGGGGGAGCTTGGTTAATGTGGTGGGGGGACCTGTGGGTGTGTGAAAGGGAGAGGAGAAGCTTCCCAAGAAGCCTGAGCAGCCCTAGGTCGGATGAGCCAGGTGGGGGTCTGGAATGAACAGGTCCCCAGGAGGGAGGGGCCTCTGCCTTTGCAGCGGTTGGGCTGGCAATTATATTTCAGGGAAAGACAAAGAATCCCGCTTGCTGCCTTGTAGAATCCTAATCGGGAATTATGACCAAAGACTCCCAGGACAATGGGAGGGAGGCCAGATGAATTGGAATCTTCTCTCTCTCTTCCTTGACCGACTTCAGTCTTTCAACTGCGGAGGGAGGCCTTGCTTCCCCTTGTTATTGGTAACCACCTGCATTTCCCTAATTAACCTGCATGAAAACAATTAGAGATCCACCGAGCTGGAGGGCTTGGAAAAGGCATGGAAGAGTTGGGAGTTTGGTCCTTTTCCTCAGGCTACCCCAGAGGGAGGGAGCAGCCTTGCCTCTGGCTTCCTGGGAAAGGCCTCCTTCTCCCTGCAGAGTCAGTTGGGCCAGCCAGGCTGCTCCCTTCCTTGCACTAACTTGAGGACTCTGCCCGAGGAAAGGAAGGTGCCCAGGACACCTGGCCTATTTCCTAGGTTTCCAAAAGGAAGAAGCCTGGGTGGCTGTCAGTTCCCCGGGCAGGGCTTCTCCTTCAGGCATGGTTCGGCCACTCCCCCATAGCAGTCAAGGAGCCCTGGAGAGACTCAGCAAAAGTCTCCTCATTCCACCCCCACTCCCTGCGCCTGGTTGTCACGGCTGGAGCTGCCCTGGCTCCTGGCTCCTTCCCTGCTTGCCTTCAGAAGAAAGGAGGCGCCGTATCTTGTGGCAGTCATGCCCTTTTGGTTCTTGAAGATATGGTTCTGGTTTGGAGCTTTTGGTGGCCGTGCTGAGTGGATGACCCAGAGATCCAGCTTTCCAAGAATGTCATTCTCTCTATGGAGTTTACACACAAGTCACGCATCAAACAAACTTTCTGTTTTCCAGCCTAGGAGATCCTGGAGGAAGATCTTCTGATCCTGAGCTTGGAGCAACTTCTCCCCAGCCACAGTCTGGGCTGGGGGCAGTGAGGGAGGAGGTCTCTTGAGTGTGTGTGTGTGCTCAGGGTGTGCTCCCAGGAACTGGGTGGGGAATGGCAGTTTACAAAGTGCTTCATTGGGGATGGGGCCTGAGTGGTGTGCCTATCAGTGGGGAGGAGGGGGCAAAGAGGTGGGAGGGGCTGACATGATTCCTTTTCCTCCAGACAGCGCAGCTGAAACCTTCCTCCTCGTTCCTGGCCCTCCTTTCCTGAATCCCATTTTGCTCCTTTGGTTGAGCTCCCTTGGGGTCAAGTCACCTCGAAAACAAGGGTGCAGCCATCTTTGTTCAGGACTGGGGTGCTTTCTCACATCTCGCTTTAGTTAAGAGCTTTCTGCATTCTCAGCCACACAATCTCACTTCCTCACAAGCTACCCAAGAATTGTGCAAAAACACAGTTACAAACTCAGTTTGAATCGTGCAAAGCGGATAAATAACTTCAATGCTTTTCATTCAGTGGATGCCATTAGTTACGTCTGAATGTAATCACGGGAACATGTTTGATTGTCTTGAATTTTGCCTAAAAAACAGAAGGGCAAAACCCCGGGGCTTTGTTGGGGTTAAAAGGCTGCCTGCCTTGCAAAAGGTTTTAAGTTCCGTCTCCTGGTTTTCTTTTGGGCTTTGGCAGGTGACCACACCAGAGGTGATGATGCCCAGCAACGTGTTCCTCCCAACAACAGCACCGGATCGAGACGGGAATGGGGAATCTCTCCAGCAACCTGGTCAGTCACATTTTTTCCTAGGCCTGAAAGGCAACTCTTGCCAAAGTGTCCCTGGGTTGGCCCCTGGGAACCGCGGGAGCTCAGAGCCGGCCCCGGGCAACATGGTTGGCATCCACCGTTCTGGCTTGCTCATTCCAGAATGGGTGTGAAGGAAGAGTCACAAAAGGGGCAGGTGGTTAGGATGGAGAAGGGAAGTATGTGCGCCCCCACACACCCAGAGCCTAGATAAAATCAGGGTGAGGGGGTGAGAGCTGGGTTCAAAGAGGAATCTGAGCCAGGGGAGATGGGAAGACTTTAGACCCGGAGAAGGCGAGGGGCAAAGCAGGGGAGCCACGGGGGTGGCGCAGTGGTGAGAATGCAGTACTGCAGGCTACTTCTGCTGATCACCAGTACCAGCAGTTTGGCAGATCGAATCTCAGCAGGCTCAAGGTGGACTCAGCCTTCCATCCTTCCGAGGTGGGTCAACCGAGGGCCATAGGCTGACTCTGCAAACTGCTTAGAGAGGGCTGTAAAGCACTGTGAAGTGGTATATGAGTCTAAGGGCTATTGCTATTGCTGGTCCCCGTGCCATGCCACTGACAAGTCCTTGCTTTGGTTCACTTCCACAGAGAGCTCGGAGGAAGGGGGCAGAAGCCTGCGGTTGCTGCCAGAGGCCATGGGGCATGGCAGCAGCGGAGTAAAGCCTGCAGCGCCTGAGCAGCCCAGTGCCAAAGAGGAGGCGGGATTCTTCTGCTGGAAGAAGGGCTGTGGTCAGGGCTTCAAAAGCTCTTCTGCCCTCCAGACCCATTTTAGCGAGACGCACGGCAAGCGACCACAGCTTCCCGTTTCTGATCGGCACGTCTACAAGTACCGCTGCAACCAGTGCAGCCTAGCCTTCAAAACCATAGAAAAGCTTCAGCTGCACTCCCAGTACCACGTCATCCGGGCAGCCACCATGTGCTGCCTTTGCCAGCGGAGCTTCCGCACTTTTCAGGCCCTTAAGAAGCACCTGGAGACCAGCCACCTGGATCTGAGTGAAGCCGACATCCAGCAACTGTATGGTGGACTGCTGGTCAATGGAGAACTGTTTGCCATGGGTGACCCTTCGTTGGCTGAGGACCACACCATGGTGATGGAGGAGGAGAAAGAGGAGGAGAATAGCGACCAGGAAGACAAGCAGAGCCCTGCAGGAAGTGACTGCGGGTCCCTACAGGAAGACTCTGGCTCAGAACCCAAACGGGCTCTTCCCTTCCGGAAGGGCCCAAATTTCACCCTGGAAAAATTCCTGGACCCAGCCCGCCCGTATAAGTGCACCGTTTGCAAAGAATCCTTCACGCAGAAGAACATCCTTCTGGTCCACTACAATTCCGTTTCTCACCTGCACAAGCTGAAAAGGGCCCTTCAGGAGTCTTCCGCCAGCCAGTCCGAGGCCACCAGTAGCCCTGACCACAAGCCCTTCAAGTGCAGCATCTGTAGCGTGGCCTACAGCCAGAGCTCCACCCTGGAGATCCACATGCGCTCTGTGCTGCATCAGACCAAGGCACGAGCAGCTAAGCTGGAAGCAGTCAGTGGCAGTGGCCACAGCAATGCGTCCCTGGGCTCCTCCATGCCCAGCCCCTTGGGTGTCAGCACCACGAGCCTACCCTCCTCCTCCACCGCCACCCAGAGCAACATAAGCACAGGCAGCACCGGCTCTGCTCCACCCCTTCTCAGCCAGGCTTCCTGTGACACCACAGGGCAGCCCCCTCTGAACCTCCCCATCGGTACCGGCCACCCACCTGCAACCCCCTTGAGCCCTTCAGAATCTAAAGAGGCCAATTGTAAGAAGCCAGGAGATGTGCTGGCATGCCGCCAGCCGCTGCCCCCACCGCCATACTCTTTGGTGCAGGCCCAGCTGCAGCAAGAGCTGCAGCAGCAGGCATCGCTTCTGCAGGCCCAGCTTTTCAGCCCTGCGCTCTTGCCCCACTTCCCTCTGGCCCCGGAGGCTCTCCTGCAGCAGCAGCAGCTACTCTTCCCCTTCTATCTCCCCAGTGCTGAGTTGCAGCTGAACGCCGAGGTGAGCTTGCCGGTGACCAATGGCACCCTGACGCTGGCAGGCAGTGGGCCAGGCCTGCTGGAAGACCTGAAAGCCCAGCTTCCACAGCCAAGCCACCCGCAGGTGCAGCAGCAGCTTCCACTGTCCCAGCCTCCGTGCGTGCTGCTCCCAGCAAGCCTGCCCCCAGACAAGAAGGCCAAATCTGTGGGGAAGGAAAAGGAGGCCCAGCGGGAGCAGGACATGGCAGAGAAGGGTGGTCGAAGCCCCCTCTGCCCAGAGCCCCCGCCCGAGGCCAGCAAGGTCCAAGAGAAGGCTGACCTAGCGGGGGCCACAGAAGCAGCTGGGAGCAGCCCTGGGGAGGCGCTCTGGCTCCCTCCTCGTATTGCTGCAGATGCTCGCAGCAATGCCACCAAAGCTTTGCTGGAGAACTTCGGGTTTGAGCTGGTCATTCAGTACAATGAGAACAAGCAGAAGGCAGCCGGGAGGGCTGAGCAGGCCGACAGCCTGGAGAGGCTGGAATGCGAGTCCTGCAGCAAATTCTTCTCCAACGTACTCATCCTGAAGACCCACCAGGAACACGTCCACCAGCACTACCTCCCCTTCCAGCAGCTGGAAAGGTTTGCCCAGCAGTACCGAGAGCACTACGACCAGCTCTACCCGCTGCAGCCACTGACGCCTGAGCCGGCCCCACCGGCCCCTCCTGCCCCCAGTCCTGCCGTGCCTGCTGCCCCCTCCCAGCCGCCTTCCACGCCCACCCTGCAGGTCTCAGCCCCACCCATGACCTCTCCCTCCATTGCACCCGCCCAGTCTTCCTTGCCCCTCACGCAGCTCCCTATGCCTATGGATCTGCCTCTCTTCTCACCACTCATGATGCCAACCATACCTTTGCAAGCCCTGCCGGCCCAGTTACCACCCCAGCTTGCCCCTGTCGACTCTTTACCTGCCGAGCTGGCTCAGCTGTACCAGCATCAACTCAACCCAGGCCTTTTGCAGCAGCAGCAGCAGCAGAACAAACGACCACGGACACGAATCACTGATGACCAGCTCCGGGTCTTAAGGCAGTATTTTGACATCAACAATTCCCCAAGTGAGGAGCAGATCAAGGAGATGGCAGAGAAATCTGGTTTGCCACAGAAGGTGATCAAGCACTGGTTTCGAAATACGCTTTTCAAAGAGCGCCAGCGCAACAAGGACTCGCCGTACAACTTCAGCAACCCCCCAATCACCAGCCTGGAGGACCTGAAAATGGACTCCCGGCCATCTTCTCCGGAGCCTCAGAAACACGAGTACTGGGGAAGCAAGAGATCCTCCCGAACTCGCTTCACGGACTACCAGCTTCGGGTGCTGCAGGACTTCTTTGATGCCAACGCTTATCCAAAGGATGATGAGTTTGAGCAGCTTTCCAACCTGCTAAGTCTCCCAACTCGGGTGATCGTGGTGTGGTTTCAGAACGCTCGCCAGAAAGCCAGAAAGAATTATGAGAATCAGGGGGAAGGCGGCAAAGATGGGGAGCGACGGGAACTAACAAACGACCGATACATCCGAACAAGCAACCTGAACTATCAGTGCAAGAAGTGCAGCTTGGTCTTCCAGCGCATCTTTGACCTGATCAAACATCAGAAGAAGCTCTGCTACAAGGATGAAGATGAAGATGGGCAGGAGGACAGTCAGAACGAAGACTCCATGGATGCTACAGAGCTCCTGACTCCCAGCAGTTCCTCCTGCAGCACCCCAATGCCTTCCCAGGCTTATGGCACGCCTGCCTCTTCTGTCAGTGCGGCCTTTCTGTCACAGAGTACCACTGAGGCAGACAGTGATTGCCCTGCTGCCTATCAGTCTAAAACAAATGGTACTGATGAGAAACCAAAGCACCCTGAGCCTTCAAGTATGCAACAAAGCCCAACTTCAGAGAAGCCACAGCAACCAAAGCAAGATGGGCAGCCGCCACTGCAGGACCAAGAAGAGCCGAAGCTGTGCTCTGTGCACCCAAAGGTCTCCCCACCCCTCCAACAGCAGCTGGCCCACCCTCTCCAGGGTGGCCTGCCCCAGGCAAGCCCTCCTCCCGCCCAGCTGTCTCACCTGCCTCTCAAACCCCTGACCACGCCGAGTGCCCAGCAGCTGGCCAGCTTGCCTCCCCAGCTTGTTCCGTATCAGTGTGAGCAGTGCAAGCTGGCCTTCCCTTCGTTTGAGCACTGGCAAGAACATCAGCAGCTGCATTTCCTGAGCACTCAGGGTCAATTTCTCCATTCTCAGTTCCTGGACAGGACGCTTGACCTGCCCTTTATGCTCTTTGACCCCAGTAACCCGCTGCTGGCTAGCCAACTGCTCTCTGGGACCCTCTCCCAATTGCCCACCAGCTCAGCCACCTCGCCCTCTACCCCGACCGCCACCATGAGCACCCTGAAGAGGAAGCTGGAGGAGAAAGCCAGCGTCAGCCCTGTGGGGAACGACAGCAGCGCTGGTGGAGAGGAGCCCCAGCGGGATAAGCGCCTCCGGACGACCATCACCCCTGAGCAGCTGGAAGTGCTGTACCAAAAGTACCTCCTGGATTCCAATCCTACGCGGAAGATGCTCGACCACATTGCCCATGAAGTAGGCTTGAAGAAGCGTGTCGTGCAGGTGTGGTTCCAGAACACCCGGGCCCGGGAGAGGAAAGGGCAGTTCCGAGCTGTGGGGCCTGCTCAAGCCCATCGGCGGTGCCCTTTCTGCCGGGCCCTCTTCAAAGCCAAGACCGCCCTGGAAGCACATATCCGATCTCGGCACTGGCATGAAGCCAAGCGGGCAGGTTACAACCTAACCTTGTCAGCCATGCTTCTGGATTGTGAAGGAGGAGGGGGGCTCATGGGGAAGGGAGACCTCTTTGACGGGGCCAACTTTGCACAGCTGCCTGCCCCTGGCAGTAGCAGTGACAGCCAGGGAATCCCCCTCTCCCCAGGCAGCAAATCTCTAGAGCTGTCTCCTCAGACCCTGCTGAGCCCGTCCTCCATCAAAGTGGAAGGCATGGAAGACTTTGAGAGCCCCTCGGTGTCCTCTGTGCACCTGAGCTTTGACCCAGCCAAACTGGACAATGACGACTGCTCCTCTGTCAACACAGCCCTCACAGATACAACTACCGGTGACGAGGCCAATGCAGACAATGACAGTGCCACAGAGGCCAGAGGGAGCTTGGGGCCAGGTGAGAGCCTGGCCAAGGCTGCCCTGTTAGTCATGTCCGAGTATGAAGATAGGCTCTCCTCGGGCCTGGTGAGCCCAGCTCCCAGCTTCCACAGCAAGGAGTATGACAATGAAGGCACCGTGGATTACAGCGAGACATCAAGCCTGACGGACCCTTGCTCTCCCAGCCCAGGCACAAGTGGCTCAGCGGGCAAGTGTGGGGATGGGGGCGATCGGCCAGGGCAGAAGCGTTTCCGGACCCAGATGACCAACCTTCAGCTGAAAGTCCTGAAGACCTGCTTTAGCGATTACAGGACGCCCACCATGTTGGAGTGTGAGATTCTGGGCAATGATATTGGACTCCCCAAGAGAGTCGTCCAGGTCTGGTTCCAGAATGCCCGAGCCAAAGACAAGAAGTCCAAGCTCAACATGGCCAAGCATTTTGGCATTAATCAAACTGGCTACGAGGGGCCAAAAACAGAGTGCACTTTGTGTGGCATCAAGTACAGTGCCCGCCTGTCTGTTCGTGACCATATCTTCTCTCAGCAGCACATCTCCAAAGTGAAAGAGACAATTGGGAGCCAGCTGGACAAAGAGAAGGAGTATTTTGACCCAGCCACCGTCCGCCAGCTGATGGCACAGCAAGAGCTGGACCGAATCAAGAAGGCCAATGAAGCACTTGGCCTGGCTGCTCAGCACCAAGGCATGTTTGACAGTTCGCCTCTGCAGGCTATGAACATCCCTGCCAATTACCCAGCAGCCCTTCAAAGCATCCCTCCTGTCCTGTTGCCAGGTTTGAACAGCCCATCCCTGCCTGGCTTCACTCCTTCCAATACAGGTGAGTTGCACCTGTCTTGTGAACTTCCCAGCTTGGCTATCCAAAATGGGAGGAGGGGAGAACGTGGATGAAACATGCCCCTGAGGGAGGTATGAGATGGATCACCTGGGGCAGAATGAATCAGGATGGGGAGGTGAGCTCACTTCTTATCACCTCGCTAGGCCAGAATGACCTCTGCTGGCGTGGGAGAGGCTAAGTTACCAGCCCACCGATTCCTGTATAGCAGCAATATAAATTTCTATAAGAGCTTTATAGTATTGATTATCTGTTTGCTTTCTGACAAGTGTCCTCCCCCTGGCTGCTTTCCTGTCAGGAGGTCCTGTCCACCTGTGCATCCCCTGACCCAGTTGAATCACGTCCATTTCTGGGTTTTTTAGGCTCACGTTCTGATCTCAGCAGGGATTTTTGAGTTTTTCAGACGGTCCTGCAAGTGGGATTCTGCAGTTCTGTGTGCCCCAGAGGGGACTGCTCCGAAATAGGGCTGGTGGGGCCCCTTGAGGTCCCTCTCGGAGATGAAGGGACAGTAGGAGTGGAGGGTTTCCCTTTAAATAGCTGCTTACTGAATAAACAAAACAGCAAGACAATTTTAAGATGACAATTAGAAAAAGAAACAAAAGCAAAGAGAAAAAAAGAAGAAAGTGAACAAGGTAGATGTGTATGCGAACTCACATATAAACAGATGACACATTCTCTCTTTGAACGTGACTGTACGAGGGTTCCTTCAACAGGGCCGTGCTGACCATTCAGGCCTAAATCCTGCTTTTTCTCTCCCCATCCCCAAACCCGTCTCTCCTCTTTCTTACAGCTTTAACGTCTCCCAAACCTGCCCTGATGGGTCTGCCGGGCACAAGCGTCCCCTCGCCGGGCCTCCCCACCTCGGGATCTCCAAATAAGACGGCCTCCCTCAGCTCCCCCCCGCCAGCACAAACCTCTGTGGGCTCTGCACCGCCCCTCCCACTGCGGAAGGACAAGGAGAGCGAGAAGGCGAAAGAGAAGGAGCACACCCCCAAGGCCAGGGGGGAGGCCCTGCCAGGGCCCAAGAAGGACAAAGGGGAGGAGGCGCCCAACCCCGCCCTGGCTTTCCCCGCCACAGGGCCTGCTCTGGAGTACTCGATGGAGCCTACCCAGCTCCAGGCCCTGCAGGCGGCCCTCAACACGGACTCCATGGCCTTGCTGACCAGTTCCTTCCTGCCGTACTTCGTGCCTGGCTTCTCTCCATACTATGCTCCTCAGCTCCCGGGGGCCCTGCAGAGCGGATACCTCCAGCCCATGTACAGCATGGAAGGAGTCTTCCCCTACGGCCCGGCTCTGTCGCAGGCCCTGCTTGGTGTGTCCCCGGGCACTCTGTTGCAGCACTACCAGCAATATCAACAGAGCCTCCAGGAGGCACTGCAACGGCAAGCGCAGCTGCCCCTGCCCCGAGGCAGCCAGTCCCCCGTCCCCGCAGAGGGCCCCTCCCCTGAAAAAGGCCCTGCCAAAGAACCCCCCAAGCCAGAAGAGCAGAAGAAAACCTCCCGTGAGGGGTCCCCCCGAGGAGAGCCCACCACAGGAAGCAGTAACGCCCCGGACTCCCTCTGTGACCCCTTCATTGTCCCCCCGGTGCAGTACAGACTGGTGTGCCGGAAATGCCAGGCCAGATTCGGGAGCCAGGAGGCGGCTGACGTGCACCTGAAATCCCTCTGCTGCTCCGGCCAGTCGGCGGGGACTCTGCCCGAGGTGGCGCTTCAGGTGCTCGCTGGTGGGGGCGGCTCCTACCAGTGTGTGGCGTGTGAGAGCACGATGTGTGGGGAAGAGGCCCTCCGGCAACACCTCGAATCTGCCCCCCACAGACATCGGACAGTCCCCCGAGCAGCAGCCAGAAACGCCAAAGAGCACCCCCGTCAATTACCTCACTCTGCCTGCCTCCCTGACCCGAGCACCGCATCTACCTCGCAGCCCACCGCTCACCCCAAGAACGGCCCCCCGCCCGCCACTCTTCCCCCTGCCTCCAAAAAGCCCTGGCCTCCAGCAGCCTCCCCTCCAGGGAAGTCCCCGCCTCTCTCCTCATCTTCAACGGTTACCTCAAGCTCATGCAGCACCTCAGGGGTTCAGCCCTCTCTGATGCCAAGGAAATTCTCTTCGGAGGAGTCTGACTCGGGCCACGGGCTGGAGGCCGGGGGGCCGGTAGAGCCCAGCCCCCCCCGGGACGGCGGCCTCCCCAGCGTGGACCCTTTTCGATTGTAAGCTTTGAAGACAGACCCTTGCAAAATGGATCTAGAAATAACCGATTTCGGAAATAGACTAACTGCAAATCCAAAGCTTCTAACCAAAAAAGAAAAACCAACTGAGAGAGAGACGCCTGGGTGGTTTTCCCAGAGGCCAATGCTGGCAGCTCGGCTTGCCTCTAGGTGGCCAAAGGATTTACTGTGGCTCTCTCAAAGGTGGCTGTGCCCCCCAGGAATCAGCCCCTCACCCGCACAACCCTCTCCAGAGCGCAGTGGAGGCCAGCATAACTCTATGGGAAAGCAGGCCACCCGGGACCATTTTAAATTTCTTGCTATCTTCAGATACCAATGGCTTGCTTGCTAAAAGGAAAAAAGAAATGTAACGTCTTTTTATTCTCAGGTCAATCGCTCACACTTTGTTTGGTTTTCAGAATCATTGTTTTATATAAATATATATATATATATATATAATTTCTTTTTTTGGTTTTGATTTTTTTCTAAGGAAAGGATTTTTTGTTGTTGTTAATTTAAAAATGGGCAGAAAGTATTGAAGAGAAACAATGTGAACTAAGTTAGCTTTCTGGGAGTTTTAAGTATCTTTTCTGCAGAAGCCAATTTCAAGGGGGCTATTCAGCCCTCCCCTTTTCAGAAAAGAAAACACGCAGAGTGTTAAAGACTTGGGAGTTTTAAACAACTGACTTTCTGTATTTATGATAGATATGACCATTTTTGGTGTTGAGTAGATTGTTGCATTGGAAATGAACTGAAGCAGTATGGTAGATTTAAAGACACCCCCTTTTTGTGTATGTTTAGCTTTTGTATATGGTCCGGCTGGCGGCTTCTCATTCGATGTTGTCTCGTCCATTCCTGTCCTGGCCAGATGGAGCCCCGTCTGACTCGCCGCAGCTTCTCTGTCCGTCCGTCCGTCCCTCCATCCCCAGGCCATCCCATCATAAGGTTCCACTTATCAGTCGCTGCCTTCATTTCTCAGAGGGTGGCCACAGAGTTATTTTATAAAATTAAAGGAAAAAACTCAAAGGGTTCAGAGGGGTCAGTGGGATCCCTTTCAAAATATTTTAGTTGGGAGCTCAACACTTTCTAAGGTGTGTTCCTGTCCATTGTGCACTTAACTCTCCCTCTCTCTCTCTCCTTTTGGCTTCCTTCCCTCCCTGTGTAAAGGCTCCATTTTGGAAGGATCAGCCCTTGTTTCTCTTCCCATCATTAGGGCACCCATTTTCCTCTTGAAGGACTTTCTGAGGTAGTGCAAGTGGGTGGGCGGGCTGTTTTTTCCCTTTGTTTACTTTTGTTTCTTTCCTCTAGAAGAAGTTCATGCTTTAAATAAAATCCAAAGACAAACCCTTTGAACCAGAACGAGCAAAAATAGGCCTCTTTGGAGGATTTGTTTCTGTTTTAGCCACAAGACTCCATTTGACCAATAAACTTTACACGAATGAAAGAGCCTCTGTGCTTCTCCTGCTAGCATCCAGCCCTGAGCTTGGACAGACAAGTGGGGTGTTTTTACGGGGTGCGGTGCTCAGACGTGAGGAGGGTGAGCCTGGAGAGCCATACCCCAAATCTTCTTCTCTGATCATCTCCTGGAAAGGGGAATTGGTACTGCTGCCAGGCTGAGTTGGCAGTCAGGTGTTGGGAGCCCAACACCCCCACCCCCACGCTCTGCCAATAGGCCACCCCATCTTTCATCTTCTGGCTCCAGCCTCACCCACCCACCCACTCATGGAAGCGGGCTGTGGGAGAGGCAACCTCCTCACTGCCGCCTCTCTCTTAGCTGCTTGTAGCTTGAGGGAGGATCCCTGTTTGCATGTGTGTGGAAAACCTTGTCCTGAGAGTCCCTCTGCCCCAGTGGCAGCCTGGGGGCCCCGTACAGCCCGCTTTCTAGAGCTCAAGCTGTGCGGATAGGGTTCCTATGCTTTGAGTTTGCGTGTTACTGTTGAACATTACTTTGTATCCTGAGGCTTTTCATTTCATTTCTGGTTCTTTCTGTGGTATATACCTTGCTAGTTGAACACGAGTGTTTCCTGGCCGGTTTTGTGCTCTGCTTGCTTTGACATCTTTGGCCTCCTTTCTTTGTTCTGCCCTAGTTCCCTCCCTCTGCTCTCTTCTCCTGTCCCGGCTTTCCTCCATCTGCGTGGGGCTTCCCAAGTCCTTCCCAGTCTTCTGGGTGCAGAAGAGCGGCCTCCATCCTGGCAGCAGTGTCGTCCCCAGCAGGGCAGTGGCAAGCATTGAGCAGGTTCCTGGCCTGAGCCAAGCTAAGGTCTACCGTGATTGCACCTCACCCTCAGAGGCACTGGAGGGGGTTCATAGACCCTCGGGAGGAGCAAGCAGCTATGGCGATCCTGGCCTCCAAAGAGGGCTGAGGATCTTTCTGCCTCTGAGCCTCTCTGATGGGAGAATCCAAACCAGGGAGAGGCCAGGAATGGTGTTGCCCAAGAACGTTAACAATGCAGGTGGATGTGGCTGGGTCCAAGGTGGTGCCCAGCTGGCCAACAGAAATGGCCTTCCTGGCCCACCAGGGCCTTATTCCAAGTGGCCTTGGGGACAGGAGGAAATGGAACTCTTGCTGGTTGGTTGGTTGTCTAGATGGATGGATGGCTCTGAAAATCCTACCCACTGTGAGACACATAATTTTTTACTATTTTTTCATTACTTTGGTTGGGGGGAGGGGGGCAGGTCTGGATAAAACAGAAAGTAAAAATGAGGTGAAGTCTCTAAACAGCCTTTGCAATGTACAAAAACTAGAGCAAGTGAAACCAAAAATGATGTTCTTGGTGTTTTTCTATAATGTTGTCTTGTTAGCTTTTTTGTTACTGTAATAATGCTGATCCCAAATTGTACCAAAATACATAGAGATGGACAAAAGCAGAACCACACAGAACTCTAAAAAAATTTTTTTTGTCACAAAACACTTTGTTGTCATAGTTAAGTTGATTGTAGATGGTAATTGAATATACTCCTTTGAAAATATTTCATCAAGTATGTTTCCTGCTCATTGTGGTACATTAAAAAAAATGAGCCAAAGTTCTTGTCTCTGCTGTGCCAGAGTGTGGTGAATGCAGGGGGTCTCTCTGCCCAAAGGAAGACCATCCCCCAGGCTGGACAAAGCAGGACAATGGGACAGGGCCCTGAAGGCCAGCTTCTTGGCACAGGCATGAGGAGTCCAGTTTTTGGGTGGTGGGCTCCGCGGGCTTGTCAGAAAGCCAGTATTGTGGGCCCAGGTCAATTATCTGCCAGGACTCTCGGGTGCTGGTTTTGGAGAAGGGAGGGGAGAGAGCACGGCCAGAAACAGCTGTCTGTCTGAAGAGGTCAAGACCCAAATGGGCCCAAATGCCACTGGACTCCCTTCCTGTAAACCGGACCAGGAGGCGGACACAGGACCCTGTGTCGAGAGCAGGGCTGGGGTGGAGTGGGGGGGCTTGAGGAGTGGCGGGTTCTTTGCTGGAGTCTAGCAGCGTTCCCCAGAAACCTTTCTCTGCCTGGCTGCAGGGCCCATTTCAAAGGATTCCACTGTAGCCATGGTTTCTCATTGCTGGCTACTTGTGTGTACACTGGGGGCGGGGGGCGGGGGGGGCATTTTGGGGTGAGATAAAAAAAAGTTAAAAACAGAAAAATATATTTTTCTTCAAACTGAGGAAAAGGGAGCACTCTAAGACCAACTTTAAGCTCTAGAATGGAAAAGACTGACAGGTGTGGAATCCATCCACAAGTGGACCTGTCTCCTGGGCTCAGCGCCTTGGTTCTTCTCCTGGGAGAGAAATGGAGGGATCCCATGAAAGATGAACCATTTGCTCCCTGTGTTATTAGGAGAAGCAGGAGCCCCTTTGGGGGATTCTGTCCCATCCAGTAGCACCTTGGTGACGGGTGGATTTGCGTTGCCTCTGAAACGGAACTGTTGTTTGTGCCTGTCTTTCTCCTATATGCAGATTCCTCTTTAAGCAACACTAGCAAAAGATGCAGAAATCCATGCAAAAAGTGAAACACCTGTCAAGCCACCAACCTGTATTGTGCTGATCTGTTCAAGGTATGAGTTTCTCTGAAAACCAAAGTCCATTCCTAACTTAAAAGAATTGCTCGTAGCCAGCAAGCAGCATGGCTGGGTAAGAATAGATTTATGTGTGTATGAGGTTGATATATTTAGCAATCCTGAGAATTAACTGCTTGTTTGCCATCTTGACTTATGCTTGCCTTCCCTTCCCCTAGCATGGCAGGGAAACAAGGGGGTGGGTGATGCCATTGGGCAGAAATGCCAGGGTGGCCCTTCTGCAGGGCCCCCAGGGCTCCATTTAGGGCTGTCTTTGAGTAATGGGTTGGGCAGGAATCCTCTCCCGGTAGAGGCAGCATTTTTCCCAGGGTGGGTTGGATACACAATTATGATACAGATTGCACACAACTAAAAGATGGAACTGCTGCTTCTAAATTGGAATGAAGTTAGCTAAGCAACACCCAATTAAGTAATTTTAAAAAAATATTTGCTATACGTTCTCATACTTCTATACAGATTCCTGTGCTACGTTTAGGCTCCTTAACACAGATAGGTGAGAACTAGAGAAGCCCCTAAGAAGTGGAAGGAGGTCAGGATGTATGGAGTGAGGCTGCTTGGGCTCTAATGAAAGTGAGAGACAATTGGAACATACTGGCTTTGTTCAGATGGTATCGTGGTTTTGGTTAACCAAGTTTAATGAATAGACTATAATTTTGCAATTACACAAATCATAAAACCTGGATAAACAGCCTGAATAGCTACAGTTGCACTTGTGTACTCAACAAAAATAAAGCACTTTATAACTAATGTGATATATAGATAGAACCATTAACTGAGTTTACTTTGTTGCAAGTAAAGAGATTGTTTTGTTTCCAGATTAGTTGCAGTGCCACGAATACAAGCATCCAGCATTTAATTGCCATTTAAACGTGACAGAAATTATTCAAACCACAATAATTTGTTACATAGATTTTAACGAGCTGAACAGCCACATTTGGCTTTAGAAATTTAACAGCAGCTTTTCATCCAAGTCCAAATGCTTGACAATTGCAGCCACTTTAAAGCTCAAAACTTTTGTATGAACAAACAAACCGGCACAAAAGTTTGCAAAGCTGGAAGCTTAAGTGACCTCTATAAGGCGAATGCTTTGGATACGGATGGCAGTGATGATATTGTTCTGATAAGTAAGGTGAAAGGACTCCGAAGGAACTTTGGGCTTGGAAAGGAGTCGCTCAGGGAGCCAAGTAAAGGCCGCACTGAGCAGACGTTCTGAGGAGCCGTTGCAGGGAAACTTTGGAAACTGAGCCTGCTGACATCCCAGCACAAGGAAAGGAAGTTGAGGCCACCTGATTTCAAGATGCTGAAGTTATGCTGAAGTTATGATAATTTTCTGATAAAGAAGAAGCAAAAATCAAGAACTACAGCCTGAAGAAAGAAAAAAAAACCTTAGGAAAAAGCAATTTTGCTGGACCAAATTTGAGGTAAATGTATCAGAATTTGTACAGAATCCAAAATGAGGGGCAGATGAGAGTTGGCATCCGCTATCTCTTGGATGATGGAATGCTTCTGGGTTTTCCTTTTCTGCACTAAGGCTCAGGACTGGCAAATTTGGGTCAGCTGGGCTGACATGATGCAAAACTCACTTTTCTTTGTTGACTCTTCCATGCACCTTGAATCTTTTTCTGGCGCCCACGATAAGTGGCCCCCAAAGTTTGGATCTTCTTTGCAGAACTGTAAGGTGCCATTAAGGAATATGCTGCCCCAAGTGCTCCCTCATCTTGCCCATTGTGGCCCTCAAGCCGACAGAAACTGTGTCTCATAGTTTAAGCAAAAGAGAAGGCACATCTTCATCCTTAAATGAAACCAGTGGCCGAGTCCCTGCTAATCTCTATTCCTACCACACCCATAACCAATACCAATGTTGGTCAAGACTCTGACTGTGTGGCGCGTTATCTTTGCTTAGTTTATGGTTCAGAGCATGGTGTGAGCCCAGATAATGAGTTGATTCAATAAAGCATTAATTCCTGTGTGAACATAGCAATTCCTTGTTATACTTTGGCCCTCCACCAGACTGGCATTCCCACTCTTGGCAGAATTGTTTCCGAAGGTCTTTCAAAAGAAAAGATTGAAGCCAACATGGCAGGATAAAGACACAACTAAAGACACAGCTCCAACTGACTACAGAGCTGGGGGTGGGTGAGTGGGTGTTAGGCAATTTTTAAAGGATGGCCTTCAGTTTCTGTCCCACACAATCCTGTCACTGGCCTCCCAGACTGGCCTAGAAGAGGCCTTCAGGGTCAAGGGAGACCATTTCACTCCTATCCAGGAGTGCCTCGGGGCCCCATTGCAGCCATGTCCCTTTGCAGCCCAGCAGGAAAGGTATCTGTGCACCGATTTGCACAGGGAGACTAGGCTTCTCCACGATGCTACTCATGGGGAGAGGCGACCAAATCCTCCTCCGCTGTCCGGGGCGGTGCTGACCCGCCCCCCCGAGGGCCCCGGGCGCTCGGCACGAAGGGAAACCGGAGGATCCAATGGGGGGGGGAGGTTTCGCCAGGGGCGCTTCGGGTAGAATCGCACGGCGGGCTCCACGTGGCGGCGGGCCCGGCCCCGGCCCCGAAGCGTCCTCCCGCTGCCGGGCAACGGCAGGCTCCCTGTTCCGATTGGCTGGTGCCGGCGGCGTCTCAGCCGGGCGCCTCTGCTCTGCTCCGGCCGTTGAGCGTGGACCTGCCCGGGCGACTCCGATTGGCCGGCCAGGCAGGGCCGTGGCGCGCGCTCGCCCGCCCGCTTGCTCCGCCTGAAGACCGAGGCTACCGCGGCGCGGCGAGGTAGGCCTCCCTCCGAGCTCGGCTGGCCTCGGTCCACCACTCTGCGCGGGGCGCCCTAGCTCTCCTCGGCGCCCCTGCTCAGCCCGGCTTTGGGGCTGCTCCCCGGTGGGCGAAGCTGAGCGGCGCCGCTCCGTTCAGGGCCCGCCGCTCCTCGGGGTTTGAGGCCGCTTGTGCGTTCCGTGCTCTTCCCGCGGAAGCGGAGCCACGCTGAGCCAAGGCCGGCCTGGGCCAGCGGGCGCGGTTGGAGGCCTCCGTGAAGGCGGGGTGGCCGGGTGCCAGGCGGCGGCGGCGGCGGCGGCGGTTCTTTCCCACTCCCCCTTTTCCCCCGCGGTGGGCGGCCTACAGGCCATCGGAGGCGGCGCAAACGGTTCCTCCGAGGCGCTGCCTGTCCCCGGAGGGCCGGAAGGGCTTCCCTGCTGGAAAGAGGTAGCTCTGGCCTGCAGCCTTTCCGCCCCGGGGCGGCCACAGCCGTGCGCTCCGCTTGGGACCGGCGTGGACCTTTCGCCGCCTCCCCGCCTTTATTAGAACCGCTCGCCGGGAAATGGCGCTGCTGTGGTTGAGGTTTCTTGGCGGCCCGGGAGCCGCCTGCCCCAAAGGCTGCCGCTTCCCTTTGAACTGCGAGGGGGATCCCGCCAACCGTTGCAGTTGTGCCGAATCGCTGTCCCCAATGGCGTATCCGGAGGCTCGGATGGCGGTCCTGGGTAGAAGGGACTCCCTTCTCAGCTGGAGGTCCGTCCCGCGGGTCTTTCTCTGTGACCCACCCGCAGCTGGACCCTTGGCCTCCCTCCACATGCAGCGTCCTGCTCTTTGCTTGCTCGAAACGTTAGCGAGTGGGCCTGGCTGCTCTGCGCTCGGCTTCCTCCGTCGGTCGGTAGCTGCTGCGTAGGCTGAGCCCTTCTGAGCGTCCCCCAGGGCAGCCCTAGAAGACAAAACTGCTGAAATCTGCCTTACAGGGGCCGAGCTGGGTGCGGGGCTTGCCTGTCTTGATGGCTACAGGATGTGGGAGTTCTTTACATTAAGGATCTGACACGAATGTTTAGTGCTAAAACTGCTGGCAGCCTTTTCCTCTCTCTCTCTCTCTCCATCACATACAATCCTTGCTGTCTGGTTGGCTGTCTTTTCCCTTTGAGAACCTTTGTCCTTCTACTTTCCAAGATTCCAAGAATCTTACTAGGTTATCAGAATAATGCCATTTCCCCCAAAGTAAAGGAAATCTTTTCAGTAATCTGAAATGTGGATTCCTGGGAAGCATTATTCAAATTGAGCAGTTTCTAAATAAGATAAATAGGGGTATTGAAGAACAAGGCTTGCAACACACACACACACAAATTATCCCTGATGTTTTGCAAAAAGAACTGTCTCACTGACAGTTTTGGATTCTTCTGCCCCCGCTTCAGTTCACATAAAGGTTTTTTGTCATGGCACCTGAGAAAGGTTAGGCAGTCATTGAGGAATGTTGCCATTCCTCAAATTAATCCCAATAATAAGTCTATCTTCTTTGCCAGCTTTTTGGCTAACTGCCCTAATAACTGCCCTGGCTTTTTAAAAAACGTGCTGCATTTTATATAGGTATTTTATTTATTATGTAGTATGACTGATTCAATGTCAACTATTTTCATGTTTTAAGTGAAGATAATATTCACATTTTGTAAACAGATAGAAGAAACCTAGGAGAAGCTTTTGGTCCTGTCCATGGGGTTTTCCTTGCAAGGATACTGGAATGGATTGCCATTTCTTTCTCCAGTGGATCACATTTTGTCAGAGCTCTCTGCTATGACCTGCCTGTCTTGGGTCGCCCTGCACAGCAGAGCTCATAGCTTCATTGAGTTATGCAAGGCAGTAGCCCATGAAGGAACGATTGAGGGCAAAAGAAGAAGGAGGGAGCTGGATGGAGTCCCTGAAGCAGTCAGTGTGAGCTTAAATGAACTCTGGGGGATGGTAGAGGACAGGAAGGCCTGGAGGAACGTTGTCCATGGGGTTGCGATGGGTCGGACATGACTTTGTGACTAACAACAACAAGGAAAGGCTGGGATTGGAGACTTGATGTCTTTTTGCCCAACTCATCAGGAATATTCCAGTCTGATTAAAAGTCAGAATCAGTGGGCAAATCCTCTGGAACAAATCCTACTTTTCCCAATTTTGAAAGGGTGGAGGGAGAGCAATGGCCAGCTATGTTGGCTGCACCTGGAGATCCAGGAAGAAAGGGAGGAAACAGGGGAGGGGCTGCTCTAGAAATGCAGCGCATAGAGCGGGTTGGGCTTCTGCCCTTGCCCTTTCCATGCCCAGCCCAGGCCTTGGGCATGCTCCAGGCATTCCTCCCTTGTACAGGATGGATCTTCCCTGGTTCCTGTCTCACTGTCTCCCCTCACCATTGCCCTGTGCTCTGGAAGTTCTACTGAGGGTTGTCATGGCATTGGTGGGCCTGGCTTCCATTTCTGCTTTGGGCACTGCAAAGGGTGGAAGAGTCTCTCTCTTTGCTTGACTGTCTGCTTTTTCTTCCTGTCCTGCATTATGGGGGTCATGGAGTGGCAATTGAGGCTTTGGCTGCCTGTGAGAGGGTCCCTGCCAAGAGAAGCTCTCCCCTTGCCCAGCCTCCACCCTCACTCCCATTGTGGCTTCAGCTGGGTGTCTCCTTTTCCTTTTCCTTTGGCGTGAAGCCACAGGATTCCCGTGAGTCAGAGAGCTTCTCTGGATGCTCTCAGTGCTCAGGAAAATCTTGTTCGGTGCGGGGAAAAGGGCAGTTGCACCTGGGTCCCCCTTCCAAAGGACCCACCGGAAGGATTCGAGGTGATTGGCCTGGAAAGGGGCAAGAGGAGCTTTTCTCCTTCTGGAGGAAGGGCTCGTTCCTGGTCCAGGCTCTCAAGCACAGGTTTGTTGAGGCTGCAACTCTTCCCAGGCCTGGCTTTGCGCCCCCCGTCCCCCCAGCTGGCTGGGCCCAGAACCCATGGAGGAGGGCAGGAGTCAGATCACCGATGTGCAGCCAAGGAGCAGGATGCTGGCACCTCTTCTCAAAGGAATGGAGGCTCTGGGTCTGGGGTCACAGAGGTTATTGCAAGACTGTGTCGAGGGAGAGCTCTCCGCCAATGCTGCAGGGGCCTGGGCCAGTGGTGGCCTGCCCTCCCCAGTGAGACCTCTTCCTGCTTCTGAACCCGCTGGAGAGGCAGGCTCATCTTCAGGGATGGAGGCCAGCTTGAAGTTGAGGAATTGCTCCTCCCTCCATCAGTGAAACAGCCCACTGCCAGTCGATGGGCCCTGGAGGAGCCTTGTGAGCAGACAGGCAAACCTCCAATTTGCCTCATTAATTCTTCTGGTAAGGGATTCCGAAACGCCGCCGCCGCCGCAGCAGCAGCTAAATAATACAGGCTTTCATAATCTGTATTTGACAGGAAAGTGTTGCCAGGGCAACAGAAGGTAAGCACTAGGACCGCCCCTTGCTGGTCTCCAAAGCAGAACGGATAAGGAGGCTCTTTTCTTTTCCTCCCCTCCTCCCGCTGGGCAAGAGGGGCTTGGAATCGTTTAGAAAGGGTTCTACTTGGGTTTCTTATAGGGCAGCCACACGGGAATGACCATTGGTCACCCCCTTGGCTTCCCCCAGGTACAATGGGGGTGTGGGGGGTTGCATGGGGTCAGAGAGAAGAAGCCAGAAAGTGGTAGCATTAATTGGAAATGGATGGCTGGGGGCCTATTCCGTGGCTTGGGAGGGAAGAGAAGGAGAGTTGGCAGAATAAGGAGGCCCTGGGCCAGACACCAACACACAAAGGGAGGGAGGTCGTAGTAGATACTGCAAGTTCACCTTTCATACTAAATGCCCAACCTTTGGGCCATTTGATTAATTGATCTGGGAAGCTGTTGGATTTGAAAACATTGGAAATATGAGTTCCTGGAGTTACAGAGGCTCTGTATGTGTTTGATAGGAAGAGAGCTGCTGCTTTCTGGTTGAACCAGAGCTGCAAAAGAAATTGCTCTGGCTTGCTTTGGAAATGCTGTGCATCTTTGCTGAAGATTTAAGGCAGTTAAAATGAGAAGTTGCCGTCGATTAACAACAATAGTACATGTGTGTTTTCTGTAGGAGGTAAAATCCAGTGAGTAGAGTTATCTGAGCAGAAAGTCGGGAAATGGGATGACAGCGAGGCAGGGGAGCTTTAGTGAAAGCAAAGATTTAAACAAAAACTGCACATTGTTGCTTACACGTAATTTTGTTTACATCTAGAACTGACTTTTGATTTTGTTGGCATGTGAAGGAGAGGAGAGAATCCCTAGGATTGAAGGCAGGGTTGGCTGCTAGATACCACTTGGTCCACTTGCATCAGAGGAAACTTCTGGATACTGAAATTTCCTTTTATTTCCTTTTTCTCCTTCCATATCATTCTTTACGAACAAAGCTTCTTCTAAACATAGAATGAAACATCTTTCGCTCCCTGGAAGGTCAGCAAACTGTTCATGGCTCCCTCGGAGCGCAAGCAGCTGCATCCAGTCCAGTTTCTGTGCTAGAACCGGGCTCCTAGAGCAGAGTTGCCTGGCTGGCCCTTGGCAGGTCGAGCTGTGGACTTCAGCAATTGGTTTGCGCCTGCCGTTTGCGTGGACTCTGGCTCGGTTCAGCTGTTGGAAACAGCGGGGAGATTGGCTGTAGGTCAGGGCTGATTCCTCCATGAAAGGAGCAAGAGAAGAGATACCGTAAAGACAGTATAAATCCACGTGGAAATCTGATGACAGCTCTTCCAGAGGAGTTCTGTTGGTAATGGTGGGAGTCCTTCAGAGACCCATTGAGGAGAGGGC
Source organism: Bungarus multicinctus (assembly GCA_023653725.1). Taxonomy (NCBI): domain Eukaryota; kingdom Metazoa; phylum Chordata; class Lepidosauria; order Squamata; family Elapidae; genus Bungarus; species Bungarus multicinctus. Next base: position 142,430 of record CM042839.1, on the reverse strand, counting down.
GCATCGTGGCCAAGCCATTCCACTCCAGATGCCGACGTTTTATCTTAAATAAGATGTGTGGTGTTTGGATTGTGGATGGATTTTGGACTTAACAAAGGAAGAATGCAGACCTTTTCCCCTCTGTCTTTCTGTTGTCTTCCCCCCTTTTTTATTCCTCATCTCCATAGAGCACAATTTTTGACGAAAAATGTTGGAATTGGACACCATTGAGACAACGTAAATCGGCGAGGAGTTTTAAAAATCCTGCAACGTGCAATGAGGAGATGTGTGATTTGATGTGGGGCACCAGTGGCTGCTCTGAAGTGTAATGAGCAGAGCAGAGAGGGAGGCTCCCTTCTGCTCTTGATTTGTAACTGTCTGACCTGGGAAGGAACAGGAGACTTTGTGCTTTTGGTAGGACGGGGAGGAGACAAAAACCAGCCAGTTTTCCACCTCTCCTGCCTCATCGGATCCCCTCCCCCTTCCTTCCAAGAGCTCTGGCCTTCCAGGGGTTGCTGCTTGTGCTCTGAGCCATTTCTCGACAAAAGGGGGCAGGCGAGGGGGCTCCGTGGCTGTCGTCTCCAGGCAGACCCCAGAAGCAGCTAAAGGGGGCTTGGCCTGCCCAGGAATGGGGAGAAACAAATGGGCTACAGGACTTGGGGCTCTTCAGGCGCTGCTCTCAACAGTCTCCGCCTGGGTGGCAGTTTCGTGGGAGGGGTGTGGATTTTTAAACTGAGCAGCAGAAGAAATAGCTAGGAACACTCAACAGTTTAATACAAGCGTCAAAGGACCCAGGGAAGCCAAGGAGCTCCAAGCAGGTCCCTCTGCTGGCCCTGAGGCCATGCTGGATGTCCTCAAACCTTTCTGGGTCAGACTAGAGGGAGACCCAACCTGGAACCAAGGAGAAATTTCCCAGCAGGGACAACAGTAGTGGAATGGCTCCCATCCATCACTGAAGGTTTATAAGGGTCGATAGGGCAGCCATTTGTCCACAGTGCTGGGGGGGTTGGGCTAGATGACCTTCAAGGTCCCTCCCAACTCCGTTATTCTGTTTCTTGTGGGCCCAAGCCGGTCTACTCTCCACCAAGGCTGCTCTTCGATCTTTTAGTGCCTGCATGGAACCAAACATTTCGGGCGGGCCAAGCAGGTGATACCATTCCCCCCACCTGACTCACCTCAGGGAAAGGCCCTTGCAGAGGCCAGCAGGGAGCTCCCCGGGGTCTCTGGCTTCCATGCCCCTGAGAGGGAACTGGCTGGCTCCATCGGAGAGTCGGTCTCCCTCCAGGTGTCTTACGGATTGCCAGATCTTCCCTGCCCATTTGGGGTGAAGAAAGAGGAGAGGCCCACAGTCCTGCGGTGAGACGGCCTCTCCTTCTTCCCAAAGCTGCTGCCTTTATGCCCCATGGAGCCCTCTGGCTGTAGCAGCTGAGGAGGCTTTCAGAAGAGGACAGCGACCTCTGGGTAGGCCTGAAAGGAGGCCAGGAGCTGCCTTTGCTCAGCCCAGCCCCCCTTCTCTGAAGCTCTCCAGCGGGGGAGGGGGGGTTCCTTAGGAGGGGCCAATTCCGCTCCTCCAAGCCACTTCTGGGGTGGAGGAGGCCCTGGGGTTGGGAGGAGCCTCCGCTGGGGCCAGGCCTTGGGCAGAGAGAAGCAAGCAGAAGGGGAAATGGGGTTGCCAAGCAGGGCCAAGAAGAAAGGTTACGGGTCCTGCCCTTGGCACCTGCTTTGGTGGGGCTTCCCACTCTTCCTCTGGCCCTGGGGTCATGTCCAGCTGCAGCCACGGAGCTCTACCTGGTGCTTATGAGCCGAAGGGCGGGGGGACGCTTGTGGCATCAAGGGGGAGGGGGTTGTTGCCTCCTTCGTGGCTGGGCTCCCCCTCCAAAAGTGACTTGCCTTATTTAATGCGATGGTGTCCGTGAGAGGGATGGAAAAGCTTTGCATGGCAGGAGGGAAGCCCTCCTCCAGGAGCCTCTTGGCAGAAGCACTGAGGAGGGGACTGGAGGAAGAAGGAGAGAGCCCAGCTTCTCCCGCCCGCCTGTCTTCGTCCACTTGTCTTTTGTAATCCTCCAGCCAAGCATCCATACAGGCAACCACCTGCCCGTCTCCCGTGGAAACCCTCCCTTTGACAAACACCTCAGGATTAATGTTTGCACCAGGATGAACACCTGTTTCGCAAGTAGATATGCAGGCGTGCCTGTCTTGTACATACCTCCTCCGTGTGTCTTCATGGCCGGGTCCCACTGGTGCTGCTCCTGCCAATCTATCCTTTGTCCAACAGCCTTTTTTCCTCCCTAGGCTGACTTTCTGGTGGGAGAAGCCTTTCTTTGGGCACGCTGATCGTTGTCCTCAGAGAAAGTGGCATACCTGAGACTTAATGCCATTTTTCCATCGGTGTCAACTGCCTTGGTGCAAATTTAGGTTAGTGCCAGCTTGAAATGGACCTCTGGTGGGCAAAGAAGCAATGCTTTGAGGAAGGCAGCTGCTGGCCTTCTGCCCACTGGAACTGGGTCGGAACTGGCTGAAGAGGCAAATGGGCAGGGCTGCCCTCCCTTGCTGTTTCCAAGGTGGCAGAGATGGCTGCCTTTGTCTTCTGTTATACTAGCTCTGCTGCACAGGGTGCTGAAGAGGGTAGGGCTGATGGTGGGAGCCCTGTTGGTGCCCAGGTGGGCTTTCAGGAGCCAAGAGAAATCCGAGAGTGTCTTCCTGGCCCCTGTGCCCAGGGCTACCTGCTCTGAGTTCTGGGAAGCCCCCCTGGGTTGCTTCATTTGAGCTGGCCTGAATGCAGGATGCCGGGCTCCGCTGCCCAGCCACTCTTGCTATCACATGCAAGTGTGGCGTTGCCACTGACTGGATGGCATTGTGCCAATGGGTTTGCCATCCTGCCATCCGCCCGCCCTCTGCGCCTCGCTCCCTCCTTCCCTCTTGCTCCCCTCCTCCTCCTGCCAGCTTGACTGTAATTAACATGCAGATTGTTTTTTAAAGCTGAAAAATTACAGATGCCTGTCTATCAACTGGTTGGCACCATCCAGTTGATGGGGAAGGGCTGGGAGGACGATGGCCATGCCTTTGTACTGAGGAAGGGGACAGCCCTATCTATCGTCTCTTGTTAAAAATAATCCTGCATCCCCTTCTGGAGAGTGAGGGCTTTTGGGGTGGCACTGAGAGGAAAGATCCTGAGCCCTCTTCTGCCATGCTTCTCCCAGCCTCTGCGGAGAGCGAGGCAAGGCAGGGGGGGGGGCAGTTCCTACTTGGGGTCCCTTGATTGGGAAGCAGAGCTGCTGGAAAGGTCTCTGCCAGGGTGGTAGTGCCAGGAAGTTAGCCAACTCTTTTAGGCTTGCTGATTTATTTATTTATTTATATTTGATTTGTCAATCGATTACAAGATAACAGATATAAGTAGAAACATAGTCATGAATACATGAAATGGATACATATAAGAAAAATAAAAGAAACGAGAGGATAGGGACAGTAGGCACGTTGGTGCGCTTATGCAGGCCCCATATAGACCTCTTAGGAAAGGGGTGAAGGTCAATAGGAGACAGTCTGAGGTTAAAGTTTTTGGGGTTTGGGGAAGAAACCACAGAGTCAGGTAGAGTATTCCAGACATTGACCACTCTGTTGCTGAAGTCATATTTCCTGCAATCAAGTTTGGTGCAATTAACCTTGAGTTTGTATCTATTGTGTGCTCTTGTATTGTTATGGTTGAAGCTGAAGTATTCATTGACAGGTTGGACGTTGCAATGTATAATATGATTTGTCCTTCAAAAGGCAAAAACAGGTTTACCTTTCATGCTTCCCTTTACTTTCATTTTCTACATTTAAAAAAATGCAAAGCAAACCTCCGCCTACACCAGGCACAGGTGTCACGAGAGGCGAGCCGAGGCTGCAGGTCGGAAGGGCCAGTCCAAAGCTTTTCAGCTGGCCGAGCGCTTCACTCTCCAGTGGCTCTAGGAGTCAGACCTGTCGGCACAGCGAGCAGAAGGATCAGCAGGAGGCAGAGCCTGACCGGCCCCACTGTCCATGGGGAGTCTGGGAAGAGGGCAGCCCACAACTGCCTCCTTCTGGAAATAGCTTTCAAGGGCCGCCCCAAACACAGCTCGGCCCCAAGGTGCTGCGGGGGTGGGATGTTTTCTGTCCGAGACCCTTCCCCCCTAATCTCCTTGCCCTGATTGGCAGCCCTTCGCAGATGAAAGGCAAAGGGATCCCCAGGCCTTTCTTTGGGTTGGTAGCTCAGTGTCAAAAATAGCCATTTCCAGCCAAGTAGCAACCTGTGAGAAATCCTTAAGAAATCTCTGATTAGGCTGCTACATAGATTAAACCTGATTACTTGCTTCTGATGGAAAGAATGAACTCGCTGCTCTGGGGAGGGAGCTCAGCCCCTCTCGGCTGCTCTCTGGCCTTTAACTCTTTCTCCACTGGAACAGCTGGTGGCTGGTCAGCTAAGCCAGAGAGTGAGGCCTCACAGGGGATGCATCTGCAAGCTGAAAAGCTCCCCCTGGCATTGGTTGCCCTTTGGGGACTTGTCCAGCTCCCCTTTTTATAAAGGCCTTTTGAACAGGTTCTTTAACTTACAGGCAACGTTCTCTCTGCTACCCTCTTGTTACCTGGAGCTTCTGCTCAGCTCTGACTGTCAGCTGTGCTTGTTTCTCTGTGCGGGGTCCTTGTTTGTCTGATTCTTGTCCATGCGTTGGCTCTCCTCAAGGCCTACTGAAAAATGCTCACACTGCCTAATCAGTGAGTATAGATGTACATATGTACACCTCACGCTGTTCCTTTTTTGAGTAAACAGAATTATACAGAACACATAAGGACAGAAAGAATCTGGGACTTCTAATATAAACCTTTTCCTGCCTTTCCTCAGACTGAAAAACTGGTGCCCGGTCAGAAAGGTTGCAAGAGGAACCCAGATATGGAGATAGAAAGTGCTCATCCGCTGGGACAGAAGCAAGTTGAACTGTGTGGGAATTCAGTGGAAGGGCAAACTGTGTGGTCAGAAGACACCTGGCTGCAGGTAAGGCAGCTGCTCTCTACTCCAAAAAACAGCAGAGAAAAACTCTGGTTGCCCAATGCAGGGGAAGTTCCTCCCTCCCGTGGGACTGGAAAGCCAAGCCTGTCCTTCCAGCACAAAGGCTGCCTTACAGACCAAGCCAGCCAGCCCATGGCCAGAGCCCACTGGGGGAGGCTGCCAGGTGTCTCTGCCTTGAATGGAAAGGTGTCTTCCCTTCTTTTGTGCAGCTCTCAAGGCAATTCACAAGTAACTTTGGAGGCCAGTCTTGCTGCGAGAAAGCAGAGAAGAGGGGAAGTTCCTTGGCAGTGGTTCCCAGCCCTCGTTTTTTGTTCTTACCTTACTAGGAAGGTATCAGTGAGCAAGACCAGGAAAGCAGCTTTGGGACTAGGCAAGAGGGCATGGAGCTGGCTTTTCTGCCCACCTGGCCTGGCCGGCCACCATGCTGGGAGCATGGTGGGGCCATTGGAGTCTCTGGGTTTTGGCCTCCTCTCTGACAGGAGAGGCTGCTCCCCCAGCTGATAGATGGGAGCAGCTTTTTGCGAAATCAGGCCCTCCAGAAGGAGCCTTAGCAGGGGACCCTGTATGGGCAGGTGCCTGCCTTCCAAGAGGGGGACTTGGGCACAGAAGACAGTTGGAGTGGCTGTTGGAGGTGCCTGCCAGCCCCTTTGCTGGGTAGCACAGAGGAAGCAGCAGCTTGCAAGGATAGGGCCCCACATAGAGGGAATTGTGCTTGGATGAGAGAGGAAGGCTGCTGGCCTGGGGCCTCGGCTGGTGCTCTCCAGAACCTGAACCTGGCCGTTCCTTTGGAGCAGATGCCTCCAGGCGTTCCCGAGGAGAGGCCTCCATCATTTTCTCTTTCTTCTGCTACTGTAAAGCCCTGGATGTACTGACGTTCAATCATTTGTTGTTTGATTTTGGCCCTGCCGAACTGACAATTCTGTTGCTCTTTCGGAATCCCTGGCCACCTTAGTTAGCTAGGTCCCGCACTAGAGCGTCTCCCCAGAAAGGGGAGAAACACACACACCCCAGGAGTACTTCCAGGGTGGTCCCTTCCCAGCTTCCCTGCTGGCGTCCACCTTTGCCACAGCACCGTCCCTGGAACAGCCGGGCTCCTTCCTGAGGAGAGCCCACCTGTCCCAGTCACTCTCTTGCTTACCTTGCTTTGCTTACCTCTTTTCAGGCTGTGAAAGATTTCCTAATGCTGACCTGGATCAGTAACAGAATTGTCAGTTTCACTGTTGACCTTTGGCTTTATGTCAGACTCGCGGGTTGGATGCGTCACGGGCTGGCCCCGCCCGCACCCGGTTTAGCGAAGGGGAAAAAGGTCCCAATACGTCACAGGGCAATGCCATGATGACACGAGTTTGACACTCCTGCTTATATAATTGCTGAATGTCAGAACCCTCCTGTTCCAGTGTAAATCTATCGGGAAGGGAGTCCCTGCAAGGGGGAAACTGTTCAGTATCTTTGCTTCCTGTTTTTCAACTGTCTGAGCTAAGGAGAATGTGGCATCCGGATGGTCAGTTGTGCCAAAACTACCTGAAAGTCAGCGGGCACCCAATGCAAGAGATCGGTTCAGAGTTTGAGAGAGAAATGCCCTTCACTTTTGTAGCCTCGGTACTGGCAGGGAGGGAGGGGCAGGGAAGGAGTATAGGAAAATAGAAATGTCACTATACAAATCGAAAGGGAGCCTCCAATGCTTTTGTCTGAAGTCCCGCTAATGGCCTCACCCACTCCATTCGTCTCTGGTTCCCAGTAGAAAGCAACTGCCAGCCATGCAGATCATGGTTGCCCCTCCTGGCTACTGGCTAGCCCTTGGGTACGGAGAGAACTAATTCAGCCCTCCTACCCTGCCCTTTTCTGGGATACTCCAGTGCTTCAGCCATTGCGTTAAATAGGCCATTTTGTACTTGATTCAGAGCTGGCCACATGCTGGATGCACATTGGGGGATTTTACTCTCAGTGAGGGAGGAAATGCAATTCCTAAATGCCTTTCTCCAGCTGCTTTGTAGAGGATCCTCCGTGGTCTTGAGAAGACAGCTGGAGGAAGTGAGGAGCTCTAATGCAGCGTCTGCCCCCTCCCTTCATTTCAGCCCTGAGAGTTGACCAAGGCAGGGAAAGCTGGCAGCCCCCATAAGTGCCTCCCTCTCTGGCAAGAGGCCATCCCCCAAGGGCCTCCCCCACTGTGTAACTCTTTCCCTTCCAAGAGCCTCAGAGAGAAAATTATGATAGTTCTTGACAGAAGAAAGGCATTTTAAGAGCTCTGAAAGAGACACTTAATGCATTTGCCTTCTGCCAGGCTGTCCCTATGCCATGAATTGCCTCTAAAGCCTAGGAATCAAGGTGCGTATTCAGAGCTGCCATTTGGGGATCCCTCTACTGGAGTTCGTTGGGGGAAGTGGGGGAGAAGACATAGACGCAGGCAGGGGGCTCCCCCTGCCGCCCTCCTGCAGAGCTGCAGGCCTCCAGCATGGCTGGTTGGACAGGCCCAGTGGACGGGCTGCTTGGCCTTTGCCCCAGCGCCAGAGGAAAGGCAGGAAGCGAGCCGAAAATCCCGAGCCCTTGCGCATCCCTGGGAAGGCTGGGCAGGTGACGCTTCTAAGGGATGCTGAGGCTTCAACGATGTGTCCTTCTTTCCGGAAAAGCTTCGAACGAGAGATTTTGCCAGCTGATGATTGACAGGGACAGACAATCACGCGGCTTTTCCCCAGCAGTCTCCTGCCTGGGATAAAAGTCAATCCAGGGACATTGTGTCTCTGGGGTCTCTTTGAAAAACAATCAGATGGTGCAGATTCAGGGTTGCTTGGTTCTGGTCAGAACCAAAGATGGGAAAGGGCTTATGGAGGCCATGCAGCCACGTTCCTTCTGGGAAGGCATCCCTGGCCAGCAGTCCTTCCGCTGCCACGCAAAGCGACCTGGTGGAGAGTGGCCTCTCAGATATGGCAACTCCACCAGGCTTCTCTCTCGTACCTCCTCTCCTGCTCTCCTCCCAGCTGGAAGCAGCCGAGCCCTAGGCTGCATCGATGAACAGGTAGCATCAAGCTCACATGGGGGGGCAGCACTGCTTTAGGCTGCTTTGGTGAGACCACGCTTGGAATGCTACTGCAGCCGGTTTTGATTTCCACGATACAAAAAAGATCTCCAGACTAGAAATAGTGCAGAGAAGAGCAACCAAGAGGATTAGGGTCCTGTAGGCTGAACTTCAGGATGAATGATTGCAGGAACTGGGTATGTCTAACAGAGAGAAGGACTGGAGGTGACCTGACAGCATCTTCCAATATCTGAGGGGCTGTCACAGAGGAGGGTGGGGTCAATCTATTCTCCAAAGCACCTGAAGGCAAGGCAAGAAACAATAGATGGAGCTTTACCAAGGAGAGAAGCAACCTAAAACCTAGAAGGAGAAATGTCCTGATAATGAGAACAATTAATCTTCAGAAGTGGTGGGTGCTGCATCACTAGAGCTTTTCAAGAAGAGGTTGGACAGCCATTTGTCTGGCATGCTATAAGGTCTCCTACTTCAGCAGGGGGTTGGACTAGAAGACCTCCAAGGTCCCTTCCAACCCACGTTATTCTGTAAGGACGCTCTATGGCACTTTTCTCCAGCCAACATGCTGCTAGTTTTGCAGGTCTCTCCTGCCAGTGAAGTGCGAAGGTGAGGACAGTTTGCAAGTGGGGAAGAGTTCTTCCCATTCCTTGATATGGACACACAGTTTGTCAGGGCCTCTGAGACAGAAACCTGGCTGGCTTTTGACATCCCCCAATGTTCCTGTTCTGTCCTAAAATATGCATTCTGACTAGTGCCCAACAGACAGGCCTAATCTAATCTTTCTGTCTGCTTTCTTATTTTCAGAGTCAGGGTAAAACAAATTAGCTCACATTAATTGTCTGCACAGCCACCCAAAGCTTTGAGCTATGATTTATGAGCTTAGAGCAAGCACTCTACAACACATTTTTCTTAATTTATTTTTAATGAGTATCTCAATTAATTTTCCAGGAAACATCTTAATGATGTTGGAGATGAACGTTAATTAGGCCTGTGCCTTTCAGGCACCAAAGAGCCTCGGGGGTGGAGTATTTCAGAGGGATCTTGCCAGTCATAAAATGGCATATGGTTCCTTCTTGAGGCTTGTTTTTAAGCAAAACCCTGGGCTGGTATCAGGCCAGGTTTTGTTTGTTTCAGAAAGATTTTCCAGAAACCAGAAGGACCTACTAAATCTTGAGAACAGTGTCTTCTTCTTCTCCTCCTCCTCCTCCTTCAGCAACAGTGAAGTCATCGGAAATCATTGTCCTAAGTTCCACCAGCAAGTGCTGCTTCAGTGTCCTTGCCACTTAGCCAAAGGCTGCTGGGGGGATGTTTCATTCATTCATTCATTTGCCACCCACCTCTGACACTGGGCAGCTTACAGCACAAAAATGGCAAGCCTCTACTTCCTGGATTAGGGCCAAGGAAAGGGAAGCCCCACTTGGGCCTCCAAGTAAGGGGACTGTGGCTTGCCTGGGTTTAATGCCAGGAAAAGTGCCACATTCTGTAATAAAGTTGATTACAAATCTCTCTGCACAACAGAGGGATGCCACAGGAACCAAAGCCCAGAAGCTGCCAAATCAGTCATGGTTTCCAGAGAAGGAGCATGACAGTCAGAGCCATGGAATGAGGGAGGGCAGCACGATGTCCATCCTCTCCATGCAGGTAAGCAGAATATCTAAGCCCTCCCCCCATTTTTGCCTCTAGCCCTCGGGTGACTCTCAGCCCCCCCCCCCCCCCCCCCCCCGATTTGCAAGATTGTCTGAGCCGCAGGACCTGCACCCAAGTCTTCGCTGGCTTGTGGTTTCCAACAGGCAGACAGTCCTGCTGTGCGTTTGGGTTTGTTCCAGGCCTTTATTCAGGACTGTATTATTATTTGGATGGACATTATGCTGCACTTTGGGAGAGGCCCTTGGTTTTCCTTGCCAGATTTACATCCATTGGGCAAACGTTCCTCCTCCTCCCTTTCTCCAGATAGCCTCTGCAGCCCTTCATGGTCGGCTTGTAGCTGTGAATTCAGACGATTTTCAGCCAGTTGGGGAGAAGGTGATGCCATAGTGGGAGCCCTTCTTGTTGCACTCGAGAGACAAGAGGCTTCTCATCTTGATCTTTGGGTGGTGCTATTTCCACAGAGTCCAAGTAAAGCTGCCCTCCCAAAGCAGTTGCAGGTAGCCGTGGAGCAGCTGCAGCACAAAAGGGATGGACGCCTAAGCTGGATGCAAAGCCTGAAGTGCGGGCTAGAAGGACAGCATCAGACCCTGGAAATGCTGCTCCAGGAGTGCCAGGCTCTCAAGGCCCAGGTGAGCTTCAGAACTCCCTTTTATCTCCACTAGGTGTCAGGGCAACACCTTATTTCCGCTGCCTCTGTATACTCTACAGCTCCAACAGTCTAAGGCAGTGACCCAGGAGCAGGAAAGGGAGCACTGCTCTTCAAATTGAGTGGCATCAGCACATGCGGGAGCAGTTGAGGCAAGCAGAGGCTACTGTCCATATTCTGGAAAGTAGCTTGGATCTCTACAAGAAGAAATACCAAGCTGCTCTGGGCCGAGCTGGTGGACTAGAGCGTCAGGTGCATCATCTGCAAGAAGAGGTGATTATCGCTAGTCAAGTCCTCCCCTAGTGGTGGTGAGAAGCTGAGGCCTTTCTGCTGCCATCCTCACCCTAAGCTGCTTCCCTGTAGGCCAGAAGGAAGGCTGCCAAGCAGGCAGAGAAGCTGGACAATCCTTGGAGCAGCGGCCAAGCAGAGGACAGCCTTGGGCAGCTCGGTGCTCGGGAGATTGGCTGGGCCATGCCGCTCACAGGCCAGCAAAATCAGACCGCCCAGGAGCTGCAGGAACAATTGGCAGCCAGCCACAGCATGGTGAGTCTGGCCACAGTGCCTTTCCTTCCATGGTGGGAATTGCAGCAGGTGTCAAACTTCAAGTTTGTGGTGGTAAAAGGGCCAAGGATTTGAATCCTGGCTTTCACACAGAAATCTCAGCGGTGCTTGTCCTGTGTCCCACAGTAGCCTGATCTCCTGTGAGTGTCTTATTTACACCCAGCTTTGGCTGTTGAGTGCGGGCCGGGGTTTGCCTTGTCTGGTGGGAAACTGACATATGCAATAGGCTGGTTGTGCCTCCTGAGAGGAGAAGGAGGAGGCTCCTGAGATGGGCTCTGTCTCAGCTGCTGCAGCAAAAGGAAGCCGTGGCTAGCCTGTGCCGAGAATTTGCATCCTACAAGTTGACTCACAGCTGCTCAAACACAAAGCACAGAAAGCAGATGGTCAGCCAGGCGATGCTCCGTCAGGTGAGTCTTGTACCAATAGTGCTGGCCAGCTGGAGCAAGTGAGGGGGAAAGGGGGGGAACCTGCCACAACAGGAGAAAAACCTACCTCCATTTGCCTCGGTTGGGCTTGCCTAGAAGCTACAGCAGGCAGGAGAGGCGGGTTTGCAGCAGCAGGCAGAGGCATACCAGGCTCTGGTGCAAGAACTGAAGCTGCAGCTGGCAAGGGAGGCCGAGCAGAACAGCAGGACCTTGAAAGGTAAAGGATCCATCCCTCTCCGGTCCCCTCAGCTGCCCTTCCTGCTGCAGCCAGGGGTCCCAGCTGACTGAGCCTCATTTCAGATCTGGCTCACCTGGAACTGGCTGTGCAGAGCCTGTGCCAGGAGGCAGCAACAGAGCAGAGTCAGCAGCTGCGAGAACTGGCTGTGCTGCAGCACCAAGCCTGCCCAATGCAGGCCCTGCTGGAACAAAGCCACCAGCTGTGTACACAGAAGGAATGGGTGAGTGGCTGCTGATCTGCCCAGGGATGCTGGCTGAGGAGGGCTTTGCCAGGGGTACCTCAGTACTCGCTCATGCCCCTCCTCTTCTCCATGCCATCCAGAAAGCAGACCGGCCCATTCAAAGGGCATGGGCTAATTGCCGCATCTTCTGGGACCAGGCCCATCTCCTGAATGCTGCTGCCTCACAGGAGGCCAAGAAAGGCCGAGCAGCCTCTGGGCCTAGTGGGGCCCCAGTGCTGCAGCGGAGGAGGCCAAAGAAACCAGAAGAGCCCTGGAAGGCTGGTAAGGAGGCTGGCTCCAGGTGTGTTGACTGCGGTAGAGAACACAATTTGCGGATTGCTCCTTCCCTTTCCCCATCCTTCTTGCCCTCTCACCAGCCAATAGGGAGAAAACACATTTCATTCTTACTCATACAGAGATGTTTATCCCATTCGTCTCATGTCTGGGCCAGGTGCTCCTAAAGCATCAACTGACAACAGTGGCAGGAACAAGACAAAGCTTCCAAGTTTCTGTCGGTACAAAAAAGCTTATCCATAATTCTCACCCAATCCAAGCATGCTGGACCATGCAGGGCCCCGCACCTGTCCTACCTGAGCCTTGCCTTCTCCTCTACAGCAGTGGAAATGGCCCAGGACCAGCCGGTGGAGAGGCACCTCCAGCTTCAGTGTCTTGGGAAAGATGGCTGCCGGCTGGAGCTTCTCCTTGAAAGAGGCTGCCTAGCTGAAGCAGAGCTACAGCAGAAAAGGTCTCTTTCCTGGGCTGAAGTAGGCCAGGTTGGGGAGGGGACTTGTCTTTGAGTGAGGGACAACCCATTGCTTTCTTCTTAGCTTCTTGGGAGGAGATGGTCTTCCTGCTGCTGCTGCCATCTCTGCCACAGAACGGCTAAAGGAGCTGATGGAGGAGCTGAGCAGGTCCAAGCGGCAACCTTTGCAGGCAGCAGCCATGCTGGAGTTGGAGATGCTGCGGCAGCAGGTGAGCTGCATGAGGTAGATAGGAACTGTGCCCTCCCCCTGCCCCGGACAGCACCTGCACTGGGGTGGGATTGACGGCCAACTTCCCATGCAGTTACAGGAGACAGAGTGGAGAGTGCAGGCCCTGCAGGCCTGCGTGATGGAGCAGAAAGCAGAGAGCCGGTCTCTGCAAGAGCAGCTGACCAAGCAGACAGCTGTGCTGGGACTGGTGCATGGACACTTCAGGCAGGCCTGGCTGCAGCTGCAGCATCAGGCAACCGAGGTGAGTGAGCCCAGAGGGCTGATGCCCCATGGCTGGGCAAGTCCTGTGTCCTGGCAGTACCAGCAAAGCCACCAAACATCAGCGGATAGAAGGACCGGAGATCTCAAAACCCTTAATAACGGCTCTGGCTTCTCCATTGCTCCCACACCACCCAGCCTCTCTTCTAACCTGAAAGGTGGGGGATGTTCCGGAGGGGCCAGGTTTTGCCTGACCTTGCTTGGCAGGAGCAATGCTGGCAAATAGCAGGAGGCTGCCAGCTGGCATTGCCTAGAGGACGGAGATGGAGTGAGGGGGGTGGGCCCAGCCGCCCCTTTAGTGCTGGATGCTGCAGTGAGTCTCCATCCTCCATGGAGATTCCAAGCTTCACTAGCTCCTTGCTAGCCAGAAGCAACCCTGTTTATCTTCCTAGCACCAGCATGTCCTAGCTGCACTCTCCACAATTCCACTATTACTTGCAGCTCAGACTCCCTGCTTTCTTCCAGCAAGTGCCTGGCCCCCAGGAGGGCAACCAGGGACTGGGAAGGGAAGTGATCCCTCAGCTGACCTCTGGGATGGCCTGTTTTGAGGAGTTCTCCAAAAGGAAGTAACCCTTCCTTGCCTGCTGTCCCATGCACTCCACCTCAAGAGGGCAGAAGGGGGAAATGGTGGTGGCCAGTCAAGGTCTTGTTGCTCCTTAAGGGTGGGTGGGAATCAAACCACAAGCTCTCTGTAGATGGAGCCTCAGCCCTTCATTTCGCTCAGAGGGCGGCTGAAGGAGGGATGGCCCTGTGAAGCACAGAGTGCAGATGATTTGCAAGGCCTTTTAAGGGAGCGCTCTGGATCACAGCAGGGCAACCAACCCAGGTGGCTCTTTTCTTCACCCAGCAGATAGATGCTTTACACATCTCCCTGGAGGCATCCCGAGCTGGCCACCACTGGCTGCACCAGGAGAGCGAACTGATAGTGGCCGATGTTCACCAGTGGGTAAAGGAGCAAAAGTGAGTGTTGCCCAATCACCATAGAGGGATGTTTCTGCCGAGTTTGCTATGGGGGGAGGGGTGGCTTCCTCATTTGCTTCCCCAGCAGCCTCCTTTTGTTACAGGCAGATGAATGAGAAGCTGGGCCACAAGCTCCGAATGCAGATCAAGCAAATTGCCCAGCTCACTGGCGAGAGAGAGTGAGAAAAGCTGCTCTTTGGTGGGGGGTGGGGGGTGGGTAGAGAGAATTTGCAGGATTCCTTCACCCACCCACCCTCCTCCCTTGGTGAAATGAGATCAGGTGCGTGCTTAATTTAGGGTAGACTGAAAAACAAGTATAACTACCTTTAAATTCGAGGCACCCTTCCTTTCTAAAGCCTGCAGGGACCATGAGGGTCAGGTTTACTTAACCACTGGGTTCTCTGCACCTCTTCTTCCTCCCAGCCTTCTGCATCAACTATTGAAGAGGCTGCAAGAGGACAACCAGCAGTTGAAGAACGAAGCCAATGAGAAGCGCATTGTCTGTGAGCGCATCAAGGCGAGTGCCAAGAACCACCAGAGGCTAGCAGGAGAGCAGATGATGCCCAACCATAGCCCACCTGATTCCCTTAATTGGCCAAGTAGCAGAGGGAGAGGGAGACTGTGTAAAGCCGGGGTCCCCAACTCCTGGTCCACAGGCCAAAACCAGTCTGTGGCTTGTTGGAAACTGGGCCACGCAAGTAGTGGCTAAGCATATGAAACCATCCCCTACCCCCCGCTGCGCTCCATGAAGCTGGAAAGGTTGGGAAACATACTTTGACCTGCTATTACGGAACCCTCTATTGCAGCTGACTCTTAACGCACATTGTTTTGCAGTGGAAATGAGAGATGATGGCTTTAGAGGGGGAGCAACTTTACAAAAGATGTCTTGGTCTCCCGTAGCCTTATTACTTCCCACTCAGGGGCAGTCTACATCCAAAAAGGGGTTGCAAGGTAACTGGTAACTGGGAGAGAATTGGGTCTCCAGTTCCTGTTTGAAGAGGCAAGTGGACCAGGAGAAATAGAAAGCTGGACTAGGATGGGTTTGGCTTGGTTTCTTGAGAACCAGTAAACTTTGGGTGATTCTAAACACAAAGTCTCTGGTTGCAGGCTCTCCACAAGAGTGATCTGGAGCCACAGGCTGTACTGCAACAACTCTGGCACATACTTCTGTTGTGAACAAGTGCTTCTAGCCCCGTTACGCTCATCCACCTTTCCAAGGGCCACAGCCAGAGAAGGCAGCTCTGAAGATCAATCGTGTCCAGAAGAGCCGGTCTGCAGCCAGCAGTGATCCCTTCCTGCCGACCAGGCTTTGCTATCGAGAGAACTTGTCTAAGTGTCCCATCCGTAGCTGCTGTCATGATGTACCACTTCTAGCAGCGCGCCACCCTTGCTTGAAAGAAAGACCCAACAGCCACCAAAACAATCCAGGAGCAACACTGTTTATATAAACAATAAAATGATATCCTGATCTTGGCAGCAGAGACAGCACAAAGCTATATATAATGCAGAGAAGTCCATGGCTAGAGGCCAAAGCGAGCTGGGGTATGGCGAGGTGTGGCAAGCTGGCCTTGCTCCTTGCGCCCTGGTGTATAAATCTTTGTGGACCTGCAAAAGGGGCACAAGCGAAAGACTGAAGAGAGCAGCCTACGCCAGGCTCGGGACTTCCCCTTTGGAAGAGGAGCTGACTGGGTCATACCTGACGCTGCCCATCGGGTTACAACGCTCCTGTTCTTCTCTGCGAGCACGGAGTTGCTCTTCCGCCAGAGCCATCTCTTCTTCCATGGCAGATGCTTCTTCCTTGGCTCGCCGCCGGCTCTCCTGGAACAGAGCAAGCAGCCACGCAAGATTTCATCTTCCATCTTCTTCCATCTTGCTTGACTATGAAATGTGGCCCAACCCAAACACTGGTACACAGACTTGATGTCTGTATCTTGGTTGATAAGCAGCAGCATTAAAAAAGTATTTCCAAGCAAGATCTAAAGCTTGCTGGAATCAGAGCCGGCTGGCTTTCTTTCG
Organism: Bungarus multicinctus; assembly: GCA_023653725.1. Lineage (NCBI taxonomy): Eukaryota > Metazoa > Chordata > Lepidosauria > Squamata > Elapidae > Bungarus > Bungarus multicinctus. The sequence continues at coordinate 126,437 of CM042839.1, read as the reverse complement.
GAGCCACTAGATGACCCCCAGCAGGTCATTCTCACCTGACGAGACTTTCCCGCATGCTTGATACTGTAGAACATGGGCCCCAGTTCAGCCAGCCATTCCCCGTCCACAGCTGTGACACACTGCATGTACTCCTGCAGGGTAAAGGCAGAGGTGAGGGAGCCGGTAACGGAGAAGAACAGATCCGCCCACGCTTGCCAGCCTCGTCAGCTGCAGGCCCCTTTCTCCAAAGCATCCCCTCACCTTGGTGGTCATCACCAGTTCATGGTAGACGATATAGTCGGGGGTGTAACCCATCCCAAAAAGGGAGCTGGTAGGGTGCAAGTGGCAGCGCATCCCTGTGCGGATGTTGACGTATTCCCCGATGCCCTGCAGCAGAGCAGGAAGGTCAGAGTCGCCTGGCCCCAGTTCCCCCACCAGAACAACAGCCAGAAGACACCAGGGGAAAGCGGGGGATGGGCTTGGGTAGAAGCCATGTGGAAAATCTGTCATTAATCCTCCGTGTTGAGACAGGATCCGTGGGGTTTTGGATATGGCGTTCCAGAACATTCCTTCATGGACTGGGTCCAGGTTATCCGAGGGACCGCCTGGCAGAGAGGGCCACAGGGTCCATCTGTGAAGGGTCCCAGGAGTCAGGCCTTCTCCGCCACCGTGCCCACTTTATGCAACATTCCCCCATCCCCAGCATCCCTCCAGTTAGTTCTAGGCCTGTTGATATACAGGGATGCCTTCAAAACCTGGTTGTGTCATCAGACCTGGATCTCAAGAAACTCAGACCCTTTCTAAGGTGGTTTGGTTGCGCTTCGTCTCTCCCTGTGTGTGTGTGTGTTTTGATGAATGTTTATATTTTTATAATTTGTAACTTTTTTTTTACATTGTGGTTTATTTTTTTTCTGCTGCCAAGTGTCACTTCCAATGTATATAAATTTGATTGATGATTGATTGATACATACATACATACATACATAAATAAATAAATAAAAAATGGAGCTTCCTTGGTGCTCATGCTGGGCAGAATCCCTTAATTGGCTTGCATCTCCTGAGGCCTGCAAGGAAGTGAGTCTGGCTGAGGATGATGAGAAGGGGAATGAGCTCAGCAAGTTGCAAGGCAGCCTTGTGGGGTGGAGGATAAAGCCACTACTCCAAATAAGCAATAGATGGAGGAGAGGCCGCTACAAAGAAGGCCCTGCTCTGCAACCAACGGAAGCAGGTGAGCCGCGCAAGGAGCCAAGAATCCCTCACCTTAAGTTTTGCAGCCTGGTGAAAGTAAGCAGCACAGATGCACTTGCGAACCACGTCCCAGTCGGTGCCACAGGAAGCCAGGCTCATGTGTTGCTGCACCATGATGTCCTTCAACTGTGCTCGCACTTCGCGCACCTGGAAGGCAAGAGCCAGAGCAGGTTCAGCACCGTTCACAGTCATTCTGCTCCTGAAGCCTCTTGGGCTGGCCCCAATACCCACCTTGCGCATGGCCTTGGCATGAATGAAGTGCTCATTGCACCAGAGTGTTGAATAACTCTTATTTTTCCACTGCAGATAAACATTCAGGTAAGTCAAGTGGTCACTCTCGGGAACAGCAAACTTCTCTCGCACCTGGTCGCTTTCTTCCTCCCGACCCTGCAGAGAGACGGCAGAAAGAAATGTGACAGACTAGGAAGTCCATTCCTGAGAGCAAAGACCAAAAGAATCCCTGACCCACCTTTGGCCGGTAAAAAATGGCTGGGACGGAGAGCATAGAGACAATCAGCAGGATCTCAGAACTACAGCCCATATCACAAGAAACGATCAGCATCTTGGACAGGGCTGGATCTAGGGGAAACTCCACCATCAGACGTCCAGTCGATGTCAGACCACCTGGAGGGACAATGATCTTCTGAGTCAAGCCCCGCCCCCATAAGAAGCACAAGGTCCCCACATACGCAGAAAGGGTTGTTCCATCCAACCTGTGTTATCAAGCGCCCCAAGAATCCACAGCTGGTACATTGAGTTCAGCATGTTGTCTTCTGGAGGGGGATCCATAAAGTGGAACTGTAGCAGGTCCTGCACCCCTAAAGACTTGAGAAGCAGGACTACATTGGCCAGATTTGTACGCTGGATCTCGGGGACAGTGGTGGTCAGCAGTTCATTCTTGTAGGCACTCTGGGTGTACAGTCTGCTCGGAAAAGAGAGCAACCACCTGAGTGGAGCAGCCTCGGCTGCAGCAGGAGATCTGGCAGCTGCAGTGCCCACTCACTGCAAGGAGAACCCTTGGATACGTACAACTCCTACCTGAAACACTGACCTGGGCCTGTCCTTCCAGCTCGGCCAGAGCGCTGATTTGCATTAGCCTGGCTGATTGGATAGATCTGCAAGGCATCCATGCCAATCCGTGGATTGAAGACCTGAGATGTAACAAGTAAGGTAAGTCGGAGCTTCATCCCTAGGACCTTATTCTTTTCCTAAGCAAACTTCCTTACCTTCAGTTTACAATATCCAGAGTCGATCACAAACATGATCCCATCAACCGTCAACGAGGTTTCTGCTATATTGGTGGCCACAATACATTTCCTAACTCCATCTGGTGCCTGCCAAGAATCCAAATTTCAAGATGCAGCTACCAATCCATCATCAACTGAAATGTTCAGCTTCCCCCAAGGAAAGGGCTGAGGTGGTGGCTTTTGATTCCAGCCTCCTTGCTTTCAGAAGTCCTATCAAGGCTTGAATTAGCAATCCCTTTGACTGAAATGGCCTGTATCCACAGCTCCTGAAACAGCTTCTACTTTCTACTTCTAGAACTCTCATTTTTGCTGCCGATCAGGCTGCTTGCCAACTATTCTATTCATCTTGAGCATGAGCGAAGCCACGATAGAAGCTTCAAACTTCCTGTTACCATTGCCAAGTAAATCTGAGATCGTCACTAGTGGAAAGGCAGCAGGCTATACCTTCTGGAAGATCTTGGCCTGCAAATCTGAGGGTAGCTGAGAGTAGATCGGTAGCACAGCCAGAGCAGGAGCGTTTTCCAGCTCTTCCAGATGTTCTACAATCTGCTCAGATGTAACCTGCAAGATGAGGTGAGACAAATATAGGTGCATTAGGGGTTTATCTAGGATCTTAAACACTCCCACAGATGGACTCACCTCAATGTCCTCCTGGCCTGGCATGAAAATGAGGATATCTCCAGGGGCACTGGAGAGGTGGACCTGCAGGGCCTGCTTCACTGCTGCCTCCACATAGTCTTCTTGTGGAGTCTGAAAGAGCAAAAAGGAGGCTGACATACCCATCCAGGTGTCACCTGGATGGCCTGGTCTAAGCCTCTGCTTACCCCATACCTTGCTAAAGAGAACGTCAACCGGAAATGTGCGGCCTGGAATGTGGAAGATGGGCACATTTCCAAAGAAAGATGCAAACTTCTCTGCATCCATGGTGGCTGAGGTAACAATCAGCTTGAGATCTGAACGCCGAGCTACTACCTATGAAAGGACAGGATCGTTGCCAAAGAGCAATAGGAAAATCCCAAATGACACTCCCCCTTGCTCATGTTGCATCTTTTTTCTCCTTTTGCCCAATTAAAGTTTCAGAGTGAAAGCATTTGCTTCTCCAGGGATTCCCCACTTCCATTTCCTTACTAAAGGAAATGCCTATCACGGCTACCTATGTAATAGGTTGCTTCTGCTCAGCCGCCTTTTTGCAACCCTCATTATAATAAAATCTTGAAATGGGCAGCCAAGGCACTTTTAACCAATTGTGCTCACCACTAAACCTGACCCAGCAACACTACAGAGAGGCTGGTTGAGGCTGGCCACTTGGACTTTAGGAGGAGTTCCTAGTCATTTGTGGAGCAAAAAATTATTCTGAAGATTGTACTAAAAACACCCTAATGGAGAAAGACCTAAACAAGGACAAACACCTATTCAGAAGGGACCTTGGAGGTCTTCTAGTCCAACCCTCTGCTCTGTATCATACTATATTTAAGAAGCAACCCTCAAAACTGTTGCTTTGAATAAGCCCATTGATATAAAGAAAAGATGCTGCCTATGGGAATGGAAAGGGAAGGAGCCTCACCCCCAGCTGTACAGGGGCTGGAACAAGGGGTTCAGAAGGGACCCTCCCTGAGTTCACCAGCTGTAAAGACACTCAAGACTGTGTTAATGTAACCTTACAATAAAAGAGTGAGCTCATCTGTTCCTGTTTCCTGTCTCCTCTATCTAGTAAGGTTGACAAATCTGCTCTGAAGTAACAGCATCTCTAGAGAGCTCTGGGTTGCCCACCTACAGCAATGCTGTGTGCCTGCTGACCATACTGCTGAATGGATAAAGGCTATGCGAGATTGGTAATTACAGCATAAGCAGGTGAAGGACCTGAGTAAGCCCAGGGCCACTTTCACTGAAATACAAGCAAGGAGCTCTTTATCCCTCAGTCCTCAAAATGGATGACAATGCTCCACATTGGCAGCTTTTTCAACAAGAAGTTGGCCCCCTTAGGCTAAAATCAAAGGGGGCTTCAGATGTGCAATTGGAAAGATGCAACGTGGGCAGTTCAGACAGTTGTGGGCAATGCAGGATCAGGTGCTGGCTTCTGTGCCCCAGTACTTCTGCCCACAGCTCCCAAGAGGAAAAGCTGGGGCTGCTTGCTCACAACTGCCAGACAGTCTGCTGCCATCACTCATCAGCTGGCCATACCCAGGATATTTACAAGCTCAGCCTCCCATCCCTTCTGTGGGGATGGTAATTTTCCTTTACCTACTAAGGGTCAGTTTCAACCTGGGTCCTTCTAATCCTAGCCCCACCTCCTATCTGCGTGCGCACACACACACACACACACACACACAGGTTGTGTTGATCATGGAAGAGGCGAATGAGCCTGGGGACTGGGATGTATTCTTTAGTTTTATCCACTACAGGAACCCTGCCAGAAACCCCGGGCAAAGCCCACCAGGCACCTACTTCTCGTAGGAGGCCGAACAGCACATCCGTGTTGAGCGAGCGTTCATGAGCCTCGTCCATGATGATGGCGCTGTAGTGGTCAAGATCAGCTTCACGCAGAGACTCCCGAAGCAAGATACCGTCCGTCATGTACTTAATTACGGTGCTCTCGGAAGTGCAGTCCTCAAAGCGGATGGCGTAGCCCACCTGGCCCAGGCACAAGGTCCACAGGTGAAACTCACCAAGCAGGCCAGAAGGGGCCCAGCCCCCACAGCCCTCGGCCGGCCTCCGAGTAAAGGAAGCTGACCCACAGCCTCGGCCAGACGCCCCACGGCCTGCAACACTCACCTCCTCCCCAAGGGCCACGTTCATCTCTTCACTAACGCGTTTGGCCACAGACATGGCCGCCACTCGGCGTGGTTGTGTGCAGCCAATCATGCCATAGTCTGTGTAGCCGTCCTCATGCAGGTACTGTGTCAACTGTGTTGTTTTGCCACTGCCCGTCTCTCCCACCACAATCACAATACTGTTATCTCTGTCAGGAGGAGGCAGCAAGCACAGTCACCGGCTGCAATGATGCGGCGTAAACACCCTCCACCCCCACCTGGATTTTTCAGTTTGCAAAATGCCTCAACATTGCACATGCTGTTTAATACAGGCATTCTGCATCATTTTATTTGCCAGGGCCTATGCCAGAATCTACTGGATTCTCGACAGCGTCGCACTGGCTTCAGTAAGCTGCCATCCCATCCCATTGTCTGTTCCAAGAGAAATCTTGGTGAAGGCTGGAGGAGGGAGGAAGGGCATGCAGACCTGACAACTGTCAAAAGCTCTTGCTGAACAGCGAAGATGGGCAAGTACTGCCTCTGCTCCACAATCGACTTTTTCTTGGCAAACTCACTGCTTGCCTCACTCTTCTCTTTCACATGTCCAGCAAACTTCTGTTCTGTCCTGCAAGCGGAGGGTTCAGAGCACTTGACAGGTCACTCCCCTGCCCACCCAGGCCTTTACAAGTGACCTCTGTCCTACCTGTAATCCACCGTGCCATCCTCGGCCAGGACTTGCCCTGATTCCTCCTCCTCTTCCTCCTTTTTTATGCCCATTATGTTCCCAAGTTTTGTACCTGCCAGCTCCCAGTGCCTGTGCTGGGCCTACAAAAGCAACATCAAGCAGTTACGCCTGTCTTTGGTGCAGTTCTGCAAAATCATAAGCCTAGTATCAAGAACGCCTGCAGTGGTAGAAATCTCTTACCAAACAAGAAATCAAGTGAATGTAGTTGCAGCGACTATAGATCAAAGTCAATGAAATGAGCTGTCGCTGGACAGACACAGGCCCCAACATGCCCTTCTAAATCACAGTTCTGTTCTCAGGGCTAAAGGTCAGCAGTGTGGATGCTATTATAGAAAAATACTCCTTTCTTGCCCTTTCTTAAATCCACTAAGACGGGGTGATGACACATCGCAACTTTGTCTCCTTTGCTAAAACAGGGGTGGGCATGGCTAGTGTGTGACACATCTGGCCCTTGGGCCACGAGTTTGACACCCCTGCCCTAAGAGAAAGATCCCAAAGCATTACCACTGGGATTCCGTAGGATCAATTTGAAACAAGTGGCTCCACAGCTACCTGGCTGCTGAACACAATGGGGCCTGGAAAACCTAACAAGCATCTTTCAAATGATACCTCAAAAGCTTCCAGTAAACAATGCAGTACTGGTAACTTAAGGGCTATGCACAAACAGCAGCTCTTCCCTGCTGCAACCCAATCACAGAAAGTAAGTCACCTTCAGAGGCTGCCCTTGGACAATGCATTAATCTCCCTGGAAGGTGACCAGGGCCTAGACTTCCTTCCCCAAATGAGGCTTTGGCTGGCAGCCAGCTGAAGCCGAGCAAAGGCTCCTGAAGCTCCTGCTTCCACCAGGAACGATGAGTCCAGAAAACTTGCTCCTTTGGGGAAAGTGCTACCCCATCTGGAGGGTGGTACTCATTTCTCTCCAGATCAGGGATCCCTCATCATTCAGTGCCACCTTCCCCTCCCCTCCCCTGAGGATTTCCCTCAGCTTACACAATGGTAGCTGCCCCCTTGCTTTAATATGTACTACAACCCACTCAAAAGCTGCACCTGCCTTCCCTACTGTTAATGGTTCAGGGGATGTTGTATTATTTACTTTGCTTATTATTTTCCTTAAATTCACCTTTATTATTTTTACAAATAACTCAAGGCGGTAAAAATATCCACCGCACCTTCCTCCTCTTATTTACCCCACAACAACCCTTTGGAGTGCGGTGGGCTGAGAGGCCGTCCCCAAGGGCGGACTTGAGCTCCTGCTCTCCCGCTTTCCAGCCTGTGGCTTTCACCACTAGGCCAAACCAGCTCTCCACAAAGGAGATGGGGCCCACTTGCACCCAACACAGCAAGAGACTCAGCCAGCACCTTCTTGCGCTCCTTTTGCTCCCGATGTTTCCGCACCAATAGGCTGCCTTTGCGGGCAATGATAGCCAAGTCAGAGGTGGCATCTTTGACAGGGATGACGGGCTCAGGCTGGAAAGAGGAAAGAAGGGGATAATTTCAAGGCAGCAAAGGTCCACCAGTACTTCCCCGCTCCCCAGCACCACCTCACCTGACCTGCTTGGTGAAAACAATGCGCCCATCAAGAAAAGGAGGTACCAGGTTGTGCACTAGGAGATGCACCCTGGCAGCATTATCCTCCTCAAAGTCCTCCTCCACCTCCAGTCGATGCACCACGCCACTTGTCAGCATGCGGTTGGTCTCCCAGCGCTCATTATCCTGCCGAGCAGAAGGTTAAATCAGGCAGTAGCCCCCACTTCCAGGCCAAGCAGGCCTTGGGGGCTCCCACCAATGGCAAAGAACAGGCAGGCCCACTGCTTCTGGATCACACCCGAGCACCAGGATGCCCCTGCCCTGCCCTGCCCAACCTCATTGATCTGCCTGCGCTGAGCTGAGATGCGTGTCTGCTTTTGCCTCTGCAGGTGCTGCTCGCGCTTCCTCACGTACTCCTCTGAGGAGGCAGCCAGAGGGTTGTGGAACTCATCGTAGCCCTCGTCCATCATATACCAGTCCCGGTCAGCTTGCTGAGTAGAGGCAAAAATGGTTTTAAAGTGTCCCCAGAGAAAAATTCTGCTGCACTGCTCATAGCAGCAACACAATAGTCCCACCCCCGCTGCTAAAGAAGCCTTTTCCTCAACATTACAAACAATTGGAAATTTCCTGATTACACAAACACACACACACACACAAACTGCTGCCATTTCACTGTAAGAGGCAAAAAGGGATCTCCAAGCCCCAAGGAGAGGTTTCTTCCTAAGGGTTGGCCAGCTGGAACCGATCTCACCTCACACCCAGCAATGAAACTCCCACCGCCCGCACTAAAGAAAGTGAAAAGCAGCACCATCCAACTAAGTCTGTTAACAGGAGGTTTGCTTCGATCTCCTTCTGAGGTTTTTTGCTCCGTTTCTTCCCTTTCAGCTATTCCGGCTCAAATAGCAAGGCAACCAACTGAGGAATTAAAGCTGCCAACTCACCCGCTGATCGTCTTCCCATTGCTGCCGTTCTTCCTCTGTCTCAAACGCAATGCCGTCTTCCCCATCCTCACATCTCCCTGGGAATAGATCTCGTGAGAGGCCAATTCTACCTTGGATTAAAGCAAGCCTGGGCCTCTCCCCACTCTGCAGTCTTTAGCTTACCTCTGCCTCTGGAGAGCCAAGGCGGTCCACCCAAGTGCCTTCGGTTGTCGGCCCACTCGTTGTATTTATACGTAGGCGTGGGCAAAGGCGTCTCCTCAGGACACCTGCTCCTGTTGGACCTGCAAAGGGCAAAGCTCACTCTCTCGACTCCTACTGCCCCAACCAGGCCGGGCCTGGCTCAGGCCACAAGCGTAGCGCCATCCGCCCACAAGTCTTTGGCCCCACCGTACCGTTCACGGTCCCCCCGCCTCTCACTCTCCCGAGGTTGAGCAGGGCTCCGGTGGCTCCGCTCGGAGTCCCGGCAGGAGGGAGCCGGGGAGGGAGACTCCCACTGGGAGCGGCGGGACCCGCTGTAACCGCTGTCTTCCTCCTCCCAGCTGGAATGCGATGGCGTGGCTGCATCTGAGCACCGGGAAGGAGGAAGGAGTGAGCGAGCGAGACGGCCAGGCGAGGGGCAAAGCCGCCAAGCGCCCCCGCCCCCCTGCCAGGCAGCCTTCCCGCGCCAAGCACCTTTGGGCGGCTGCCGTGGGCTCTCCGGCTCGTTCCTCGGGGCGCTCCTGCTCCTCTCCGAAGAACCATCCTTCTCGGCGCGGTCGCTGCGTCGACCGCGGTCGCGGGTGTCTGCGGAGAAAAGCCGGTGAGCGACATGGGCGGAGGGTTCCACGAGGCCGGCGCCGGGCTCGGGCTCACCTCGGTCGCGTTTGCGCTCCTGCTCCCTCCGGCGCTCCTTCTCCTTGGACGAGGCGAAGACGCCCTGCTCCCGCCGCTCGCGCTCCCGCTGCCGGCTGCGCTCCCAGAAGCCCTCGCTGACGCCCCCCGGGTGCGACGGCGTCTCCGCCTGGGCCGAGCGGTACTGCCTGCCGGGGAGGGACGGGGGGCTCAGTCGGCCTGTCGGGCGGCTCCGGAGCCCGGCCGGACCGTAGCCCACCCCACTCACCTGTCCCTGCGCCGCCGGCCGCCCCGCCCCGCCCCGTCGCCCGGCTCCTCCAGCGGCTGCCGAGGCAGCTCGTCCGCGCCCTCCTCGGCGGCCCCGCCGCGGGGCCTCTTGGCGGGCCAGTCCTCCCGTTCGCGGCGCTTCTGGGCGGCCAGCAGGTCGAGGCCCAGCAGGGAAGCGCGCGGCGCCGGGATCTTGAAGACATGCTGCTCCTCGGCGGCGCTGCGGCGCTTGACCAGCAACAGCCCCCCCACCTGCCCCTCGGGCGCCAGCCCGGCCAGCCGGTGTAGCGAGGCCTCCGCTGCCTCCTCCGCGCGTTCCTCCATGGGCCCCTGCACGACGCTTCCTCTTCCGGACGGAGCGGGGCCGCCGGCGGCCCCATAATGCCCCGCGGCGGCGTCCCTCTGGCTCTCCTTCCGCCATAGAGCCACGAAGGAGCGTTCTAGCCGCCGCCTTTAAACTTCCTGGGCTGGCCGGCGTTTCATCCATGAAGCTTTGCCCGTAAGCGGGCATCGTTCCTGCGTGGCCGGGGCTACCCGCTCGTTCTCCGGCGCCGGGCTGAGCAGGGATCCTTGGCCTTGTCTTGGGCACAAAGCCAGGCGGATCTTTTGGGCCCCTTCCCAAAATGCCCCCTAGAAGACTGCGGGCTCCTCCGCGTACTGGACGGGAGCCAAGGGCAAAAACAGTAGCCAACCGTTCTTACTTTAGAAGCTGTTTAGCGAAACTGGAAGACGACAGTCCTGGGAGCGTTTGAAAACCTGGCTTTGGTCCCAAGCCCGGCGTTGTTTGCCACTCTTTCGCGCCACATTTGCAGAGCAGTTTAGTGTAGGCTGCTTGTTGATTTAAAATGTTTCTAGTATTTCCTGGGATTTGGGACTTTGTTACCAGTCCATTAAAAAAGGTGATATTGTATTAGCATTTTAGCATGGCACCTTTGCCACCACCTATGGAGTGTAGGAAACCGCATTTTTCCTTTGGACCAAATCCATTCCCTTTAATGTGTAAAAACCAGCCCTTTCAACAGTCAGACAACAGGGCTGTATTCTGAAGGCCTTCAGTGTTGCAAGTGTTAACAGAAGCAAAACCAGGTGGGAAAGGAGGACATGCAACTTATTTCAACATCTTTCTCCCATCTTAATGCCTTTGGATTTGTTGCTTTCTGTTGGATCGTGTACATTGAAAGGCTGCTGGGGGTTCGCAGGGGTCCGGGAGATTCTCTAGCTAAGTTTCTGCAGTTTGGAGAACCCCCAAATCCCACTCCTGGCAGGCCCCGACCACCCTGCCCCACCCCACCCAGGAGTCCCCACGCGGCCCGTTTTGGGTGCAGGTAAGTGCAGAGCCCGCACAGAGGCTCAGGGAGGGCGAAAAACGGGCCTCTTGGAATTTTGGGAAGGCCAGAAATGGCTCGTTTCCACCTTCCAGAGAGCCTCCAGAGCCCAGGGAGGGCAAAAAGCCCTCCCCCACAGGAGGCAGACTAGGCCACGCCCACCATGGCCACGCTCACCCAGCAATCGCAGGTAACTCATTGCTAAAATTTTTGAAGCCCACCCCTGAATGCACCCTAGGTAAAGACTTGACACACACATGCCTTCCTTTAATAAAAGTATTTTTCACTTTGCTTGAAAAAGCCATTTTTTAGATATTGTTTCTCAAATTCAAGGAGTATGTTTTTTTCCAGCTCCATGCTGCTCAGGTCACTGAGTTTGAAAAGCAACACTAGATGTTTTTATGTATAGTTTTGTATGCCACCCAGTACACTGGATTTGAGCAGCCAATAAATTTAAGATATTTTGTTACCAATCCCTTAACTGATTAATTTTTGAAGCAGTTTATCTGGTGCAAAGCACACTTTCTTTAAAGGACTCAGCATGTTGTACTGCCTAGATAGACTTAGAGACATTTCAAAACAAAACGTTTCAAAACAAAACCAAGTGCAAGAGGAAACAATCTCAGTAATATTTTATTTTTAAAAAACTGTTGTGTGCCTTCTCCAAAACAACTTCTGAATAACAAAACTGGTTTCCTCTACTCATGGTACAGACCTCCCAACCTTACGAGGAAAGAGACTGAGATTCAACCAACGGGAACCCTGATACTATATTCCTCACCGACTTTATCTTCTTGTGCTGGGGTACTGCTTGCCTCATGACCTCAGGAAAGCTTCTTTAGCTTTTACACTTCCCCTGGATAGGATGTATGATAACAAACATCTCTTTCCCACTCACATGCCTTTTTTTAAAGGTCCAAATTCTCCCCAACATCTTTAATGAAGAGCAGGAAGTAGCCAGTGGATATCCAATGACACATGTCCTCTTTTGCTGCTGGTCCAGGGAGCTCCTGGGTCCCTTTTGTTACACTAATCCTTGGCCAGGAATCCTCAGATCCTGTGATCCGCTCCCACAGCATCTTGAACACTCTGGAATCCTTGTTCTCTGCTCAAAGCAAATAAAATTATGTGAACTCTTCTTCTGTCTCTTGGGGATAAAAAGGAAAATATCAATTCTTGGAAAACTATCTTTCCCTAAATGTTTTTCTTTGCTGGACAAGCTCCACTTCCTTAATTAGTTAATACCCCACACCTGCTTGATCTGTTTTTTCAAGAACCTAATTCCTTTCAATGTATATTCCTCAGTGCGTACTTCTTACTCTAGTAGTCTCTTCCTCTCCAGTGATTCAATCGTACAATTGTTAATTTTCCAGTACTCATTATCCCAATATTGAGTGAAGATTCTAAAGGAGGGGTGGGGGATTTGCTTTTTTCAGTTTCCTAGGAGTTGACCCACGGAGCATGAACCTTCCCTGCCATTAGAACTCACTTGACCTTAGGGGCAATGTTTAAATCCATTAATATAAGATTTATTAAAGTCCTGGTTTCTCCTTGTTTGGTATCCATCCTTTTAAGTTCTAAATTAAGTGTTAGCATGCTGATTAACAGAAATAGGGAATGTCTACTAAGAGAAGCAGTTGTAGCAGGAAGGTAACCTGCTTTTCCCTCTCAGATATTATACAAGAATGCTGATGCAATAATGTGTGCTGCCTTCATCATGATAAAATCTTAATTTTGAAGTAACAAAAACAGAGCTTAAATCCAATTGTTTTGGAGCAAATGACAAGTCTAATATTTTAGATCTAACCATGGCCCAAAAGAAACTTAGCTTTCCACTCACCTCAATAGGGCCTCAAGCTCCTGCTTTATGGTACCCACCACAGGAGGTCCATGGTATGTGAGGGCTGTATACATCTGGACCAAGGAGGCACCTGCCCGTATTTTCTCCAAGGCATCCTGGCCAGTGCAGACTCCACCCACTCCAATGATTGGTATGCGCCCTAAGAGAACGAAGGAAGCATTTATAGAAAAGGAAACTGGTGTCACTGCCTCTCATGCCTCTTTTCATCTCATTACCTTGGGTGAGAGAATACATGTCGCTGACCATCTGGGTGGAGAGCTGTCGTAAGGGAGCCCCACTTAGTCCCCCAACTTCATTGCAAGAAGCCCCACGAAGAGTCTCAGGACGACTCACAGTAGTGTTAGTTACCACCAATCCATCAATGCCCAGCTGGAAAAGGAGACCAAAGGAAGAATTAGATGGTTCCCAGTTCCAATTCTTGGGGGTGAGCAGCATGCAGACGGAACAAAGCAGAGGCTGCCTGAGTCAGAGGCTCATGAAGGGAATGATGGCCTGCCTTAATGCTTAGTACCTCACTCACAATCCTGGCAATGTCCAGTTTCTCTTGGCTTGTCAAGTCTGGTGCAATCTTCACCAGCACAGCCGGTCTGTGCTTACCTGGGATGGAATCCCGCTCAGCAAGAACCTGCCAGAAACAAGATGATACTTAAGCTCCAGGTCTTAGCCATCTCTTCAATGCGCAGAGCAGGACCAGCACACAGAGAGGCTCACAATAAGATGAGATGCTCTTGGGATCTCCTCCTTGAGGAGGAGCTGTACTCAAAAGAAGCTGCTTCCAATGCTAGGGAGACCAGATGACAGCAAAGATGGCCAATCTGGGAAACAGGCATTCAGTAACAATGGGTGGCCTATTCCCCAATTGGGGTCTGACATTCTTTCCGACAGTACTCAATGAGTGGGCAGCACCTCATAGTGTGTGCCAGTCTGGTGGGCACAGAACACCCCAACAGGGAGATTTGTAAGGAAGATTGAAGAACCTTCAAGGCCAAGGCAGGACCCTACCTTGGTAAGTAGGAGGTGCAAGTCTGCTCTGCTCTGCAGAGCCCGCAATCCCGGCGTGTTTGGGCTGGAAACATTCACCACCACATAATCAGCTAGGGGACCCAACACGCGAACTCCTGCAACGTAGTCGGTAGCTGCATCCACAGAACACTTGTTCTTGCCCAGATTTATGCCAAGGGGCATCCCCGCTAAAACCAAAGAAAATACCATGGAGCAGTAACCCTGAAGGCAGAGGCATGTCTCTATGTCTAGTAATGTTATCACCTTTGGTTTTGGGTGGGGTTGTACCACACCACACACTTTTGGATTTGCAGTTCCTGCTGGAAGAACAGGTGGCAACTATGGCCAGGAGGACCTTTGCTCAACTTTATGTTGTGTGCCAGTTACACCCTTTCCTGAATAGGGAAATAGGGAGGCTTTCCGGTCAATCATGCTCTATTGCAACGCGCTCTACATGGGGCTACCCTTCAAAAATTGTCTGGAAGTTTCAACTGACGCAAAAGGTAGCTGTGCCGTTAGTTGTAAACATTAGCAAGATTCCTTAACCCAGTCTGCCTTTGCCCAAATAGGATCTGAGTGGGAAAGATAGATTAGTGTTTATTCATGTATAAACAAGGAGACACCTCTATGGACACAAAGTGAGAGACTCGTTAAAAAGGTAGGAAATCACCTTATACAGGCAATCCTCGACTTACAGCAGTTCATGTAGTGACAATTCAAAATTACAATGGCACTGAAAGAAGTGACTAATCACCATTTTTCATACTTATGGCCATTTCAGCATCCCCACTGTCATGAGATCAAAATTCAGATGTTTGGCTACTGGCTCATATTTATGACGGTCCCAGTATTCTGGGGTCATGCGATCAACTTTTGTGACCTTCTTATAAGTAAAGTCAATGGGGAAGCCAGATTCACTTAACAACTGTGTTATTTGCTTAATAACTGCAGTGATTCACTAAACAACTGGCAAAAAGTGTTATGAGGCAAAATTCACTTAACAAATATTTCACTTAGCAACAGAAATTTGTGAGTCAATTGTGGTCATAAGTCAAGGACAACCTGTATAGAGTTCAAACATATATTTGGAATGTATTCTTGTATTGGTTAGTATCATTTAATTGTCTGTGATCTTGCGAGCATGTTCAATAGCTTTATATGTACCGTATAACATTTTACAGCATCCCATAATATTCAGTACGATCTTGTTAATGGTTCATTTCATATTCAGGAGGCGTGTTTCCCACATTTATTTATTTATTTATTTAATCAAATTTCTATACCGCTCCCTCTCCCAAAAAGGGACTCGGGGCGGTGTACAGCCTACTAAAAAACACAGAATATATACAGTTTAAAAACAAATTAAATATACGAATCCGGCTGAATCCCATCAATTGCAAAATACAGAAATTTAAAAATCCGGGATTAATTAAGAAATGAAAAATTTAAAACCAAATTAAATTAAAACCCATAAACCATTTACTGGGCCAGGCCGGCCTGCTGGAAAAATAAGGTCTTAACTGCGCACCGGAAGGTCAGGATGTCCATCATGGCCCGTATCTCCGGGGGGAGATCATTCCACAGGGAGGGGGCTCCCACAGAGAAAGACCGCACCCTTGGGGCTGCCAGCCGGCAACGATCAGGCGGTGGCACCCCAAGGAGGGCAACCCTGTGAGAGCGTACTGGGCAGCGGGAGGTTGTTGATGGCAGCACGCGGTCCCGTAAGTACCCAGGTCCCGAGCCATGGAGCACTTTAAATACAGCCAGTGCCACCTTGAATCGAATCCGGAAGGCCACAGGAAGCCAGTGCAGCCTGTGGAGAAGCGGTGTTACGTGGGAGTTCCGAGGGGCACTCACGATCACCCGCGCGGCTGCATTCTGAACCAACTGCAGCCTCCGGAGACTCTTCAAGGGGAGCCCCATGTAGAGAGCATTGCAATAGTCCAAGCGGGAGATGACGAGGGCGGAAGTGACTGTGCGAAGTGCGCCCAGATCCAGAAAGGGCCGCAACTGGTGGATCAGACGAATCTGACAAAAGGCCCCCCTGGCGACGGCTGCAATATGATCTTCTAAAGACAGCCGTACATCCAGGAGGACACCCAGATTGCGCGCCCTTTCCACGGGGGTCAAAACCTCTCCCCCCATGGCCAGCGAAGGAACAAGCTGGCTGTATCTGGGCGCAGGAAACCACAGCCACTCGGTTTTGGTCGGGTTGAGACGAAGCCTGTTACGACCCATCCAACTCCTCACGGCCTCCAGGCACCGGGTCATCACTTCGACGGCTTCGTTGGGGTGGCCCGGGGTGGAGATGTACAGCTGAGTATCATCAGCGTACTGATGGAACTCCACCCCAAAGCCACGGATGATCTCACCCAGCGGCTTCACATAAATGTTGAACAGCAGGGGCGAGAGCACCGACCCCTGGGGCACCCCACACAGTAGGGGCCTCGGGGCCGACCTCTGCCCCCCTGTCAACACAAATTGCGAACGGTCGGAGAGGAAGGAGGCGAACCACCGCAACACGGTGCCTCCCACCCCCAACCCCTCCAACCGCCTCAATAAGATACTGTGGTCGACAGTATCAAAAGCCGCTGAGAGATCTAAGAGGACCAGGACAGATGAACAACCCCTGTCCCGGGCCCTCCAGAGATCATCCACCAACGCGACCAACGCCGTCTCCGTGCTGTGCCCGGGCCTGAAACCCGATTGGAGGAGGTCTAGATAACTCGCTTCATCCAGGTACTGAGGGAGCTGACGTGCCACCACACTCTCAACAACCTTCGCAACAAAGCGAAGGTTGGAGACCGGACGGTAATTTGATAATAATGCTGGGTCCAGGGACGGTTTCTTGAGGAGGGGCCGCACCACCGCCTCTTTCTAGGCGGCGGGTAAAAGCCCCTCTCTCAAGGAAGCATTTATGATTCCCTGGAACCAGCCTCGTGTCACCTCCCGAGTGGCCAAGACCAGCCAGGAGGGGCACGGGTCCAGCAAACAGGTGGTGGCATTAAGCCCCCCCAGTATCCTGTCCACGTCCTCCAAAGTAACAGGATCGAACTCAACCCAAATGACCTCCCCGATATCCACCCCCGCCCGGAGATGCCCAGTCAGAGTCCAGCTCATCCCGGATCTGAGTGATTTTGTCCTGCAGAAACCTAGAAAACTCCTCAGCCCGCCCCTGCAAGGGATCCTCCCGCGCTCCCACCTCCAGAAGGGAGCGGGTCACCCTAAACAGGGCGGCTGGGCGGTTTTCCACGGACGCAATAAGGGTGGAGAGGTAAGACCTCCTCGCCATCCTTATCGCCACTAAATACATCTTAATATAAGATCGTAATAGTGTTCGCAAGTTACTGGAGTTCAAATCTTTGCACACATCTTGCCTTTAGCAAGTCTGGTTTATATCAGAAATCACATTCTTTCTTGTTACCTCAAAGTACAGAAATATTAATCAAAAGCACTCCTAGTGAATGCAAACATTACTCAAAGGGCCCCTCTCCTGCTCCCATCAGTGAAATTCTGGATACCCCAAAAGAGTGCAATAATTCTGCTCCACAAGCTGCACTGGGTGCCAGTTTTCTTCCAGGTCCAATTCAAAATGTTATAATTTATAAAGCCCTACATGGCATGGGGCAAGGCTACTTATGTCCACTACATCAGCCTGTCCCATCCGGTCAGCAGTGAAGTTATGTTGTAGACCTGTCAGATAAAGAAATCCAACTGGTGGGGTCTGGGAGGAGAGCTGTTGCCCCTGCCATGTTTGTGGAATATTCTCCTTCTGGAGATGAGACAGTCCTCCACTCTCCAGGCCTTCCAAAAGTAAAAACATGTGCTCCGTGGTCTTGCATGGGGACCTCAGAGCAGCACACACCTGTGGAGCTGGTTGGTACCCTGAGAGCTCTCCCTTCACCTTTTTAACTAATTTCTAGAAGATTTTAATTGCCCTTGCCTCCTTTTAGTTCCAAATTTCTAAACAAACCTAGGAGTAAGAAGAAATTTCCTGACAGTGAGAAAAATTAACCAGTGGAACAGCTTGCCTCCAGAAGTTGTGACTGTTTAATCACCGGAGGTTTTTAAGAAAAGCTTGGACAACCATTTGTCTGAAATGGTCTAGGAAGCAGCCCTCAACCTTTCCAGCTCTGTGAACCACTGGCAGCAAGGGGAGAGGGGAATAATTGGCACACGTGCCCCTTGTGCAAATGCAGCTTCAGCCAGTCACACTTCGCTTGCGTAGCCTGCTTCCAACGGAGCGCACCCGGTACTGGACGGTTGGGGGACCCTGGTACAGAATCTTCTGCTTTAGCAAGAGGTTGGACTAGAAGACCTCCAAGATCCTGTCAACTCTGTTATTTTATAAGCTTTTAAATTTTTAAAAGCTGCTTCTCTATTTCAACGTTTTCTAGTACATCGCTCAGTCCCTCCCTGAGGGAGACGAGTAGTCAAGTAACGTGAATAAGCAAACAAGTCGCGGTGGGGAAAACGTAGCCCTCCCTAGACTGCCCCAAAGACCAGAGCGCTGCCTCACCTTTGCTGAGCCGCTGCTGAGCGATCCGCCGGGCTCGGAGTCTGCGCTCCACCACGGTGTGGCCCTGGCTGTTGAACCCGTACCTGTGTGGGCACCAGAGCTTCAGGGGCCTTTCCTCCGCCGGACTAGCGGAAGCGCCGCCCATGCCCGCCCCCACTCCCGGAGCGCCCACCTGTTGATGATCGCTTGGTCTTCGGGCAGCCGGAAGACCCGCGGCTTGGCGTTGCCTTCCTGGGGCTCCGGCGTGACGCTCCCCACCTCCACAAAGCCGAAGCCCATCTTGAAGAGCCCGTCCACCGCCTCCCCGTGCTTGTCAAACCCAGCGGCCAGCCCCAGCGGGTTCCGAAACCGCCGCCCGAAAACCCGGACCTCCTAGGGGGAGTCCCGGGAGAAATGCTCAGGCCCGGCCCGGCCGCCCCTCGCCCTCCGCGGCTCCAGCCCCGCCTCCCTCCGTACCAAGATCTCCGAGTCGGCCCGGCTGGGCCGGGATACGACGCCCAAGGCGAGCAGGCGCACCGCCAGCCGGTGGGCGGTCTCGGGCCCCACCACGCGCTGCAGGCCCGGCATCAGCCACTGGCGGTAGAAGCGCTCGTCGCCTCTCGCTACCAGGTGCGCGGCGAAGATCAGGCCGCCGCCCCCGAGGACCACAGCGGCCTCCTTCAGGCGCTGCAGGGAGAGAAGCAGAGCGTCAGGCCCGTCCCGAAGCAGCCGCGCGGCTGCCCGCCCTTCCCGCTCGCGCCCCTCGGGAGCCGGCGCTGGGGAAGGCCTCGCTCACCCGCCGCGCGGCGGCCATGTCAGGCGCTCGAGGGGCGTTTCCGGCGGCCCGCTCACCTCTTCCAAGCGCGCGCGCGGTCTGACGAAGAGGGCGCAGAGCCGCCCTCACGCGGTGATGTTAGGCACGCCGGCAGCCGAGCACAAGCGAGGCTACAAAACGGGTTCCCCGTGAAGAGCGAGGCTGGCTTCTCTTCTCGCCTTCCGGGCGAAGGTTCAGCCTCTTCCTCGGGGAAAGCGACACCCGCCCCGGCGACGCGGGCTACCTATCACCGTTTCCAATCCAGCGTTTCGCCCGGCTGGCGCCGTTTACTTCAGTTTTGGGCCGGTGATCCCTTGTTCAGTTAACGGTGAAGCTCAACCACAACCAAAGCTACTATTTCAATTATGGGTTCAAAACTTGTCCAATACATCAACAGCTGCTGCTGCCCAAGTCTCTTGCCCTTTCTTTTCCTGAATACTATGAAAACTCTGCTAAAGATGGGCAGGCTCTTGCCCTGCAGCCATTCTGAGACATTCAGGAGTTCAAGCTGTGGAAAAGTCTAGCTTTGTAAAAAGATATACCTCCATAACTCCCAACCCTCTTTAAGTTAAATCATCACACCCATCTACAGATTTGAGAAAGCATCATTAATATAAATAGAACCAGAAAGACTAAAAAAGGAGTACCAAATATATCATGACAAATAGATATTCTATTTCTATCATTTTTTTAAAAGACAAATAGCCTCTCACAGAAAATCTTTACGCAGAAAGTTCAAAAATTGAACAATCCTCTGCGGAAATGAGTGAGTGCCAACTCTTCTCACCTGAGCTTGGTTTGTACCAAACTGAGGAATACTTTTCCCTAACCAAACAACAGTGGGCACCATTAGCTTCATTTGATTCCACAATAACATGGAACAAGCAACCTCTGAAGGGCATCTTGGCCATTTCAGCATCCACTTTGGTCTCTAATCTCTTGCAGTCATTTTCTTTCCTTAACTTACATACAAGTTATGACAGAGTACAACAGGGCTACGATGAGGATCAACCATTTTTCTATTTGTTCCAGAGGCTGAAGGGAACACTCCTCTGACAGTTCTCCTGCATCAGATTATACTCTCCAAGACAGACTCGGTGAAGATCGCACTTTTATTTAGAACAGAGAAGGAATCAACCATCAAAACTGTCCCAGAAAAGCCATGTGAACATATTACATACAGAGACATTACATGAGAAAGCACAGGTTTCCTCTGGGCATCATAGCAGCAGATGTCGCTATGTGGTGCTGCCATCTATGGCTTTGTCCCACAGGTCAAACATGGACTAGTTGGGGGCTTGCAGACCTAAATGTCAAATGAAGGTCCCATAACCAGCCTGCCTGACCCTGCTGAAGGGAGTCTTTCCCAGTCTCTCTGTCTAAAATTGTATTGCCTTATGGCATGGACCGAGCTCTCCTGCAGGACCCTCAGGGTAGACTTGGCTTTGGCCTCCTTTCCCAGAGAAAAGCCATAACTGCATCCAGCAAGCAGAGGCCTTAAGGCAGCCCTTCCCACAGTAGATGCCCAGAAGGCAAGCCAGGTGCCTCTGTCCCATCAGGTGGTCTAGACCCACCTACTGCAGTTGCTGTGCTGTCTTCTAGCCAAAGGAAATGCTACCCACATCACCTCAACGCCCCCCTCCAGAAGAGATTATCTAGGGCTACTGAGGCACAGGGGACAGCTTTCTTGCTTCCCACCGAAAGGGGCTCCAAAGGACTCTCTGAGACAGCACAATTTAGTGTGAGCAAGAAGAAAGGCCAAGAGGAAGGCAAGGAAATGAGGAAAGAGCACCCGTTGCAGCAACAGGGTGTGTAGCTCTTAGGTTTTCTTCTTCAACTCCTCAAACCGCCGGGATAGATCATCAAAATCAATCTCATCAGATGCAGATGTGCTGGTGCCAGCAGAAGCAGCCGGCAGTGTATCTGGCACAGATGGCAACTCTGGCAACACAAAGCGATCCCCTGAACGAGGCATGGGGACTGGTGGCTGCCCCTTGGCTTCTGGCGTCACCCGGGGACCTGCAACAGAGGGTAAATGAAGAGACACTACAAGCCTTGGGCAGGCCCAAGCAATACAGAAAAGGAGCTGCTGCTCCTAGGATAAACAAGGAGTAGTGGGAACAATGCCCACACAACAGAAGACTCATTTCTACATGCCAGCAGCTTGCCTGGGGTAGCAAGTTGTATTTTCTCTTGCATCCAAGGTTTTAACAAGAGTGCTGGTGTTTTTGAGGCCTCCCGGGGCTGCGTTGCATGGTGTGAGCTCAAATTGCCGCCACTTTACCCCAAGCCAAGTGCAGCAGCTCAGTGTGTCTTACCGGAGTGACAAGAAAGGCATCGGCTGGTGCTCCCTGACCTCCTCTGGACTTACCAGTCACAACATGTAAGGATGGCACTTCCTTGTCAGTATTCCCATCATTTACCTGAAACAGGCACAAGTGTATTTGGCAGAAGGTCCTGGCATGTAGCACACTTAAATACCTTTGTTTATTTGTACAGGCTGAGAGATTTCAGAAGCATATTTTTCTCCACCTCAAGAATCAAAGCTCAAAGCTCTGCTGCTGGGCAGGACAGAAAATCAAAGGCGAGAGAGGCGCAGGAAACACAGCCTCTCTCTAGAAAAATATGTCATCATTATTGGAAAAGAGCAAAGTTTGAAAGGCAGGTAAATGTAGCAAATTAAAGGGGATGTTCTGAAAAGCAACTGTGGCACCCAAAACAAGCAGAAGAGGTATCTCGCAACTAATGTTTGACCAGACCCTTAACCCAAAATCTCAGCAGCAGACAGGAAGAAACAGCAGAGGACACTAGGAACATATACAACTGTCTGATGTGAGCTGTTCCACGTAGATACTGGGAAGATGGCTATGCAAAGGGAAGAGGGGGTGGAAAGAAGCAATATGCCCTCCCGACTCAGATTCTAAATTTAGTTTCTGCCAAACTGCAGCCAACCTGAAAGTTTGGTAGAACTTGGTGAACATTACTTTTTTTTGGTCAGCTGTGAAATGTGTTTTTCATTTCATGCTGTTTTAGAGGACTACATTTTTCTTGGGTGACACTTACAGATTCATATGTTGGAGGAATTGCTGGAATCGGAGGAGGGTGAAGGCCAGTGAATGGTTGGTAGGTGCCCACAGGTAGCCCATTGAAGCTCTCCTGCAGGAATCAGAACATTTGTTAGCCAAAGCAAATGTTAACTCATTGAGAGATTAAGTAAGCAGCAAAAAAAAAAAGCTGCTGCCAACCCACATGCCAGCAACAAGATAAAAGCAAAACTACTCGCCTCCAGAGCCCTGCATGAATCAAGATGTAATTACCATTCCCTTTGGATGTGGGTAGGAGAAAGGAGGAACTGGAGATGGCATCGGCAAGACTCCTTCAGGACCAGGTAGAGGGGCCATGAAGCCACCGCTGCCGCCACCACCTTTCTTGATGTCATCCACAAATCCTACATCAATCAGATCTGCTGCTACACCTGCAGGAGCCACAGCCTAAGAAATGAGATGACTCAATCTCACAACCAGGAAAGACACTGCTTGCATACAGTCACTTTTTCAGATTGGTGGCTATACAAATGGATTAAATGAAAAGAAATACAACTCTGTGACAGTGTTCGCTTCTTTGGGGTTTTTTTTTTTAACATTTGTGTATCTTTGCTACTGAACGTTAAAGAGTTTCATGTATCCCAGTAATCCATAAAATGGATTTTACATGAAACAACACAGGTGTTTTATCTGTTTCACTTATTACCTAAAATCATCCAACATATGATCTGCAAAACAGTAGTTGTCCACGTGACTCAGTAATTGGTTGTCTTTTCCTTAGCTGCAGTTAGTGGGACCAAGTACTTCCTTAACCGGTGACCAGTTTCTCATATCACTGTGTAACAATTATTTTATTTATTCCTTTATGGTGAATTGCTTCAGCACAGTAATAGTTGAGCTTTTCTAGCATGAGCTGCCAGTTTTAATCCTGCCACGATATTTCTATGTAGCTTTGACTTGGCCACACCAAAATATTAAATGCATTTCTTTTCATTTGTCAATCTTGTGGACTTGCTTCTATGGATCACTCTTGCCACATGACTTAGAAAAAGGGCTCTTAGAATTCTGATATGAATCAGAACTGATGCTTTCCTCGATGATGTAAATGACCCCAGTAGCAAACCATTGCTAAATCATGACATCTATTAAGTGATTAAGATAATCTTAAGGCATTAAGATTTAAGTGGAAAGTTTGGATTTCACCAGATGTTTTGCCTCATCTGTCCAGAGTTTTGCCAGAATCTGGAGGTTATTGACTGGCATGCAGATCCCCAAAAATTGTTTGGTTGTAGCTTTTATGTTGCATTCTAGGGTGGAATTTTTGAAAGATAACCACTCTTACAAAAAATGTCTCCTCCAGTTTAAGGCTGGATCAGCAAACCATAAATTGCTGGAGTCCTCATACAGTACTTCAGATATTGTTTGGAACCTTTTCCAGCTTGAG
Organism: Bungarus multicinctus; assembly: GCA_023653725.1. Taxonomy (NCBI): domain Eukaryota; kingdom Metazoa; phylum Chordata; class Lepidosauria; order Squamata; family Elapidae; genus Bungarus; species Bungarus multicinctus. The sequence goes on along the minus strand of CM042839.1, from coordinate 102,914 downwards.
ATCACTTTAAGTAATCTCTTTTCAGCAGGACGTGAATGTATATAGTGAAAACTTCATTGGGATGGGGCGAGCACAGGTTTTGTGATTTCTTTAGGACAAGACTGCTCCAAAGCAGTCATGATTTTACTTATACAACTGGCTATATAGCCAGTGAACATCAAAGAAGCTAGAATCAAATCTTAGCGCTATTTGTTCACTGAGATTCCATTTGTGAATTACTAATACTCAAATGAAGCTCCAAAAATGAAATTAATACAGGAAAACTGAATTTTTCACTCTTTTTCATATAACTGTGGCAGCCAAGAGAAGACCATCCACATCACACGAATTAGGGAGCCTCCTGCACTTCTACTTACCATGACCACTGAATCTGGTTCATAGGGCACATTATAGTTCTTGGCAATCTCAATCAAGTACCTCTCCACCAGGATTTTAGGCGGTGCTTCTACATTCAGTTTGTGCATTAACTAGAAGGCAGGGAGGAGGAAAAACAATCTGTTACCTCCATAGCTAAGCAGGGCTAACAGTTTTTATCTGGAATCACCCAAAAAAGAAAAATACAAAATTCCAAGAAGATACTTATCACTTCTTTGTGTGGATCACAACATTCCTATTCTGTAAAACTTGTTGAGATATACTTTATACAGCCATCTCACCATCAATAGCATGGCTCTTCCCATTCTCACCCTGTCATTGACTGTTCCAATCTGGTTGCTTCGGCATAGCTTGCCATATTCCTTGCTGTATTTGGCACACAGCTGATCAGCAACCTAGTACAGAAATAGCACAAATAAAAACTCAACAGCTATCCCTAAAGTGAAGCACAGAAACACTACGGCTCTTACCTGGTCAAAAGGCCTAAGCTTAAGAGGCAGAGGAACCAATTTTAAATCTCAAGCAATTCAAGAAAATTCTCAAGGGATTTAGAAAGAGTCATATTATTTTAAGTTCAAAGAATAGCGAAGAGAAAGCAAACTGTTTTGCTAATTAATGGCCCAAAACTGTCTTGAACCTTTTAGGAAATAGGGCAAAAACTCAGAGTCCACTTCCTCTCACATAGCTGGTATTACTCACAATTTTCAACTCAGCTACTTCTGACTGTAGCCGAGGAGCTGCCCAGATGAGGGTAGACACTGCTTCTGCCAGGCCAGGGTCCAGCTCCCTGCAGAAGCAACATAAAGTTGTTCAATACACAGGTCCCAAACAGTTTGTACTTCAAAAAGCAGCTCTTTGTGTGCAAAGGACGCCAGAACACTGCCTTTCCTCTCCCTGAAGTTCCTTTCTGCTACCAGGGCCTTACTTCATCGAGTGAATGAGGCCAAAGCGAGCTAAAAGCAGGTCACAGTACAACTCCAAGATCTCCATGGCCTCCACCAAATAATCCTCCCGAATAATGTGCTCCACACGGATACGAGCCCGTTCATCCTTGCCAGCAGAAAGATAGTCAGCAATTTCCTTCCTGGCTTTCTGGGCCAACTCAGCTGTAAAACAGGGAAGAGGGAAGCCCTCGCTTAGACTGCTCCCGCCCGGGGATTACCCCAGGCGAGAGCCCCCTCAGCCCTTCCCCCGCTTCCTGGCTGGGACGGACAAGGCGCGCCACGCAACCCTCGGGAGGAGGGAGACAGTGGAACGGCGAAGGGGCCCTTCCCCCGCTTAGCCTCCGCTTACTTTTTTTCTTCTCCAACAACTTCAGGCGATTGATGACCAGACGGAGATTGACGCGTAAGCGCTCAGCCTTGAACCCGGAGCCCAGCATCCTGGCCAGTCCCGCAACTGGAGGGCGAGGCACAAACCGTCGGTCAGCCGCGCCCGAGACCTGCGCCGCCCCGCCGTTTCCGGGAAGGACCCAAAGAGGCGCCACCCGCCGCGAATTCCTCGGGGCCCTGGGCTGGCTCCCCTCCCCGCCGGGGCTCTCCAAGGGAAAGCGACCGGGACAGGCCCAGGAGGGTCTCCGCGGACTGCCCAGGGTAGACGCCTCACCTCCGACAGGGCCGCAGCACGGAAGTACACAGGCGGACGCCGGAAGCAGCCGAAAAAACGGCGCCGCGCGCGGGTCCCGGGCGGAAGGCGCCTCCTGCAGGGGAACGGAAGCAGGAACGCGGGGGTTCTGCGTCACCGTCCTCAATGCCCCGGCGGCTCCCTCGGCTCCCGGTGCGGGGTTCCGCCGGCGGGGACGCCTTTGTACCTGCCCCGCCTGGGGCGCTGTGCTGGGCCGGCGCCCTCCAGTAGATGCTGCGGCGGCTGCTGGAGGCGCTCGAGCGCCGCCGGGGACAGGCAGCGACTCCCTGCAGCTCCCCGCGTCGCGCCGGCCTCCCCGCGTCCTGCCCGAGTGCCTGGCGGCGGCTGCGCAACCACCGGGCCGGAGTCGCGTCCCGCCGGCGGAGGCAGGATCCAGCGCGGCGCGCGCCCGACGGACGGCGGGTCCCCGTGCACGAGCCGGGCGCTCCCGCCGCCGCGCCGCCATCTTCTGCTGGCGCCCCGCCGGGCGGCTCTTTGTCCGCCGCTGCTGCCACGCCGCGAGCCCAGCCCGGCGACGGAGGGCGGCGGCGGCGGCCAGGTGAGGGCCGAGCCGCGGCGGGCTCCCGAGCGGGGCGGGCGGCGGCCCCTCGCGGCGCGGCGTGACGCGGGGCTCTTCTCTCCGCAGGGGCGCCCCCGCGGGGGGGAAGCCATGTCCCGCCGGAAACAGGCCACCCCCAATAAAGTGCGCTGTGAGTAACGGGCGGGGCTGCGGGGAGGGGGCCCGGCCCAGCGCCCGCCTGCCCAGCCGGAGCAGCGCCCGTGGCCGTGGCGGCGCTGGCGGGCGGAGACGGCCGGGCAGCCCCTCCGCTTCCCGGGAGCCACGGAGCCTCCGGGCTGGGAGGGCGGCCCGGGTGACGCGCCCTGCCGCTTTTGTTCGCAGGGGAGCAGGTCTTGGCCGGGCTGGAAGAGCACAAGCGGCGGGCGGCCATGAGGAAGAGCCTCCCGGGGCTGCTGGGCGTCCAGCCAGCAGTCGTGGGGCAGGAGTTGCCGCCGCCGCCGCCGCCCCCGCCAGGGAGAGCCTCCAGCAGCAGTGAGTTGCCTTCGCTGGCGGGAGGTGTGGGGGTGCAGGGTGGCCCGGATTGGGGGTTGCGCCCTGCCTGCCCGCCCGCCCGCCCGCCCTCCCGAGCTACGGCTTGCGTTGCAGGTGAGAGCGAGGAGGAGACCACCCAGGACGAAGCCTCTTCTCCGGCTTCTGAAGTGGACGGAACAAGCGGGGCTGCAGTGAAAAAGGAGCAGGGGTCGGCAGAGCAGCCTGGGGAGGGCAACCCCGGGATCCAAGCCCAAGAGGCAAGTGCTCCTCCTCTGTCCGGACTGGCCAGCCAAGACCTTGTTCGTACCATAGGCTGCTTGGTTTGGTTTTGGGACTTTTGGCTAGGCTGTGGAAACATGAGGTCTACCTTAAACTGTATTAGTGCAACTTGCTAGAGCCAGATGGAAACACCCTTCAAATGAGGTTGGAAAAAAGATCACCCTGCCTTTCAAAGCTTGCTTATGAGTGGATGCAGAAAATGTGCAGTTGATCACTGCAGGACAGATTGTCTTTTTCCTGTTCTTACAGTGCCCTGACTTTCCTGTGCAGTTCCTTTGTCCAAGCAAGCAGCAGAACCGCATGTCATGCTTATTGGAGTGGGCATGATCCTGCCTGGTTTTTTTCATCAGTCTCTTCTCTCTTATAGATGGGATTCAGCACTAACTCAGATGCCTTGATGGGACTCTCCCGCTGTCCTCTTTGTCAACTAGAATGTGGCAGCAGGGAACAGCTTGTGACTCACGTGTACCAGGTACCTGTCTGGAGGGGTACCTGAGGCCATTCTGCCAGCTGAGTGCCCCACCCTTGCTTCTCTAGCCTGAGCTTTCTCATCCTGGATGGGAAAGATGTAGTGTTTGTGGGATGCCATTTCACCAGCCATCTTAGGGAATACCTTGTGGGTGTCTCTCCTTCAGTCCAAGGAAGAGGGATTTCTTCCATGGCTTGGCTTCAGCCTGCCCTTGTAGGGACAGGGCAGTTGAGCCTTTACCTCACAGCCCGGCCTCGTTTGCAGCACACAGCGGCTGCAGTCAGTGCCAAGAGCTACCTGTGTCCTGTCTGCAGCCGAGCACTCAGCTCCCCAGGGTCGCTGGGTAGGCACCTCCTCATCCACTCTGAGGACCAGCTGTCCAACTGTGCAGTATGCGGGGCGCACTTCACCAGCCATGCCACTTTCAACAGGTGAGAAACTGCGGCAAAAGGAAGTCGGAAGTGTTATTTTGGTGGTTCTTGGCCACTGTGACCCAGGTTGCTATAGGATATCCTTGTGGATCCTTGGTGGAAGGTGGAAAAGCTGATCTTTTGGCTTCCCTCAGAGTTTCATGATTTTTCCCCAGAGGACATGCGGCTGACTCAAGAGAGTTCTTCTTGCCTTCAATGATTCTCTCTCTTTTATAGTGAGAAGGTGCCAGAGGTGCTGTCTGGAGATTCCCTGCCTGCTCCTCCCCAAGAGGGTTCTTCTAGCTCCGAAGAAAAAGCTGCTGCTCTCAGCCCTGTTGTGTATCCTGCTGGCCTCCTCCTTGTGTGCAACAGCTGTGTAGCTTACCGCAAACTTCTGGAAGCTCAAGCTCCAGGGATGCGCAAGTGGGCCTTACGGCGGCAAAACGAACCTCTAGAAGCAAGGCTGCAGCGTCTAGAACGAGAGCGTACAGCCAAGAAAAGCCGTCGGGACAATGAAACACCAGAAGAGCGTGAAGTGAGGCGCATGCGGGACAGGGAGGCTAAGCGCCTGCAACGGATGCAGGAGACAGACGAGCAGCGAGCACGACGCCTGCAGAGAGATCGCGAAGCCATGCGTCTCAAACGTGCCAATGAAACACCTGAAAAGCGGCAGGCTCGCCTCATCCGAGAACGTGAAGCAAAGCGACTCAAGCGGCGGCTAGAAAAAATGGACATGATGCTGCGTGCTCAATTTGGCCAGGACCCCTCAGCAATGGCAGCACTGGCTGCTGAGATGAACTTCTTCCCACTCCCTGGGGGAGGCATGGAATTGGACAGCCAGCTACTCAGCAAAATGTCTTTTGAGGAGCCAAGCCCCAGCACGCTGCATTGAATCCTTCCCCTTGAGCTCTTTGGACTGGGTCTTTTTGCTGTGCCAGTGGACCTGGAATGTGGCCAGCAAATTGCTTCTGCTCTATGGGTGCTACAGGTCACAATGGAAATGGTGGGCTGCAGGGAGAAAATAAATTGCCTGTATGTGTTGCATGCTTCTGGTCTTGTGTACTGGTTGCATTAGTCTGAGCAAGGAAGCTGATAGCTCTTGGGAGGCTCAAATCTACATCTTTCTTCCTCTTGGTTGCACACCATCAGTAGTCCACTCCACCTTTCACATCCATAGCATTATAGGAAAAAACACTACCTGTAGTTTTTTTTTAAGCCCACCTTGCAAAACAGAGGTGCCCAAGTCAAGGCAATGTACATACTTAATATTCCTGCTTATTTTCCTCACAGCCCTGTGGTTTGGGCCAAGAGAGTGACTGGCCCAAAGTCATCCAACCAGTTTTTAATTTTGATATGGTAGACATCATGACATCGGAACATTCCCCTCACCTCCCCCTCCCCCCCCCAAAAAAAATTCATTGCTACCTATCAAGTGCTACTATGCAGCAAAATTTAATGCTGCTTCCTTTATTATTGAGTCAATTCTGAAAGGCACAAGTAATCTACGACACCTCGGAATGTTCACTGGCAGTTCTAAGGCTGCCCTCTATTCTTATTCAATTCTTATTTAATTGTAGCCAATTGACTTTGATTAGTAGAGTTTGCAGAAAATTTCCTTTTTCAGTTATTGGAGTAATATCAATGTAGCACAGGTGCTTGATGTACTCATCTTCCAATCTGGTCTCCTTCAATAAATATCCAGCATATAGGTTGAATTAGGGAAGAGTGTACAACCTTGTTTGTCTCCTGTGTAGCCAGTGCCTCTCCACATTGTATCAGGAATATGGCTTCCTGACGTGTAAATTTCATGTGAAGACTAAGATGTTCTGGTATTCCTTTTTTCTTAAGCACACTCCACAGTTTAACGTGGCCAAAGACATCTCTATAATCAATGTACACCCCAATTTCTTTTTGATATTGATCCATTATTCATTATGGATCAGCAATGTCTCTTCTTCCTCTATTTTTTCTAATGCAAGCTTGAACATCTGACATTTCCCTCTCCATTCAGAGCTCTAATCTGTTAGATAATCCTAATTATTTTGTTAAATGTGAAATTAAGAATACTGTGCAACAGTTTGCACTACTAACTCTCCTCTCTTTGGTACTGGTGTGTAGAATAAACTCATCCAACCTGGTGTTCACTCTGGCATTCTCCATATTTTCTGTAGTTCAATTAAAATCTTTACTAATTGCTCTCAATTTAAATCATCTAATCCCTAGCAACTTAATCACTACTTTAGCACTAGAAGTTCTTGTAAATAGAGAATATCTTCTCAGATGGTAATTATCCTTACCAAATAGACTTTCCTTCCACTTTTGCTTGATAGTCTTTTGAATTAGAACTGTTTGTCAGCTGTAACTTTAAGCAAACCAATTTGAGATTGAAACTTTGAGGTAAGAGATCTTTTGGAAAATATTCTTTGTTTTTGCATGTGTTTCATCTTCAGCATCTTCACAGATGTGATACGACTAATCTCTTCCAATAAATCTCTTAAATTATTTCATGAACTCTCTCAGGTTCAGATTCCCTTGCAATTTCCAGTCTATACTGACATTCATCTTACTTTATTCTATTGTTTAATCTTTGGCAGGTTTTTTCACATTAATCCTTAACTTTGACTTCATTACACAGTTCCTCTGGCTTCTGGGCAGTAGGTCTTTAAAGAGTGGATATATGAAAAGCAAGCATATATTCTCTTTAAAGTAAGATCAGATACTCATTCTACTGTCTAGCATGTTTTGGTTCACAAACTAAGATTTAATCCTTTTGGTTTTTCTTTTGAATCCTAAATGCTTTGACATTAGCTGCAGCCTAAAAAATCCAAACACATTATGAACCAACTCTCCGACAGTCTTTTAAAACAAGTGAGTTTTGCTGGCTATAAGAAAAATCCCCAAATCCATCTTACAGCAATGTCTTTATTAGGCCATCACACAAATATGCAATCTTTTAAGAACGTTGTTTAAAAACTCTGTTGTTTGGGGACAATCCTAAGTGCTGTCAGTTTTAACATACTACTTGCTAACAGAAAACTAAACTCAGAACTGCATAGGTTTTGATGAGCGGCTTCTGTCAATTTTGACAATATCAGCATGTCTTCCTTTTTCACATGAATACAGACTATAGTCAGAAGACAGCAATCAGCAGTGAAGGTCTTTGGCATCCATATGTCACATTTGAAGACCAGCTGTTATTACCAGTATGGGGGAAACAATGAAAAATTATTGAAGGAGAGTTCTACATGATCTGTCCCTGTGCAGCACCCTGTTCTCCATTCATGCATCTACTGTGAATATTACCAACAGTCACGTTCAATTGTCAAAATGATGCTGAGCTATAGTTGGCGTTCCAGTCCTTACCTTCTGGGTACAATTTGCTCCACAAGGTAAACAACAGATAGCAAAAGAAAAACTATTGGCATATAATTAGGTACATACATGTGTGTATATGAGCGCACGTGCATATATATGTGTATATGCCATTTATAGCCAAGTTAAATGGAACAAATTTGAAGAGCTTAACAATAAAAGTACAGCCTGCATTTATAGCAATATTAAATCATAAAACAGGAAAAAGGATCTCACCCCAAATACAAATATACAGTACATGTGGATTTATTTAAAACATACAAAAAAGCACAATAAAATAGATTTATCCTCCTTAGACTGTAATGTGGCATTAAAGATCAGGGAGGAGAAAAGCAGTTGGGGGTTTGGCTAGTCCTAAGGCGTTTACCAGTACATCTCTGGCTAGAGAGTAAAAATAATGATTGCTTGTAGGGCTGCAACATGTACAATTCTGGTAGCATCCAGTCCTTGCCAGCTAAGGTGCTATCTATGGAAAAGGTCCCAGGGAGGAAGAGGGACCCTCAGAGGAGTTTCTTTTGGGCCTGCCCTGGCTCCATTATGATTGGTAGCAAAAGGCTTCCCCTTTCACGAGCCCTTCAGGGAGCTCTCCTTTAAGGCTAAGGTGCCCTTAAAGAAAGGGGCAACTGAAGCAACTCCCAAGAGGAAAGGGCATCTGACAAATGCCCTGTCAGAGATGAATTGTTCTTAGGGTTCAGGGCAACAGGACAGCCAGAGAGATGCCAATCCCACGGTATTGGGTATTAGGAAGCCTCCCCTGCAATTGCTAGAATTGGGCACAGCAACTTTCTGTAGTGTCACATGAGAGAAATAGCTTATTGCTCTAAGTAGCTGGCTCTCTCAGGTCTCTGTGGGCCTCACAGAGCAATGAGTAAAGAGACACCTGCAACTTTTAACTGTCTTGTCAACTTGGAGACATGCCTCTGAAAACAGGAGGGCGATGTCTGCCATGTAGATACAAACAAAACTTTGCACCCACATGGCCGAGCTGTCCAAAATTGAGGGGTTAAGTTTCAACCATTATGGACAACTGGCATTGCAACCTGGAGACAGCTACCCACTTCGAGAGAAAGGGTTAAACTTGTTTGCAGCCATGAAATTACTGTCCCTTTATCTGGCATCAGACAGAGGAGAACTCAGCACAGAGATTAGTCAGGAGGCACACGAAGGAAGTTTAGGGGACCCTGAGAGGAAGTTAAGAAAGGCAGATATCTTGGACGAAAGGTGGCTAGGAATAGTGCAAAGTGCCAGGGTCTTTGGGACAAAACAGCAAAGAACCCAGCAAAGAAAGCAAGGTCACCTTTCATCTAGAGTTTGGGATGGGCTGATGTAGAAACTCAGCACTCTGACCCAGCAGAATTACCAAGCAGTGGAACTGAAGCCACGCTGGGTCAGAGAATACCCATGAAAAATAAGCCAAGGTATCCATTTAGAATGATTAGAAGGGATGGCTGTAACAGCTGTTTTGAAGGGAGATTTTGTCATCGTTACATCAAACTAGGCAATGTAGTAAATCTCTGCTTAGAGCTAAGAGCACAGTAACAAGACAGGAAGATGCTCAGCATGGCACCATGAAATGAAGCAATTCTGCATCATTTTCAGCGCAACAGACTTAAAACTGTTAGCCACTTGCCATTTTTTACTTAACTGTTTGCTAACATACAAAAAGTCTTGTGATATCTACTCCCTCTTTTTAGTCTCTGTTTGAAGCCAGCAGTTGATAAGGGCACTTTCCTCAACCATAGCCTTTGTATGCCTGCAAACGCAGCAGCTATACAGTTAAACCCTGTCTCAGCAATGGATGTTTGAGAAAGTATTGGCAGCCAAAGCAGAAATGGAATGCAGCTTTCTTGGAAGAACAGTATTACCTACGCAGGGTTGTTATAGCAGAATGGATGTAGAGCCAGCAAACTAAAGGGTCTGCCAATAAGCACAAATCCTTGTTCTGCTTCTATCTACTTTCCCTCCTATTAAAAAAGGCCTTAGCTCTATGTGGCAACAGTGTTACAAAACTATGCACTGGGTAGTAGATTTGATGAATGGAGATTGCTAGATGCTTCTTCTCAATACAATAAGATGTACAAATATCTCCCTGAGGAGACATGGACACTCCCAAACTGGACTACTGCAGTGCCCAGACCAATTAATCAAAATACCTTGACCAAGACCTGAGCAGAAGACTGGACAATTCCCTCAGCCCCAACACTGACATTCTCTCTCTCTCTCTTGATGAAAGCACCTTGCTACCTACGAGCAAGTGTCCGATTAAAGTGCTTGCGTCTTAAGGGACCTGGTTATCCCTCTCTTCATCTTCCCTTGCAGAAAGCAGGGGAAGATGGGAAGAAGTTCTGCCGGTAGAATGGTTTAGGCACACAGCAGGAGGAGGATCTGGACATCTTGTGGGTGTCAAGAGAAACTAGTGGCCAGACTATCCAGCATGACACTGGTTCATCCACAACCAGAACTCACTTCCCTGCATTTGAACGACCCTCTATGGACAACTTGACTTCCTGGGGAATAAATGAAGGGCGAAGCAGAGATAAACGAGGCTCCTCCACTAATTTTTGAAAGCTGGGACCTGCCCAGCCGTATACAGAAATGGGTTCCAGATAGGGGGATTCCTGGGATAAGCCTAACACTCCTACTCTTCTCTGTAATGGAATCTTCTCCCTCACCTGACTTTGTGGCTCCCGAAGGATTAATCCACTCTGCTCTGGCTTCTCTTCGATAGTGCCCTGCGAATTACTTTGTGGAACCAACTTCCCATTCAGGCTTTGTAAACTGATGGAAATGCAAACATCTCCCACCTGAAGCTTATGACAAGGGAGGGAGAAAAGTCGAGCAGTCCTCTCTGGGCTGCATGATGACCACCCTTGACCATACACAAAGAAAGGGTGCTCGGGGGGGACATCAATGGTCACTTTACTCTGCTGCTCTCCCACTACAAAATGTAGCATTACAAAGCCCTGCCAGGGACTTTCCTGAATGTCCACCACTGTGCTGGAATCGATCTTGAGGCCGCCACTCACCTCTGCACTACGCACAAAGTCTTGGGTTTGAAGATCCTCCACTCGCTTGAGCTCTCCAGTAGCCAACTGAATAATAGCTCCTTTCATGAAGTGGGAGGGCAGGTGGCCCTGGGAGTGGGCAAAAGCTGCTTCCGGCTGCATCTCTTGGGGTGGTACGTCAGGGCTCACTCTTTCCAGGCCCTCCTGAACTGTAGGCTGAAGGGGTCCTAAGACTAGTTTGCCATTGACCAAGGTCAACCTTTTGACAGTTTGCTTAGAATAGAGTTGCTTCTCGGGAGACTTCGCAGGCAGTCTTTGCAAATGGCTCTTCTCAGCAGTAACTTGTACCGGGTTTCTCTCTGACTCCTCTTTCTGCTCTGTAGCATTACGATGAGACAGGTTAAGGGGGCTGAAGTTATCCTTCTGCTGCGCAGGACAAATAGGATATTCTGAAAGAACTCCCACTACTCTCTGCACTTCTAGGTCTAGGGTACTTGGCTGAGATGGCACCGATACCTCCATTCTCAAGACTGGAGTACTTCCACTGTACTCTTCAACAGTTCTTGGCCACTGCCCTTCAGCATCGCTCTCCTTTGCCCCCAAAGCAGACCTTTGTGGCCCATTCATTATGAAACTTTTGGGATCAAGCTGCTTCTCCTGCAAAGATTGGTCTGAGTTCAGACCAATGGCAGCCTCAAATGTCGAGTAACCTGCTGGCACACGGGACATCTGGTAATAAATTGGAATCTGACCCTGCGAAACATCCAGAAGATGGCCTCCGATATGAGGCTGCAGAGGGCCTGAGGGTGAAACAGAGGCAGACGTTTTGCCAAAAGTGTGGGTCACCTGTGAGGGACCTAAGTCATTTGACAGGAGATTTGATGCGTAGGGCACAAAGTGAGGGACATGAGAGGTGGCAAGAGCAGCTGAAGAAGACAGCAAGTGGCTGGGGAGGAAGCCATGAGGCACAGCGTAGGGCAGTGAGTAATGCGATCCCACAAACTGCAAAGGGCTGGCAGGGAGCTGCGTGTAATGGACGGGCGGATAGGGGACTGCTGGATGCTGCCCTTGCTGCTGCTGCTGCAGCAGCTGCGAGGTCAGGCCGTAAGCAGCAGGCAGCGGGCTCACGTTCACCACCGGGGCGAAGGTGGTCGGGGGCGCGGCCACCTTGTACAAGCCGTACTGGTCCACGGTCAAGCTGCCCAAAGTTTCGCTGGGATGGTCGCCCCCGCCGGGTTCGCTGTAACGCGAAGGCGCGCGGCCCGGTTTGCCCGCCGCCGCCTGAGGCCGCTCCGACGATGCCTCCCCCGCCACCGCATCGCGCTCGGCGGACCTGGCCGGTTCCTCGCCGTCGCCCCCGCTGGCGGACGCCGGCAGCTCTCGCTTCTTGGGCGGGAGGCGACCCTGGCCGCGCTCCTGGGCCGCCCGCATGGCGCTCGCTGGCGGAAGGAGGGGGGGGGGCTCACCTGCGGAGGCAAAGAAACCAGCACTTTAGAGGTTCGGAGGTCTGGAGGGCGGACGCCCGGCGCCCCTTTGGCTCACCTGCCGCCTGGGCGCCCCCCTGCCGCACTTCTGCCGCCGCCGCCGCGCCCGGGCTCCATCCCGCTGCTGACCCGGCCCCGCCCTCCGCTCTCTCTGCGCGCCGGAAATGCTTCGGATGTGATGCCAGCGAGGCGCGAGAGGGCGCGCCACGATGGCATCACTCCCCAGCCGGCGGTCGCCGTAGCAACTCCACGGGAAGCAGCTGGGATGTGACGCCGCCGCCGCCGCGCGCTGGAATCTCACTCGCCGGGATCGCGATTTGCTTCGAGTAGCCGGCGAGCTGCTCCGGTTCCCCACGGGATAGAGCCCGGTCAACCCGCCTCTCATGGCTTAGTTCCGCTCTTAAGCTGAACTTTGTCTAACAGTCTCGCGCCGTCTAAGGCCGCTGCGAGCGCCCCCACCGTCCCCCATCCCGGCGAAGGTCAGCTCCGGACAAACCTTCCGTGCCAGCGGTAGACACGCGCAGCCACCGCCGGCCTTGAACCTTGTCTGGACCTCCCCGCGCACCTTGCCTGGGACGGAGCTTTCGGGCCGGAGTTTCCCGCTGCCTTCCCAGCGGGCTGGAGGCTGCCGCTCAACGCCCGAACTTTTAACCGTAACGCCCTTGCCCCCCTCCTCCCCGGGGGGTAGAGGGACCTGTTCCGAAGATTGGGGCCGTGCGTGACGCCTCTTCACACTAGCGCAGTTTCCATTCTTCCCGCTTCACAGGCGCCCAAGAAGGGATGTGCCCCCGGACGGAACCTTCATACTCGGCAGCGACTTCCAGTCGGGCGGTTATGGCCGGCGCGACAGCCGCGGTGACTCGGCAGGCGTCTGACGTCATCAGTGCCTGCCGCGGAGCTGTCTTCGTGTTCCCCACCTCGGACGCCTCCGCTTGAGAAACGAGTCCTGCGGGCGGGTGTTGCAGTCGCGCGCGCAGCGAGAGTTGCCGGGGCTCCGAAAAGGGGTCACCCCGGGGGCCGCCCGCCAAACAGTCTTAGCGACTAACTGCCGCCTCCAGACGGAGATAAGACAGCAAGTGCCGGCCGCAGAATTCCTCCGCCTGCGGTATCGGTGCTTTGGTTCCGCCGCCGCCATTTTGGATGCCAGGCTCTTGCCGCTGTCGCCGCCATCGCTGCAGGGACCCGGCCCGGTGAGTGTGCGCTCGGGGAAAGGCGGGGGACTGGGACGGATTCCCCCCCCCCCATCGCCAAGGCGGCCGGTGCGTCCCGAGTCCCATCTCGCGGCTGGCCGAGCTTTTCCAGGCGTGTTGGCCTGGCCGTTTTCCGCAGGGGAGGCCCGGACTCGGCTCAGCCCAATACCATCTTCGGCCGTCGTGCCCCGGAGAGCCGGCCCGGCCCGGCCCCGAGGATGCAGCCCAGGCCCTCCTTCGCTGTCCCGCTCGGGGAAACCCAGAACGACGGCGTTGCCGGGAGGGCGCTCTCCTCCGGAATAGTCGGATAGCTATGAGGCCGTCAGCGACTTCCAACACTGGGACCCCGACCGGGACCGGGGATTTTCCGAGGAGAAGCAGTTTGTGTTCTTTTTGATCATGTTCACCTGAGTGGCCGTTTTGCAAGTTCTGAGTGTTCTAGCTCTCTCCACCCCCCACCCCGCCTTAGTCCAAGTGTGGTTCAAAGCCTCAATCTTTCTGATTGCTTTCTTCCAGCTCATTCCTTTTTCCAAGATCGGCATGTAGAATTTCAGAGCAATTGGTTAGCTTTGAACCTGAAAAACTAAGACCCACAAAGAAGGGAAGGAGTCCCTTCCAAAACTTTGAAGATAAAAGGAGTTAAAGTTAAATGTTACAATTATCGTATTGACCATACCATGCTTTTGGTTAAGCACTTCTGTTGATCTTAACATGTGGGAACATCTTGTGACAAAACTTTATTTTATTTGCAATACTGGATATCGTGATGTGAGTATTAAGAATTCATGGCTTCTGTTAGAGTAGCAGCTCAGGCCTATGGCCTACCTTTAGCTAGTACTCCCAGTTGCAATTTTTGGAGACAGCAGTAATTTCCTCATATTATCTTATGTTTTTATTACCACAACACACACTACATGAGGCCGTCTTTGATGATAATTCAAGAATTGAATTAGTCCAGAATGTATAGGTGATAGCAGGGCCTAGTATAATCTGAAGATTCCAGAACCAATTAAAAGTACTGCTTAACCTATAAGACCAGGTCTCCTAGGTACTCTCCTCCAGTTCGAATCAGTCCGTCCTGTGCATTCATGTCCATACCCCTCATAGGAAGGTAAGTATTGGGAAGGGGAGCAGAGGCAGATCTCAGTTGTGACCCCAATATAATGGAACAGTCTCCCCCCTCATTTGCATTTGTCCCGCATCCTTGAAAAAAATGTATGCTGCTGAGCAAATCAGACATTCTTGCTTTCATCTCTCCTCCTATACCAGCAGCCCCTAACCTTTTGGGCACCAGAGACTGGTTCTATGGAAAGAGGTTTTTCTGTGGACTGGAGGGTGTGGTTTCACATACTGCCTGCATCCCATGGATGGGGCTTCGTTTGTTTGACAGGTGTCAGTCCACAGACTAGGGGTTGGAGATCCCTGTTCTATACAATTGTCTATAAGTAGATCATTTAATTTGTACCTTCACACAGTTTTCTGTATGTTACAGTGTTGTTTGTTTACTTTCTTCTCTGACTCAATGTAATACAATATAATAAACCCTAAACTAATCTCAAAAGAATAAGTATCTAAATTTTCGTGTTGTGGAAGGAAAAGCTCCTAGGAATGTGTATGATATTTTGCAGGAACAAAAAGGGAACTTTGTCATAAGCAAACTCCTCTGAAAAGAATTTGTACCTGAAAAAATTGTATCTTTGAAAATGGATCTCGTAAAATACTATCTGGGTTAGTTCATCACAGTACATTGCTGGTTTTTATCCATGGTTTAGTGAATATATAGCATGCTACAAAACCAAATAAATCATAGCATACTAAGTTATGTAACTTAGTACATTGTGTGAAGCATCCTGCTGACTGATTTTGTATCCTGTGTTTCTTCAGTAAGCTCAAGGTGGTTGGTACATGTAGGAGTCTCCTTTTAATCTTTCCCCCAAGTGACCATCTTGTGACGTTGATTAAGCTGGAAGAGTAACAAGACCAATGACAATGAATGCAATCCATGGATGAATTACAGAACTTTAACCTGGGTCCCATTAGATTCCACTACCTTTCAGCGTGAATATTTTGGATTAATGTAATCAATTAAATCACAGCCATAGAAGTTATATTTTAGGGCAGGGGTCTCCAAACTTGGAAACTTTGAGGCTTGTGGACTTCAATTCCCAGAATATATTAGCCCGCCTTGCTGTCCACAAATTTCAAAGTTGCCAAGTTTGGAGATCCCTGTTTTAGGGCGATGCATGAATCAGCCCTAATAACACATATTTAGGATTCCCATTGCATCTTATAGAAGCATTACTGAAAGTTCACCAAGTATACCTTCAGTAATGCTGCATCTGCTGAATGGCTCCCTAAGTCACACATTGGATCTAAATAATGAAAATAGTTTGGAAGACTGCTAATACAGATGTCTTTGAACAATCCTTTTTGACTTGGGTTAGCAGATCCCTGTCCACGAGCAATGGGGAATACATTTTATATTTGTCATCTTAGATTTAAGATTTTGGAAGAGCTAGTCCTAACTAAACAAAACTTGCTTCTGGTAGCTGGGGTGGGGGAATGGTTGTTAATTAACAAAGTTTTTGGATCTCATATCCATCTTCACTCATACTGAAAAACAGTGTGATAAGTTTGCCCTCATGATGTGAAGAGATTGCAGAGAATGTTGAAAGAACATAGATCTATGTAAAGAAGCATGGTCACAGAACATGAAGTACACAAGTGAAATTGTGTAATAAATATACTTGTATTGATGTTCTTTTAGATTTTAGACAAGACTTCTGTGATTCTGTAGTTTGGTTGGCATTGATCTAGAGAAATTGCAGAAATCACAGATAATTTCTAAAAACCACAAAGTAACAACCATTGGAATAGCCATCCCAAAAGGTGCTTGATGGGTTGTTAAGCAAAAACTTCATATGGCCTTGACTTTGGACTTTCTGCCAACTTCCAAATTTACTTTGTTTTTGGGAAGCTAGCAGGGAATATCAGAAATCAAGTAATTGTGGCTCACCGCAATGTGATAATTGCAAACTGGGGACTGAGCACTCAGAACGCAATGACACGATCACAGAGACCTGCAGTGGCTGCAACTCCAATCACTGGTAATAACTACCCATCATAATTTGATATTTGAATAGTTGGTGAACAAGTGATCCTAACCTGAAGACCATCTGTATCTGTCTGAAATAAACATATCCATATTTTGGGCTGCTGTGAATGCAGCATTGTTTTTTTGTTTTTACAAGTAGGAAATACATTTACAATCTATTTTAATTCTAGATGGTATTCTTTGTCAGTAGTAGAGGCATTGTTGTTTCCACATATCCATGGGTTGCACTCTATAGAATAGTCTAAGACTGTTGGCTTAGAATGGCAGCCCTGAATTAACCATAAGAAATACTGGAAATGGAGACAAGATTACCTAAGAGGTTGTTACTTGAGAAATTCTGCCACAGTCATATATCTGCAGCCATTGATTTCATCTGTTTCCCGTTTATTTTCCATTTAGAGGATGCCAGCCCCCATCAGACTCCGGGAGTTGATCCGGACCATCCGGACTGCACGCACACAGGCAGAAGAGAGAGAGATGATTCAGAAAGAATGCGCTGCTATCCGATCATCCTTTCGAGAAGAGGACAACACATACCGCTGCCGGAATGTAGCTAAATTGCTGTACATGCACATGTTGGGCTACCCTGCCCACTTTGGACAGGTGAGCCACCTTCTTTTGGAATGTTAAGCAGGCAAGCGCTCACATTGCTTGAAATCTAGACCCTGGACATACAGCATTCACATTTGATGAGCAGCTGAGCGCCTTACAGGTTTTACCCTTCTGAATGTGGGAGAAAACTTCTGGAAACTCCTGCAGGGGAGGGATACTACAGAGGAAGAGATTCTCAGTTTCTATTCATGGCCAAAAAATGTTTCTCCACGTTATACAGCGGCATGGATTTTGTTTCATGGCAGCCCTTGTTACTTCAGAAAAATAGGAGAATGGGTATTATTTAGGCAAAAGGCCCTTCCCCAGGTTGATGTCTTCCAAGTAAGACTTCAGGTATTAAGTCAGCTTTGATCTGACTTGGAACAAATAGGTCACAATTCCTGCCCCCAAGTGTGAGATGATGTACCTTTAGCCTATTCCTCATGCCATACCATTCTGCAGAATTTATCAAGCATATTCAAACTGGTCTGCAAATTGTATAATGGGGGAGCAGAAGCAGCTGCAGACACCATCCATCATTACATAATCCCACCCCACCCCCAGTACATTATTTCCCTATTGCCTGATTGATGTGGTTACTCCTTCAAAGCTGCTCATGGAGCGCACAATGAATCTACCTTTGCAATATTTCTGTAGCAGCAGCCCCTGCAGATAAAGAAAATTAGCATTGAGGCTGCACATTAGATCTTTAAACCACACCTTACTCCTCTCAGCCTCAGTTACGCCAAAACCACATCAGTATGCAGTTAAGGTAACTTAAAGCTTTCTTGTTTAAATTTCTCCAAGTCCTCTTTTGAGATGGTTCTCAAAGTACTTTAAAAATATTTGAGATCCTATGAGCCCAAGGGCAATATGGGTAATTCACATTTCTGACTTAGTAATCTTAATGTGGATATAATCATTATGCTATAGGTTTTACTTTTTCTTTGCTTGATGACCTTGATGACTTTTCTTATATCCTTGGATTTTTGTTTTGGACAAGGGGGGATTTGACATCCATGCTTAGTTTTCCTTTTTTGTAGTTGGGTTTTGAAAACTAATAAAAATGAGCTTTTTGCAATGTTATAAACTGTAGTTGCCCTAGAATAGGGGTTGAGGTAGCAGATTACTGTTGGTTGGTCTGGTGATTGGTGGGGATTGTTCAGTTTTAATTATGTTTTTACTGAATGTTGTGAGCAGCCTGGGATCCCCATGTGAGAGAGGTGACCATATATATAATCTATAATCATAAATGAATAGTGTAGAAATCTACAATCTTTTTTATTGGCTTGCAAAGGCAAGGGAGGAGCATGTGGAATTGGAGATGCTTTGAGCATTTCCATTCATTTGCAGCCCAACTGACACTCATGTTATCCTTTTCTAAGGGGAATCTTGGTTTTTGGTCATTGCTGCCCTGTAGACACAGATTTTATTTCTCCAGCAGCAGCCGAGACTGATCCGGGCATTGGAAACACAAGAGTATCAGGCAGCCAATATTCTTCAAGGTTATTCACAGCCTTGAATTTTTGGGTGGGAATCACTTTGGCCATGTAAAGATCTTCCTGTAATAAAAATGCTAAAGCTTATTCGGGCTTCCACTGTCCCCCTTGCAGCTGGAGTGCCTAAAGCTGATTGCCTCTCAGAAATTCACAGACAAACGCATTGGATATCTTGGAGCCATGTTACTCTTGGATGAGAGGCAGGACGTTCATCTCCTCATGACCAATTGCATCAAGAAGTAAGGCTGCTTGCTTTCCTGGGACTGAGGGTGGAAGTGAGAAATCTTGATGTAGTGCTTGGGACTTGATTCAGAGCAGATGTGTTCTCCTACCTCAGACAGAAAAGAGAAGTGTTCTTACATAGGATGTAAGAGACAGCCAGGTAGTTGAGTTGAGCTGGGACAGAGCACAAACTTCCCACTCATGACATGTAGGCGCCTGGTGTGTCATTATATGCACGAGGTAGCTTGGCATTCAAACTAGTGATTCTTGGCCAGAGGCTTCCAGAGACTTTAACTCTCTGTTGGTTGAGAAACTACTTCATTTGCAGTGTACACACAGTTGAGTTTGGCTGTCCAGAAACAACATCTGATGCACTTCCTCCATGGTTCTTGGCCTTTTCCTGGTAGTTCCTTGACCCGTTGCTTTCTCCCTCTGCAGTGACCTTAATCACAGCACACAGTATGTGCAGGGCTTGGCACTCTGCACCTTGGGCTGCATGGGCTCTTCTGAAATGTGCCGGGACCTTGCTGGGGAGGTAGAGAAGCTTCTGAAGACTTCGAATTCCTACCTGAGGAAAAAGGTATCTCCCTGAGAGACTAAGTGGTGTTTTTCTGCCATTAGTGGCTGGTGAAATTGTCTTTCTTCTTGCATGCAGACTTTGACTTACTTCAAATATCAGGGGAAGGAGGCTGTACTTATGGGAGCATTTCCCTAGTTGTTGCCTTTCTCTTGGCTATGTATATCTCCTACTCTTACAGGCTTCAAATGTTCTCTGTCCAATTTTGTACATTCCAGAACTTGAATAAAATCCAAATAAAATAGCCTATTTCTTTGGGGAGCATTGAAGAGGTACTTAAAATGCGCTGGTTCATTTACAGGCAGCCCTGTGTGCAGTTCATGTCATCAGGAAGGTGCCTGAGCTGATGGAGATGTTTTTGCCAGCCACAAAAAACCTGCTGAATGAGAAGAACCATGGTAATAATTCTTTTTAGCCACAGCATCTTTCCATAACCTTGTGCTGCAGTAGCCATATAAAATGTGGGCTCATGTGCTCCTTCACACAGGTGTCCTTCACACTTCTGTTGTCCTTCTCACTGAAATGTGTGAAAGAAGCCCAGACATGCTTGCCCACTTCAGAAAGGTGAGGCTATGTGAGAGTTTTGTGCAGTTGGGTTCTTGTTCTTGTCCTTTGAGTGAATAAGCTTCTGGTCCTGGTTGTGGGCCAGGATGTGTATTTCACGCCCTGTAGACACACCCATGATAAGCAGCACCCCTTTACACCTGTTCGAATATCTTCGGCTTGTTCCGTTTTATGAACAAATGGCCTTATCAGATATAACTGAAAGCGATGTATGCCAAGGCAGGAGCTGCTTCTGCTGCTGCTTCCATCGCTTAGCCCTGAGGTTGGAGAGGGCTAGCCTTTGCCCGGCACCAGTGGATGCAAAGGGAAGAAGCCACTGTCCTTTGGGGAAGACTGCGGTTGGGAGAGGAGAACCCTCGGCGTCTCGAGTGTCCTGGCTGCCTGAGTCTAGGCTGGTGATGGTGGTTGAGGCTGCAAGCTGAGTCTTCTCTGCCCAGTACTTACCTTCATCTCTTTTGTCCCCTTTCTCTGCTTGGAATCCTGCTCTGGTGGGTTAGAATGAAAAGGTAAGAAGGTGCTTCCAATTCCCTGCTTCTGTCCCGTCCCACCCCTCAATGCATGCCTGCTTTGCTATAAGCTGGTAGAGGCCAATGCTCTGCCTGCTGCTCTTCCTGCTCTCTGCTGGATTGACCCTGCTAGTCTAGCCTTGGAGAGACTCCTCCACATTGCTGTAACCGCCACCCTCGGCTATCCTTTTTCTGGTGTGTTTTCACAGGATGTGTGTAGTGGGAAAAGAGGCAGAGAGGAGGATGGGCTGGGTTCCAAACCTTTCAGTGCTGAATTCAGGGGGCTCCTGTTGCCCACTGGGCCCATTCAGAGATTTTTGTTGTCAGTCTTATGAAGACACCCCACCCCTTTACATATTGCAACTGCCGCCTTTTTTTAGTTTCTGTGCTGAGATACAGACTGCTGCCATCCAACAGTACTGCATTAAAAAATAACTCTTTTAAATGTTAAACATGCTGGGGAGAGGCTAAGCAAAAGGGGTTTTCTTTGTGAGAGATTCATCAAAGAGACCCATGGGCCATAGAGTCCAAAATCCAACTCTTGATATCTGTTTTTTTCAGCTTGTACCCCAGCTTGTACGCATTCTGAAAAACCTTATTATGTCAGGCTATTCTCCGGAGCACGATGTTTCAGGGATCAGTGACCCCTTTCTGCAGGTTGGTTGTTTCGAAGGCAGGGAGCAGAATCGGCTTGCTCTGTAAGGCATCTTCAGGAACCTGAAACAACAAATGTAATATTTTCCAGGTTCGAATCCTGCGGTTGCTGAGAATTCTGGGCCGAAATGATGATGACTCCAGTGAAGCAATGAATGACATTCTTGCACAGGTGAGAGGATTGTGGATGGGTGGTTGGGAACTCTTGGACTGGAAACCAGAAAATTGTAAACCATCCTCTGTATTCCAGGTGGCCACAAACACAGAAACAAGCAAAAATGTGGGAAATGCCATTCTTTATGAAACCGTCTTAACTATCATGGATATAAAGTCTGAGAGCGGCCTGAGAGTACGTCACTTTGGCTCTGTGGGTCCCCAAGGAAAAATGGCTGCCACATTGGAGCATCGCTTTTCCAGGCTTCCTCAGGAACACCAGAACTTTTCAGAAAGAAAAGTCTGATTGGGCACCAGTGGAATTTAGCTCTATGCTTTAATTCCTTGGTTGATCAGTGTCTTGCATTGCTACTCCCCCTCCTCCTGCCTTTCTTCTCCTCCCCCCCCCCTCCCCCGGCGCGGATATTTTCTGTTGGTTAGATTCTTTGTGACCTTGTCTGTCTGTCTGTCTCTGCAGGTGCTGGCCATTAACATTCTTGGTCGGTTTTTACTCAATAATGACAAGAATATAAGGTAAGCCTATCAATGCATGTTATGATTGGAACTGGCCTGACATCCTGGTCAGCACCAGGCATCTCTTAAGTGTGGCCAGGAACATGTTTTCTGCTCACTCCAATACAGTAGTTCAATCTAGGTTCTTTTGCCACAATGAGAATTTTTATTGCTTAGCTGGCCAAAATTGATTATGGGAGCTTTGATTAGATTTGACTGCCCCTTTTCTCTCTGCAGGAGCCCTTCAGTGTGCTACAGTGCAGAGCAGCCACCATTATCTAAAGTATTCATTTCTTGTTCCTCAGATATGTAGCCTTGACATCCTTGTTGAAAACTGTACAGACTGACCACAATGCAGTCCAGCGACACCGGAGCACCATTGTAGATTGCTTAAAGGATCTGGATGTCTCCATCAAACGGTGAATGAAGCTGGAAGGAAAGGCCAGATGTGACCACGGATTGCTCTTTTAGCTGCCCTGTATTTCTTTTGCCTTTTTTTCTTTTTTAGCTAGTCTTTCCCAGAGAGCCAAATACTATATTCAAAGTATTGTTGGTGGCTATGGTGGCTTCTGTAGGATTCTGCCTGCTTTTTGTGTCAAGATGTCAGCAGCCCTGGAGATTTTTGGAGTAATCTACCCATTATAGTAAATTTCTTTGTCCCTTGTTCTGGAGAAAATAAACGATATGCCCTAAAAATAGCTTGCAGTTTTGCTTACTGTTTAAATGTTTTGATGTTGAGAACTAAATATTCACTGAAAAACTTATCCAATTTGGAAGTCTTAGAAAGCAGGGTAGAGTTGTAAGAGATTTTTCAAATCTCACAGCATTTTACAGATGCTACCCACGGTTTTAAAATGCAATCCCACAATTGGAAAAAAAAATAGAAATTTTTGCACTCTTAAGATGCATCAGTAATTTTCAGGTTAGGTCATATTCTCTGATGTCTTTTTCATCCTTTCTAGCATTGAGGATATTGCTTTTGCATCAAAAAAGATATCTACCTCCTACAGAATTTCAGCTTTATGGAATTTTGAATCAGTTTTGGGACAGATTTGATAAATTCATTCTTTGTAGGTAGAGATTTAAGATGCCAGAAGAAAGAAGGGCTGTCTAACAATTTGTCATGGCATGTTATTGAAGATAAATATAGAATGGTTATCTGATGCAGTTTTAATGGATTTCTTAATTTTTCAGTGACTACTTATTGCAAGTTCTATTGGTTGTTCATTAAGCTGTCCTAGCAAATCACTGTTGTTGAAGTATTGAAATGTCAGAGGTTGGTAGTCATTACTGCCTTGGAGATGATCTCAAAGTTTAGGAAATTATCAGAACTGGGAATTGAAATGCACACGTAGTTGATTTTGCTTAGCCATTGGGGACAGGAAGGGTTCTTTCTGGGTTGGGACTTACTCAAAAGTTGATAATTTCATTGGCGGGGAAACAATCTGGCAGTGCTAAGAGATGTGGCCTCTTGATTCATGCAGATGTAGGATGACACTTGGGAATGACTTGGTAGACAAAGTCACTAAGCAAGCATACCTGTGGCCCCAGAAATACTCTCAGGTGCCCCAGTTTCTTCCTTCTGTATCAGGTGAAGTTGGGTGTCATTTCCTGATGATACTCTATGGCTAATGAATCCATTTTATCTTTCACCTTTCATAGGCGTGCAATGGAACTCAGCTTTGCTCTTGTGAATGGGAACAATATTCGGGGAATGATGAAAGAGTTGCTATATTTTTTGGATTCTTGTGAGCCTGAGTTCAAGGCTGATTGTGCATCAGGAATATTTCTTGCAGCAGAAAAGTAAGATTTCTTAAGAGCTTCCATAGATTTGTTTATGGCCAGTCTTGCCACCCATTCTAGTCCTGCCACCAACATTTACAGCAAGGGTGTCCAACCTTGTGGGTTGCCTGGGCCACATTGAGGGAAAAGAAATTGTCTTGGGTCTCATATAAAATATATAATATACTATATAAGTCACATGTTAAAAGATTACGATCTTGTGGGGCTGCAGTATTAGCTGTCCAAGGCCCCAGGTTGGACCTGCCTAATTTAGAGGCTGTGTTGTAGGAAAGCCTACTGATCAACTGGTTATATAAGAGGCTTTATCTCAACTAAAAGGGCTACCTTGGTTTTTACTGGTGTCTGGATCAGAAGCTGTTGACTGTAGAGACCTTTGCACTAAGCAAGGGTTCTTCACCCTTTGCAGTGGAACTCTCTTCTTGCCCTGCCAATCCACTCTTAGCTGCTGTGTTGACTTGAACAGCTATGGAAATTGCTCTCCATTGGAGAAAGGGCGGGACATTTGTGTGCTGGAATCATGCCATTAGACCGTGCTTCCTGCAAGATTGCCCAGATGCCATTGAGCACTGAACTAATGATAACGATGATGATCATCGCTTTCCCTAGAAATCCCCCTTTGCCCCAGTGCAGGGTTTAGCTTCAGTTCACAAGTATCTGCAACCCAATCCAGAATACACCAGTGTTGTACTTGAATATGTGGGGAAATTTGGAAATTGACGAGCAGATAGTGGCATACAATCCTCTCTGAACAGATGTTTGTTGATTTTCCAGATATGCTCCTTCTAAACGCTGGCACATAGATACAATCATGCGAGTCTTGACAACGGTAAGTATGGCTTCTATAGCGGCTTCACCATGATTTCATGTATGCCAGGCAACAGGCCTTTCGGTGCATCCTTGTTTAGTGGCTGCAGAGTGGGCTTGTGGTCTACTTATCATAGACTGACTGGCTGCACTGAAAGAGGGCCAGGGCTCCTCTTGCTGGCTGTGGGCAGGAGGGACCCAGTTAGCCAAGCATGCCACAAATGACAGGGGTCTAACACTGATTGTGAGTTTGCTTCTGCCCTACATGGCCTGGGACGTTACCTGAGGAACTGCTGGTCTCCTATAATATCTGCCTGACAGGTTCAATCTGGCAGGATTGGCATGCTTCTTTCAACTAGATGGTGCCATCTAAGTGCTTTCTCTGATTCAGTGCAGCCCTTGGAAATTATATTCTCCTCAAGATTTGAACAGTCCACCCAACTGGTGTTTCAAAGGGCCCTGAAGGCCTGGCCCTTCACAAGGCCTTGGACAAGTGTGATTGAACACCCCCACACCTTTTCTCCTTCCTTCCTTCCTTCCTTCCTTCCTTCCTTCCTTCCTTCCTTCCTTCCTTCCTTCCTTCCTTCCTCCCTCCCTCCCTCCCTCCCTCCCTCCCTCCCTCCCTCCTTCCTTCCTTCCTTCCTTCCTTCCTTCCTTCCTTCCTTCCTTCCTTCCTTCCTTTCCCATCTGGGTTTGTTAGCCTCTGCTGCCTCTGTCCTTTTTATTTATGTTGTTTTCTTGTTTAAAATGTCTCTGACAATTAATAAACTGCTCAGAGTCATTGGGAGTCAGGCATCTCATTAATTGAATAGATTATTTTTATTATTTGTAATAGCTGTCTGCAAATAATGCAGATTATTGGAGACCATTTTAAATAGTTCATGCTTTGTCAACTTCTTTAGAAGCCCTTTCTCCTTCTCGGAACTGCAAGGCCACTTAAGAATCCCTCAGCACTTTCTCTGTTTATTCTACCTATGTGCTGCGGAAAATCGCAGTAGTCTTTTACTGACGACAGCAGTTGGGAATAGAATTTCCATTGCTAAGTAATGCGGTTATAAAGCACCCTCGTCCTCTGCTATCCTGATTGTGCCATCGTTCATTGAATCCCACCCCTATTAGGCAAGGCAATCAAAGTCAGTAGGGAAGCCAGCAGGAAACTGCAGGACTGGCTGGGTGATGCTGCTGGGAGGCGGGGAGATGAAGTGGCAGGGGCTGCAGGGTGCAGGAGCACGTTGGGGGGAGAGGCGGAAGTCAGGGAGGTGCAATGAAGGTTGGAGGGTATGTGCAGTACTGCTATAGCGGCACTCCCCGACCTTTCTGGCTCCACTGACTGGCAGTGGCAGTAGCGGGGGGAACTCGCACATGCGCAAATAAAGCTTCACACACTTCATCTGCCGCTTGCACGCTCAGCTCCCTGCAGGCTGGGACTGGTAGCAGGCAATTTGTGAAAAGGGGGTTGTGGACCCTTGTGCATGAGAGGACTGCTGACTTTCTGGATGCTGGCAGGGAAGGTCACAAATAGCAACCGGGGGGGGTGGGGGGGGTAAATTAGTTGCCAAGTGCCCAGGTCTTGATTGTGCCTATGAGAGGATGTTTTTGAATGGGCGGAACGCTGAGGACTGGTCATAACCACCATTTGTTCAATGCCATAGTAACTTCCAACAGTCACTTATGAGCTGTTTTGAGGAGAGTTGGACTATGGAATTTTGCAAATTATATTTTCCTGGTATAGCATTTTATTTTATCAGTTTAATCACTGTTATCTGACCACCTGGAATCAGTCAGATTGTAAGTGGCTTATAGAGTTGAACTTGACATTCTGTTATATTTTTATATAACCCCCAGACAGATATACACACACATGGGTATATAATTTGCTGGTCCAACATCTGGAGCTTCCCCAATAGAAGCTTCTTACTAAGTGCCAAACCATGGCTAAGGTGTAATACCATCACTTTTTCCCACCCACTCCAGGCAGGGAGCTATGTTCGTGATGATGCTGTGCCCAACCTTATCCAGCTCATTACCAATAGCATGGAAATGCATGCCTACACTGTACAGAAACTCTACAAAGCCATTCTGGGAGATTATTCCCAAGTAAGTCCTGTGGGGGTGGGCGGGAACACTCTTTTGATTGTCTCCAGGTAGAGAACATGGCTGAACTGCCACCTTTCATTCTCCTTTGCTAGCAACCCCTGATACAGGTAGCTTCCTGGTGCATTGGTGAATACGGAGATCTCTTGGTATCCGGTCAGTGTGAGGAGGAGGAGCCAATCCAGGTTTGTGGACTGGAGAAGGGAAGAGGATGGTTGTGGTTTCTGGGGCATGAGCTTTTGGCCAGGTGGCTGCTTTCCCTGCTTCCTTACCCCTGTCCAACCCTTTGGCTTGCCCAGGTCACAGAGGATGAAGTCCTTGATGTTCTGGAAAGTATCCTTGTCTCCAACTTGACTGCATCAGTCACACGGGGCTATGCCCTCACCGCCATCATGAAACTGTCAACACGGTTCACTTGCACAGTCAAGTGAGTTCTCTGGGATATGGAAGGGGTTTGCCTTTGCAGCAGAGTCTCTAGTGCTCTGCTTAAAAGATTCTGAAAAGAACCAAACTCTCCAGAAAGCTGGCATTTGGAAGAGGAGTCTCCAGTGCCATGTTCTCTAGCACTGTTCAAAACTTGATGACAGGACAGATGTTTCCATGGCCAATCCATTCAATGCCACGGTAGTTGTGTCTCGAACCCACCGTACCGAAAAGCTTGTGACTGGCAGGCCTGCTAAAGTAAGCTCTTTGCTACCTTCACCGTTTCTTCCCTTTCTCTCCCTGCAGTCGCATTAAGAAGGTGGTCTCTATATATGGCAGCAGCATTGATGTGGAGCTCCAGCAGAGGGCAGTGGAGTACAACGCCTTATTTAAAAAGTATGACCACATGAGGTGAGTACTGGAGGCCCAGGACTGGTGGTCTTGTTGCCTTTCCAAGCCCTTCATTGTCCAGTGGTGCACTTTGAGATGCACGTGATAAGGCTGAAGAGTGACTCCTGCTGAAAGACAGCTATGATATCACAGCTCTTCGTGCATTATCTTTGCTTAGTTGGGTATCCCGCTATCCTGAAATAATGAGCGGCTCTGTTGAAGAGCAAATATTTCTTTGGAGGATAGTTATTGTCTTCTAATTAGTTTAAAAGTCACATTTCCTGTATGGACAGATAGTAGTAGACATCATAGGATTATCTTAAAGACCTGGCTCTTTGAGCAGGCCGGCCTGGGCTGAGATGATGATTTTAAATTTGATCTCCATTTTTAATTTTAAATTGGGTTTTAAGGGTGGTGGGGGGGGTTTCTTAGTCTTATTACGCAGCCGATTTAAATTTAATTACTTTTTAACTTTTGTATTTTCTGTGGGGTTTTTAGATGAGCTGTTCACCGCCCTGAGTCCCTTGGGAGAAGGGCGGTATATAAATGTAATTAATAAATAAATAAATAATAAATAAATATCTAAGAAACCTGAAATTTAAGAATATTTATCATGCATTTCTCTGTATCAGATAGATGTAACTGGCCACTTCCTAAATTCTTCACAAAACTACATCTCTGGCTGAGTTCACATAGCCTAATATGTCCTAAGACCAGATAAAGTAACACTGTTTTTGTGCAGTATGTTGTGCCAAACAGAACCCCCTATTATTGATCTGTTTGCTATATCCCAAACACACATCACAAGTGCCTGCCACCAGCTGAAAGAGTTTAACTGATGGCATGATGTGCCTCTGCTACAGAAAGGCTTTTTTTCTTGGGGGGGGGAGCATTCTTGTCCCTTTATTAGAGAGACCCTCTGCAACAGGACAATTGCCTTCTACCCCAGTTCTCCATGTGAATAGAACCATAGGATTTGGTTACCTTGCTCCCTTGCAGGTCAGCCCTGCTTGAACGTATGCCAGTTCTGGAGAAATTGGCAGCTAACGGTCCTACAGATGTTACTCAGCCCAATGGGGAAGCAGAACCAACAATCTTGGAGACCAAGCCGCCTCTGTCCAGCCTGCCACCAGCCAGCCAGGTAAGAAAAGTGAATGTTATGTGGAATTCATGCTCTCAACAACAGTGGCTGCAAGAGTGACTTAAACTACCGTAAGATCAGAAATCCCCCTGCTTAGCTGCTTCCCTACTTCTTCTGAGTTGCATGCTCTTCTGTCTAGACAGATTAATGGACTGCTTCGTGTATTTTTGTTAGGCCAATGACCTGCTGGATCTTTTGGGAAGCAATGACATCACTCCTGTCATATCAACAGCCCCTTCCAGCAAGGCAGCTTCTGCTGGTGGGGAGCTGCTGGACCTCCTTGGGGATCTCAATCCAACAACAGGTGAAATCCTATGTTCAGGTGGGAGAAAGACCGGATGGTGGGAAGCTCAATTTGGGAAGCCATAGGGCTTTCTGTGTTGCTTTTGCAGGTCCTGCAGCTCCTGCCCCACAGATTCCACAGCCTCCATTTCTGTTGGACGGACTTTCTTCACCACCCATCTTCAATGATATACCTTCTGGTGAGAATGCAGAATGCTCTGGACATGCTCTGGAGCTAAGCTGATATATAGAAAGATATATCTTAACATATAGAAACGTGCATCGCTTGTTTCTATTGAAGATATTTCTCAAGATGACTGAGAACCCCAATTAAAAACAAGAGTGTATTGCTGATCAAACCTACTCTAGCAAACAGGCCAGCTTCTTGTGGGGTTGTGTAATATCGATTGCCATAGTTTGGTTTTCTAGAGCAAGCATGGTGTCATGGTGAAGGTGTCAAGACTAGAAACAGGAACCTGTGATTTCTAGTTCCACCTTAGGCACAAAGCCAGCCTTTTGGCTTTGTGCCTAAGTGGTCTTGGGTGGTCTTGGGCCAGCCTTAGGAAGGAGGCAGTGGCAAACCCCTTCCAAAAACCTTGCCAAGAAAACCTCAGGGACCAGTCCAGGCAGTTGCCAGGACATCACTCCAGAATTAAAAGGAGAATGAAACAAAAGCCAGGCTTTCCCCTGCAACAGATTTCTCACATCCCTATCTGTGAGGGTGTTAGAATCCGAGCTTCTAAAAAGTAAGGGAGTTGCAAGCAGCCCCAGGACTTGAGCAGTGCTGCTTCTCCACAGGCATTCCTCCAATCACAGCCTACAACAAGAACGGGCTGAAGATTGATTTTGCTTTTGAGCGCTCCAACACCAACCCCAGTGTCACCGTCATCACCATACAGGCCTCCAACAGCACTGATGTGGACATGACAGATTTTGTTTTCCAGGCTGCGGTACCAAAGGTGGGTCAGGCCTTTCAGTGGGGGTTAACCTAAGATCTGGTTTGGCCATCAGAAACATGTGCTGCTAGTAACCGTGCAGAGTCTTTCTGTGAGGGCTTGTTTGGCGTGGCCAGGAAATTGGCATGGCTCTCTTATTTTTTGTTCTCTAGACATTCCAGCTTCAGCTTCTGTCTCCGAGCAGCAGCAGCATCCCAGCATTTAACACAGGGACCATCACACAAGTCATCAAAGTCCTGAATCCGCAAAAGGTACACAAGTGAGGTGGCTCTCCAGCCTCCCTTCAGATGGCCTTTAGCCGGGTGGTTCAGTTTGAAGAGAGAGGCACAAAGGAAGCAAGAGAGCCTTGGGCAAAGGAAGATGCGGCTTTTGCTTCTTCACTTGACTCCCTCTCTTGGTATCTTAACGGGCCAGGGCTGGACATTGGCTCCTCTCCACTCCCTGCTCAGTTTTCACCCCTCTGTTTTTTTGCAGCAACAGCTCCGCATGCGGATCAAGCTGACGTACAACCACAAGGGCTCAGCAATGCAGGACCTGGCAGAGGTCAACTCTTTCCCTCCCCAGTCCTGGCAGTGAGCTCTGCTCTCCTCACCCTACCTGGTTGGCCAAAGGAACGTTGGGCAGAGCCTGCGACTCCAGAAGTTCCCCAGCCTCCCCGTGGCTGGGGCAGCTACTGCTGCTGCTGCTGCAGAGGAGAAGGAGCACTGACCTTGCTCATCCTGAAGCATTTATTTTTCGAACCTCGCACACTCTCTCTTCCCCCTCCTGAACTGCTGAGCCCCATCCACCACAGACGCCATGTTCCCTTGTTTGGGGAGGGGGGGGGGCACATTGGGACATGTGCTCTCTCTCCCCCCCTTCCCTGAGAAGGGGGCTGCTGCTGCTGCTGCTATTGCTGCCTTGTGTCCAGCAGATGGTGGGTGAGATGGGTTTGGGTTTGGCTTGGCTCCTTCTTACCAGGTTGCCATCTTTAGACACTTTTGTTCAAGGAAGCTGGTGCCCTTCTTTTCTCCTTGGGTTTCCCTGACGCTGGGGCCCTTTTCTACACATGACTGCACCCTTGGTGAGCAGTGAATTGAGCCCTGTGTAGATCTGCTGTTCTGGACAAAAACGCTGCTTAGAGGATTTGGCAGGACATTGAGCAGTGAAGCCAAGCCCATTTTGGGCCAGTGCCTCTTTGAAGAAGCATCATGATGGACAAGACTGACTGCTCTAGCAAGTCATTTTTCAATGTGCCCCCACCCCAAATCTCGGCCCTCCTTTTGTCTGTTCCTTGGCTGTCAGCTGTGGTAGGATGAGTAGAAAGAAAGATTGTTTTCCTGGGCAAACGTCTTAGAGATGGAGGGTGGGGGGCCCATTAGCTGCAGAAAGACTCATCTCAAGACTCCACTGCAAAGCTGCTTCCCGCTCCGAACCCCTCCCCCTTTCATTTCCTGAGTCTGTCAGTCCTGGGTTCCATTTGAATTTGTTCTTCTGGGACATTTGTGTTGTATCTGTAATACTGGCACTGAAATAAAGACCATCTGGTTTAATGAGATGTCCTGCTTTTAATAACTGGTTTGGAACTTCATGTCCCAAGTGGGGAGAGAGTGCAGTGATCCAAAAGTTCAGCAAGATTTCACAAGAACTAGTCGTAGTGGAGAAGTGAAAGACTAAGAGAAGTGTTTATAAAGGAGACCTTTGTGTTCCCATCCTGGATCCCTGCCTGCTTTGCAGAAAAAGCAATGGATCTGCTTCTAGTAAGTATGAGGAGTCTTTGTTTTCCAGGGACTGGGCATTGTGGAGTAGCAAATCTGCACACAATACAAATCTGATTATCAACCAAGTTGATAATATTGCACTCCTTCCAAACAGACTGGTGCTCTGAGTCAACTCCGCCCTTCTAGGATTTATGATGTTCCCACATAAAATATTTTTACTACTCAGCCCTTTATGCTGTCTTTTATTAATTCAAATAAAAGCCTTTCCCAAAGTTCTGGCAATAGTTGGGAGGAGCTGCTATTTTACTGGTTGCTCCTTTCCTAGTTGCTATCAAGCTTTAGGACTCCCACTGCTCACGCTAGTTTGTGGATACAGCTAGGCCTTGACTTAGGACATTTATTATGATCAGAAAGGGCAGTTTATGGGCCATAAAGTACTTCTGACAGGTAAAAGGCTGTCCCCATACAATCACATCACCATATTTCAAGTGCTTGGCAACCAGCTCACATTTACATCAATTGCCAAGCCCCCACAATCACCATTTGCAATGTTTTCTGCTGGCTTCCCCACAAAGTCAGTTGAAAAGCCAACAGGGAAAGATTTCAAGTGAGGGATAAAGGGAGCTGAAATCCTTAGAGGGCTGAGGGAATGGAGCTGAAATGTTCAGGATTTCAGCTCTGTTCCTGGACTCCGTTGAAGGATTTCCCCTCCATGCATGAGAGTAGCTGAAATCCTCTGGTGGGTTGCAGGAACTAAGAGCAAAAGGGTTGCCTGCCAAGAGGATTTCATTTCCAAATGGGCAACTCTTTCGCTCTGTCTACTTACCGTAACAACCCAGTAAAGTGCTTGAAGTCTACAATTGAAAGTACCAGTTGTACTTGAGCAGAGAATGAAAAAGCTGTCACACTGTTTCACTTAAATCTGAGATTCTAGATCCAATTGTATTTTCAAATTCAAGTTTGATGATTAATCCTGGCATGTTGGGTAGATATAATCAATGCTTCTACCAGTGGCTACCATGAGGAAAGCCATGTCCAAATGAGAAGGGTAATTTAGTCCATCTGCTTATGTAATGAGACATGATTTCTGTGATGTGCCTGAATCTCCTTCAGCTCTTGTATTAACCCATGTGCCTAATTAAGCTTTGCAATCCAAAACAAAAAGATTTGAGTGTTCCTGGAGAGTAACTGTACTTGACACATGCTTGAAAGAAGTTATTTTGTCACTTAGTTTTTACTTAATAAGTAAAACAGAAATTGGGTCAGAAAGTCCAGGATGCCACAGCTGGATCTCACATCTAAGACTTTGTCTAGTCTGGCTGTTGTGCCTTAAATGTTAAATGTTTAAATATATAACACAATTATAAACCAAATTCTCAGATCTTGTAATAACTTGTGCTATACGGTAAGTTCAAGATAGACTGAGCTGAAGGGGATGCACCTTTTGGCCAGGGGCCAATCTCATTTCACATGGCTCTGCAAAGAAGCTGATGAGGAGCAGATGTTGAGTGCTAAATGTAGCAGCCTCATGACAATCTTTTTTGGACAAAGTTGGCCCTGGATAATCTTTGGCAGTCTTATGTGCTGCCCTAGATATGAGGCAGAACCAAGGGGGCAGTTTGGAAAATACAGGCACATGGTCTCCCCAGAAGGGTAGAGGAACACAGCTCTTTCAAGCTCTTCAGTCTTCAACAATCCCCCATGGAACAGAAGTTGTGGGAGCTTCATCACTGGAAGCTTTCAAGAAGAGACTGGACTGCCATTTGTCAGAAATGGTGTAGGGTCTCCTGCTTGGACCAGAGGGTTGGACTAGATGGCCTACAAGGTCCCTTTCAACTCTGTTAATCTGTAAGCCTCTGCTCAGCAGCTACATCCTCCCAGCTCTCAATTGGAACCTCATCGAGACTTTAAAAAATGTCTACAGCAAGATCCCAAAGAATTGGTTCATAGGGATCGCCTCCCGGCTGGCAGTTTCTGGACGAGGGAGAAGCAGCAAAGGGGTTCGCTGCCTTTGAAGGCGAGTTCCTGCAAGATCCGAGGCAGAAGTGCTTGGGCGGGGACGGGGGGCTTTCGGGGGCCACAGCTTTCCTTGCCGCCCGACCACGCTAGTCCCTCGAGGTTGCTTTGGCTTGACGGTCCCGGCTGATTCTGAAGCCACCAATCAAAAGGTAGACCGCGGCGGTCGCCGTGAAAAGCCTCGCAGATACTTTTGCTCCGAATCACCTGCAGCCGCCGCCGTCGTGCCAACCATTGCGGCCGAAGAGCGCTGGCACCGAGCCGCGGGCTCCAGCCTCACTTGGGTCGGCCTCCGCTTAGCCAAGCCGGGCACCGGGTCCTGGGCTTTCTCCCCGTGGCTCCGCTGAAGCCGCCGGGTGCCCTTCCTAGCGGTAAGTAGTCCCGCGCCGAAAGGAGAAGGAAACGGAGCAGGTGGGAGCAGGCTGGGCCGAGAGCTCGAGGGGCGGAAGGGGGCCTGGGGGCACCGCCAGAAGTGCCGGGCCATCCCTTGCTCTCAGCCAGGAGGGCTCGGCTCGGCTCGCCTTTGCTTTCCAGACTAGCCGGAAGGCTTTTCCCGAGCCCGCCATCGCCCGCCCTTCCCGTCGGGTCCACGAGAAGCAGCTGCAGCCCTCGCCGCCGGCTCCCCACGCACAGCCGGCAGACTCAGGACGCTCGGCCGCTTCTCCCGGGCGCTGAAAGCCGCCCTGCCCCGCGTAAAATTCCCCGCAGCCCCTCCCGGAGGGCGCCAGAAGCGCCGCGGGAATCCTGACGGGACCTTTAACTCTCCAGAAGTTGTGGGCTAAGTTTGAGCAAGGGGGTTGGACTAGAAGACCTCCAGGATGCCTTCCAACTCGGGTGTCTGTTAATCCGGCAGCTCAGTCCGCTTGGCGCGGGGCGTCGGCGCTCTCTGGCGCCGTTCCTGGGGCTCCGTTCTCGCTCCTTGCCCCGCCGGCCCGGCCCCTCCTCTTCTTTTCCGCGCGGAGCCCTGCGAGTTCCTCCTCCGCCAAGCGGCGCCCGCCGCCCCGCCGCCCTTGTGCCGTTCTCGTCTTTCCGCCTGGAGGGAGAGCCGGGGCGACTGGGGGCTTTCAGAGGGTCTGGGGAATCTCTCGAGCTGGAGGCCAGTCGGGAGCCCCGCCAGCAAACGAGGGAAGAGCAGTGCGCCTTGGCGGGCGGAGGAGCTGTGGCGGGGTGCGGGGGGGAGGGCATCGAGCCGACCTGTTCGCCGTGAGCGAGCGCTCAGCTAAGCCTCTGCGGGAAAAGCCGCGCCCCTACTCGGTCGCAGCGCCTGCCCTCGAGGATCCCCCCCCCCCCCCCCAGGATCTGGCGCTCCTCCCAGGCCTCGGGGTCTCCGCTGCAGGTGGAATGTTGGGGGGGGGAGAGCTGCTGGGTGTTGCTCTTTCCTTTGGTTAGGTTGATGGCTACTTATTATGCTGCTTTTGTATTCTCAGGCAAGTTCAAATATAATGTAAATTTGGACATAAAATCATAGGACTGGAGAGCACCAGCCCAACCCCTGCTCAAATCCTTATACCATCCAGCCAAATGGTTGTCCATCTCTTTTTGAAACCCTGCAGTGATGGGGACACCTGCAACCCTGGGAGGCAAGCTTAATTGTTAATTGTTCTCACTGTCCGAAAATTTCTCCTTACTTCTAGGTTGGATCTCTCTTTAACAAGCGTCTGCCTATATTATTTTTTATGCTGCCTTCTGATGTCTAGTTAGAGAATCCCACCTTCTCTGTGATAGGCCCTCAAGTACTGGGAGGCAGTTATCACATATCTCAAAACAGTCTAACAAGTAAAATATTTAATAAATGTTTCATAGGACAACAGCCCCCAACCTTTGGGGCATCAAGGACTGGTTCTGTGGAGGGGGGGGGGGCAGGGGCATGGTTTCACATGCTGCCTGAGTCCCACGGATGGGTTTTCACTTGTTTGTGCATTCCAGTTTTAGGCATGCCATGCCACAGCCTAGTGCTGGTCCTGTCATAAGACACTTAAAATCCCAACTAACTGATTTATTATTAAAAGTTTTGTTTTTATAGCAATAATTATTTGCCTGATAACTCCAATCTTAGGATTTTCATCCACAAGTAAAAGTTTTATATATCCAGAATTATTTCATCCTGGTTTGGATTTTAAAATAGGACAGATAACTTCCTCCCAGATGCATCTAGTTATACATCGTTTGTCTCACCATAATGGGTCTCCCTGCAGAGCTCAAAGTCTAAAATGACCTAGATGCTCAGCTAGGAGGGAGGAAAGGCTGAGGCACCCAGGAGAATTCTGAGTTGATGGCCGATGAGGAAGTTCCCGGATGTTTGCTGTTCCAAGCACAATCAGATAAGTTAAACTGAGCAGGGCATGGGTAAACCTTCCTTAATACGACACAATGCTGACGACAATTCATCAGAACATTTTAAGAGCACTCCTGCATTTCACTTTAAAATATGATGCTGTACCATTCCAAAATTCATACTGGTCAATTGTGAGCTTTTATAAAGGTCACTTTAAGTTATTGCGAGGCACTGCTATATTACATACATTTATTTATTTGTTTATTTTATTTTATTTCATTTATATTGCCGCCTATTCACCCATGGAGACTCAAGATGTAAAACCAAACCATACATTTGGTCAAGACAGTATCATAAATTCATGAGTAAAAATTTCTCAGAATTGTTCACATGTCCAAGCTCAGTTGTTTTGTTTGGCCATTTCTGGTTTGAAATATTAAGTACATAACTATCCTTCATTTCTTTAAGGATTTCAATTAAGCACCAGAATCTTATCTTTTGTGGTTATATGCATGACAAAGGAAAAAAGTGTCTAAAAGAAAGCAAATTTTATACATCTTCCAAAGTAGCTGAACACTGCAAATTAGAAGAGAGACTCCATCCCAGTGGAAGAATGTAGTAATGGAGGATGAAACCAAAAATCTGTTCACTGTGTATGTAGGAAATGGCTGTACTGTTCAATACTTATAAAACAGCAAGGAACTTTATTTCCAATAAACAATCCTGCTTTGCTATTTAATCCCTTTTCAATTTTCTCCAGTACAACAGCCATCCTTCCTCATACATTGTGTGCAAATTCTCAAGAATAGTTTTGTACTGTACAACCTAATTACATTTTTCAGTACTGAGCTAAAGTTTTAATTCTTGTCAGTTAAAAATGTCTTTGTAGATGGTCTCAAGACTTTTAATTCTGAGAACTCAGCCAAGGATGGTTGAATTGAATAGGGTGCTAAATTATGTTTCAAAAGAATAACTGACATTTGTTCCCCAAAAGATTTATGAAGTTCCCCCCATGGGGAATTTTCTTCTTTGCATCTTCCCCAGCAGAGGAAATGAAGTATTCTCTAGCAATTTTTCTTTCTTTTTTAAAAAATAATGTTTATTGAAAGTTTTTTTAAAAAAAGAATATTTAAAAAAAGAGAAACATGTTCTCACGTTTTTGCAATGTTTTCATAGCTATTAGTGTCTATTAAAGTCATTTGCTACAAATAAATTTATAACTTGTTTCCTAAATCCTTACTTATTTATGTTATTATTACATTTATAATACAATATTTATTTAATTATATTACTTTACATATATACATAGCTATATATACATTTATCCTTATTTCTATTTTCCCTTGTTGTTTGTTTAATCAATTTCATTAGACATCTTTACTTCCTTTTTATACAATCATTTGTATCATATATTCCAAATTGTAAAAAACTCCCCCTCTTCCTTGTTTTTTAGTAACATGGTTAGTTTAACAATTTCTGCGCATTGGTGGATTTTATTAGTTATTGCCAGCTTAGCAAATTTTCATTGATGCATTAACTCTAGAGGAATTCATAGGAACAATTTCATATCAGGTTTTCATAAAGCTTCCCTGTTGTTATTGGCTGCTCATTGAAGGTGGAGAAGTTCTATCCTTTTCATCCAGAAAGCTGATGGAACACAACTATTTTCAGAAGTAGTTAATAATTTAACTGGCTCTTAGATAGGCAGTACAGGGACGCAAATCTTGGTCTTTTGAAATCAGCTCACTCAGTGACCTGCAACAGGTTGACTTACAAGCCAGTGCTTGTCCTGTCCAAATGTCTTCTATTGCCAAAGTGATCATGAAGACCAATCAAAATGCTATGCACAGTCTTTCAATTATCCAGAATGCAAATGCAATTTTTGAATATTTGCCTGAAGAAATCTGATTAATATATCCATACCAGCATTTGATTCTAATCACAACCTTCATATTCCATGTGGCACACAAAGTAGTATTTTACTGTCCAATTCTCTGGTATTGAACTTTGAGTGGAATCTGGAACTGTCTTATTTTCTCACCTTAAACTAAATATTTTCTGAGAACTTGCATATTCTTTATTATGATGGTTGTAGTTCATTGCCTTGAGGATTTAGGGGACCTTGGATGTATCTGGAGTATCTTGTCAACATTTGCCCTTCAATCCCAACAGGTGTGTTTAGTTGGTTCAGAGAGCTTTATAGCCTCCTGTTACTCTCCAAGGTCCTGCCTGTTACATATTATGTGGGTGGTTTGATTCCAGTTACTCAAAAAGCTCCTTTATATTGGTTGACCATTTTCATTAAATATAATCCTAAATTTCTGGGATGTGATTCCTAACTATGCCATTAAGAGCTATTTGCAGGGATTTTATAATTATAAAAATAATACGAAGAGAAGCAAGATGATGATTAAAAAATGAACCCATATTGACAATATAAGACTCTAGTTTAGCTGCAGGTTAAAAGCCAAAGAACATGTTTCTCCAAGTTTCTTTTCTTGCTACTTTCTTTGATCATTCATTTTTCTTGTGCTGACTACAAATTCTTTTGTGCATGTTCTGCAGCATATGAGACTAGAGACAAGATATTTTGATAAACAGGGCTGTAAGGGAATGAGTATATCCCTGTTTTTGGAATTGAGTCCTAAGCCAGGAATAATATCGGTGTGGCGCAGCAGTATAAATCAGTGTTTTCCACACTGATTCTAAGAAAACAGACATAATTATAACCAAGAGGAGTAAGCAAAATGACAAAATATTATTTTTAAAAAATCTACTATGGCTTAGAGTAGTGTGGAATGCCAACTATCTAGTCTTAAATGTTTGAAATATTGAGGGGAAAGCCCCACTTAGACTAAGCATTTCCTCATTCGGCATGACAAATGCTGGTGATTGATTCAGTCTCCAATACATCCATTATGGGAACTGGACTCACCTTCCAAAGCTTTGTTATGATGAAATCTCAAGTTGCCTCCACACACCCATGCATGGTCTTGGAAGTTTATGTCATCTGCTTTCTGAGATCTGGGTTTCTACTCTCTGTTTCTACTGTATCTCCCTGATGGCTTACCAGATTATTTTCAGGTAGTTTAGGATGCCCCTATTTCTATTGGTATTTCTTTGGAGTTTAAAAATACTGTATATAGTTATTAGCTGCAGCATGGGGCCTCTGTGGGGAGAAGAGAAAGCAATGGTAGACTTAGAAGTTGGGGTGGGTTGCACATCTAAATAGGAAACTTCAAGGCCAACAGTATTTTACAGGAATTGTTCATTGTAGGAGTTAAGATGCATAAGATTGCCAGTGAAATCTATTAGAAAAATAGCTGAGAAAAGGAAAGATCCTTAAATTCTTGAACTAAATGGTTGAAGAAGCATATTTCTGTGTTCTAAAAAATAGTCTGATGTCCTGAAAACAACAATTTTTGAACTTATTTCAGTTTAAGAAAAGCGTATACTGAAACTGCAATCATTCCAGCATTTTAACAAGAAAGATAATTGGCCCAAACCAGAAATATCACATGTTCGCTAGAGGAAAACAGGAGGTTTCATAGTTTTCTGTGTGGCCAAAGGGAACAATCCACATCAAATATGTATGTTTCTGGAGGCATTCAATGGTCTAGTCAAGTTGAGTGAATTTGAAACTCTTTATTTTATAAACAGTAGAATTTTGAGGACATGAATAAAAACTACTCTGATTTAGACAGACAGATGCTCAGTCAGTGTTTGAAAAGAGGACATTTACATGATTCACACATATTAACTGCAACGCTGTTTGCTTTGGGCTTTTGTGTTATGCTTTGTAGGAAGAGATCTGTGTTAAACTATGGTAGCAAAAGAATCAGGAGTCTGCACCTTACAAAAACATTGTGCGGTTTCCCACTAATAGGTTTTATTAAAAAGTCTTTTTAACAAAACCTTTTGTTGGAAACCACACAATGTTTTTCAGATCTGCATTGTCCATTCCTGAATGTCTTGAATACTTGTCAACCAGATAAAATAACTTCTGTTTTCGGCTCAACTTTTAGCAAAAAATAGTTATCACCTATCTTTTGGTAGGTGAATTTGAAGTAAGCAGGTTAGAACCAAATTTACCAAACATAAGGCAAAGAAGCCTTGCTAAAGAAGATTTAACTCACATTCTGCAAAACTAAGTCAACATTCATTGACTATTTATCAGAGTATAACAAGTGCTGTATGTGCATAGGCTTAATTCTCCAGATTTTATTGTTCTTGTTTTTTCAGTGTTTGCAACAGCACACAGATGTCTTGCCAGCTGTTTTTTTAGAGACTTGTGAGAGTTCTCACATAGGTAGGGAAAAATAAGATGACAACAAATGCAATGGTTATAAAATCAAAGTTCAGATGGAGACAAATCAGACCAGCCAAAGTAGGGTTACGTAGGGTGGGAAGAAAACTAAACAGAAGAGGCCATTTGACCATTGTTTTCATACATAAA
Organism: Bungarus multicinctus; assembly: GCA_023653725.1. Lineage (NCBI taxonomy): Eukaryota > Metazoa > Chordata > Lepidosauria > Squamata > Elapidae > Bungarus > Bungarus multicinctus. The sequence goes on along the minus strand of CM042839.1, from coordinate 62,922 downwards.
ATCACACCAGTTGCTTAAATTCTTCATTTATAGATTCTTAATATCCTTACTTATCCATAAAATAGAATCCATAGAATTCTTGAGTGCTTGTCTTAGGCGTTTCATTCCTGCCCATAGGGTGATGCTGACCTATCTTCATGATGAAGCTTCAACTTTATCTGCTGATGTGGATAAGGTATAATGCATGATCGTTCCATGAAGCAGAGTGACAGGAATGGGCCAGTAGTCCTGCTGGCACCTTCTTTGAGGATGGTCCTATCTTTTCTCACCCCTCTTCTTGGCTTCAGAGTTATAGAAATGGCCATCCTTGGAGAAGAGGCCAACAGGACCACTGGCCCTTCCTGTTGCTCTGCTTCATGGAATCATTGCACTGGGCGTGTTGGTCTGAGAGGGAATGTGGCAATTTTGCTGATAGTACAAAGAAACTCTTGGCTAGTGGGCAGTGGCTGCTGCCCCCTGTAGGGCCTCCTGGTCAACATGCAACCAGAGGAGTGGCAGGCTCGTCCCTTCTGAGACTGCTTTGGATGCCAGCTCTTCCTCTGCAAAGATGTGTTATTCTGTTGAGGAGTTGCCCTCTCAGAGGAGGCCTGTAGCTGAAGTCAACAGAGGCCTCCGGTATCTATTTGCTTAGCTCACTGGGGCTTCAAGGCCATAAAGGGGAAGAGGCCACAGACAACAGGCTTTGCAAGTGGATAGTAATAGAAAAGCACATGTCAAATGCCAGTGACGAAATTAGTCAATATTGACTTTGGCTTCAAAGAGGGATTTGGCGCAGGAGGAGATGGAGATATGGAAGGGGCTTTCGCCTGTCTGCACTCCCTCCTTTCCTGTGATTCAGCCACTTGCTATGGAGAGTCTTCTGCTGTCTTTATCCTCCTATTCAAGGCATTGGGTGGGTGCCTGGAGCTGCTGATGGACACAAATAAGATTTCTATCAGTACAGCTTGAGGGATGGCCAAGAATGGGTGTGGGGAAGCCGTTGGAGCAGCCAAAGAGGAATGAAATATACTCATTAAGAAAGCAAGGAGAAAAGATAGATAATGCAGTGCTAGGTGTTGGGGAAGGCCACTACTTACTTCCTTTGCCATGACTTATGAAATATTTCAGTGAAGTCCAGCCACTTTTGGATCTGAAAGCAGAAATTTTCTTGGGATCTCTTTTTCCTTGGTGATCTGGGGTTGGGAAAGAGCAGAGAGAGGGGAATCAGATTCATCTTGAAAATGGAACATGAAGGGGCTGTTCTGATGACTGAGAATCTGACACAGAAGGATTGCCTAAAGCAGGATAAGGTTTCTTGCAGAAGCCCCCATATATGATGGGCTTTGTAATTGGTTAATAAGCAGATGGTGTGGTTGGAAGGGAGGATGAATCAGGTAGAGATGAGGATTTTGCCTGTTGCCATCTCCACTGATTTCCCTCCTCCTACTCCTACCACTTTGGGCCTGTAGACACAACTATTCACATGCAGGCAGCTCCTGAGTTCATCTCCCAGCTAAAGCAAAGGAGTTAGGCTTTGGGGCAAGGTACATGTGTGGGATGCAGCTGAAATGGTGCTATGTGCTATGAGGGGGTTGGGGAGCCTGTTGTCTGCGTTCCTGCCATTTCTTGACACATGAGTCCTTGCAGAAGGAGCAGCAGAAACGTGAGTAGTCTCATGTGCATGTTGGAAGAATCAGCAAAGATGGCTGCATTGAGGTATTTCTGTCCCCTCCGTTAAGCAGATACAAGCCTGAGCTGTATTTTGGATGAGGTTGTGGACAGATCCTGGGTTGCCCATCGGGGAGGAGCATGACTGCCTGTGAGGGTTGCAAGACCTTGTCTACTGGAGTCTGAAATTCTGGAGGAAGACCCCCACAAGACTTGAGAAGGGCAGAGAAATAACTGTCTTGGAGGTTGGTGGAGCCCTGACTAGGATCTGCCAGAGGCAGAATGCGAAGACTTGAAGGGGGAGGACAGATATTAATGGGGCAACCCTCCCTTTCTTTTCTTTGTTCTTCAGTGTTGGATTCTTCTGATGACCTGAAAACTCTGGCACATAAATACAAGTATTTACCATCCATGTCCATCAAGATTCACGAAAGAAAGTACTTTAGAGGAAGGTAGCCAGAGTCTTCTCTTGCCTGTCATCTTTGCAAAATGCCAGGGTTCAGAGAAGGATCAAACGCAGCCATTGACTTTTTCCTCTGCCCCACACACAGAAAGTGGAATTCTGGAGAAATATGAAATCCCTTTCCCCTTTAGGTATTGGTCGATAGATTGGGTTACTGATGGTTGGAGGAGAGGACAGATGATGTGTGATGCCTTTCCATTCCCAGCTGGTGCTTAAAGCATTTGGGATCAATTATTGTGTTTTGCAACGTGGAGCTGATGAGGTGGGCCTCATGGATTGCATCAGGCTGCCTTAAATGCCAGGCAAAGCATTGGACCATGCCTGAAGTTAACTCTTTGGGTTTCACTCCCATCATTGCATCACATAATCTCTTTGGTTAGATTCTGAAGGCATCCATTCTTCCACCCACGGGGCTTAAATTAGGTTGGAGGCTTTTCCTTACCCTGGAAGCAGATGGATTTCAGGGGTCAGATAAGCCCTGAAGAATTCTATCCAGATTGGATGGTTGGCTCTGGAAGGGGAGCAATGTGGTTCCAGCAGATCGTTTTGGCCCTTGTCTGAAAGAGTTAACATGCAGCCTGTGTTTGTTCCAGATGTTTGGAGCCAGATGGAGTCAGAGTTGGGGGTGTCCCTGGGTGGGAAGTACAGCCCTCCACCTCAGCCAATAGCTGGAGGACTCCAGGCTGACACCCAGTTCTTGACTCTAGGCGGCTGCAGGCTTGCCATGCATAAAAGGACTTGTGTTCTAGCTCTCTGGCTCTGCCTTTAGTTCAACCACATTGGAAGCTCCTCTGCGCAGCTTCACCATCACACTGAGCTGAGCTGACACACATCTTTGGGTGTCTCAGGTAAGTCACCAACACCTGGGTTCCTGAACCAAGAGGCTCTACAAGTAACAATAGAGGAGCTCATGGTTGAAGGGTCTTTAGTGGTCTTTGAGCTTGATTGTTTTCTTGCAAACATTTCATTGGCCAAACTAGGTAACATCATCAGTGCCAGCACTGAAAAGAAACAGGTTCAAAGACACCAATGACCCCTCTACAAATAAGTTTAACTAAGGGTCACTTCAAAATTCGAGCAGCATTTGATGCTTACTGAACTTTTCCTAACCTTCCCTCTTGCCAGCATGCCCTCTCTAGTGAAGACTGTTGCGAATGACCTGGCCTCATACAAGCACAGAGCCAGAGAACCCCAAAAGAAGAACAAATGAACAAGAGGACACTGGACAGTGCCAGGACCAAGGAGCTGGCCTACAGTTTCCTGATTAACTGGCAGCTCCAAATGGAGTACAATCTGAGCATACTGGATGATTTAACATGGCACAATTAGTCTTTGGGTAATCAATTCCACAGTCAAACTTTTGCAGTTTGTTAGGAAGATTTTGCCAATATTCAATTCAGATGTGCCGTCTTGTAACTTGTGTCCATTATTCTGTGTTTGTCCTCTGGAACAAGAGAGAAAAAGTCTTGACTTTCTTCTGAATTTATTCTTTTGTAAATGGGAGGGGGGAGTTTGTGTATTGCTCCTCCCCATCTGGTCTCAAGGTTAAACATATTTGTGTCTTTGCATTCTGTTTTTCTATTCCCTGATCACTCTTTTGTCTTCGGAACTGGTTTCAATTTCTCTGAAACCTCTTTGCATTGCAACCAGGACTGAAGGCAAGGCATGACTTACGCAACATGAAGTGGAACAATTTCTGCTGACAGTTTGAAAACTATAGGATGCAACCTTAAATATTTTTGCACACAGCTGATACATACTACCTTTGCATAAGAAATTGGGAAGTGTTTTGTGGTTTTTCATTTATATCTAGATATTGTGTGACCTCATTCTGACAGATGGAAGAACAAATTGCGTTTAGGTGCTTTATTAGATTTTTTGTACTGGGTTTTTATTTCCTGATTTGGGAGGGGAGCAGCTGGGTATGTTGCTTTCCTGGCAGCCTTCAAAATGTGAACTTGGATTATCCTGTGCACAAAGGCCCAGCTTTTCAGAGGCCAAAGTGTGTACTGCCAGAGTGAGTGAGTGAGTAGGGAAAGAAGCAGGAGAGGTTCAAGGATAGCTCTGCTGTGCTATCTGCCGACCTTTCTCTCCTTGGTTGTACTGTGGCTGCTAAACTGGCACCTGTACAGGACAAAAGAGGAAGCCTGCTAGCATCACCCCAGGCAGCAGTTTACGTCGCAGCCCACCCCCACCTTCATCCCTCTGCTGCTGGGATCGATGGCCTGGTGGGTTTCAGTAGTCGATGGCCAGCACCAGAACAGCTTTGGAGTTGGCAACATCCTTGATCTGTATCCCCTGCAGGCTCTCCCTTCCCGAGATGGACTCCTGCTTGATCCAGGTGAATAGCAACACTGCCCTGTCCTCCGTCCTAGATGTCCACGTCAACCTCAATGGGAAAAGCCCTTCTTTGCCCAAGGGAAAAGGCCGCAAGCCCCACTGGGCAGTCAGGGCTTCAGAAATGTCTAGAAGGACTTTCAATCCCATTCGAGCCATTGTGGATGCCATGAAAGTGGAGCCCAACCCCAGGAAAGCTCTGATATCTTTGTCCATAGGTGAGTAGGTGGATCTGGCTGGCCCACTCTGACCTTAACCCTTTTCGATACAGTTCAGCCACTGGCTATGTAGGCATCTCACCCTCTCTTTTTCTACAGGAGATCCAACTGTCTTTGGAAACCTTCCTACAGATGATGAAGTCACACAGGCCATGAAAGAAGCATTGGACTCTGGAAAATACAACGGTTATGCCCCGTCTGTGGGTGAGACTTTGGGTGCTGTGGAAAAATTCAAGGCAAAGCGGGGGATGGGAGGCAGCAGCACTAACAGACAGTGGCCTTGAGATCCCGTATATGGCCTTTTTGGCCCTGAGAGGGAACCGGGTCAAAGGGGAAGGCCTCTGCTACCTGAGCTGCAAGTCCCAGACCAGAGTACCTTATTAATTTGCAGGAATCCTTGGCAAAAGAATGGGGGAGGGCACTAAATAACCACCTATGCGGGCTTCTAAATCTGGAATTCAGGAATTTTCCATTTTATAAGTTTTTTTAATTCAGCCATAGCTCTGAACACTCAGTTCATGCCACATCCCACCCACCACAGGTTACCTGTCTTGTCGAGAGGTAGTTGCAAGCTACTACAATTGTCCAGAAGCACCTCTGAAAGCCCAGGTAACAACATTGATATGTTGAGGAAGAGCAAGAACATTTTTGGGGAGAGGGGCTTGGGTTCTGAGTCCCTATCTAATTTCAAGTGTGTAATAATCCTTTAAGGTTCAAATGGCTCTGATTGTTATGTGGGTCTGTTGAACTGAAAGCCATGAAGTGCCCATTTGACTCACAACTCCCTCCCTCCCTCCGCCCCCTCCCTTCCTTTCTTCCAGGATGTAATTTTGACCAGTGGCTGCAGTCAGGCTATTGAATTAGCTTTAGCAGTCCTGGCTAACCCTGGACAGAACATCCTGGTGCCACGCCCTGGCTTCTCCCTCTACAAAACCTTGGCTCACTCTATGGGAATTGAAGTCAAGTTCTACAATCTCTTGGTAAGCTGGACCTAGATGTGGAGAACCTCACCCTAACCCTTTTTCCAAAAGTGAAACGGAACCAAAGTTCAAGGCTTGGAGAACTGGGCTTGGATGGAGGAGTCCCAAAGAGAGCTGGAACAGTTGCAATATTAGTAGTCAAAACCAAAGCCATATTTAGGGTGTGCAAAAGAATAGCTAGAAGCAGTGGTGGTATTCAGCCAGTTCGCACCAAATCGGGGAAACCAGTAGCAAGAATTGGGCATGGGTCGCCGAACCGGTAGCAAGTTCTGGCTGGCCACGTCCCCGGCCCGGTCGCCCTCCCGCCCGATGCTCGCTCACCCCGCCTGCCTAACATTCGCTTAAGGTATTTTTTTTTCTTTTTCTTCCCTCCCAACAGTCAGCTGTACGTAGATCAGCTGTGCCGGAATCCCCCTTGCTGAGGCCCAGGAAGGCAAACAATGGCTCAGCCCCCCTCTCCATTTTTTGCCTTCCTGAGCTTCAGAGGAGCCTTAGGGGAGCAAAAACGCCCCCCCCCAGAGGCTCTTCTGAGACCAGGAAGCTCCCAAAACGGAGCTTGGAGGGGTGCTGTGCGCCCCTCCCATGCTCTGTTTTTTTTTCTTCCTGAGCCTCAGAGGAGCCTTAGGGGGGGAGGAGCAAAAACGCCCCCCCCTCGAAGGCCCAGAAGGCCCAAAAACCAGGTGGGGGCTGCAAAAAAGCAAAAAAAAGAAAAAGAAGCCACGCCCACACAGTCACATGCCTCCCTGGCCACGCCCACCAAATTACACCCACAGAACCGGTAGTTAAAATTTTTGAATCCCACCACTGGCTAGAAGCCCCTGAGATAGCAGATTGGGGCACCAAACAAATTGTTGGAAAAGAGAGGCTTTGCAAGAATTAGAAACAAGCTCTCTCTGTTCAAATTCCCTTTTTGCACAATTCTCAGAGAAAGAGGTAAGTTAAAAGTAACTATGATCAAAACCAGCGGTCACCAACTGGTGGTTCATGGACCACTGGTGGTCTGCGAGAAAAATTTGCTGGTTCACAGAAAAATTATTTGCATTTTTTATATTGCACTAAATCAGGGATCCTCAAACTATGGCCCCTGGGCCGCATACATGCAATGAACATTTGTGGTGCTGCAGAGAGTCTTCCATTTCGGGATCTTTTTGTGCAGGTCAGAGGGGGGCAGAAATTCCTACTTGAGGCCTGCTTCAGCCCTCTGGTGCAGGGCTTGGGGCTGGAGGGAAGCACCACTGGTGGCGAAGAGCCGAAGAGCTTTCTTCCAGTTGGATTGCATCATGGCCTGGAACTGGCTGACCATCTCAGCCCACTGAGCCTCCAGGCACCAGTACCTGGCCTTGCACTCCCGCAGGTCTTCCCTCTACTTGGGAAACCTATGCTCCTAGTCCTCAGTGAGGCTGAGCCTCCTTCTTGATCAGATCCAATTTGAACTGAGCCAGCTGTTTTGTCAACTCTTTCTTCTGGGGGCTGCTTCGCTCCAACAACTGCTTCCTCTTGGGGCCCTAAGGAGCCCGGGCGGGCAGGCGAGGAGTGGCTGGGAGGGGAGGGGTAAGTAGGGGATGGCAAACCGCCCCTCGACATGAATGACATCGAGTTGGCCACGCCCACCCAGTCACATGACCACCTAGCCACGCCTACCCAACTGGTCATTAGGCAAATCATATTAGTGGTCCGCAGGATTTAAAATTATGAATTTAGTGGTCCCTGAGGTCCAAAAGGTTGATGACTCCTGATCAAAACCACAGTTATTCTTACCTTAGATCAACCATTGTTTATTCCTGTGTGATATGTTTATGACCAACATGTTAAATTGCTTGCTTAGAAACTTTTATCTTTTCCTCCAAGAAAACATCCTGCAGCTACTGGTCAACAAACTTCATAGCACTCTTCAGCTCTTGATTATATGAGCCATAAACTGGGATCAAGAAAGAAAGCTTTCCTTATACAATGCTGTGGTTCCTTGGCTGGCCACCAGTCCCTCTTGCCCTCCCCTTTACCTACCTATCACTTCTGACCCGGGCAGAGAGCTAAAGCCCCACAGCCAGAGTGAAGATGATTGTTATTTGATTTCAGACTTCCTCACTCTCTTCATCTTCCTTTCCATTTTTTCACCAGCCAGAAAAATCCTGGGAAATTGACCTGAAGCAAATGGAATCTCTGGTTGACAACAGGACAGCTTGTCTGATTGTGAACAACCCATCCAATCCCTGTGGCTCTGTTTTCAGCAGAAGCCACCTCCAGAAGATTCTGGCAGGTAATTCCTCTGACCAGCTTTGAAACTGCCTCATGCACCTGTCCCTGTGCTAAGCTCTGGGCTGCTTTGCATGGGGTAGGAGTTGTTTCAAGAGGCTCCAAGCTATGGAGTCCATCCAAGTTGCGGGTACCCAGTGAGTAGCTGAATGTCTTCCTTCCTTCCTTCCTTCTTCTTCTGTTGCCCAGTGGCCTCTAGGCAGTGTGTCCCCATTTTGGCTGATGAGATCTATGCAGAAATGGTGAGTGAGGAGCACCTTTTGTCTGTCTAGAGGAATGGAGAAATGTTGGCGGAGGGTGGTGGTGGTTCTGCTGGAATAACATGACAATGGCAGAGGATGGCCTTTAAGAGAGGCCTGCTTTTGTGTCAGAGATGGAGTATGGGATGCTATTCTTCGAGTCTTGACCAGACACTAAATGGGATTCCTCCAATTCTTCTTCCACACTCAGGTGTTTGAAGACTGCAAATATGAGTCCCTTGCAAAGCTTAGCACTAATGTCCCAATCCTGTCCTGTGGAGGCCTTGCCAAGAGATGGTTGGTGCCCGGCTGGAGGCTGGGATGGATTCTGATCCACGACCGCCGGGACATCTTTGGAGAGGAGGTAGAGAAACACACACTGGTGTGTGTTTGGCTGGTGGGTTGCCCAGGTCTGTTCCAAGAGGGAGGAGGAAGAGCTGGCACTCTTGGTTCCATTCCAACCATTCCCTGCAATGTTTATTCCTACTTCATGTGCTGCCCCACTTAATGCTGGGCAAGAGGGTTGTGGTAAACCTGGTGGGAGGGGCGATCTATAGGCAGGAATCTGATGCTTCCCTCCTCCTCCTTTCTCTGTGTGCCTTAAAGATCAGGGAAGGCCTTCTGAGGCTGAGCCAAAGGATTTTGGGGCCCTGCACAGCCGTCCAGGGAGCCCTTGGGCATATCTTCCACCACACATCCCCTGAATTCTATCACAACACTCTCAGCTTCCTCAAGGTAGGTAGGCCTTAGCTGTTTCTAAGAACACATTGCAATAGAGGTACTTCTATTCTCAGAAAGACGCCAAGGCAGACTCGGTTTCCACTAGGCTGAATGGGTGAATTGTGATGGGGAGATTAATCAACTCAGTAGCTCAAGGGCACTAAATTTAATCCCAAACAGATCCGGTCATGCATTGGCTTCAAACAAGCGCACTCAGTCATTTTTATTGTGGGAACATGTAGACCTGGACAGTTGACCTGTTCGTTTTCCAACTTTGTTCTCTAAGAAAAATAGCAAGAGAAAGAACAGGGAGAAGCCAAACTCGGCCAATCAGAATTTGCTGCCAACACCTGCAGCAGAGCACCCTTCCAAAACACGGGTGCAGCATTTTTTCCCTTTTTCTGATTGAAATGAAAAAGACAGTGAAAGCCAAGGCAGTCCCAAGATCGCAGAGCTCCTGCCTGACGGCCCTGAACTTGGCAGTGATTCCTTTCTGCCCAGCAGGTGACCTGTGGTGGGAGATGGACTCTAGTCTTCTTTTCAATGTGCTTTGCTGTTCCTTTCTGTAATATTAGCACTAAGAGTTAAAAATGGGACATTAATGTATTTCTGAAAAGACACTGAAGGGAGAGAATATTTTGTTTTGTTTTTCACCAGTTTAAAAACAAACTGCTACCAAGGTGGTTTCAAGAAAAGATCCTTTTATTTAGGAAATCTGGATTCTACAATATTTTCTGTTATTAGGAAATCTAAGAGTCCAAAGGAGTTTCAAAACACAGTGCCTGCAGCTCTGGGGACATGAAGGGCTGTGTGCCAGAGGCCTCTTTTTCGTTCTCCTTTACATCCCAAAACAACTGAGCAAGACCCACGTGTGCTCACATTACATCTATTGCAAGCAGAGATTCCATATTTCACCTTTCTGGCAGCCCATCTTTAATCACTCATTGTCCTCTTTGGTGGGCCTGGCAGTTGTGTGAGTGAGGTTTCCTTGTCTGCAATTTGACTTCCTTCTGATTTGCTCTTTCCAGTCCAATGCTGCCCTTTGTTATGCCGCCCTCTCCACAGTCTGTGGGCTGAAACCTGTCCGGCCCCAGGGAGCCATGTACCTGATGGTAAGCTACCTGCATGGAGGGGGCGAGGGAAGGGCTGTGGGTATGGAAGGAGCTTTCTTTCCTTCCCCAAAGGCACCCTAGCAAGGGCTCTTCCCCGGGGGAGGCCTTGGCTGTGATCAGTTTTCTATCCCTGTGGCTCTAGGTGGGGATCGAGATGGAGCATTTCCCAGACTTCGAGAACGATGTGGAGTTCACAGAGAGGCTCATTGTGGAGCAGTCGGTCTTCTGTCTACCTGCCACGGTGAGCTTGTTTCTCCATGGGAAGACTGTGAATTCTCCTGATGGAAACTCTTGGCCTGGCCTCAGCTCTCCTCTCAGCTGCTTCTTTTTTCCCTAGTGCTTTTTGCTGGCAGTGATCCCAGGTCCACATTCCTGGAGGCCAGTATGAGAGGTGCTACAGAGTTCTTCTGGCCAAATCCTCGCTAGGATAGCCTGGAGACTTCCATGTTCCTTGCTGCACTATCTCTTCCCTCCAGTGGATTTTCATATTAGAAATAAATGGGGGTGGGATCCTTCCCTCTGCAGCTATGTCTGCAGCTTGGTATCCTGGTAGTAACCTTGAAAGCTATGGGAGATGAAACAGAAGCCAGCTTTTCTTTGAAAGCAGAAAGAAAACTGTATCTGGCCTTGGACATGGGCTCAAGGGGGAATAAGCACAGTGGGATTTGTAAAAAAAAAAAGAAAACCTCTTTCTCCTGTCCCAGCTTTCTATAAAAGGGCTCCATGGTACCAGCAAACAAGCAGATTTACAGGGCATCAACCCCTAGGGCTCTGCTTGGGAAGCTGGGAAACCCCCAAGGGAGTCCAGGGACTAATGGCTCAGCTGTCTCTCCTGGCAGTGTTTTGAATACCCCAACTTCTTCCGTGTGGTGATCACCGTGCCCGAAGAGATGATGACAGAGGCTTGCCAGCGTATCCACTACTTCTGTGAGAAGCACTATCAAGGGGGAGAGGGGACCCAGGACCTGGAGTGTGACAAGTAGGCTTGAGCACGTGCCCCTAACCTTCTACTCCCTGAGCAGCCTGACTCGGCACCATCATTCTTGTTCTGGACTCTGAACTGCTAGGGCCTGGCTAGAAGTAGGCTGTCAGTGACACTCCTACCTGCCCAGCGGGCTCAAGGAACTCCTGCAGTAGCCCTGGGCATGCTCGATAGCCTTCAATCACCTGCTGAATGATTTCTAGATCCTGGGAACCTGCGAGAAGGAACCTGCATACCAGCCACAAGCCAGAGCAGAAAATACCCAACCCTTCCTCAGGCACAGAACTAACCCCAGTGCTACAAAGACCTCAAAGAAAGACCATGATGTCTCCCCCACCTCAACAGATTGCACCTGCAATCTGTTTTCTTGTACACACATTTGAAATTCATAAGTTATTGTATTTTTTGTATGAATAAATGCATGGTAAGTTTCTAACTGTGTGCAAAAGTTATGCAAGCTCATCTTGCAGCAGGGAAGGTGTGTTACTTGGGCAGAAAGATGTGTTACCTGAGGAAAGTGGCACAATTCTTGCAGATTTCACTTGCTTAAAGCACTCAATTACATTTGTGATTCTCTTGGTTGACTTGTTAAATCAAAAGTCAGCTTTCGCCATTCCACTGGCAAACTCAAAAAATGGGGAGGGGTGGGGAGGGGACTCCCAGGGATTAGTGCACAGTAACTAAAGAGATGTTGGCCTGGGATGAAATGAGGAGCTGGAAGCCACTGGGATAAACTTGCTTGAAATGTCAGGAGCCAGAGACTACTATGTTTTATGCACAGCAGACATGCATAAATTGGGAGGGTTGCCTTCCTGGTGGGTTGTCTGCAGTTAAAGGACATCATTTTGGCCACTTGTTGGACAGGAATTGGGTTGTGAGGATTGGTCCTAAGTCACTCACCTTCATTTAGCCTGTCAATGTACCACATTCCAGTTCTGTTGATATTGGAAAAAATACCTATGTTGAGTTAAAAAAATGATTTCTCCACATGCTGCAAAAGTTTATTTTAATAGGGTCAGCAGCTTGAATTTTATAAAAGAATCCACTAAGAGGATTGCTGTAAAAATCTTCTAATATGCAAGCTAAAAATAAAAAAAACAATTTATAATATGATCATAAACATTTTGAACATTCAATCACTATTCTCACCTTTCCTGTCTCTGAACTCAATAGCAAGATGCCACTTTTCTGCCATTGTTGTCAGAGTGCTGGCTTGCTTATCTCTGTGTAGCTAGCAAATGACCTAAACCTTCCAAGTTGTTGCCCTGTAATCTCTCCCAGCAGGATTCCCTGGAGGGATTTTTTTTCTGGAATGTTTTCCAACAGCTCACAGTTGGATCAGACCATTTTTTGCACCTCCTGCAAATCAAATTTATCTGTGTTCTGATCAATTTCTGGAAAGTTAACCATGTTGTTTGTCAGGCATTGGTGAACTCTGTACATTACTTGTTTCCAAATTCTGCTTGCTTAGGTCAAATAAATGAAGCCAGCTGATCCTGATGTCAGCTCTGGGTCTTGCTGAAGTCTTAAAGACTCGAAGAGAGCTTTAATAAGAGGGATAGAAACAAGATTACATGAAGTGTTATAATTCTTTGATAAGATCATACTTAGAACATTGTGTGCAGTTTTGATTGCCATGTTATAAAAAGGATGTTGAAACTAGAAAGAATGCAGAGAAGAACATGATTAGATCTGGAGGCTAAAACATATGAAGAACAATTGCAGGAATTGGGTATATCTAGTGAAAAGAAGGACCAGGGCGATATGATAGCAGTCTTCCATGACTTTAGGGGCTCTTCACAGAAAAGAGGGGTCGACCATGACCTATTCTCCAAAGCACCTGAAGGCAGAGGTAGTAACAATGGATGGAAACCAATCAAGGAGAGAGCCAACCTAGAACTAAGGATAAAATTGCTGACAGGACAATTCATCAGTGGAACAAATTGCCTCCAGAAATTGTGGGTGCTCCAACACTGGAGGTTTTAAAGAAGAGAATGGACAGCCATTTGTGTGAAATGGTGTAGGGTTTCCTGTTTGAGCAGGGGTTTGGACTAGAAGACCCTTCAAACTCTTTTTATTCCGTTAGAGCTAGGGAAGAAGGGAGGGAAGAGGAGAAGGTGGAAAAGTCAACACCTGGCCAAAGGCATGCTGCTTGGAAATCATCTGCAGTTAACTTTCCTGCCCCCTTTACTATCCTGGTACATGAATAGCTGTGCCCAGGATAGCTGGTATGCATGGGACCATCTCCTCTGGCATCTGGGAAGAGAGGCAGGTAGTTTATCATCAGTCATCCTTCAGAGTTGTGTCCTTGGCCTTGGCATGGCCCAAACTTTGATTCACAATGCATTCAGCCTGAGTTTTTGCCTAAACTTGGCATTCAGTAAACCTGTTGTGTCCATTTGTTCTGCAGATATAGCATGAGCAGGATGAAAGGGAGCCTGGCTTGCATTCCAATCATTGTCCTCAGCTTTACATATGGGAAGCTTAGAGCATCCTTCCTAGATTTTAATTTTGGGCCACCCTCCTCAGGCATTTATAAGGACATCCCTATTTCTTCTAGCACCTACTCTTTCTGTACCGTAGAGAATGGTCTGGCCTAATGAGGCTCCCTCCCCATTGGCTCTCCTCCCCTTTCCTCCCCATTGTAATACGACTTCCCTTTTGCAGTCTTTTCCTCCTAGCAGCTCCTTCTCACAGCAGTGAATATTGAATCACAGCTGGCAAGCAGAACGTGCTGCCCCTGCTCTGGGAAGGGAGAGTTTTTTTTCCCCTAGCTGGCTGCAGCCTATGAAAAAGTTGAGATCTCCTTTCAACTCCCAGAGGCTCAAGAGGTAAGTGAGACAAGTGCTAACACGTGTATTTCCTAATGTATAGTCTGGAAGCTGAAGACCAAGCTACATGTGGGGAAGAGGGTCCTAAACAGAGGTGTGAGATGAAACTGGTTTCGGTTGAATGAAAATAGCAGAGGCCAGATTGAATTATGACCCTTGCAAAATTAACAAGTGTCAGATGATAATTGTGTTTACAACGGCCACATTCTGCTTTATTGACCAAGCCAATAACTACCAGCTGTCTACGCTTAACTCTGCAGTGGTCAGCAGTAGAATAAAGATTGGGCTGTTACATTAAAGAGTTGGAAACTGCCTTCTTACAATTTTATGGAGCTTTCCAAAAATCAATTGGATCACTTATGAGATCCTATGAACTGGATATCAAGATTTGCCTTGTCATGTAAGTTCTACAGCAACTAGTGACATGAGAACTGTAATTTTCTGATCACTCTTGGACTTCCTCTGCCTTGGAAAAAGGTTTGTAAGTGGGGTCCAGGTCTATTTCTACAGAACAGGAATTCTCAAGTCGAATAATTTTTTTAGCTGTGATGAGCAAGCGTGAGCGTATGGTTTACAGGACAGCTACCACAAGCAACTAATAGCAGCAGCTATTGCGATAACAAGGAAACATAGTTTAACATTTTGACACTTGTCTGTCTTCTGCTCTCAGTTCCAGGCAGCCATGTTGAAGCTGAACAAGACTGACATCCTGGTGATCTTAGCAATCCAGGCAGTTCTCCTGTGTTTCATTTTTTGGCTTCAGCACGGTCCCCAGGAACAGTTGTCTCGGAAGCATATCCTCATCCTCTCCTCTTGGAGGTCTGGCTCATCCTTTGTAGGGCAGCTCTTCAGTCAGCACCCCAGTGTTTTCTACCTGATGGAGCCAGCCTGGCATGTATGGGCAACTATGTATCAAAACAGTGCCAAGGTCTTGCACATGGCAGTGCGGGACCTTATTCGGTCAGTCTTCAAGTGTGACATGTCTGTCTTCGATGCCTACATGAATGAGCACAGGAATAAGTCTGTGCTTTTTCAGTGGGAGACCAGCCGAGCTTTGTGTTCTCCCCCTGCATGTGACCATTTCCAGCGCAGTGACATCATCTCCAAACACTCCTGCAAGACACTCTGTGGAAATTATCCATTCAGCAAAGTGGAAGAGGCTTGTAAGACATATAGCCATGTTGTCTTAAAGGAAGTCCGTTTCTTCGATATCAAGGTGCTTTATCCTCTCCTCACTGACCCCACCCTGGACCTCAGAATCATCCACCTGGTCCGTGATCCCAGGGCTGTTTTTCATTCCCGTGAGAATGTAGCAGATGAACTTGCCCGTGACACAAAGATTGTGGTTGGGCATAGTAATATAAAGGACATTAAGCCCTATGCTGCCATGAAGGCAATTTGCAAAAGCCACATTGATATATACATTGAGATCAAGCAGTCCCTCAAAGATCGCTACCTCTTAGTGCGCTACGAGGATATTGTTAAGACTCCCTTGGCAAGAGCTGCTCAACTGTATCAGTTTGCAGGGCTTCCCTTCCTTCCCAATCTTCAGTCCTGGGTGCAGCACAACACACATGGCCAAGGCCTCGGTACCAAGGTTTTTGACACTGATGCCAGAGATGCAATGAATGTATCACAGGCTTGGAGAAAGACCCTTTCTTATTTCCAAACAGCAATGTTACAAAATATCTGCAAGGAAGCTATGAAACTTTTGGGTTACCGGGCTGCTAGATCTGAGGATGAACAAAAGAACATGGCATTTGACCTCTTTGACCAGTTGAATATAAAAACTGCCTGTCCAGCTTCCAGTAGCTCAAAGCTTCCCAACTAGACTGCTCCCGGAAGCTGCAGCCTGTGTAAATGGATCCCAACATGAAAGGATGAAGGATCATCTGGCATTTGCCCTGCAAGCAACGTTGGAGTAGCTGACAAGGAAGGAAAAGCACCCCAAAACCTCTATAGTATCCATCAGTTCACAATCTGCACCCAGTCTGCTATCTGGTTGGCAGCTGGAATGCTTCACATGGCCATGGATCTGTTCTCTTGACCTGGTTTCAGCCCCCCCCCCTTCATTGTAGATGTGTATTTATTTTTTTAAAATATAGCTTACTACCTAATATTCATAATGTTTTTGTCAATTAACTGAGAAACATGGCTGTAACAGAATATATAAGACTGTTCTTTAAAACTTTATTGTCAGATCCACATTGACCATTCAAGAACAACTGCAATCCTAATTAACAGTAAACAGTTTACTCTGGAAATAAAATTTGCACAAAAGACAATTGTCCCTACTGCAGCAACTTTGGTGATTTTCACTCCTGGCACAAACTTCTCCTGAACAACACTCGTTTATTTACATTTCCTACTCCGTATTTTGCTTCTAAGTTATTCCTGGCTCCCTCTCGGCCTTTCAGCAAGTCTTCATCGTCCTGTCTGTTCCAAACAGGCCGCCCATCCGGACGGCGCCCGGTCCGCAGGCAGCTGGCCACGGCGGCCACTTCTCCGCTGTTCTTTAGAAAAGCGTGAGTGACCGTGGCCAGGTCCACGCCGAACTCCCCCATCAAGCGCTCCATGTCCTTCACTGCCAGGGCCACATGGGCAGCCGGGGCAGCCGGGCGCTCCTCCGGCTCCGGCGACCGGCGACCGGCGGGCACGGCACCGGCTGCACCGATCTCCACCGTCATCTGGGCGTCCGGGGGTGCCCGCCTTCCTCTCGAATTCCCAAGGCCCGGGGAGGCGGGGGGCGCGGGCTCTGCCCAGCCGGATTGCTCGCCGTCTCCCTGGAAGGGAAGCAAGTCAGAGCCCGGCAGTCAAACGTTGAGATACTCAAAGCCGCAGCCGGGGGGGGCGGGGAGGGGCGGGGGGCGGGCAGGCAGCAGAAAACGGGATTCAGAAGTTGCAGTTTCCCTCCAGTTTTACTTGCTGGCCCACCCAAGGCGCCCTTGGACGGCCAGGCAGGCTCGAAGGCTCCGCTGCCCATCGGGGATCCCTAAAGGCCCGGCCGCCTCCTTCACGCACGGGGCCCGAACTACCTGCTCGAACTCCCGGTTGGCTTCCCGGAAGAGCGCAGGCACCCTCGACCCCTCCATCGGCGCTCTCCCGCAGGCAGGCCCCTCCAGCCGGAGGGAAGGGCCGCTTCCCGGCTGCTTCGGTAGCTTTCTTGGCGGGCGCCAGCCGGAAAGGGAAGCCGCCGCAGCTCCGCCCGGACCCTCGCAACGATCCTGGCGCACGTTGCCCTCCAGCCGCTGGGCGGAGCGCTGCGGCTGAACGCCCCCCCACCCTCCAGTCTGCGCGCCCTCTCCTCGCTGGGCGGAAGTCTCTCACGCGCTTCCGGCCGGCAAAGATGGCGATGGCGTCGAGCCTCTCCATGCTGAGCGAGGCCGAGCCTCGCGTTAGCAAGAAGTGAGTTTCGCTCCGCCAGCCGCTCATGCTGGCCCTGGCGCGGCTGCTGTCGGGGGGCCGCCCGGCTTGGGCTCGGCGGCTCTTGAGCGGCGGCCGCAGACAGCCGAGGTGGGTGGCTGAACGGCGGAAGGGGCAGCGGGGCGGCGGCCGGACGGCGCCTCTAAAAGTCCCCGGCTTTTCTCGCAGCGAACTGAAGCGGCGCCTGAAGGCCGAAAAGAAGGCGGCCGAGAAGGAGGCGAAACAGCAGGAACAGGGCGAGAAGGTCTCGTCGCACCGGGCCCACGCCGCGGGCGCCGAGGAGGAGGAGGACCTTGACCCCAACGTAAGCGGGCGGGGAGCTTGCGGTCGGCCTGGCTCGCGCATGGCCCCGGCCCAGTGGTTGCCTTCTAACGGCCGAAGCAAGTCCGGCGTTGCTCGGGATGGGGAGGGCGCGAGGCGTGGAGGGAGGGCGTTTCTGCTTGCGAGATCGTTCTTCTCCCTCGTGCCTTTTCGTCCTTCAGAAGCCTTCCTTCGTTGTCTTGACAGCAATACTACAAGATCCGTAGTCAGGCCATTCAGCACCTGAAGGGTACTTGCGAGGATCCCTACCCGCATAAATTTCACGTGGATCTCTCTCTGACAGACTTTATAGAGAAGTATAGCTTCCTGCAAGCAGGGGATCACCTAACCAACATCATGGTGAGAGTGGCAGGTAAAGGCTCACTTGGGATACTGGGAAGAAAGCAGCTCTCAAGGCAGATCTTGTTTCCTTTTCCCCCCAGAATAGAATAGAATAATTTATTGGCCAAGTGTGATTGGACACACAAGGAATTTATCTTGGTGTAAATACTCTCAGTATACATAAAGAAGGAACATTCGTTAAGAATCAAGAATCATAATTACAACACTTAATGATAGTCATAGGGTACGATCAACATCAAATCATACTAGAAAACAGAGGATACAAGCAACAAAGTTACAGTCACAAGTGGGAGGGGATGAGTGATAAGGAGTGATGAGAAGATTAACAGTAATAGTAGTGTACACTTTGTAAATAGTTGACCAGTGTTGAGGGAAGGGAAAAAAAACCCTTTAGTGTGTTTTCTGATGGAAACCCAGGAGATGTCATGTTCTGTTAAGGCTTATTGGAAGAAGTGTGATGATAATTGATATAGCCATTAGGGTATGTTTTTCTTTTCTAGCTCACTTTGCCAGATTGACCTTTGATTAAGAATTCAAGGGAATAGTTTGCTGTTTTTGTTGCTCTTGTTCTTGGTTTGCTTGCTGCCTATGATGGTGTGCTTTTTTGTGATCATATGACAACTCTTTTTGGTTCTGTTTTTGGAGGTCGGATCCATGCAAAACGTGCCTCTGGAGGAAAGTTGATCTTTTATGATCTTCGTGGGGAGGGAGTTAAATTACAGGTGATGGCAAACTCCAGGTAAACATTAATTTATTTTTTTCCTGATCATATATTTTAGTTTTGCTTCTCCCCAAAATTTTTGAGGAAAGGTAGAAAGAATATGAAAATAAAACCATGGTCTGATAAGTGGTCCAAGATTGCACTAAGTAATGGTGTCCCAAATAAATATACAATCCTCTTTCCAGAAGAGGATTAAAGCAGAATTAATCATGTATACTTCTTGAACGTATTCTGACGTTTGTGCATATTATTTTAACAATTTAAGAAGGGTTGTGAGTTCAGTCCCCCCTTGTTTTAAGAGCTAGACTCAAAACATTTTGATAATTGTTGATTTTGAGCTCTTAGCATTTTTAATATTGTGCTGATTTCTGTTTTTTAACAGTCAGAATCTCTATCTATCTATCTATCTATCTATCTATCTATCTATCTATCTATCTATCTATCTATCTATCTATCTATCTATCTATATATATCTATCTATATCTATCTATCTATATATATCTATCTATACACACACACACACAAGTGAAATACCACTCACTCAACATCGCAAAATCTCCAGAACTGTAAAGCCTACAAACGTGAAATTTGGCACCCATGTTCCTCTTGGCTTCCAGGTGCTCACTAAGGATTTTTCAAAATGATCATCAGAGCATTACTATTTCATATATTATTATTATTATTAACATGCTCTGATGCTAAGGAGTTCTATTCCTCCTCCCCACCTGAAAAGAAATTTGTTCCAAATGCAAAACACAAGCAGAGGAGAGGAGTTTCAGTTTTGGTTTCAGAGTACCAAGCAGTTTTAGTACAGAACAGTTGAGCTAAGCCATGCCCAGGCTCCTTGCTATCTCCTCCTTGCTTACACACAAAGTATTGTTTCAGTTTCCAAACAGTTCTCAACTCTCTCACACACTGACAGGACACTAGCCAGATGAATATCGATGGATGCTGGTAGGCAGAAGCAGAATTTTCCCCCCTTATTTTTCTCTCCAAAAACTAAGCCCAACCATATAGTTTCATAACAAAGCACGGATATCGAACTAGTATTTTAATATAGCAGTATTTTAAGTAACATTCCAGTGTATTTCATTAAGAAGGCAACTCAATATGCTTGTGGCACAGAGGAGACAAAGACGAAGGTACTACACAAGGAGACGTTTGTTAATATTTCTCAAGGAAATTGTCTACCTGACTGTTACTTATCTTAATGACTGCTACCTCTGGAATCCCAGATAGTATATCTTAAATGTCAGTTGTTGCAAAACAGTTCTAGAAGAGGGGTATTGTCCTGCTGTCCATGCTTACAAATCTCCAAAATCCATTGGATTGTGTGATATAGAATGCTACACTAGATGATCACTCCGTTTGATCCAGATGTGTTTAAACAAGTCCTTGTGGCATGGCAATCAGTGTATAGTGCCTCATTAAAATAGTTGTATGTAAGTAAATTTATAGAACAAAATTCAGATCTTGTAACTAGGTCTGAGATTAAAATTCTATTTCAATTTCTTTGGCTAGGTTTGGTATGTAAATATTTTTTCACTATTGGAGAATCAATTTGGGGAAAAATAATCTTTATAGAAATTTCCCCCCGCAATATAGAATAGAATGGATTATGAATACTTCATTGATAAGGCTGAAAAGATTTACCTAGAAATGTTGTTTACTGAATTTTAAACATTGTTTCAGAAACTACAAATCTGAAGAGGAATATATATGCATTAACAACAAGCTTCGCCGTGGAGATATCATTGGGGTCCAGGGGAATCCTGGAAAGACCAAGAAAGGGGAACTGAGTATTATTCCTTATGAAATTGTTCTGCTGTCACCATGCCTACATATGCTCCCTCATCTTCATTTTGGGCTCAAAGACAAGGTATCAGACATGCTGCTGCTTTCTTAGCAACTTACTTGATAGCCTCCAAGAATGCCTCCTTGCGATATTTTATTATCTTCATTTTAATTTATTTTTAGGAAACCAGATTTAGACAGAGATACCTGGATTTAATTCTTAATGATTTTGTAAGGCAAAAATTCATAATTCGAGCAAAAATGATAACATACCTTCGAAACTTCCTGGATGAATTGGGCTTCTTGGAGGTGGGTATTTGTTTTTGTATGTTAAAATGCAGTGTAGTAATTGCTTGCAGATATCTCAAAGAGCAATCTTTTATAGCAATTTACCTTGCATTATTAAGCTTAAATTTTAGAGCAAAGACCCCAAAATACATATAAATTGTTAGAATAAAAATGCATTTATAAGAAACCAGGCAGGGATATTATAAAAGAGATTGTGGTTGAGTAAGTGATCTTCCAAGTCCTCTTAACTTGGTTTGTTGAGGATGGTCAACATGCTTCAGTGCCACTGCTTGGTTCAGAAGATACTATGTTTGCTGTGTGCCCAGGAAAAAGGCATTTTAGAATAGAGGTGGAGGCAATGGCAGCTGCAAGTGGTTATTTAGAGAAGCAGAGCAAAGAAAGCATTGCTGGTATTGGAACTACATTCCTTTCTGCAAACATCAGTAGTAGCAATGGAAAACTGTTAATCTCTGTGCCCGAGAGACAGTATATAGCCTTCCTGACAGAGGACATTTGTTTGAATATCTCTGAATAATTTCCCTTGATAGTTTCATCTGGCTGTTGAGTACCTGGATGAAGTGCCAAGGGGTCAGGTGCCTTCCTTTAACACTTTGGGCTGGGAGACATCACTCTCTAAAATGCTAAAGTGATGTACGTGGGAAACCTGACATAATCGACAGCTCAGAGCTGATCTATAATTTCACAAATGGAATTGAACAGAAATACAAGACTGAATGTTCTGAATTGCAAAGTAGTAGTGGCTAAAAATACATACTCAGTTTAATTCTAATTTGACATATTTCTTTAAGCAGAGAGTCTTAAGGCTTGTGTTTTCAGTCATGCTAATTTGATCTTTTTAGTAAAATAATTAATCATTTGGAACTAATTTTATGTACCTCAGCAAACACTACTACTTCAGTGCCTCACTACCTAATAAAGTCTTCATTAGATTATGTTCTTATCGCAGACTTTATCATTGCTTCTCTGCTTGCCTGAAATTTGAAATCTTTAGTGGACTGGATTAGGAATGTTTTCCCATTTGTTTTTGCCATCTTGTTTGTCTTCAAAATCAATTTTTCTAAGGTTCTTTATAAATGTAGAGACAATATTTTCTGTCTGTTTTTTGTTCCCCAACTAGATTGAAACACCTATGATGAATATCATACCTGGTGGGGCAGTGGCCAAGCCTTTCATCACCCATCACAATGAGCTGGACATGAACTTGTACTTAAGAATAGCACCAGAGCTCTACCACAAGGTGAATAAGTATATTGTATATTTCTATATGTTTTGGAATCTGGTTCAATATGCGGGGCCTTATCAAAACTTAGCTATAAAAATAGCTAGGTTAAATACAGGATAGTAAAAGATATTGTGTGATTTAGTGGTTTGGAAATTGAGTTAGAAATTGGAAAGACTGGGTTGAATTTAACTTCAGTCTGGAAAATCACAAGATTATTGTCAGCCTTGGAGGCCATATTTTACTCAGAAACTCGATGGCTTCCACTATTAGTGCCTGGGAATTTGGGAGGGGGGATTAATAGAATTGATGGCTGAAACAGAGCTTGCAATAAAAATAAAAACTGGGATAATAAAAATGTAATTAAGAAGAGTGTCTTTTAAGTAGCTCCAGTCTGTGCTTGTTCTGTATCTTACTATTGCATATGACCTAGAGAGAAAAGCAACTCTATTTCAAACAAACAAAAAAAAAACCCTTTAATTTCACTATTTCCAAATATGGGCCAATTCTAGCATTAAAATCCAAACCATTAGTTAAATCTGCACTTGTGAGATAATGTAACATCAATTAATGCTTGTTCCAGGTAATCCCAATTTACTTGCTTACACAGGACATAAAAGAAGGGGAGTCAAAGCATACTCAAAAACTGCTGAAAATCTTAAAAATAGTATCTGTCAGTGAAACCATGTTTTTGTGGATCCTAGCCATAGCCACATGTGGTTGGAACAAATGTTATACTATCTGTGAGTTTATGGATGGCACAATTTAAGCTCTACCAAGTAGACCCAATACTTACTCTCTTATCTTTTAAAAAATTATAGTTTCTATTTTCCCTCAGCTTCCACAGATAGAAGTTAATTTACTACTATTAATTTCTATGGTACAAAATCAATGATTCTGGCTGGTGTCTAAAATGAAGGATGGGGAGATTATTTCAAATGCTTGAAATGGGAAACAGATATTATCAAACAGGTCCATGTTGCTCCTGGAAGCAATTTGTGGTCCTGTGGATTTGTCTTCTCATACTGAAAAGGCTTGTTAACTGCTATATTTCAGATGCTGGTGGTTGGTGGAATGGACCGGGTCTATGAAATTGGGCGGCAGTTCCGGAATGAAGGAATTGATTTAACCCACAATCCAGAATTCACTACTTGTGAATTTTACATGGCGTATGCGGATTACCATGATCTGATGGAGATCACAGAACAAATGATTTCAGGTTGGTTACAAGTGTTCTTATTTTAAAACTGCTCAGGAGGCTTTAAAGTACTGGTTTTGGTCTTTAAAGCGCTCCATGGCATCGGACCAGGATACTTACAAGACCGCATTCTGCCAGTAGTCTCCCACCGACCGGTGCGCTCCCACAGAGAGGGTCTCCTCCGGGTCCCGACGCCTTCTATGTGTCGTCTGGTGACCCCGAGGAATAGGGCCTTCTCTGTGGGGGCACCCGCCCTTTGGAATGGGATGCCCCCTGGATTATGAACGACCAGTGACCTGAGGGCCTTCAGACGTGACCTGAAGACCTGGCTCTTCGAGCAGGCTGGCCTGAGCTGACTAATGGGATTTTAAATGGGGTTTTTAGATTACTTGGGACGGGGTATGATGTTTTATTGATTTTAATTGGGGTTTTTAGATTTGGGACAGTCTAGTGTTTAATTCTTTTTTAAATAATTTATATTTTGTGTACTTGTATTTTAGCTGGCTGTTCACCGCCCTGAGTCCTTCGGGAGAAGGGCGGTATATAAAACTCAGAAATAAATAAATAAATAATAAATTCAAACATCCATTTGGAAACTAGCCAGGCTAAAACAATGGTTTTCTCTTGTAGGAATGGTGAAACATATCAGTGGTGGATACAAGGTGACTTACCATCCTGAAGGCCCAGAAGGCCAGGCTTATGAAATAGATTTTACACCACCATTCCGGAAAATCAATATGGTGGATGAATTGGAGAAAGCACTGGGAGTGAGACTGCCTGCAGCAGATCAATTTGAGACGGAAGGTGAGAGTGGAAGATATTTTATCTCCCTCTTTAATTTAAAGAGACCATTATTACAGACAGGAAGAGCGGGCCTGCATTCTAAGTTTTCTTCCAAGACAGATCAGTTGTTTGGTTTAGATTTGACTGGACAGTGTTACAGTGGGCACCGTGACGTCTTTTAGTTTACTCCTATTGTTTCTAGGAATGGGGAAAGCATGAGTAATTACAACCCAAGTTAGGAGAGGGACTCGTGCAGTAGTGTCATCTCTGATTTCACTTTTTTTTCACAATAAAATAAACATTTGTTATCCTGCCATTACAGCTTCCAGTTAAAACTAGATCATGATCAGGCAAAGAAATGTGAATGCAGCAGAAAAAAATTACAAACAAAAGCAGTTCCCTTAAAAATAAGTTGATCCTGACAAGTGAACACGCATTCTAAGCAAAGGAGAAAAAGATTTAAGAACAAAATAAAAAACCCACTCTATTCTGGAGAGAGAAGTTCAAAATGTAATACTCAATGTGTGACAAGATAAAAATATATAAAGTTACATATTAAATAATATTAACATAATAATATATGTCTGATTTCACATTATGCATGCAGAGTCTCGCTCATTTTTTGATGCTATCTGTGAAGAACGAAGCATTGAATGCCCATCCCCTCGGACAACAGCCAGGCTTCTAGATAAGGTAAGGAGGGGCTATTTCTTCTGATTCTTATTTGAGGTGGATCTCGGATGGGATCACACTGAGTTGGGTTTCCCAAAATCTTTCTTACAGAGATGCTAATTCAAAGTATTATGTCTCTTACGGGCCTCCGAGAAATGATCAAATAAAGTTTTCCTTGGGATAGGTGACATTTTGACAATGTGAGAGAAATGTGTCCTTTTTAAAGGCTTGCTTAGTTATTTAATAAATTATGTATTTATTTGTACCCTGCCCTTATTATTTTTACAAATAACTCATGGCGGTGAACATATTCAACACAACTTCCTCCTCCTATTTTCCCCACAACAACAACCTTATGAAGTGGGTTGGGCTGGGAGAAAATGATTGGCCTGAAGTCAGCCAGTTGGCTTTCATGGCTAACATGGGACTTGAACTCAAAATCTATTTTCTAGCCTGGTGCCTTTAACCACTAGACTAAACAACCTGTCATTAATGTACTCTAATCTCATTATGTCTTACAAAGATCCTGTCAACCAAAAAGAATGTTTATATTAATGAATAATTCACAATTAAAACAAACATCCATGGTAATCGTTACTGTATCATCTGCTGTAATTACCTGAGTATTGTGCAATAACAAAATATCCAGTTTAAATTGTAAATCAAGAGGATTAGAAATAATTGCTGCATATCACAATAATCTAAGAAAAAAGATACTCCATGTGTTCAGTGGCCCTGGGAGCTGCTGTAAAACTATGGTCCTGAAGCTTTGCTGTGGTACAGTTATGTGAATGAACCTGAAAAGAACCATGTTACACAATTTTTAACAGTGATGGATTATTCCCAAATAGTTATCTGATGTTTTGCCTTTTCCCATTCCTCATTTTTTAGTTGGTTGGAGAATATTTAGAAGTCACCTGTATCAATCCCACATTCATTTGTGATCACCCACAGATCATGAGTCCTCTAGCCAAATGGTAAGCAAAAATGCTGTGGTTATGAAAATATGGATGTGCAGGCATACAATGCACCCATCACTTTATATAAAATAGACATTTTAACACATTTGGAAACCTTGGGTACAATTGCAGAAAGTAGAAATGTTTTGTCTTATGGGATGTTTCTAGCCTCTGATAAGTTTGATATGATGTACAAAAAAGCCAGCTGATTCCTAGGGCTAAAGATGTAAGCAATCGTTCAAATCTCTTGTTCCACCTCATGAAATAGAGTGAATAATGCAGACCATCTGATCGGGTATCGCTGGTAGCAGAAGAATTATTTTCTCTGTGTGGTCTTCAGTCTTCTCCTTTGGTGTTTATTCAGGCACCGTTTTCGACCAGGATTGACTGAACGGTTTGAGCTCTTTGTGATGAAGAAAGAAATCTGCAATGCCTACACAGAACTGAATGATCCTGTTCGACAACGGCAGCTTTTTGAAGATCAAGCTAAGGTGAGTGAGGGTGTAGGCCTGGGCTGGAGCTGCCAGAACTGAGTTGTAAGTATTTTTGTTAGAATTTGTCATAACTTCAATTGGTCACTAAGTAACTAGTCTAACTAGTCATAAGTTGCGGACTATATGTAATGGGGGAAGAAAATGCTGACCAGTGATATGGGGATGGAACTTACTGGATTGTAAAACTGATCTGCGGTTGGGCCAGCATTACAGGTAGCAGAGAAATTTTTTGAGTGGGAATTTTGTTTGTTTTTAAGACTTCAGTACATCTCCCTTCCAAACTGGCTCTGGGATGCTTGCAAGAAAACTGAGGAGAAAAAACAGTCTATACTAAATGCACTTTCTCTCAGGGACCGTCCCAAAGTTTCACAGCACTTCAGATATATGAGGGCAAACATTTCCACAGTAATGGGAATGAAGTTCCAATGAGCATGGTTACAGGATTAGTCCATCTGTGAGATGGCAGCATGAGTGAATAGAGACATTGCTGCCTGATCCAAGAAAGGAGGCAACTGGTGCCCTAAGGGTCATTGTGCCAAGACTTTCCTAGCCATTGGTTCCATCTCCTGTTTAGAAGGAGCTGCAAATCCAGGCAGAACCCAGGATGAAAGAGACAATTGGAGAGAGATTGGTTTGAGTAGCAGTCAGTGCTTTTTATTTAGAAATGTCAAATTAGAATCCAACTATTGGAAGTAAAAATGGGAAATGTTTTTCTTTCAGGTGTTATATATAAACATATATAATTGTAATAATATAATCCTAACTCCCTCCTCCCAAGCCCCAATTGCCCTGACTGGCTCTGCAGATGATCCTTGTCTTCCTGTTCATTTCTAACTCAGGCAAAAGCTGCTGGTGATGATGAGGCAATGTTTATCGATGATAACTTCTGCATGGCTCTGGAGTATGGGCTGCCCCCCACAGCTGGTTGGGGCATGGGCATTGACCGTCTTACCATGTTCCTGACGGATTCAAACAATATTAAGGTAAGCATTCTATAGATGGCTGCTTTCTGTCTATTCAGGGCCTGCCTGAAGAGGATGGGCTGCTTCCTACATTCTAAAGCAGCAATTTTAGATTTGCTACTACTTTTATACAAAAGGGAGAGGAATAATACTTGTGCTTTAATGCACGCTCTTATGAGAATTAATGAGCTGAAAACATGCTTGGGAATGTGAAAATACATTACTTTAATGGAAAGCATAACATTTCTTAAAATGTTTTTTTAAAGACATTTCGCTTGTTATCCAAGAAGCTTCTTCAGCTCTGACTGGGTAGAGAATGGAAGGATTTATATTCCTTGCACACAGCTGGTCATTTGCATTCTTTTAGAGGGTCACTGAGGCTACTTGGGGGTTTGTCCGTCATCTGAATAGTGCAAATGGGTGTGGAGCTTTTTTGGAACTGCTGAAGGGACTGTGTTGTGGAGCTGTGCTTTCTGTCGGATGTTTTTCTGCCCAGTGTCCTTTCATTGTTGAAAATAGATGCAGGCTGTTATGGATGAGTCTGTGTTGTCTATATCACAAACGGAATGGTTCCTGTAATTTTTCTGGAAACCCGTTCATAGTCCTGTATCATTCGAAGGGTGTTCATCCCAAAGTGCATAGCTAAATGTCTATGGAGATTCTCAGTCATCCAGGTTATGGTTGCCCCAAAGGTTCTTTTTCAAGAGGCAACTGGACTTTGTTTTTCTTTGAAGACATTTCACTTCTTCAGCTCTGACTGGGGAATGGAGGAAATTCTTCAGAAGCATCTTGGATGAAAAGTGAACCATCTTCAAAGAAAAACAAAATTCTAGTTGCCTCTTGAAAAAAACACCTTTGGGACAATCATGACCTGAATGACTGAGAATCTCCACAGACATTTCTTAAAAGAGCTTAAGTGGAAATAATGTGGCTCTGGAGATTTTTAATGAGATCTTTCCTTGGAAAAGAAGCTCTACTGAATGACCAGAAATCCCCTTTTCTTGCAGGAAGTGCTGCTATTTCCCGCCATGAAGCCTGAAGACAAGAAGAAGGATCCACTGTCAAATTCTAGTGAGGGGACTTCAGTGTGACACAGCAGCTTGCACAAGAAGCATGGAGAACAGGGAAAGTCGTTTCTAGATTTCAACAGGCCTGGGCCACTTTTTTTTTTTCTCCAGCCATGAATAAATGAAGTTTGTAATTTTATTTTGATAGTAGGCACCTCATTGTGGCCACTAGCTTGCATTGGGCATTTCCTTGTCCATCAGATTCTGATGTGATTCTTGAGATTTAAATCTATCAGTGAGGAGCTTTGTTTGCTTTGCGAAACTGAGAGGGTTGTAGTGACTGTCAGTCAGTTCCTGCTTGACCATCAACTTGAGTTCAGTTCCAGCACATCTTAATTTCACTGAATGTAAAAGTTAGGATACCAGTGATTAGATGTTCCAGTTTCATTCTCCATTTGTTACTGGCCAGTACATTCCGGTGGCTTATGTTGGTAAGCTAACAGAACCAAAGAGCCACTACAGCTTCTTCCTTGATTCTTCCCATAAAAAAACCTACTCAGCACCAGGTAATGCTGAATTCAGAAATTGCTTTCATTATATTAAAGCCTGCAGCAGCCTAGCCCATGAAGTAAAGCTAGAGTTCGTTTTCATTGTTCTGTTTACATCAATCTGCATTTCACTTCTAGCAATTAGTTGATAATTAAAAAAAAAAAGTTCTTGGTCCATCAACTGTCAAGAAATTGTTTAATGCAAGACATTTCACTTGATTTTTCACTTCACAGCAGTGCTTGTGAAAAAGATGAGTGTCCTTGTTGACCAGACATTAAACAGAGTGACATATTTCCTAAAAAGGGAAAGGATATTTTGAGGTATACTGACAGAAGTGTCAAAATCGCAGGAAGTAGAAAGAACACCTCTTTGAGAGAGATGGGAGATTAGAAATATGAAATGTAAACAATTCCACTGTTCTCTGCTCTGGCCATTCTCCATTTGGAATACCATATCCAGTTATAAGTAGCACAGTTCAAAATGAAGCAGGTTCTGAAGAAGGCTCACCAACATAGTGAAGAGTCTGTAAACCAGCCCTTTGAGAACAGTTAAAAGGATTTGGGCATGTTCAACAATCAGGAAAAGGCAACCAAGGTGTTTATCAATTGCCCAGAATGTCCACTGGGCAAGATGGGTAGCGAGCGAGCAAGATAACAAAGTCTTCAAAGAGCGGAAGGATTATCACATATAGTAAGTGGATTTACTCTCTCCTTTTAATAATTTTCATTAAAGATCTCTTCAAAATAAAATCAAAACTACGAATAGGGAAAACTACGCTCTCAACATGGCTGAAACAGTTGCATTGAGCTGGCCGTGTTTCTAGCCTTGACTAGCCGTTCTCTGAAGGCGACGCCTGCCATTAGGCAGCTTGCTCGGCGGGGATCGGGACGGCGCCAGCCCAGCGAGACCACCGAAAACCAGGGCCGGGTCCCGCTGCTTCAGCCCTGGACGACGCCGTGTTCTTGCTTTGTGGGAACCTTTGTTCCGTCTTTGGTTCCCGCCGGAAAAGGGAGGGGCTGCACTACTTCCGGTCCGTCCGCCTTGGGCCATGTGGGACGCCGACCAAGTGGCGGCCCTCTGCTACAGCCATTATGAAGCGCGGCTGCCGAAGCAGGGGAAGCCGGGACGCGGCACTCGCGAGTGGACTGAGTTGGCGGCGGTGTTGCGGGTGGAGCGAGCGGAAAGTGGCGGTGCGCCTCCCGGTGAGGCCCTCGGCAGGGAGTCGCGTGGCAAGCCGGGGACGGCGGGTAGGGTGCCCGGCCTGAGGGGCCGTGCTTCTCCCCCGTCCTGTAACCTGCCTTTCTCCCCTCAGCCGTGAAGGAAGTCGTGGCCATGGGAACCGGCACGAAGTGTATCGGCCAGTCCGAGATGAGGGAGACGGGTAAGCGGGGCTCGGTGGGACACGAGGAGGGCCCCTCCGATGCCTTCTGACCCGGCCACGCTGTTGCTTTACAGGGGACGTCCTCAACGATAGTCACGCGGAGGTGGTGGCCAAGAGAAGCTTCCAGAGGTAAGTGCGAGAGAATCGAAAACAGCGGAACTCCAAGACGTGGCCGCCCGGAGGGTGTGGACAGATTGCTGGGGGGACTGAATGCCACCACATGTTTATTGGACCCGTGCCCCTCCTGGCTGGTTTCTACCTCCAGGGAAGTGACACGAGGCTGGCTCCAGGGAATTGTCAATGCTTCGTTGGCGGAGGGAGCGCTTCCTACCGCCCTGAAAACGGCGGTGGTGCGACCCCTCCTCAAGAAGCCTTCCCTGGACCTGGCTCTTTTAAATAACTATCGTCCTGTCTCCAACCTTCCCTTTATGTCATCTGAGAGAGCTGTGCCCAGTTGTTTTTCTATTCCTAGGCTGAGCCCACTTCTTGTACTCCCAAGGGGCTTCAATCTGGCTATCGGTATAAAGGCCTCTCTTGCTCTGCAGACACTAGATCCTCAGCTAAACCTGTTTTCTCCCAGCTTCTGGCAATCGTGCTTTGGAAGCATGCAGTTGCAATCATTTTGGATTGTGGTTAAAGTCTGTCTTTTGGAGCCAAATACCAAACTATCCTGTAGTTAAGCTGAGAAAGAGCATCTGGCTTAAAGTCTGAGGGTAGGCTTGAATTTGGGCCTCCCCAGTCCTAACCCAACACTTATACATCACAGCAATACTCATTTTTTTCTACTTTCTTTTGAAGAGAGATTGATTTTCTTATTGATGTTTTACAGGTAATCCTCAAGTTTCGAATGTAATGGAGCCTGCCAATTATGTTCATAACCCGAGGGTTCAATAACTGGAATTCTATAAATTGGAATAATTGGAACTCTATAAATGAACAAATCCCTCCACTTCGCACAGGTTTAATTTAAAAAGCACAGGTGTTAAGAGCGCATGGGTTATCTCAGGAGAGGGGAAGACCATTGGAGGCCTAGTGCAGGGATAAGACCACTGCCTCTGGCCCCCAAAGGCCTCCCCCCCACTGAGAGATCCCGTACTCTTCCTTTCCCTTGGGGTCCCAAGCTGCTTGGGCTTTCCTCCCCACCCTGTGATCGATTGCTCACTTACCTTTGGCATCACATCTTGAGAGCTCCACATTGCCCACACTCATCGGCATGAGAGGGCCGGAGCCCTTGTCCAGACAGGGGAAGATCTCCCTTTCCCCACTGAGCCCCAGCTTTTTTCACAAGTGGGCGCAGCCTTGCCCTGCCACTTGGAGCACTGAACTGCCCGGATTTCAGCAATTGCACTACCCCAGAGCTGGAGATCATGGCGTGCCTCCGTCTTGCGCCATTCACTTGCCGGATGCACTGAGGCCTTTTTCAAATTGCAAGAGGGGCTCCTAATCAAAGCTGATTTCCAGTTCCGTCGTGTTTCTCCCCACAGCTCAAGGCACTCTTTTTTCATGGAGAAATGGAAAAGCTGCATCACAAAAGGAAGAAACGCACAGGGAAACCAAAGAAGAATCCTCCAAAGTCATTGCTTTCCCCAATGTGGACCAGGAGAGACCATGCACAAGGCAACTTCTAGAAGGGACCTGCAGAAAATTGAAAATGCTAGTCTTTCTTTGCTTTTAAATTTTAGCCCCAAGGAGGAAGCTTCCAAGCAACGGGCTTGGTCATTCTTGTTTGCTTTCCCTTCTCATTTCATCCTTTTGCAACATAACTTATATTTTTCCGGTGAAAGAAGAGTGTCTTGAGCTGCAGGGAGAAATGTGATGGAGCTGGAAAGCAGGTTTGATTAGGACCCCTCTTATGATTTGGAAAAGGCCTCGGAGTGCATCCGGCAAGGGAGGGCGCAGGACTGCATCCACCTATGCGAGAGGCTGGGGCTCAGAAGGGAAAGGGAGAGACCGTCCCGGTGCTTCTCCATTTGGCTGGACAAGGGCTGGGGCATCCAAGGCTGCACAGGAGGCGAGCACGGGGCTCTCAGACTTGATGCCAAAGGAGCATGTTGTAGCATCTCTATGGTCATAAGGGCGAATGACTGCTGTGCTGCAAGATATGTGACTTTGGGATCCGATTGTAAGTACTTTTGGCGGGGATGTCTTAACTGAAATGCCTGCATTGGTTTTCTAAAAGTGATACTTATTGCAGAGCATTTTTAGGAAAGGTGGATTGTATATGAAAATAAATGTAAGTAATGCCCTCAACTACAATGATTGTCCTAAGTTATTCCTGGCAGGTACCAAATTCTATTCTCAATTCTTTCTAGCCAAAACAGCCCCTTATATTTTTATTAGTCAGTTTACCTGACTTTTTCTTTTCATCAACAAAAAATAAGTTTTCATAATTATTTAACAAAGTTCTGGGACCATATTTCTCTCCCATGTCTTAAGAGTTGCATTTATTCTGTGCCTTCTAAGGGTTCTATCCTCTTGCCTATCAGGTATCTTATTCATCAGCTTTGGCTAGCCGCTATAGGTCAGGAACCTACTAGCATTTTCACCCCTGGAACCAAAAAAGGGAAATGGCTTCTCAAACCATTTATCAGCTTTGTTTTTTTCACCAGTCGCACACCTTGTAAGTATTACTGGAATAATTTCCTTGACTTTCTTATATTTGGGAGAATTACTTCTCTTTCTTTAATTGACTCCTTGGTAGGCGACTTAGTGCTGCTACATTATATTTCAGTATATGTTGTGGTGGAAAGAAAGGAGTTAAAGTTTAGGTAGTGGAAGAACTCAGTTTCTTAATGGGACAACGAACAATGACTGGAGAGATCATGAAAGTTATTTGGATCAGCAGTTCACTTTGATAAGTCACCTCAAAACTTCTCAAAGTTACAGAATGGGACATGCCATTATATTCTCTGTGTGGAAAGACTGGATATAAATCTTTTTTAAAAATTACACAATTATTGACTGATGTGTGTTTCATCTGTTGCAAATTAGGTCCTTGGTACTCTCTGAACTTGGTTGTTTTCTTGTAGACTTTTCATTACCCAAACTAGTGCACTGATGATATTACCTAGTTTAGGTAATGAAATTTTTGCAAGAAAACAAGCTCAAAGAGCACCAGTGACCCCTCATTTCAACCTGTGCCTCAAAGATTTTCCTTTATCTGTTGTAAATAAAATGCTGTTGGTTTGATAATTGTATATATTATTGAATAAATATACGTAAAGGTCCAGACAGAGGTTCAAATCAGTTTAAATCTTAAAAGCTATTCCAATTTACATATGCTTTGTTGGGTATGAAATCACAGAATCATTCAAACACGTTTTTATTAGAAAACTAGATCCACTTCACTTTGTCTTTCTGAAATTTCACTGATGCTTGCAGATAATATATCTTGGCTGGTTATACATATTCTGGCTAGAAGACTGTTAAATCTGTTCATAGAAAATGGTGGTTGCAATTTAATTGTTATTTTTATTTATAATACTGTATTATTGTATTAAAGCAGCATTGTTAGTACATTCCTATTTACTAGAGAATATTTTTGTTCCTGTGCTTTTATTTCATGGAATTTAATAATGAAAGGAAATTGCCTAGGTTTCTCAGGAAATTGCATAGGTTGGCCAAGACACCATTCCTTATCATTAGATAATCGTTCTCTGATGTTAAAAATATGTCTCTTCTTCTGTTCTTTTAAGTTGTATATCCTCCTGTTTTTTGTAGGTGGGGATGGCTCCATTATCCCAATGATGAAAATGGATGCCCAGCCATGTTTGCTCCTGAGCCCAAAAAAAGTACCCAGCAGTGACTGTAGGGCACAAGAGAGCTATAAAAGGGAGATTGAAGAAACAGTCACTGGTTCCTCTCCCAAGAAACCAAGAATGGATATTAGCAATTCTATCAATAATTCAGCCCTTAAAGGAATCCAAATAGTGGATCTGCATAGAACAGGGGCCAAGTGTGTCCAAGGAGAAACAACGGATTCCCGAAGGCCAGGCATTGAATATCATACCATAGGGCTTCTACGGATCAAGCCAGGGCGAGGAGCCCAGACAGCCTCCATGTCTTGTAGTGATAAACTGGCACGCTGGAATGTTCTTGGCTGGCAGGGAGCACTTCTGATGCATTTCCTTCAGCAGCCTATCTACCTGCCAGCTCTGGTGGTGGGTCAGTGCCCCTACAGTTGGGAAGCTCTGCACCGAGCCATTGTGGCAAGGTGAGTGAATTATAACTAGGCGACCATGATGAGAAGCACAGCACTTGCGGTTCCTCTTCTTGATACACAAGTGCAACACGATGGGATACCTTGTCCATTTTGTAAAGCCTCCGCATTGGAGTAGTTGTGATGGGATGGCAAGAGATATAGTTACCTGGGAGAGCAAACTGCCTCTTGAGTTTATGGAAATTATTCATGACGAAAAAGATGTATGCACCTAGGCCTAAATTTTCTGCTTGCTTTTATGCTAGCAATGTCCTGGGTAACTGACATCTTAATGAATCTGGAGAGTGGTTGTTTTCAAAAATAGGTCATCCTGGTAATAGCGCTGGATGGTTTTTTTCAAGATTTTTTTACTTAGTCTGTCCCAACTTGTGTATAGAGAGAACCTGTTGGGCAAACCAGTAAGAAAATGAATGGATTAAGCTTTGTGCAACTGTTTTTCTTGTTAGCACAGTCTTGTCTTTTTTCCTCCCCTTCACTCTGGTGGGTAAACAACAAAACAAACATTCTGTCCTAAGCTTCCTGAATTTGGAGAGGTCTTTGTATTGCAAAAATGTGTGACCTTTTTATATTAAGCAAATTAAGACCATGCTTATATTTTATTTGGTTATTGCTGGTTAGAACGGGTAAATTAATTGCTGAGGGACAGAGAACTCTTATTTTTCTTGTTTTCTGCTTCTCCCAAATCTTGTGCTGCTTCCAACATTTAACAAGAATGACTTTAATAATTCTACAACTCTTCTTTACAGCTTGAAGGGATAGAAACCTGTTTAAAATAAGCAAAGGACAAAAGTGACATGTCTCGCTTCCACTGCCATCTTTTTAACTGCTGTGAAACACATGAGTTGGCCTAGCCTTAGTCTGTCTCTGTCTGTAAAATTAGCTCTGTATGCAAAATCTTCCCTATTCTGAGGATTTGTAAACACTAATATAGAGGATGTGGCCAGGATATGTTTGTTTTTTTATACCAAATGGATGACCTTTTGTTATTGCTGAACGAAAGGCAAGATTGATAGTAAACAAGTCTAATATAAATATTACATTATTCCTCTCCTCCTTCCTAGGTGTCATCTAGTCTCACATTTGCCAGATGGTTTCCAGGTTCAAGAGTTGGAAATTCTACAGTCCCGGCTAGGTTTCATCCATAGTCGTGAAGCAGCCAAGTCTGGCCATGTTCTAGGACAAGGAAAATTAGTGTCCTGTGGCACAGGTAAATATCATAGAAGGAATATGAAGGGGGTAAATTTGTGAGACTTTTCCTTTGCCCTTTCACATCCTTGCTTATTAGAATAGATTGTGGTGAGCTGGTGTGTTGTGGGAACTGCATTTTCAGTCTGTTACAAAAGCTGTGCAAGCCGAGGCTGGGTCTTTCTTTGAGCAAATTCCTATAATGATCACTTCCAGTGGTGTCACTGGGACATAGGAAAGACAACTGATGAGCTAAGGAGGAGAAGGCTTGATTAATGACAAAGAAGGTGGTGAGTTTTTATCTTTCACATACATGTTGCATGTGCACTTATCTAATAAACATGTTACTAGTTGACGAACTGATTCCTGATTAATACTTTATTTACTTTGTACATTGCTTGATTCCCAACAGCTGTGGGCACTTCATAAAAACAAAACTACAAAACAAGAATGCTGCAATAAAGAAGGAACAGAAACAGCAAAACAGGGCAGCAAAAAATACACTCACTCCTCCAAAGAGGCTTACCCATCCTAGGCAAAGGCCTGGTCAAAAAATCAAGTCTTTGGGGTCCTTTGAAATGCCAGTAGAGTGGAAATCATCCGGATTTGGGGGGAACTTCATTCCAGAGGGCAAGTGCTATGGCAGAGAAGGTGTACTTTCAGAGTCCTGGCATTGTTGAATTGAAGGAAACTAAATTATGCCAAGTCTGCCTGATCACAGCAGCCCGGGAGATAGGCAGTCCCTCACATAGGTGAAGTCGCAATCAATTCTGGGAACTTCAGAAGGGTCTTGGAAATCAGTTATTCTGAACCAGTAATTAATAGAACTCTGGTGAGTCTAGACGTTGAAAGAAGGAAGATCCTTATCAAGGCAACAATCAGATAAACAAAGCTTAAACCAAGGCCAAGAAAATGGTGTAGAAAAATTCTTAGGCCATCCGCTTAATTCTCATGAAGGTAAAAGGGAGGAAGTAAAGCACATTTGGACTTGCAAGGTTTTGTTACTGTAGCAGTTATAATAAAAATAGCTACCTGGCATCTTATTTTTTAGCCTGGTATTTATAGTACTGACCAGTTATGAGAGTGACTTTACTTCTAAGCCTACTTTCTAAGAAAAGTGTAATCTGAATCTTATGTAGTTATGAAAGAAGCTCATGGTCCTTGGATACTGTCTGAGATGGGGTGTTGTTTGAAAACTATACTAAAGACCCTGTGGAAAAGGTTAAATCCTATAAGAAGGAACCTATAAGATTCGTAGCACTGTAAGAGTTGAGGGAAGAGACTTCTGGAAAAGCTGGTGAAATAGGAAATTTCCTGAACTGTAGAAGCAAAATCATACTGTGTGGTCATCAGTCTGAAGAAATTGTTTTGCAGCAATAGAGATAGCCACTGTTTCTTTGAAAATAACTTCTCTCACCCCATTTTCCAGCTATCAGTTGGAGTGCTGTTCCAGAGCATCCATTAGATGTCACTTCACATGGTTTTAAACAAGGGACTTCCAAGAAAAGGATTGGGAGCTTAACATCCAGGTATATGTTACCTGCTAAGATTTGAGTGTTCTGGCTGTCAATACTTCATCCTGGATCTCTTGAAAAAAAAATTGTTGAATTATTTGCTTATTGTTTGGTTTCTTGCAGAGTTGTTTGAGGGTCTTATGTGTAAATTTGACATTTACAATCTGACTTTAAAGCATAACTCTGAAAATCCATGCTGTTGGACTTAGAGAGCTTCAGTAATTTAAGATTGGAAAATCACAGAATGGTTTGTTTTTAAAAACAGAAATCATTCTCTGTTGAAAATGCCTTCCTTTTCTCTTGCCCCTGCTGTTCATACTGTTACAGAGACTGGGCAATATTTTAGTAGCCAGGGTCTTCCTGATTTTTCCTCCAATTCCTGTAGGGGCATGACTTGAAGTCCTAGTGTCACCTGAGTGAATACAGCCAATATTGGGGGGTAAATTTAGGAGCACATTTTGGCCCCTTGAAACCCACATTGGGGAAAATAATGGTGCATGGGATTAGTAGAAGTGTGTTAAGGAGATTAAATGAGGACTTCCATTCTATTTTGCCCCTTAAATCTTCTGAGTGAACAAGTCCGTATTTTTCAACTGGTAGTGCTGGTAAATGAACTGGGGAATGTAAAATAGAGGGGGTCCACGTATGGGGAGTTGTTTCTTCCGCCTGTTATAAAAGAATTGGAAAATGGCCATCACCTTTGCAAAATGTCCTAGGAACAGTTAGAATTCAGGTTGTGAAATTCTGAAGAGTTTATGAGATACTGCCTGAGATAATTTGGTGTAATAGGATGAGCTGGCTAGGCTGTGGTCCACTTATCGATGATACCCTGAAGTTTTGCCAGCAACTGGCAACTTCATAGGTGGAAGTGGTCTGCTTTGTAACACACATTGGTGCTGGCCTGGCTGTGAAAGTCTGCATCAATATAATATATGTAGATTAGTCGATTGATTAAAGAAAGAAACTATAAACACACTCTTAGTATTCTTTGTCCTTATTTGGTGATTTTGGATTCAAGTTATAATTATTAAATATTCGCTTGACAACAGATGGATTTTTAATTTCCTGTTGCATGTGCCTGACTTATTACTTAGGCATGTCATGTGCCTCTTCTTGCCAACAAATTCTTGTCTGCCTCGGCTTTGCCTAGAGAGCAATGGATGTGTCCTTGTGCAGTTCAATAGAACCAGCCACTCAGATGGCAAAACGGGATCTTTGGGTTAATTGAGAAAAAGCAGAGGTTGGAGCAAATGCTTTAAAGCCTTGCATGAGCTAACAAGTGACTTTTGCTGTTTTTTGGAGGAGGGGATAAGCCATATTGATTGTATGGTGATCACTTCTTCCTAGGACAGTCATATAACAAAAATTGTAATTACTTCCTCCCACATAGGGTTTGTTTATGACAAAGCAATTAATAAAAGTGTGCATTTAATAAGGAACAAATTCACCTGAGCTACACCACATTATGTGGTATGAATTTCTGTCTAAACTTTGCAGCTGTAAAACGATTTGTGCAAAGGTCTAAAGTTATTTGAGAGCATATAGGGAGGTGATAAAGCAGCAAGACTCCAAGACTGTTTATATGCCTTTGTGTTGCACTTTGGGGTTTTTTTTTTACAGGCAACTTTGCAGAAGACAGAAATTAATAATTAACTTTGAGAGGACAGTAGAAGTAAGTTAGCAAATTTGGATAGTTTTTATAGGCTAAAAACTCCATCTGATCACTAGGAGGAAAGCTTTTTGATTCATGGATAGTAGAAATGTGCATTTTTACTGCTTAGAAAATGAGTATCGTTTGTAGGAAATTGTAGAGTTGTAAGCAATCTGTGCAGCCTGTGAGTGAACATCTAAGGGATATTTTCTTCCAAATGTCATTCTGGAGAGGGTATTTGTGATTGTTAAGAGTTAATATATTGCCTTGATGACTCATAGTCAATTGGTAGTCATCTGCAATACTCATGGTTAACACTCAAAGTGTCACAGCAGGAGTTGGATTTGATGCATGCAAGATCTATCCACCATCCAGTCAATACCAGGCTATCTATAAATGGAGCCTTCAATAACAGGGTGATGCCTACAGTTACTTGATGTTACTGAGTACAAATATCACCAGTGTGTGTTATTTCTATACCCTCCAAAATCATTTGGGCCAAGTATATGTGGCACATATTAGTATAATACACCTGATATTTGATTATGAACCATGAGGTTTAGGAACAGTTGAAAATAAATCAACAGTGATTAAATGAGTATCTTTCGGTAAGCATTCAGATACTGGATTCTCTTGTAGTCAGCCAACTACACCAATTTGATTCCCCAATATCAATTCTCTTGGAATCTGGGCATCTTGTAGAGAAACACAAATATTGGAATAGTTATTGTTGTGGTCTTTTTGCTATAGTTTACCAGAAAGTATGTCTGACTGGAACTTGTTCTGCTCCTACTGACAGGTCTCGAATTTGCAGAATGGAACTTTTCCATGCTTTTCTAGAGGTGGTGGCCAGCATTCCTCTGAAAAACTTACCAGAAACTCTCACGTAAGACTTTTAATTCTTCCAGGACTTGTTATAACATCACCTTATTCTCTTCTCAGATCATGGTCATTTCAGGGTTTCTTTCTCTCCTATTTTCCCCTATTTAATGCATCCACTTTTTGGTTTTCCTTTGCTGTGCATTGCATGTTTTGCTCTGATGCTCTTTGTTTGCTGTTTTGAACCCGAATGTGCACATGAAGGCTTTAAAGATCAGTTTCTTTATACTGAGTCTTCCCTGTTGGGAGTGCTGCTTTGCCTCATGCCCACAGCAGCCTAGCTTTTCTTGTCTCTTACCATCCCAAATCTACCCAATAGAGCAGTAAATCTTTCTGAGTGGCAGGGATTGACCCTGGGTATGATGGAATGATAGTGCATTCCTTGTGGAATTTTGGTCATGTGCTATTCATGTTTTCACTATGCCTGCCTTTTTCAAAAATATTTTTCAAAACTATCCCTTGCCCTAGGCACATTTCCATGGTGAGCAGGCAGCTACTTTCTGTTTTATATTTGCACGAGATTAGAAGAAATCTAAACTACCGAAGATAGAGGATTTTATTTTATTTTTTCTGCTCCTGAGAAGGCATTTTTTTTTTTGTAGTCCTTCAAGGTTGACAACTGCCACTTTCAATAGATAGTTTTTGGGTTACAATGGCAGTTAAGGCTGAAGTTTCCATCGCTAAGCAATGTGATAACAATCCTGGCTGTCCCCATTGCCATTATTAAGCAAGAATCTTGTGTGATGGCAACTTGCAGTTTCATGCTGGCTTCCAAGAAGCAAAGTCAATGGGAAAATTAACAGGAAGCCACCAGTCTTGGCAGTTCATAAGCAGGCCACAGTGCAGGCGAGGGCCATACAGCTAATAACATTTGAATGCAAACAAATATAAACCAAATAAAGAGACAAGTGAACATATGCCAACTCCAACATAGCATCCTAAATATTAGTTTTGATTTTCAAAGCATTCCTGACGCGAAGGTGTCTTCTGGATTTCATATAGGAGATTGTGCACAGTATCCCAGAAAACTACTCCCCTCTTGTCCTTTCCTGAGTCTTCTGCTTGATTCTACCTTGGATGAGGAACCAGATAGGGAGAATAGACTGACATATATAGCCCTGCAGGTATCTGCTTGCCAAGCTGGATAGGACCTATGAAGGATCCTCTTCTGGCATAAGCGTTCACAATTTTGCATTGACCTAAGAAGGGCCACTCATTTGGCACCCAGCTCAATCCAGCCTCTCCAGCTCTGACATCCTACTGCATAGCTCAGGTGCCATTCTTTGGGATAGCAAAGACCAGATCTTGATCTTTAGAGCCTTTCTTGGAAGATGCCTCTGCAAGAGAAGCCAGAATGTCAGCCAGAGATGCTAATGGGCAGGGACTCGTTAAGGGACAACAAAATTATAGTAGCAGCCTTGTCTGTCTGTCTGTCTATATCAAATTTATATAGCCATTCATCTCACCAGAAGCTTAAGCTTAGACCCTGGTGGAAAGTTGGTTTTATTGTGAAAGTTCTATAGGGTTAACGTTTAGCAAATGTTCACCTGGGTGCTTGCCTCATAAGAGGCCAGTTCTGCCAGAACCGAATTAGGAAGTATTTGGAAAGCCTTAGGTGCCCCTGTAGAGCTTTTATTCCCAAAATTTAGTGAAACTGAGCCTGCTTTTGTCCACCTTCAGTTTCTTTTCAAGGCAGTGAACATTCACCCCGGATTCAGGCCCTATATTCTGTAGTTTTTTCTGTGCAAGAGGCAGGACTGCCAATGAGCTTTCCCATATATACAGTAACATCTTTTAGCAAACAGATGGTTGCAACTTTTGGTAAGGCCCCAAGTCTGCTACGAAAGGGTAGTGTTGAACTGTTGTCCAGCCACTCCTTCAGCCATAGTGCAGAGGAGTCCATCCCAAGTGTCACTTGCTCTCTTTAGAACCAAGAGACTGCGGACATATTGGGAGTACAAAGAAGCTGCTGCTTCATACCAAGAGGCGTGGAAGGAACTGCGTAGCCAGGCCTTTGGTGCCTGGGTGAGGAGCAGCCGCCATTACCAGTATTTCACATGAAAGAGGAACATATGCATCTCTCAGCTGTTTGGCACAATTAATGTTTTTTTTTTTAATCATAGTTAGTACTAAGAACATGTCAGTGCTTTTGGCACTATTCCTCTAAAAGTAATGTTTTCCTCCAAAACACATTGGGAAGATTTTGGAATAAAGTATATACTCCTTTCCTTCTGCTTGACTTGAGTGTTTATATTCCGTTCATATATGGAAATATGATCCACAATTTTTGGTGAAAATTTGAGGCTACACACATCCCCATCCTGAAAACAGGACAACATTCTGAATTTGCCAAGAAGGCATATACAGCTTTTCTTGCTGCCCTCTGTACTTGGGAATCTTAATAATACTATAATAACCCTCACCCCCACACCTTCAATATTTACTCCCTGGATTGTTCTTTCTCCATGTCGGTTTTAAGAATATAATTTTTGAGAGCCTTAATAAATGTGATGACCGTTATCAGCCTGTACTATCATATTGTCACTATGATAGTAATGTGGGATTGTAAAAGGGGATGTTCACTTATCAAGAGGCTGCAAATGTCAGAGTTGTGATAATTGTAAAGACTAACAACAAACCTCCAAACTCAAAAGTGGTCCCAATCTCAAACTGATATGCAGCAGGATACTAATGAACAGATAGTGATAGATTTGAGGAAGATCAAACAAAAATTTGAGTGTATATTGTATCCATGTACAGCAGGACTATCGATATCCAAGGTACCTTAGAAATATTCGTTATTTACAAGAGGTTCTAGTAGTATCGGTGGAAAATCAAGTTATATCGCCATTGCAGTAATTATCAAGTCAGAAAGCTACAAGAATTAATGGAATATATTTGGAAATATAGCAAGCAACAGAAGAATCAGTAAAACCAAACCATATCAGCAAATCTGGAGTTCAGAGATTGTTAGAGGTTGGTTGATGTATCAGTATTAAAGAAGACTTAAAAACTATTGTATAGTTCCTTAACGCTTAGAATCACAAGTTCAGTTTAGAGTCCTGCATGAAAAAAGAAAGTCCAGATGTTAAGCTGACCCTACGAAAAAAATGGGAACAAAGACATTGTTGCTAATGCACACAGTATAATTGGGAAAGTCAGAAAATAACCAAAAATAGTCACTATGTTTCAATGACTATGGAAAGGTGTGCAATTGTGTCAAGCTGTGGAATGTCCTTAGGAAGAATTCCATAACAATATCATTTGTCTTCATGTGAAACTTATGCACAGGGTAGGTAGGACAATCCAGATTGCAAAACAGACTGGTTTCAGTTTGGATTAAGGACAAGGACAGAGACAACAAAAATGATGACCCTGATTCCAAATTTCCTCCCAGCCCGAGTGCTGCGCGTCCAAGAAATAGCTGCGCGACCTGCAGCAAGGACAATCCTGTTCTTCACTGCCTGCACTTCGCACAGGCTTAATTTAAAAAGCATCATTGCCAGCCTTTCTCTGAGAAAACTCCTTGGAACCTGCAACAGTTGATGATCTGCCTTTGGATTTTTTGGAATGTGAACTGTGACTTGATGCTCCCACCTTTTCCTTTGGGCTTGGACTAAGTGCATTAAAGTTAGTAATTAGAATTTGGAACTGTGGTTGTGTGCATACAGAACCAGTTAGCCCTGCTTCTGAGTTAAGACAGGTAAAACTTAACACATGTGTAATGAGATAGAATATATATTGAACAGATGAGATTACAAATACCAATTTAAGGGCAACAAGGATAGCAAGCAGCTTTTGAGTGGACAATGAACACACTGAATAGTTTCAGCTTTGACTGGCTTATCAACTGTAAAGGAATGAGCAGTTAGGATATATAGCAGACTAGTACTTGGTAGGGTAAAATGAAGTCATTGGTACATAAGCACAAATGAAACCAATTGCCTCAAGTAGGGGGGAAGAGTTTCAGGCAGAGATACTATATTTAAGATAAAATGATTGACTATTCAAGTGAATAATTACCAATTTAAGGTTCATCTATGGGAGTAAAAATAATTTTGTGACCTCTCTAGGCTGTTCCTGAATGATTTTGTATTGTCTGAAAATGTCTTTTGTATGCTTAATCTTAAAATGCTACTTTATTTAAAAAATGAAAAGAAAGCTGAAATACAAAGCAGTATTGCAAAATTTTTGTGACAGTTAACTTTAATAGTTGCTTCTTAAGCAAAATTCAATAAAAGCAACACGCTAACCAAGATAAACATATCAGCATCCTTAGGGTAATACAGAAACTTCCATTTCTATGAAACTGTAATTATTATGCTAATATTTAATTTCAAAATCCCTCTCCCATTATCATCTACTGTTGCATCCGTATTTGAATAATGCTATTAAATATGTCCCAGCGGAAAGGATGCAATGAAATTTACAGCTATGGTTATACGTGTAATGGAAAAATAAAATTTTATAAATTACTAAGTTAACAAACAAAAATCTATCAATATATTAAATCAACCCAGTGACAAATGAAAAATGCCCATCAGGGTCATGATGAAGAACAAGAGGCTATTTACAAAGCAAGCAGGATGGAGATGAAATCAGAAACCAAAGGTGTTTTCTCCACTGTAAGCCACGTACAAGAAGCCATCTTCATCTTTCTCCTTCTCATAAAGCTGTCCCATGGTTAAACTGTAAGGAAAAAAACAAAACAGCAAGAAAACCATCACATACTAACAAGGAGAGTGTGCAAATAAAAAAACAGGGTGGGTGGATGAGAGTGAGGAATGAGTAACCTTGTGGACTAAGCTTTGCTCCCTGTTGAGCTTTGAATGTATGAATTTGGATACCTTGTTAAACAAATATATTAAATAAAGAGGCTTAAACTTTTTTCCACAAAAAATATAGTCTTCACTTGACTGTCTCTGCCTAGAGAAACCATAGAGAGCAGATGGTTAGCTTTTTTGTATTTTGGTGAAAAGTGAAAAAAATTGGGAAGTAACAGAAAACTAGGTCCTGTATAGTGGATTAAATAGTGCAGGAGAATGAAAATGGAAACCTGATAAAACAGTTTCCTTAAATTAACCCCTACCCTGATTGATTTTCAAGTACAAGGATCGGCAAGTGGTGTATATTCTACCCTGATATCTTGGCTTCCACAATCTTATGCCACCAACTATTACCTAGAACTAATAGTTGAGTCCCCATTGTAAGCACTTTGCACAGGAGTAGGGACCTCAAAACAACAAAACCAAACA
This sequence comes from Bungarus multicinctus, assembly GCA_023653725.1. Lineage (NCBI taxonomy): Eukaryota > Metazoa > Chordata > Lepidosauria > Squamata > Elapidae > Bungarus > Bungarus multicinctus. Next base: position 18,303 of record CM042839.1, on the reverse strand, counting down.
TGATTAATTATTGTGAAATGTTAATAGAATTTAACCTGAACGTCATTTAGGAAATGTTAACCCTAGCTAACATAGAAGAAACCTGTTCTACTTTAGGAAGTGGCTACATCCACTGTCCAAGATTTTATGGGAGGACTCCACAATTTCCAGAAATGAAAAGCCGACTTTTGTCCTATTACTACACACAACCCACCCACCAACCCCTCACCTAGATTGGGGAACAGTCTTGTCTACAAAGAGAAATATGGCCTTCTCGGAGGGCAACTGGATCCGCTTCCTGATGATCCACATGAACTGAGCCACGGTTATGTCCGAAGGAACCAGGTACTTCCTCTTGTCAATGTCCACGATCTGAGATCCCGAGACCTTTTCCACGATCACCTGCATCGAGACGGAGGAAATTTATCTCGGCCAGCACCCCTCCCCCCATCCCCGGGCTTCCTTCAGCCCCGCCGCGGAAGCGCCGGGAAGGGGAGGCGAGCAGCGGCTCCGGTCGCGGGTTTGCCCGAAAGAAACACGGGCGCGTCAGTCTTTCTAGGGACGATCCGCCGGGGAAAAGGGTCCTGGCGCCTCCCGTTCCCTGGGAAAGAAGGGCCTGCCAGTCCTTGCGGAGCCCTCCGCCCCCTTGGTGGGCCGCTGCCGGGAGGCTCGGGGCGGAGCCTGCGGAAAATAACAAGGCCGCCGACGTCTGGCCTGGGCATCCCGGGGCCCCCTCGAGCGCCCCTCGGGCGGCCTCTGCCCTCGAACGAAGCCTGCTTGCCGTTCCGCCGACTCACCGGGACACGGTCGGGGTACTTGGCCCGGATCTTGGCGGACTCCACGCACCGATGCTCTGCGGAGAAGACGAGGAGAGCCGCGTCAGGCGGCCGAGCCCGGCCCCCGCCCACCCCCCGCCTGCCCGGCGCGGCCCGCTTACCCAGCGCGTGGTCCTCCTTGAACATCCACTTCATGGTCGGGCGAGGCGGGTGGGCGAGTCGGGCCTGGGGTCCTCAGCAGCTCCTCGGCAGCCGCAGCAACCCCTCTACGTACGGGGGGCGGGACTTCCGCCGACACTCACGCGGGCGCGCCCTCCGCCACGACGATTGGTTGGCAGGGCGGTGCGTCCGTCGCCGTGGAGACGCGCAGCGGCGACATGGCCTGGCTGGAGGTGGCGGCGGGCGGATGGCGCGGGCGGGTACGGCTGTGCTCCCTGACGGCTCTGGGGCTACTGCTGCTGGGCGCGCTCACCTACGTGCCGCCCTTGTTGGCGGCCTACCGGAGCCACGGTGGGTTCGGCGGCGGGAGCATCCCGGGCAGGACTGCCGCTCGCCTGCCCGCCCGGTGTCACTCTCTCTCTGTCTCCGCGTAGGCTTCTGGCTCTCGCGGAGCAGCTACGCCGAGCAGCCCAGCGTCCGCTTCCGGCACGAGGTGCTCCTTGCCGCGCTGACGGAGAGCGGCGGCGGGCCGGTGGGCTGGAGTTCCTTCGCCGCCTTCAACCGCCTGCTGGGCACCCGGCTGCGCATCCCGCTTGTCTCGGTACGGCGGGGGCTGGAGCGGGGAGGCCCGAGCCCCCCTCCGGAAAGCGCCGGGGCCGGAGTCCGCGTGGTTGCCCGGCAGCCGTCCGCCGGAGGGTGGGGGGGGCAACCCGGACTTTGCTGCAGCTGCCTCTGCCCCGTAGACGCAGGACTCCCAAATGTTTCTTCTGTGTTCCAGGTTCGGGAGGAAGACTCTAACCAAGATGGAATAACGGACCTGCTCCGTTTCCAGCTGGAGCTTCCGCTGCTCCCCTCGGAACGAGTGGTGGGGATTCAGCTCCTGCTGACTTTCTCCTACGAGTTGCACGTGAGTGTCCTCAAGCGGCAGCAGAGAGAGTCTCCCCAGCAGCCCTTTAGGTATGAGGACGATCGGGCCTTTCCCTGGGCTTCGTTTGAAGCAGAACAACGATTCTGTGCCGTTAGGCAGAACTGAAGGCCTTTAGCTTCAGCGGAGAATGAGATGGGCAGAAAAACTACTTGCTGAAAAGGAACCTGTTGCATAACTATCAACTGATAGAAACATGTATTGATGTACAGTATTGTTGATTATCAGAGGCTCTGGATTGCTAATTATCATTTCTCTCCTCCAAAACGGAGTGATAAAGTTTGGTCTACTGGTGAAGACTAGAAGCCAGGAGACCCTGAGTTCTAGTCTTGCCGTAGGCACAAAAGCTGGCTGAGTGACTTTGGGTCGGCCACTGTCTCAGCCAACTTACCTATTTGTTATGGAGAAAATAGGAGGAGGAAGGAGTATTGTGTGTGTTGGCTGCCTGGAGTTATTTATAAAAATAATAAAGGTGGGATATAAATAAATAATGTAGAGTGCAGGTCTGGAGAGAATCTGAGCAGAGAACTGAATAGTTACAGTACTCAGGATACTCAGTTTGAGAAAAGACTAGTGTTCTGTTTCTGGCACCAAGGTGTGCAGATACAGATTGATAACTCAACAAAGCTTCCATAACAAAGTTCATTTATTGGTACATCAGGTATCCTCATGATTCACATTTGTGACGAAGTTCCTCTTTCAATGACCAATCCTTTATATATCTGCCTTGTACATGGAAAATAATTATCTCCTAACCCATTTCGTAGCAATAGAAGGAAGTGATGTTATCAGTATATGAGTGCAGGTAAGAATGGAGGGCAACCTCCTTCAACCCCTCAAGGGTCAATTTAGTGGCCAATCAGGATTACAGATGTGGCCACGTAACATGTACTACATTTCCCATGATGCATTCCCTTAAGGGGACAGCTCACAATTCCTAAATAACTAACCCATTCCCATAAACTGACTGGGACAGCACAACTAGATATACAAAACAATGCATAATCTGGGAAAAATGAACATGAGAACATTTTTAGCAGAATACTGAAGCGCTTTCATGTAATAAAATTGAATAGTGGGAAAAGTAGAATGGATAAATGGAACTCTTTATTGATTGGTGCCAATTGGGGTGGTTTAAAAGGCAATCATATTTATAAAGGATAGTGCTTCCTATGTATAATGCAGCAGGGGGTGTGGTTTATACAGTATATCTAAATGCTTTTTTATGAGGAAATGTGCAGCCCTGTTCATGTCCTGTGTTGAGTTTGTCTTGTGATAGGTATTGAAATAGAAATATTGTGGATTGTACATCTTTTAAAAATGTCCTTACACCATAAATTTTAAAATTGCAACCACTTCTATTTTTTCAGATTCTTTAAATCTTTTGGAATTCTGTATATAGCTGCTTTGTCTAACTAATAGACTTTATATTTCTCGATAATTCTAATCCTATTTTTTGTGATGTGATGCTAAGATGGTGGCGTAACAACTCTCTCCCCATCTTTCTGGTTTATTTGCTGCTCTCATTTCAGAGAATGTCCACCTTTGTGATGCAGAGCATGGCTTTTTTGCAGTCTTTTTCCCCTGTGCCAGGATCACAAGTGTTTGTAAATGGAGATCTCAAACTTCATCAGAGGCAGCCCCTTTACCATGCTGGGCTGGATAGCAGATATAATGTGAGTGTTGTCCCCCTCATCTCACTTTCTTCAGCTGGTTCTGTTGTCCTTTAACTATTTTTTTTTCTGCAATTGCTCTGGCTGAAATCATATACTATATTCAGTGGATTCTGCTTAGTAAATTTGTCTTGCTAAGTATTCAGCAAGTATGTCCTGTTTGAATTTGTGAACTAAGGGATTTTTTTCAGAATGTTTATCGATAATAACTGTTGTCCAGTTTAGTGATCACAATTGGGACTGGCAACTTGGTTGTTAAACAAAGAAGTAGCTAAATAAAATTGAGATTATGATTACAATCTTACTTCAGCCTTACATTTTTAAAATGTTAATTTTAAAGATAAAAACTGTAGGAGAAAAAGTATTGTTAGATGCAAAGAAAGCAAACCCATACAGACATATAATCTCCCTCCTTAAAAAGAATGTTATTTGGATGCATACATTTGTATCTACATATAATTTTGCTTTTCCTTATTCATTAAAATTCCAAGATAAGCGTTTGATAATATTAAATTGACTACATGACAAGTGTGGCTTTTGGGATTTTTCTCATACAAAATAATTGTCTTTTAAAATCTAATAACCATGCATTTATTTTATTTTATTTATTTAGTCAAGCAATTATAAGATAACAGGTATAAGTATAAACATAGTTATGAATACATGAAATGGATACATATAAGAAAAATAAAGAATAGGACAGGGACAGTAGGCACGTTGGCTTATGCACGCCCCCTACAGACCTCTTAGGAAAAGGGTGAGGTCAATAGTAGACAGTCTAAGGTTAAAGTTTTTGGGGTTTGGGGAAGAAATTTATCTTAAACATACAGGTTGAAACGGAATATATATATAAAACAAATTCTTTCAAAGTGTTTGGTTTTATGAATATTGTCAGTATATATTTGGTCAATTAGCAATTTATGAAATTCTGAGCACCTAAGAAAGTGTCATGCCCCTGGTGGAGTCTGACTCCGAGGGAGAGGAGGAACAGCTGGGGAAGGGCAGAGGCTGGCTGGGCAGTCAGAGGAAGACCCAGTGCCATCCCCTCTCCATCCTAGGGCACGCAAGGAGGAGAGGATAAGGGAGAGATGTGAATAGCATGGTCTACGGGTGAGGAAAGGGCCTTGATCCTCTTCATGGGCTGCAGCTGTGAGAGCTATTTAAAAGGACGGACATGCGTATGGGCCAGTGCTGGAAACAAAGCATGAAAATACCTCTGTCTGTCCCTATCTGAGTTTGGCGTCCTTCCCAGTGCGTGTTCTGATCTCTGTGGACATCTTCAAGCCCTTATCTTGCCTGGTTCCCTTAATTGCTTCAGTATGGTTTGTGTTGTTTTTGCTATTTATAATTTATAGGCATTTTTAGTTTAAATGGCATTTCCTCCTTTTCGTAACTGCTTGTGGGGGAGTTTTTTGTCTCCAGTAAAGGATATTTGGAACTGTGAAGCCAAGCTGAAGGAATAAAAGGGGCTTCACCTGTTTTTGTGCGTTTGTTTATTTTGTATCCCATCCCGTGTCATCACAGAAAGGCTTTGTTTATATGAAACCAAGTCTTCTTTTTACCCAGTAATTACAAGAATAGAAGTTAATTCAACATAAAAACCTGTATAGTATCGTATCACTTGGTATATGCCTAAAAATATTCATCATGTGTTCTGATGCAAGTTAACAATTAGTAAGATCATGTGTCCAATGCAAAATTCTCTCACTATGACAGGTATCTGTGATTAATAGTACAAGTCCTTTTGCCCAAGACTATGATTTTGTGAACATTGTTGAAATGTATCAGAAGAGGAATGGTGAGTTTTCACAGAAGTTCTAAGTTTTTGTATGCAAAACGTTTCTGGTCTTTCTCAGATCATTTGCCTTAATATTAATTACAATTATTTTCTTTACAGTTACAACACTTTTGTCTGGTCCCAGTCCCATTTGGGTGACTGGACGATCACCAGATCAACCATTTGTGATCCAGGCCTTCATCCATTATCCGATGGAATTGATTGTATATCCTTTGGCTACCAGTTGGTAATATGGTTTTGGTTTTTTGAATGATGGTTTATGGCACTTCGCCTCAACCACTAATACAACTATGGCTGTTGTATCAAGACTTGTAGCCTAACATTAGGTAGCTATGTAAAAAAAATGCCATGAAACTCAAACAGGATCTCTAGAGAATATTTCTAGTATTTTTTTAAAAAAAGCTTAAAGGTTTTATGATATTTTTTATATTGATCTGGGGGAAAGGAGATCTTGGGGATTCTCATTTCTTGAGTGTCCCTGGCCACTCTTGGGGGGAGATGGGATGCTTCCCAGTTCACATTACTAGCCCAAAGAATCAGAAGGACACATCCTTGCCTTTACATGAAGATGCTTCAGATTCCAAATACTCCTTGACTTTTTAGTACATATCAGCCAGGCTTCTGGGAGATGGTGAAATTTGCCTGGATGCAGTACATTAGCATCCTCCTGATTTTTTTGTGGATTTTTGAAAGGATAAAAATCTTCCTTCTTCGAAATCAAGTGCTGAACACGGTGCCGATGTCTCCACTTCCCCCACTGTTGTCCTATAAAGAGCACAAATCCTGATCAAGCCTGCACAGGAGAAAGAACTTTGCTCTCGCTTGGCTTCCACTGCTTTGCATTTGGAAGATGAGGCTTTCCACAGGTTGGGTGTATATATTATTTTGCAAAGTTTATCGATGACTCCTCGGTATAGATTTTCTTTCCTGTCCTATTTTCATAAATCCTTGTTGTTACGATTATCAGATGGCATATCAACCATAATCCATACAGTGACAAGATAAACAATTGAATGGAAGTTACACAAATGAGTTTTACTGTCTGTAAGCACATAACTGAATCCCAGTCTTGATGGCAAAGTCCTCTAAAAGGAATTAACTACAGAAACAAAAAGAGTTCTCAATTCTTTGAAAAGACAGATTTTCTCTGTAAGAATAGCGAAATAAAGAATACCTTTGTTCTTTTTCCTTTCTCTTTGCAAAATCCCAAGGAGAAAATCAAGGGAATAAGAGCCATCATCAGCCAGGAGTTGATATCGTCCCAGAAAGTTTGGGTTCTTTCACCTGGCAAGCAAGTCCAATGAACCATGCCAGATAGATGGATAGGGGAAAAAACTGACAGGCAAATAAAAGGGTTACTCGGAAGCAAGTTCCAATTGGGTGCACCCTTGCTTGGAGCAGACCATTTATACAATTTTGAAAGGTATTCATTGTCATGGAAACACATAACATCATTGATCAGTCATGAAGAGAAGTATCACGCATACTTATATTCAGTGGGCATAGTAACTCAATTTAACTAAAGGTTACAAGGTATGTTAAAGGGTAGGTTGAAACCTTTGTCTTATCTATCTTTTCAATAACAACATTCCTAAGTAATTTGGTACCAGGCTCTCATCCAGTATGCTAGGGAGCCAAGGATTCCCCCGAATAGGAAGGCAGGCGGTTTTTAACTCAAGAGTGTAAAAAATTTTCAGCACTGCATAGTGTATGTGGGTAGATGCATAATGATTATCTTTTGAGAACTGAGTGCAACAAAATTTTATTTTAATGTATGCTGCTTAGTATACATTTAAAATGACAAAAGTTTTTATTCTCTATTAAAACATTTCAACTCGTTGCAAGTTGAGACCAGGCCAGAACCATTTCATCCTTATCCCTTTGTGCTAAGACAGCACCTTAATATGTGACTGTTTATTAAGATATAAAAGTAATTGGATTAAAGCTAAATTAATTGGGACACCGGCCATCTTTCCACTTTTGCGTAACTTCCTCATCCCTTGCAAACTATCAGCAATAAAGAGGAAAGCAGAACTTCGGGTGTTACTTGGTGAAGTTGCTTATGTAGATTTAAGAATTGGGGTGGGGGAAGCTTCCTTTTCTCAACTGGCTATAAGGCAAATGCCGCTTCTCATCACGGAGAGGTTCTGCCAGCCCCTTTAACTCCTGCCGCGGGATGGCCGGCTGCGGTGGGGCTGGAGGGACGGAGCCTGTCTATTGGGCACTGCAGTCGGCCCCCGCTCCAGTCCAGGAGGGAAGAAGTGGCCCCCCGCCTCCACCCTCCTTAGGGCCAGTGCTTGATTGGCGCCTCCCCCGCTGACGCCCCCCGTCCAAGCCTCCCCTCCCCTCCCCGCAGCCGTAGGGGAACGGCCACGTCTGAATGCCGCTCATTGTATGCGGGGCCGGCGCCGCAGCCTCACCTTCCTTCCGCCTCCGGACTAGCCGCGATCTCGTTAGTCGCCCGCCGGCAGATACTGAGGTTAGGGGCCGGGATGGGCTGGGGCCGGGCGGGTGTAGCGGCTGGAAAAGTCGTGGCGCGCCTTCTTCCTCCGACCGGGACGCGGAGCTTCCTCCCCGCGGGTATCTATCCCATCAGCTAGGTTAGCAGAGGCGCTGGCGGACAGTCGCGCCTGCAGTACCGGGCGCCTTGCACGGGTGCCGAGCGACTCGCTCGAGCGTCTGAGTAGGGATCGGGAAGAGCGTCCGCACGAGGGCCTCGGCGCCGGCCGGCACAATTCTCAACAGCTGCGCTATTGCAAGCGCGGAATCCCCCTCCGCTCCGCGATTTTAGGCTGAATTTCAGGGCCAGGCGGGGCCGACCTCTGAATCCCAAACCTTCTAGTGGGAACGGTTGCAGCTAAAACGAGCCCCCTCCCTTCAAAAACAGTCGTGGAGGGATTTTTGCGCAGGAAGACTGTGAAGACTTTTCCCCAACAGCAGTTAGGCTTCTATACCGCTTCATAATGCTTTCCAGCCCTCTCTGAGCACTTTACAGAGCCAGCCTCTTGCCCCAATCTGGGTCCTAATTTTACCGCCCTCGGAAGGATGGAAGGCTGAGTCAACCTTGAGCGGGTCAGCATGGAAGGAATCAAACTCCTGGCAATGTAAGCAGAGTTAGCCTGCGATACTGCATTCTAACCACTGCGCCACCATGCATTTGAAAATCTTGTACCCAAGAAAAATCTTCTTGTACCCAAAGGAATTATTTCCCTTTTGTATTTTACAAAAACATAAACCGCAAACTCTTAAGTGTGTTCATTCCCATAATATTAGAGAGAGGCTGAATTATGTCCATATCAATTTTAAGGCTGTGTAAAGGAAATGATACTTGCATTGCTGCTAGAGTAAATAATCCATAGAAATTGGAATAGCAGAATTATTATATAGCTTGTTTATTAACACCCCATACACGTTTCTTTTAGCTTTTCTCATCATTGTGGATCCATGACACAGTAATCTGGGATTTTCCATACAATTCATTTATCCACCCCCAATCTGTAATTTGCAAAACTGCTAAAGCATAATCCCGTCAAACTGATGCTATAAAAAGTGGTGATCCCCTTCTCTCCATTATTCCAGTGGTACTCAGCTTCACCCAGGATGCTGAGGCTCCGCCTTTCCAATGCCACAATTGCAATTATCTTGGCAATCCAGACAGGATTTCTAGTCTTTCTATATACTCAACAAGGTGGCTTCCTTCCTCAGTCTATGGAAAAACCTGCTCAGGTGCACATCCTCATCCTTTCGTCTTGGAGGTCAGGTTCTTCCTTTGTGGGGCAACTCTTCAGTCAGCATCCCAATGTCTTCTATCTAATGGAGCCAGCCTGGCACGTGTGGGCAACCATGTACCAAAACAGCGCCAAAGTCTTGCACATGGCAGTGCGGGATCTCATCAGATCCGTCTTCAAGTGTGACATGTCAGTGTTTGATGCCTACATGCCCTGGAAGAGAAACAGAAATTTGTCTGATCTGTTCCAGTGGGCTGTGAGCCGGGCATTATGTACAACGCCTGCTTGTGAATTCTTCCAACGGACTGATATTACTGGGGAAAATGCTTGCAAAACTCTCTGCGGCAAGTATCCTTTCAGTAAAGCAGAAGAGGCCTGCAAGACCTATAGCCACATTGTCCTAAAGGAAGTCCGTTTCTTTGACCTCAAAGTCCTCTATCCACTCCTCGCTGACCCCTCGCTGAACCTCAAAATCATCCATCTGGTCCGTGACCCCAGGGCTGTCCTGAAATCTCGGGAACAATCTGTCAAAGCCCTCGCCCGTGACAATGGAATAATTCTGGGTATAAATAGCAGCAGAGTGGATGACGGTGGATTTACAGTCCTGCAGGAGATTTGTAGAAGCCACGTTCAGATCTACGAAACAGCTAGTCAGAAGCCTCCATTATTTTTAAAAGATCGTTATTTATTGATCCGATTTGAAGACATTGTGCGGGATCCTTTAATGGAAATTACTGCAATGTATACTTTTACAGATCTTCTATTGACCCAGAAACTTGAAAATTGGATCTATAATATTACACATGGACAAGGACCGAGTAAGAAGAAAGAAGCTTTCCAGATCACTTCTCGAGATGCAATCAATGTTTCCCAGGCATGGAGAAATGTTCTTTCATTTCAGAAAGTCCAAAAAGTACAAGAAGTTTGTAGAGGTGCTTTAAATATACTTGGTTATCAATTTGTAAATTCTGAGAAAGAGCAGAAAGATTTGTCTTTAGATCTAATATTACCATATCGGAGAACCCAATTTCGCTGGGCATTGTTTCGTGAAAACTAGATCAAATAACTTGAAAAGATTTGTTGGTTTCAGTACATCTGAGTTCTCTTAGAACTTCATTTTATCAAACCAAGGAACTGTATGTTTTTTGCTTTTGTAAATTAATAATGCCTAACTTCCAGACTAGCCTTATAAAGTAACATTACAAGAAATTATTTTTCATCTGCGCACGGTTATAATTTTGATATGCTATCAAACACCTTCTTGCTTTTTGTTTTTCTAAGCTCTCTTTCATACGCAGGACTACAATATTACCAATAAAGAATCACGCTTGTTTGGAGAGGTTGGGAATTTGTCACTCTGAAATGTTAATGCGCTCAAACTTCTACGTACCCCAGGGGAAAACGGGAATAGAAATCCAGTGATCGGAAGGATTTATTTCATTACATAAAACTATCTCCTTTATCTGTGTACCCCAACATGCCACAGTTCTAAATTTGTCTCTGCATTTATCGTATTCCTATTTTTTTGAATACGGGCATCCCTGATTACCTATAATAGCAAAGATTAGTTCCTAATAACAAAAAATGTAACTTTTTTGCTATATAGTTGGAAATCAATATTCCCGAATCAATATTCTCGGGCATATTTTTATCATATTGAAAGTAGCAGTATCCCACAGCAAGCAGATGAATATTGCAAATGTGTGCAGTTTATGTTATATGCTAGCATAACAAATGGGGGCAACACCACAGATCATTTGCGAAAAATTTGCACTTTTAGTTTCTCACATTATCTATGCAGATACCCTAGTAATCTCTCTGTACTACCTCTGCACTAGGGATGGACTAGGAGCTGGGAATAAAAAATAATTTAGATCGGAGGAGGGGGAGGGGAGGAGCGGCAAATACCGAGTTGGCAGATGGCAAAGTCTTAAAAAGAACCCGGGAGGTTCATGGGAAGAGAAGGGGATTGGCAGCTAAAATGACCAACATGTACTTAATTCTAACAGCCGTTGAAGATAGAAGATTGATTTTAATTTAGAGAAAAGGGGGCCGATCATGCTTGAACAAAGGGGGTTCTGTTTCTTGTTACTTCTTAAACGATCATAAGTAACTGAAAAATTTATCATAGTATTAAATTTAAATCTCACTAAACATTAAATGTAATCATAACTCACAAAATCACATTAATTTCTGTTTGTTCCATCATCAAGGTATCGGTATAAATAGGATGGAGAATTCTAAGCTAAGGGATCACCGCAATTCGCATCAATCTTAAATGTTGGAATAAATTACAAATGAAAAGTTTGGCAGAAGCAAAGTTTTAGCACTTGGGTAAATGCTGGAGCACAGGGGAAGAAGAGCCTTTCTCTGAAGACCATCTTTCCCACTTGGGACACTGCAGGAGAGAAAACCGCTGTCATCTCCTTACCAAAAAGCCTGGCTCCTGGCAACGGCCGATTTTCCAAAGGGCCTGTCTCGCTGGGCAGGTTCACAACCAGGCAGGGGGATGGAGGTACATTTGCCGAATAGTCACCAAGGTAACCAATAAATTAATCAAACTTTCTGTTGATTAAACTTCACAGGCAATCTGTATATCGTATTGTTTGACTACTTATTATCAATGCATCACACATACACAACGTACATATCATTTGTTTCTTTACACTATAACAACTCGATCTGAACTGTTAGCTTTGCCTGAATTTCTCGGCGATTTGTATTTTCAGGAAACCAAGAAGCCCCTTTGCAAAGGTAAAGGTGCACGTTTTCTCTCTCAAATTTGGAGGATAGGTCTTTAGCTCCATGCCTATTCGGGGGGCCTGGTTTTTGAGACAAGGCTTGGTTCCCAGTAATCGGGATGTCCCTTTTTCAGTGGCACATTTTAAGGAGCTGATACTTATCTGATTCCCGTTTTAAATTTAATTCGCGTAGAGATCGAGTCCTCACTCAGTCCCATTTGCTGCAGTGTTTAATTACAGAAAGAGTATGTATCGGAGTATGCAAATAAAAGATACACATTGATATTTATGGATTTCAGAAAGGAAAAATAAGGACCACATAGTAAAATTATTTCTTTTGTAATACCATCAAAAAGCACCATTCGTTTCCATTTCCAATATACAGGTAGTTCACAACTTACGGCAATTGAGCCCCACATTTTTCACAGTAGGTAAGACTCAAAAGGAGATGCACAAACCTGGCATAAGCACACGCCAGCACCAAGCATCCCAATTTGGATCACGGGAATGCCGTAAATCTGTGAAAAAGTCACTTTCTTCAGTGCCATCGTAACTAAACGTTCACCAAATGTACTATTGAACAGCCTGTTAAACGGTACAGTTCAGTTTCCAAGGGAGGAACGATGTTTTATTGTTTAGGAAAAACCAAACAGGGAGGGCAACCCGGTGACAATCGTTCACTCCCCCTCCCACCCATCCCACCTTTCACCCAAGATCACGGAGGCTGAAAAGCGAGGCCTGCAGCGCAGCACGGCAGGAAAAGCACCGCCACTCTATGCTCCTCTTCAGGGGACGATCTGCTTCCGTTGCTCTTCTTTGCACGACTGCCAACTTCTGCACTAGTGCCGCTTTGAGCTACCTTGCCAGTACGGCCGACTTCCTGTCCATTTTCCGCAGCCGTCCCTCGTGCCTTTGAAAAACGACCTTCCCATCACGGCTGACTTTCCATCCCTCCTTTCCAGTCATCCCCCCAACTTCCTTTTGAAGCAACCGTCTCGGCAGCGTACTTCCTGTCCATCCTATGGGACCGTACCCCAGTCCCTTTGAAGTTTCCCAGCATGGCCGACTTCCCGTCCCCCCTTCTCAGTTCATGCGCCAAACTTCCTTTTGCAGAGACTTTTTCGTCATGCTGGGATTATTCTAAATAATTATTATTAATTTAAATACCTCATTATTAAGGTTTAGGTTTAGGGGTTAGGGTTAGGGGTTAGGGGTTAGGGGTTAGGGTTAGGGTTAGGGTTAGGGTTAGGGTTAGGGTTAGGGTTATTTTTATTAGGTTTACGGTTAGGGTTAGCATTAGGGTTATTACTGTTAGGGATAGGGTTAGGGTTAGGTTTATTAGGTTAGGGTTAAGGTTAGGGTTAGGGTTATTAGGTTAGGGTTAAGGTTAGGGCTAGAGTTATCAGGGTTAGGCTTAGGGTTACTAGGGTTAGGGTTAGGTTTATTAGGGTTAGAGTTAGGATAAGGGTTAGGGTTAAGATTGGGATTAGGATTAGTATTAGGGTTAGGGTTAGAGTTAGAGTTAGGGTTATGTTAGGGTTAGCGTTAGGGTTAGAGTTGGGGTTATTAGGGTTAGGGTTATTTCGGTTAGGGTTATTAGGGTTAGGGTTAGGTTTATTAGGGTAAGGGTTAGGGTTATTAGGATTAGGGTTATTAGGGTTATGGTTAGGGTTATAAGGGTTAGGGTTAGGATTATGGTTATTAGGTTTAGGGTTAGGGTTAGGGTTGTTAAGGTTAGGTTTATTATGGTAAGGGTTAGGGTTATTAGGGTTAGGGTTAGCGTTATTAGGGTTACGGTTAGGCTTATTAGGATTAGGGTTAGGGTTAGGGTTAGGATTATGGTTATTAGGGTTAGGGTTAGGTTTAGGGTTAGCGTTAGTGTTAGCGTTAGCGTTAGGGTTAGGGTTAGGATCGGGGTTAGAGTTATTAGGATTAGGTTTGGATTAGGGTTATGGTTAAGGTTACGGTTAGGGTTATTAGGGTTAGGGTTATTTAGGGTTAGATTGGGATTAGGATTAGTTTTTGGATTAGGGTTAGGGTTAGGGTTATTAAGGTTAGGTTTAGGATTAGGGTTAGAGTTATTAGGTTAGGGTTCTTAGGGTTTTTTAGGGTTAGGGTTAGGATTATTAGGTTTAGGGTTATTAGGGTTAGGGTTAGGGTTCAGATTTATCAGGGTTAGGCTAGGGTTATTAGAGTTAGGGTTAGGTTATTAGGGTTAGAGTTAGGATAAGGGTTACGGGTTACGATTGGGATTAGGATTAGTATTTAGGGTAGGGTTTAGAGTTAGGGGTTATGTTAGGGTTAGAGTTAGGGTAGAATTGGGGTTATTAGGGTTAGGGTTATTTCGGTTAGGGTTATTAGGGTTAGAGTTAGGTTATTAGGGTTAGGGTTATTAGGATTAGGGTTATTAGGGTTATGGTTAGGGTTATAAGGGTTAGGGTTAGGATTATGGTTATTAGGTTTAGGGTTACGGTTAGGGTTGTTAAGGTTAGGTTTATTATGGTAAGGGTTAGGGTTATTAGGGTTAGGGTTAGCGTTATTAGGGTTACGGTTAGGCTTATTAGGATTAGGGTTAGGGTTAGGGTTAGGATTATGGTTATTAGGGTTAGGGTTAGGTTTAGGGTTAGCGTTAGTGTTAGCGTTAGCGTTAGGGTTAGGGTTAGGATCGGGGTTAGAGTTATTAGGATTAGGTTTGGATTAGGGTTATGGTTAAGGTTACGGTTAGGGTTATTAGGGTTAGGGTTATTAGGGTTAGGATTGGGATTAGGATTAGTTTTTGGATTAGGGTTAGGGTTAGGGTTATTAAGGTTAGGTTTAGGATTAGGGTTAGGGTTATTAGGTTAGGGTTCTTAGGGTTTTTAGGGTTAGGGTTAGGATTATTAGGTTAGGGTTATTAGGGTTAGGGTTAGGGTTAGGGCTAGAGTTATCAGGGTTAGGCTTAGGGTTATTAGAGTTAGTGTTAGGGTTATTAGGGTTAGGGTTAGATAAGGGTTAGGGTTAGGATTGGGGTTAGGGCTATTAGGGTTAGGTTTAGGATTAGGGTTTGGGTTAGGGTTAGGTTTAGGGTTATTAGGGTTAAGGTTAGGGTGAGAGTTATTATTGTTAGTGTTAGTTTTAGGGTTATGGTTATTAGGGTTAGGGTTAGAGTTATTAGGGTTAGGATTACGGTTATTAGTGCTAGGGTTAGGATTGCGGTTAGGATTAGGGTTAGGGTGAGGGTTAGAGTTAGGGTTTAGGGTTAGGGTTAGGTTTATTAGGGTTAGGGTTATTAGGGTTATTAGGGTTAGGGTTATTAGGGTAAGTGTTAGGGTTAGGGTTAGAGTTAGAGTTATTAGGTTTAGGGTTAGGGTTTGGGTCATTAGGGTTAGGGTTAGAGTTATTAGGGTAAGGGTTTGGGTTAGGGTTAGGGTTATTTGGGTTAGGGTTAGATTTACGGTTATTAGGGTTAGGGTTAGGGCTAGGATTAGGTTTATTAGGGTAAGGGTTAGGGTTATTAGGATTAGGGTTAGGGTTAGAATTATTAGGGTTAGGGTTATTAGGGTTAGAGTTAGGGTTATTAGGGTTAGTGTTAGTGTTAGTGTTAGTGTTAGTGTTAGTGTTAGTGTTAGTGTTAGTGTTAGTGTTAGGGTTAGGGTTGGGTTAGGGTTAGGGTTAGGGTTGGGGTTCGGGTGGGGGTTCGGGGTTCGAGGTTCGGGGTTTCGAGGTTCGGGGTTCGGGGTTCGGGGTTCGGGGTTCGGGGTTCGGGTTCGGGGTTAGGGTCAGGGTCAGGGTCAGGGTCAGGGGTTAGGGTTAGGGTTAGGGTTAGGGTTAGGGGGTTAGGGTTAGGGTTAGGGTTAGGGTTAGGGTTAGGGTTAGGGTTAGGGTTAGGGTTAGGGTTAGGGTTAGGGTTAGGGTTACGGTTAGGGTTTGGGTCAGGGTCAGGGTCAGGGTCAGGGTCAGGGTCAGGGTCAGGGTCAGGGTCTGGATTAGGGTTTTTGTTAGGGTTAGGATTAGGGTTAGAGTTTGGTTAGGGTTAGGGTTAGGATTTGGGTCAGAGTTAGGGTTACGGTTAGGGTTTGGGTTAGGGTTAGGTTTGGGTTAGGGTTAGGGTTATGTTACAGTTTGGGTCAGACTTAGGGTTACGGTTAGGGTTTGGGTCAGGGTCAGGGTCAGGGTCGGGTCAGGATCTGGATTAGGGTTAGAGTTACAGTTACAGTTAGAGTTAGGGTTAGAGTTTGGTTAGGGTTAGGGTTAGGGTTATTAGGGTTAGGGTTATTAGGGTTATTAGGGTTATTAGGGTTAGGGTTAGGGTTATTAGGGTAACTGTTAGGGTTAGGGTTAGAGTTAGAGTTATTAGGTTTAGGGTTAGGGTTTGGGTCATTAGGGTTAGGGTTAGAGTTATTAGGGTAAGGGTTTGGGTTAGGGTTAGGGTTATTTGGGTTAGGGTTAGATTTACGGTTATTAGGGTTAGGGCTAGGATTAGGTTTATTAGGGTAAGGGTTAGGGTTATTAGGATTAGGGTTAGGGTTAGAATTATTAGGGTTAGGGTTATTAGGGTTAGAGTTAGGGTATTAGGGTTATTAGGGTTAGTGTTAGTGTTAGTGTTAGTGTTAGTGTTAATTTTAGTGTTAGTGTTAGGGTTAGGGTTAGGGTTGGGTTAGGGTTAGCGTTAGGGGTTAGGGTTAGTATTAGGGTTGGAGTTCGGGTGGGGGTTTGGGGTTCGAGGTTCGGGGTTCGGGGTTCGGGTTCGGGGTTAGGGTCAGGGTCAGGGTCAGGATCAGGGTCAGGGGTTAGGGGTTAGGGGTTAGGGTTAGGGTTAGGGTTGGTTAGGGTTAGGGTTAGGGGGTTAGGGTTAGGGTTAGGGTTAGGGTTAGGGTTAGGGTTAGGGTTTGGGTTAGAGTTAGGGTTTGGATTAGGGTTAGGGTTAGGGTTAGCGTTAGGGTTAGGGTTAGGGTTTGGGTTTGGGTTTGGGTTTGGGTTAGGCTTAGGGTTACGGTTAGGGTCAAGGTCAGGGTCAGGGTCAGGGTCTGGATTAGGGTTTTTGTTAGGGTTAGGATTAGGGTTAGAGTTTGGTTAGGGTTAGGGTTAGGATTTGGGTCAGAGTTAGGGTTACGGTTAGGGTTTGGGTTAGGGTTAGGTTTGGGTTAGGGTTAGGGTTATGTTACAGTTTGGGTCAGACTTAGGGTTACGGTTAGGGTTTGGGTCAGGGTCAGGGTCAGGGTCGGTCAGGATCTGGGTTAGGGTTAGAGTTAGAGTTAGAGTCGGGTGGGTTAGAGGTTGGGTTAGAGGTTAGGTTTAGGTATTTGCCGTTAGGGTTAGATTTACGGTTATTAGTGTTAGGCTAGTGTTAGGGTTAGAGTTAGGTCAGGCAGGGGTCAGGGTTCAGGATGAGGGTCAGGGGTCAGGGTCAGGGTCTGGATAGGCTTTGTGTTAGAGTTAGATGAGGGTTAGGGTTAGGGTTAGAGTTTGGTTAGGGTTGGGGTTGGGGTTGGGGTTAGGGTTAGGGTCGGGGTTTGGATTAGTGTTTGTGTTAGGGTTAGGATTAGGGTTAGGATTAGAGTTTGGTTAGGATTAGGGTTAGGGTTAGGGTTGGGGTTTGGTTAGGGTGCGGTTTGCATTAGGTCAGGATTCAGGGAAGGAACTGGTCAGGGTAGATTTCTAGTTCGAGTTAGGGTTAGAGTTTGGTTAAGGTTATGGTTAAGGTTAGGATTAGGATTAGGATTAGGGTTAGGGTTAGGGTTAGGGTTAGGGTTACGGTTAGGGTTAGGGTTAGGGTTAGGGTTAGGGTTAGGGTTACGGTTAGGGTTTGGGGTCAGGGTCAGGTCAGGGGTCAGGGTCAGGGGTCTGGATTAGGTTTTGGTTAGGGTTTGGATTGGGTAGAGTTTGGTTAGGGTTTTTTAGGGTTAGGATTTGGGTCAGAGTTAGGGTTACGTTAGGGTTTGGGTAGGGATAGGTCTTGGGTTAGGGTTAGAGTTTGTTCACAGTTGGGCGTCAGATTAGGGTTACGGTTAGGTTTTGGGTCAGGGTTCCGGAGTCAGGGTCGGTCAGGATCTGGATTAGGGGGAGAGTTAAGTTACAGTTAGAGTTAGGGTAGAGTTTGGTTGGGTTAGGGTAGGTTATTCGGGTTAGGGTTATTAGGGTATTAGGGTAGGGTTAGGGTTATTAGGGTAACTGTTAGGGTTAGGGTTAGGTTAGAGTTATTAGGTTTGAGGGGTCGGTTTGGGGCCTTAGGGTTAGGGTTAGAGTATTGGGTAAGGGTTTGGTTAGGGTTAGGGTTATTGGGTTAGGGTTAGATTTTACGTTATTTAGGGTTAGGGTAGGGCTAGGCATTAGGTGTATTAGGGTAAGGGTTAGGGTATTAGATTGAGGGTTAGGTTAGAATTCTTAGGGTAGGGTATTAGGGTTAGAGGTGAGGTTATTAGGGTTAGTGTTAGTGTTTAGGTTAGTGTTAGTGTTAGTGTTAGTGTTAGGGTTAGGGTTGGGTAGGGTTAGGGGTAGGGTTGGCGTTAGGGTGGGGGTTCGGGGTTCGAGGTTCGAGGTTCGGG